>JAKSZT010053770.1:42995893-43313640 GCA_026826555.1 Tolypeutes matacus | reverse complement strand
GGGGTAGAAGCTGGTTAATATGCAAATGTCACCGGAGATAAGGGGTATATATTAAAGTCATTTTTCAGTCAAAATTCTCTTGCCAATTCTTTGGGGATTCAGAAGTAGGGACCAGGAATATGTTTATGCCTGGTGGGGCAGGGAAGGAGAGAAAGGCTGAGACAAAGATCTGGAACACAGAGCAAGCCTAGAATTCACGAGGGCCTGGGGACAGCGGGCGTCTTCAATGACACGCCTTTTCTACCCAGACCCAGCCTGCCTCTGCCTGCTTGATATCTGCAGTAAGATCCAGATAATCACCCCCCAAAGTTGAGCAAAATAGAAATGGCATTAAAAGGAAAATTAACATGAACGACAGTATTTCTTGAGGCAAGGTGTCCCGCACCAGAGGGGGAATACGTGCGCTTCGTTAGCCCAGGCCAAACATTCCTCGGTGCTGCGTGGAACCAAGCCTGAGGTGAGGCTGAGGAAGGTCAGTTCTCAAGCTCTGAGCCCAGCTGCCCACCCACGCTTAGCTGTGTATTGACAGCCCGGCCCAATGGGGAGCCCCCTGCTTCCTTGAATTCACACTCCAAGCACCATTCAGTAGTATCTGGACTGGAAAGGAAGGGAAAAGAAAAACTGACAAAGAGAAAGTAACTTTCGCCTTATGAGAAAAAGGTTCTCTGTTGGACTACTCTTAGGGTGGCAGAAATCTCATTACTGAATTCCTGTGGCGAAACCCTGGGTCACTATGCTTTCACTCCTAATGCGGCCTCACAATCTTCTCCCACTACCTTCATCTGGGGGTGCGGTGGGGTGGGGTGGGGGTGGCAGTGGCATCTTAACCCTGATTCCTTAATGGAATATTGGAATATTTCCTGTTCTTGCCCTTGTGTGAAATAATAGTTTTCTTTTTGGCTGGATTTCCAAGGAGCCGGAAATGCTGCTGTCTGACTTCTTGAACTAACGAGTTCACTCTTGGGACAGGACAAATAAAGACTGGTGCTTGGGACATCTTGGCTCACTTTCGAAGGGTGTTGTTTATGAGAGCGCCTTAAACAGTGATCAGAGGAAGACAGCAGAGAGCTATAAAAAGAACTATGTATAGTCATCTGGGGTGGGGAGATGGAAAAAGTTCAAACCTTTCTGAGGAATCCCTATACAAGATTACTAAGCTTCAAATGCACAAAGACACTTAAATAAGTTGATGTTTTAAAAGTCAAAGCAAACCCAAACACAAATTAATATGGGGAAGTGTTTGAATGAGGAGGTGATGTACCTGAGTTGCAGAAATGATTTTCAAGATCCCAAAGATGGGGAGAGTAGGAATTGTTCTTTTAAAGGCTTTAGATATTTTCATCTTGCTCTTCTTGTAAATGGAAAGCAAGTCTGTCCTTGGGAGAACTTGTAAGACAGCCTTCTCTTTAAAAAAAAAAAAAAAGGTCTGAAAACAGTTAAGTGCCACAAAACTTTGAAAGAACTGAGATCAACTTGGTGTTTGACAAAGCTAATATAAAAATGGTAATCAATCCCTTGGCAATGGAAATTTAAAATTTAAAATAAGCTTCAACAAAGCCTTTGAACCTTCAAACACTTTATCCTTAAGAAATTAATGGGTCCCTGAAGAAGTCACATTTCCTTTTCTGTTTCTGTAATATATACTTCAATTACATTAATCAACAATGCAGCAAAATAACTGACACCAACCAACTTCCAAGATGCATTTTCAAATGCTCCTTTTCTTCAGCATTTTAAAATAGCTAATTGAGGTTTATATAAGCATGAATAAATATTTGGTGAAGCTGGATTTTCCCATCCTGTAGTCACCCTCTGCTCACCCCAGAATGATTTCCCATCCTTTTTCCCCTTTCATTTCTGTTGAATGTGATAAACTATCTTGCTAAAGGAAATATTAAGTTAAAACCTTCCTTCTGCAGTGTCTCTGAAGATGCAGAGACACCCATCAGATGTATTTCCTTTCAAAACAAATTAGAATTTTGTGAGACATTTTGTTTCCCATCAAGAAAAATCAGTTGAGGGGGTCCCTGGTTCCCTGTGCTCTCTCTGTTCTGGACAAAATAAAAAGCCAAGTTTCATGACATCCATCCTTTTAGATGTGAAAACTGGCTTTTTATTATATTGCATGTACTGTCAGCAAAAGTGACTCCAAGAGTTCTCTCTCTCTCTCTCTCTCTCTCTTAAAAATAGACACTTTAAAAATAAAAGGATCCAAACTTTAATTTTATTAATGTAGTGTTCTGCAAACAAGCAAAATAAGAACTTAAATTTAAGATTCCATTTGGGTATTTGCCTCTTTATTTGAGAGTGATAAGTATGTGTCCAGTGGGAAGATATTTCTACTTTTTTGCTAATGGTCCATAAGAGAACTGTTCTTGACATGTGAAGATGGCCAGTTTGCTTTGGAGCTCTTCCAAACCCCTGCTGAATACCTATGCATTTACCATCTCTTCTCTGTAAGGTGTAGCTACTGAATCCATTTCCCTAAGGCCCATGCTCTCAAATACCCATCATCTCAGAAAACAATCTGATAAATTTACCCTCCATAAATTTATCTCCTTGGGACTTTTGAATTTTAATGCGAGACCTCTTCAAGAAAAAAAAAATAGTTTCTAATAGGAGAATTACCTGTCCAGGGCAGTGTAAGACTTTTGAGTAGGTCATGAAATAAGGTAGCCCTTTGAATCAAATCATCTCAGCATCTTAAACCCATATATTCACAAGGCCCGTCCTTTATAAAAATAATTATTATGGATTATTAACTATTTCAAAAGTTCAGTTATTTATAGTTCAGATATACTGCAAGAAAATTCCTAGTAAAGAGAAATGTGACACATGGTTGATACTTCTGTGGTTACTTACTTTATTTTCAAATCTGCTAGCCACTGGGTAAAATCAGGACACCAGGCACCACACAAATACATCATCTGTACACTTGGTTGGATTCTTCTCTTTCCACATAGACGTTTTAGTCAAACAGCTACAAACATGGAAATTCACAATTCATTTGTCAAGGCTGATAGACTTCTCTGCAGTCTTCACTTGCCGCTCTTTGCTTTCCTGTTATCAAGAGACTTTAGTCTCTTCCCTCTAGCTCTTGGGGATTAAGAAGGGCTTTTCATGTGATCTGCTCTTCCATGCCTTGAATTAAACTTTTGTTGTTGAAAAAAAAATGTGTTTGGGTGCTTTCTTCTGTTTAATAAGAATGGCAAGACATGTAAACAGCCAGGAAGAGCTGGGTGAAAATATCTGCCCCCACAATTAGATACAAAGCGAAACTGTTTGGGTCAAGGTCTTCACTCAGACTGGAAGGTGGGACTCTGTGTACAGGGACAGGTTCAGACCATCTACAGCATTTGCACACCAAGGAAGGAAAACACTGCACATTCAGCTACCCAAGTTGGCCACGAGCCTTTCTTAAGGAATCACGTGCTCAACACTTCCCCAGTCTCTGGGAAAATGAGATGTTACAAGTTCTTAGCAGGAGCTGACAATTAAGCAGAGCTAAGAGTCATGGAGGCGGCAGGAATAGGATTCCCGCTGTTTAGCCACATGCCTTAGGTGCCGGCTGAGTGTGAGGCCAGGGCCAAATGCTTGCAACCACCCAAGAAGCCAGTGATCCTGAAATCTACAACCCCATGGCATGCTATTTTGTTTATTATCATGGAGATTGCCCTGTTCCTTCCAACTATTTCCTCTGGCATGATAAGGATTTTGTAAGGTGCCAGGGGAGATATGATTCATTAGAATCAAGTAATGATTTGTAATATTTAAACTATTCCATTAAACCAGGAAACCGGTCAGAAACCAACCTTTAAATATAGCCAAGGGAGAAAATCAGCCCAGCAGCTTAAAATATATATCTTTTGCAGGAAGCATGGAGTGTATAATTAGCTGTAATTTCTGCAACTGCAGTCAGGAAGCTTTATTTTTCGGCTGATAGGCAGTGTTATCTCCTGATGGCCTGGGAAACCAAATCCCAGGGTTACATTCCTGGCTCCCTCCTAGACCCTGGTGGGTGGCTTTTCGGGGAAATTTGGGCAAAGGAGCAAGAAAAAGGAAAGTGTAGGGTGGGGCCAGGAGCTAGAGAAGTTGCAGAGAAGTATCATGGTTTGATTTTTCTGGGGGAAGGAGACTCTGAATTTTGAGAATTATATTTAAACATATTTTGATTTCCAGTGTGATCATTTCCCCAAAACATTTTTAGTGCTTAATATATTGGGCAAAAGCTGCACTCCTTGGCTCCTGCTGGAGTCATGGGGGAAGTTAAATGTGCTGTTGTTGGAGGGTGGCTTTTATTTTCGGCTGTTTCAATGTGCATAGATTTTTTTTTTCCAGTGGGCAAGACTCAGTCTGGTAGAAGCATTAAAAAATTAGTAAAGGTGGAAATGCTTTGAAACATTTGATCTCTTTTCACGGAAGCTGAGCAGAGGGAAGGGAAGTCCCTTAGGAAGCCTTGCTCTGTGGAAGCTCATACACCAACAATGAGATTTTCTTCAATACCTCCCATGGCCTTGAAATTCTTCCCTCTAGTCTGGGGTGGGGATGGAGGTGGGGGACCAGCTCTCCTCTCTGACATTTGATCTAAATCTCCTGAAGTCACAGGGGAAGCCACAGAGGCTCAGATGGGGAGCAATAGAGCACAAATAGCAATATGGCAGTAAATAAATCTTTTTATCCATTTCTGCCAAGGCTGGTTTGGTTTGCTGAGAAAATGAGTGCTTCGCTTTTGTTTTTCTGGAGATTGTCAAATCCTAACTCACCTTGCCCTTGAACCACACCAATCCACCAATCAATCATCCATCAAACAGACGAACCAACAGAAATCTACCCGTCCTTAAGCAAGGGTGACAGTTATTGGCATTTTTTAACATCATCTTTCCCAATATTTATCAGGATTCTGCAGTGCATGAAGCCTCTCTCCTAATTGTTTATAAAAATTCTGCAGTCCATTTGGGAAAGACGGGATGTCATTTTAAAGGATTTAATCTTTAAAATAGTCTCTTCTTACCTTAGTATCAGAGAAGCCCAAATACTATTTTCTCTCCTGCTTCCTGGGATGATCTCCCTTTGATGGGGATCATGTTCAGATGTGCATCATACTGATACTCCCCAGATAACACATCTTGAATTACAAACTCAGGAATCTTCCAGGAGGCAAGGAAGAGAGGATAAAGCAAGAAGATGAACAAACACTCATTAGGTGAGAAATGGAAAAGTAAGGGGGCATCTTTCCAGGGACCTCCATCACCAGCATTTATCCTACAACACCCACAGTATACAAATAATTGCCTTTGAGCTCTGAATTGGTCAGATAAATTTGCTCACTGACTTATAGAAATAGCCCTAGACAATTTCTTGGTATGTTCATATTTCTCCCACAGCAGCTGCTCATCTCTAATGTAACAGTTCTGTGCTGTCCTCCAGAGCACAGCTGCATTGTCCCAGCTATGAATAAATCATTAGCCCTATTTTATTAATAAGGCTAAGTCAACAATACTTCCAACCTGGCCCTGCTTCTCTTTTCCTTCAGTGCCTCAGAAACAAATGCCACACTGCTCCTCCTGTGTGGGGAAAGGTAGTAAGCCCCAAAGATGTGGCTCCTAGGATCTGGAGTCTGAAGCAATAGCCAGCTGTTGGCAGATGAAACTTAATTCTGAAGCCTCAGAGGACTGCAAGTGATGAGAGAGCCAGGCTTCAAGAGAGCAGTTACCTGGGTACTTCTCTGGTACAACGTGATGGGAGGGAGCTATGCAGTGTCACTGGGAAAGGGTTTGGGTGAGGAGGCAGAGCAGAAGAACTACACATCTTCATCTCCCTTTTTTATATTAAGAAGAGAGGGAGCTGATGTAGCTCAAGCAGTTGGGTGCCCACCTCCCACATGGGAGGTCCCAGGTTCAGTTCCCGGTACCTCTTAAAGAAGACAAGCAGACAACGAGTGGACACAACGAGCAGATAATGAGTAGACACAAAGAGCAGAGGCAACAAGCAGACACAACGAACAAAGCAATGAGCAGACAGACGAGGGAGCCATCTGGGGCAGGGGAGTGAGAAAAAAAAAAACATTTTTAAAAAGTAATTGAGAAATTTTTCTTAGGAAATAATATGTTAATGTATTACCCTATCTTATGGTGACCTCAAATCTTTATTTATTTATTTATTTATTTATCCAATGAAACAGGTGGGAAATGGATGATAAACTTTGTTTTAAAAATTTTGTATCTATTTAGAAAGTACCTTTTTGTGCTATCAATTCTGTTATATTATTTGCTGGATTATGTTTCTCATTGTACTCAGGCTTCTTCTGGAGGCAAATGACTGAAACCCCACTTAAGTTAATTTAAGTATTAGAAAGGGAGAAGTTATTGATCCAAGTAATGAAAAAGCCAAAGGGATGGCCAGACTTTAGGCAAGAACTCAAAGAATGTCATCAGATTCTTTTTCTTCATCATCTTTCAAGTCACACTTCATATTCAGGCAGACTTTTTCACATTCAAGGATGAGTGAAAGGCTCCACATTGGGGGCTTGTTGGGGCTTCCTGGACACTCAGCTGCCTCTAGACTAGCTGGGGAACTGGGTTCGAGAGGACTCTACTGCTTGACATTTCCATAAGGACTCTGATGAGGAGCTCAGTCTGGAGAACTGTTAAGCATCCCCAGACCTACTCTTCTCCAAGTCTCAGCAAATGATATGCAGCATCCACCCAGGGCTCTACCAAGGAGCCTTGGAGTCAGCCTTGGTTTCTCCCTTTCTTTCACTGACCTCCCCCTCCAGTCCACCAGCAAGTCCCATGAGCTCAAAATGTATCCTAGGCCCAACTACTTCTAAGCATTTTTGTCACTACCATCCTACTCTGAGCCACCCTCACCTCTTGCCTGAACCAGAGGAAGACTCCTGACTTGTCTTTCTACTGCTGCTCTTGATTTAATCATGGGGATCATTTTCAAATGGCCATAATTTGGGACTGTGTCCCTATCTACTTTAAACCTTCCAAAAGCTTCCCATTAAACTGATAATAAAACCCAAACTCCTTACCTTGCCTCCAGAGCCCTACATGATCTACCTCCTGCCTCCTACTCTGACTTCACCTCTTTCCACTCTCTTCATGCCCACTCTACTGCAGTCACACTGGTCTTCTATCTATGGCTTATATATGCCAAACTTGTCCCCACCTCAGGGCCTTTCCATAGCTGGCCTATCTACTTAGAATGCTCTTCCCCCTGGTCTTCACATTGACTGGACATGTCTCTCCATTTAAATCAGCTGAAATACCATCTCTTCAAAGAGGTCTTCCCATTCACCCTATATAATGCTGTGAACTGCCCCCTGTTCACTTTAGAGCATTACCTAGTTGTATTCTTCTCATAGCATATATCACTATTTTAAACTGTTATTTATGTATTTATTTATTGGTTTACTTACTTGTTCTCTCTCTCCCTACAATGTAGGATACATGAGAAAAAGTCTGCTCTGTTCACCAATGCATCCCCAAAGTCTACAACAGAGCTTAGCCCAGAGGGACTGTTCATCACATATTTGTTGAATGACTGGACTCCAGACAAAGGGCAGAATCGGGCCCCAACATGGGTATGGCAGATAGTCATTTATGCAATCATTTTGTGGACACCAGAAAGCATACCTTTCCCCAAATATCTTCTTTACCAACTTGTCAGATGACATTCAAGTCATTCCTTTTGGTTAGAACATTGTCTTCAGGAATGCCACTTAGCAATGAAAATACTATCCTGTACTGGGCATGTTAGTCAAGGTCCCTGATATTCCCAATGTTCCCTTCTAACCTAAATGCTCACCCACAACACCCTGACTAGAGGAAGCAGCACTGGCCTGTAATCATATCATTACAAGAGTGGCCAGGTCTCACCTGAATAAATACCTGAACAAAGGCCAACAGCTAGTGGTGTGGCTTCATTGAGGGCTCTGCCTATTATGATAAAAGGTATTAGTCAAGCCATTTAGACCCTTTTTTTCCAGAATTTGGACTTAAGAATCTAGAAAGGAGGAGCAGATATGGCTCAAGCAGTTGAGCGCCCACCTATCACACGGGAGATCCTGGGTTCAGTGCCAGTGCAGTGCCTCCTGAAAAAAACAAAAGCAAACAACAAGCAATACAAATGAAAAAACCAACCCAGGAAGCTGATGTGGCTCAGTGGTTGAGCTCCACCTTCCCACATATGAGGTCCCAGGTTCAATCTCTGGCCCCAGTACCTAAAAAAAAAAAGGGGGGGGGGGTCGGAGATGTAGAGAAGACTGGCCAGCCAGTCTTTAATTCTATAGCCATTTATAGAATTATAAATATGCCAAGCATTGTGCCAGGCACTGAAGATAGAATAGTGAGTGAAACAGGCTCGGCTTTCAGAAACTTCCAGTATAGTGCCAAGGAATAATACGGAGAGGGTTGTGTAAGACAGAGGTAAGCAGGAGCGCCATGAGAGAGAGCTGGCATATCACAGGAGAGGCCAAGAGAATAGTCAGTCCCTGGAGCTACCTGGGATCCTGCCTCATTTCCAGTTGACATTCCTGTTTCTGAAAAGAGAACCCCATTTCTCAAAGCCCAAATGAGGCTTGGTTCCTTTCAACCACAGTGATCTAATACACTCAAAGGAACAGTACTTTAGAATCCCGATCCAAGAGTAAAAAGATGAGCTTGAAGGGAGTGGCCCATATTACAGGTTGATTTTAAGCAAGGAAGGGGCAAAAGAAGAATCTGGAACACCAGGACACAGGGGCACTGTAAGGTAAGTGCTGTAGAAGGGTCCCCAACACTCAGGAAATTATCTTAGAGGTGAGACAATGGATTTCAGCAGGTACTGAAAGAGAAAAATGCAAAATATCTGAAAAACAAAAAAAGACTGATCTTGATGTATTGCTGAGGATGAATCCTGGGCAGAGTGCCTTGGAGTGACCTTGACCAAGTCTGCAACTACAGGCATCCTAGAAGCACAAGAGCTGCCTTTGAAGCAAAGAGAAGGGAAGAAGGGGGAAAGTTCTGCAGCCAAGAAATTGTTTATGCTTGAGATTAGTGTATAAGAAAGGCCTACTTCATGGGTGTGCAACCTGCACAGTTGCACAAGGCCCCACACTTAGACCGACATTTGCTTTAATGCTCTACAGTCACCATCTTGAAACTCTTAATTTTTTAACAAGAAGCTCCACATTTTCATTTTGCACTGGGCCCTAAAAATTATGTAGTTGCTTCTGGGTATAAGGTACTGCCTTACACTTACTTAGCCAATTTTGTATGTGCATTAAAAAAAAAAAAGGAATCTGTATTGAATTATTGGCATAGTTACTTCTAGGAGGTGGGATTAAGATACTCTTTTATTTTATCCTTTTGGCTTATCTATATTTTCTAAATTTCTGAGATGAACATGTTTAATGAGTTGAATCATGTTCCACATAAAGACATGTTCAAGTACTAACCCCTGGTCTTGTGAATGTGAAATATTGGGATAAGGGTCTATAAAGATTTTATTAATTAAAATGAGGCCAAACTAGTGAGTTCTAATACAATATGACTGGTTTCTTGGACCCAGACAGACAGACAAGAGGGGAACACCATGTGACAGCTGAAGCAGAGATGGAAACTTGAGGATTGTTGGCAAAACACCAGAAGCTATCAAGAGCTAAGGAAGGACTCTCCCCTGCAGGTTTGGGACTTCCAGCATCCAGAACTGTGAGACAATAATTTTCTGTTGTTTAAACCACCTGGTTGGTGGTACTTTGTTATGGCAGCCTTAGCAAACTGAGACAACATGCATTACTTACATAAGGAAAATTATTTCTAACAAACTTTGTAAATTGTTGATATGGAAATATTAGAAGAAGTATTATTCCCATCTTGGAGTCCACTAGAATGAGTCCCATAGGCCTCATTCTGCATGTAGAGTTTATTGGGAAAAATCCACCCATGGAAAGGAAGCCATGTCAGTGTACTGTGCTCCTCATGGAGGCACTGGATGGATGGAGGGCCCTGAAAGGTGATACCTCCAACATCCTCAAGCTCTCTCCACATAGTCCTCCCTAAAGAAAGGAAAGAAGAATATATCTTAAACATACACAACCTGTTTCTTTCTGAGACCTAACTTCTGATTTCTGTTGCAGACCCAGGTTGCCAATGCGCTGTAGAAGAAAACCATACAGCTCTGCCAATGGGCCACACTACAAGTTCGTGAGTCCAACGTTAGCTGGGCCTGATGCATCTCGGCATTCCATGGTCCTTTATTTGGAACCATTTCCCATTCTCCACAGCATTCGTCACACTTAATCCTCGTCCATTCTCAATCCTCAACTAATTATTTGTCTAACTACCCCAAGAAAATGATGGTCATTCAGTAAGAACATCCTCAGCCTCCCCACTTCAAGCTTTTCTTTACTTTAACATGTCTCCCTCTCCTCTGGCTTCTCACATGAATCAGGTCTGTGTTTTCATTTCATATAATAACATAACTCCACCCTTACCTTTTCAGGATAAGAAAGCCAAGGTGGCCCTTGTCTAATTTGTTGTCATGAAATATGTCTTTCAGACATTTAAAAAAATCCTAATTCATACATGTGTATAACTTACTGAATTTTTAAGGTACCTGATGCTTATTAACTTGACTTTATCTATTTATGATTTATCTCTTTTTGTCTGCCTAAGCTCAGAGTTCACTTTCCCTATTTTTTTCACTGGTATCACCTTGGTTGTTTATGGTAGCTCATCTCCAAGACATCCCCCAAGAGACCATACCTCCAAGCATCCATGCCTTTCTGTAGTCCTCTTCTCTTGAATCTGGGCTGGCCCTGAGACTCACCTTTTAAATATGTATGTGTATATATATATATGTATATATTTCAACTTCAAAAAACAAAATAACAGACAAAAGGCAGCTTAAATTATGGAAGCATTGCTATTAAAAAAATCATGTCCAGGCACATTTATCTTATTTAATCCTAAAAACCACAATTGTTTCTCCAGTGTCCCAAAAGATGAATAAATGAGCATAGATTGTTTAAATGACATGACTAAGCTCTCCTTGTTAATAAATAAAATGAAGAAAAATGCTTGATCATATTCATATCTCATAAAACTAAATCCCATATTCTTTTTTTTTTACCTTTAACATTGATACAGTAATTTCTTTGCCTGTGCTACAAAAATATTACAATATTACTGTTAACTACAGCCTGCAAGTTATATTAGTTGTATTTTTCCCATGTATCACCATATTCTTAACACCTTGTAATAGAGGAACATTTTTATATTTATATTTTTAATCACTATCCTTCTCTACCAGCAAAATCACTATATTTCTAATAAAGGTAACTAGATTATCCTCCAGTTGTTTTTCAATTAATATTAACGCTTCCTAGACTGCACCTTTCAGCCACAATCACATTTATTAGTCAGCAGTGTTTGTTATACTCATAATGTGTTACCATCAACTTTATCCATTTCCATATGTTTATAATGAACCTTATTAAACATTCTATATACATTCAGCATCAGCATCCCTTTTTCAACCCACATTCTGTTTCCTACTAGTCTATACTCTATAGTTTAACTCCATGAGTTTAGTGAGACCATACAATATTCATCCTTTTTTGCCTGGCTTATTTCGCTCAACAGAATATCCTCAATGTTCATCCATATTGTCATCCCAAGTTCATTTCTTCTTACAGCTGAATAATAGTACATCTTATGTATATACTTCATTTTGTTTATCCATTCATCAGTTGACCGACACTTGGGTTGTTTCCATCTTTTAGCAACTGTGACAAATGCTGCTATGAACTCACTTTAACTAGTAGAATATAATGGTAGTAACACTGAGCCAGTTGTGGTTTAAGCTTTCAGAAGACCTGGCAGCTTCTGCTTTTCAACTCTTGAGATGCAAATGCTATTTAAAGAAATCCAAGCTAGCCCCATGGTGAGACTATATGGAGAAAGAGAGGGGTGTTTCAGCCTGCTAAGGCTTGAGGCAAGTGTGTGTAGCCATCTTGGATGATCCAGTTCTAGCCACCATCTCTCACCACAGAAGAGACTCCATAAGAGCACCAGAAGAACAGGCCAGCGGCGCCCAGTCAACCCGCAGAATTGTGAGAGATAAAAAAGTGGATGTTATTTTAAGCTACTAAAGTTTTGTTGGTATGTTAAACAGTAATTGATAACTGAAACACTTTTTCACCAATCTCTTGTGGCAGCTTCACAACACCCCATCACCTCCATCACCTAGTCTGGTGCCAGGTACAAACAGGCAGTCAGCATATTGAGTAAATGAATTCCAAGTGGATGAAATTGCAAAATATGTCTTTGCTTGCACATCTGAATCTCTTTCTGGGAGTTTCTTCCCAACCTTTCAAGGCTCAGCCCCAGGCCACCATTCAAATATTTGTTGATGATATTATAATTTTGGCACTTGGACTTCACCTAACATTTCTCTAGACCTCATTTATATTTAAGTTACTTCAATATGGATATAGTAGTTGTGGTTTAAAACATAGACACTCATTTAAAATTAATATGCTGTGATTGCTGTGTGATCACTTTGTTTGATAGTGAGGTAATTCGCAGATGATAGGATGAGACCATTCCTCCAGGATTTCAGGCTTTTTGTAAGAAAATTATTTCTAGCAAAGTGTTGCAGTCCTTTGAAAGTAATAGTTTACAATGCATGCCAGGGGAAGTCGCCAATCTAAGGACTGAAAGAAAGTGTAATAAACTAGCATCTTTGTTAGCATTTTGAGGTACCAAAATCTTTGTGAAATTTCAAACACAATCTATTTCCTCAGGCCTGCACATGCCACTGTGGTAACATTATAAATCAGAATTTACAGGCTCTTGGCTGCAGAAATATTCCCAAGTAATTTCTAATGAGTCCCTAGTGAGGGTCTCATGTCCGCTCTAGCCTGGACCACCATTTCTCTGCCATCTTTCCTCAGGCATCTGATGGTACTGCCATGACCTCCCAAAACATCTGTTTTCCCCTCAGCTGAGGCATTGGAACCCTGCACATGCCAAAGTGGGGTGTTCTGTTACCTTTCACACTCTGTTAGTTAGACCCACAGCTGTGCTCCTTGGGCGTAAAGTTTTGCAATGTTTTCCTGAAATAAATCTTTCAAATGTACTCACTGCTCCCCTTCTTACCACAGGACTCACATAAAAACTCATTAGACCGGGAGAGGACTGTTCTTGATGGATACCGAGTGACAGACACCACATGTTTTAGTTAGCTACACTGCAAAATGCAATATACCAGGAATGGGTTGACTTTTACAATGGGGACTTATTTGGCTGTAAACTTACAGTTTTGAAGCTGAAAAAATGTCCAAATAAGGAATCATCAGGCAATGTTTTCTCCCAGAAGACTGGCTGCTGGCGATCCTGGACTCCTCTCTCATACGGCAAGGCACATGGCAGTGTTTGCTGGTCTCCTCCAGGTTTCCTTGCTTTCAGCTTCTCATTTCCTCTGGCTTTCTCTCTGCTCTTGTGGCTTTCTCTCTCAGCTTCTGGGGGTTTCTCTCTGTCTCTCTTTATATATATTCATCCCATTTATAAAGGACTCCAGTAAGAGGATTAAGACCTATACTAGATCACACCCTACTGAAGTGATCTAATCAAAAGGTTCCACCTACAATCAGTTTACACCCACAGGAATGGATTAACTCTAAGGACATGATTTTTGGGGTCCATAAAAACCTCAGATTACCACACCATGCTGTACTTATGATTCCTTTCCCCCATAATCCTGAAGTTTTGTTACCAGATCGCACTTATCAAGTTTCCTCTTCCTTCAGAAGAGATGCTCCTAAGTCCCACTGTCCTTCTTGTAGAGAGTCACCTGGCAGCCCAGCCCCATCAGCTCAGAAATGCTCAACCAGTCTGAATCGTAATCAGACACCCACCTTAGGTTCAAAGTGGGGCTCCCAGCCCAACAACATAGTAAATAATTGCAAGAGACTCTGAAGAGCTGAAATGTAGGAGTACTAGTTCACCGACAGTTCGGTAGTGGAAACTGCAAAAAACAAGGAACTGGGCGGCAAGAGGCTAAATATATCCCTAACACACTCACTCACTTGTTGGCAAACTTGGGCAAATGAGAGCCTCTCCCAGCCTCATTCCTAAATGATTTATAAGGGGCTTTCCAGAGATATCAGCCCATAATTCTGCCTGACGATTAAGCAAAAATGGTTTTCCTCCTCCACATGCCAAGAACACACCCATACTGGGAAGGGATGGAGACTTCTCATCAACAATACCACTTAGCATCACCCTTATGATGATGCTGGGGAGAGCAGGCAGACAGCCCCCATCTTCAAAGGTAGGCACGCAAACAGCAAAGCAGCAAAATAGCAAGTGCATGGCAGAGAACTTTGGCTTTTTAAAAATAAGTCACAGAAATAAAGATGAAAAAGAGACATTCCATTGAAATGAATAAAAATAACTTTTCTTGAACTTCCTAGTAAGCTAAAGTATGAACTTCTTTTTAGGATTAACATAGAGAAAAACTATTTCCTAGGATGGTGTGAACTGAAGGGATCCTCTCAAGATTTCTATCAAGAGTAAAGTGAAGCTCAGCTTGTCTCCCAAAGGGCCAGTCAGGCTCTATATAATAGCAATAGCAGCTAACGTATGGAGCACTTACTACATGCCAGGCACTCTTCTAGGCATTTTACATATATTAATACATTTAGCCATGGCAGTAATCCCATGATGTAATATTACTATTGCCATTTCCATTTTTAATATGAGGAAACTGAGGCATAAATAGGTTAGGTTACTTGCCCAAGATCCGTAGCCAGTTGATTGCAGAAGCAAGACTTGAATTTAGGCAATCAGGATAAGAGCACTTAAATCCTGTGGCATCAGGCTTTTTCAAGTTCTGCATTAATAACATTTGGGGCTGGACAACTCTTTGTGGTACAGGGCTAGCCTGTGAATTGTTGGATGTTTAGCGGCATCCTGACTTCTACCCCTAGATGCCAGTAGCACCCCTCACCCAAGTTGTAACCACCAAAAATGTGTCCAGACATTATCAAATTTCCCTTAGGAGACAAAATTGCCTTCCGTTGAAAACCATTGTGTGGCACTAAAGGTCCCTATCACAGCTCTGCTCTAGCTTCCTTGGGGTTACAAGGAGGGTGTATATAGTCATTGAGTTAATGTATGATGCTTAGGAAAGCTTGTAGCACATAGCAAGCACTGAGTAACGATAGCTATTATTATTGCTGTTGTTTTTGTTAGTGTTTTCATGACAGGAAAGGCAACAGAGCTGCGTGGAAGGGAAGCAGTAATGGACAATAGGAGATTTGGGGATGGGGGTGGTGATTCTCCCCATTCCTGAACAGTCAAAACCAGGGCCCCTGTATTCAGCCATCAGTGACCAACTCCAGCAGCCATGGAATGGCCAATGGTGGGAGCTGAGTAAATACAGACAAGACATTAGTCTTGCCCAGGCAGAAAATAAAATCATCAGGAAAAAATTAATTGCTTTCAGTGAATTTTTATTACAAAGTCATTTTGAATATGTGATAACTTTCACATTCTTGGAATCAATCCTTTTCATTGGCAACTTGGGAGTCTCCCACCTTGATGTAATCAGCCACTGGGCTTTCTGAAGAGCACATTGCACGTCAGATAGACAATGGCTTCAGGAAAAGAAAGGGTAGGTCTGCCTAGGAACACGAAAGGACACCAAGTTGCTATGTGAAGGAGCAAAAGAGTAAAGGAAATCATCATATTTTGTTGCCCAATTGCTCAAAGAGAATGAGGCAAGTAGGCAACCCTCTTTGGAGACAGAGTAGAAGGGAAGCGTTAAGTCAGGGAGCCTAGAATGCTACCACACCTGTGTGAGGTAAGCACCGGACTCATTCCAGAAATTACTGGAAAGGGCTTTCTGGAGACACAGAATGCTAAGGCATCCCCAAGACAGCTTGTGAACTGCTGGGCAAAATCCACCCTAAGCCTTCACAGCTAAAACTAAGACTGACAGATGGCCAGGGTTCAATGGCACCAGCTACTTTAAAGCAAGCCACGTAATAAATGCAAGGAACATGAGAACACAGGGCATGTGAAAAGATTTTGCCATTTTCATTAAAAGCATCATGTTAGCTTGGTAATGCTTACAGGCTTCGAAAAGTCACGTTGGGGTGTCATAGGTCAGGGTTGTGAAGAAGAAATCTATTTATCGCAGTTCAATGCCCACCTTTGCATATGCCCACTTACCCTCCCTGTATCTCAGTTTCTTATCTGAAATCACAGTTTTGTACATGGTTTTATCATTTTCCCATATAATATTGGATTTATATTATTATTACAAATAATATAAGTTATTGTCCTAAATTAACAGATAAAATTGAAGCTCAGAGAGATTAAGTAATTTGCCTAAAGTCATATAAACAGTCTTAGACACACCCAGCTCTCTATTAGAAGTCTTGTGCTCTTTCTAGTATACTGATCCTGAACAGCAAAACCTGGCTCTCAGACCTCTTTCAGCTCCAAACTTCCATGACTTTACGGCTTCTGTAATTTTTAAAAATTATCTAGTCCTTAAATATTTACTTCCCCTCATTCTGGAAGGTGTTTAAATCATTGAAGACAGGAGTCATCAGGAGGGTCTGTTTCTCTCTCCCTGTCTTTCTGTCCCTTTCTGCTCCCGCTAGTTTAGAAGTCCTGGAGACGGGTCCCAAATTCTGGGCCCAGATAAATGCTTAGATAGAGAGGCTGCCTCAGGAAAGACCCACAGAAGGCAAGGTAACTTTGAGAAAGGCTGCTCCTGATGAATGCTAAAAAAGGACCAGAGCTGACTAGGGGCAATCCAGTCATAGTGGCTTTTTACAGGTGACTGGAGGGTAGAGCAAGATGGGTTTGCAAATTAAATGAGATAACATTCCCCTTGGAATACCTGGTGTCTTCATTTGCCAGAGTTGCTGTCACAAATACCACAAAGTGGTTTTGGCTTAACAACAGGGAGTTATTGGCTCATGGTTTTGAGGCTTAGAAGAAATCCAAAGTTAAGCTATCAGCAAGGCTTGCTTTCTCCCAGAATCTGTAGAGTTCTGGTGCTGGCTGCTTGCAATCCTTGGGCTTCTTTGACTGGTATCACTGCCTCCCATCTCATGGTGATGACCTCTCCTTTCTGGGTTCTCTTTATAAGGCCTCTAGTAACATGAGCTAAGACCCACCCTGATTAAGTGGCTATACCTTAAAGAAAAATAACATCTTAAAAAGGCCCTATTTAGGGAAGCGGCTGTGGCTCAATCAGTAGGGCTCCTGTTTACCATATGGGAGGCCCCGAGTTCGGTTCCCGGGGCCTCCTGGTGAAGGCAAGCCCACTCGCACGGCGTGGTTAGCTAACCCAGCGAGCACAAGCAGCAAGGAGGGGATAAATGAATAAATAAATAAAATCTTTAAAAAATAAAAAAAAAGGCCCTATTTACAATGGGCTCACACTCACAGGGACAGGGACATGGATTAAGGTTAAAAGCCTGTCTTTTGGGATACATAATTCAACCTACAATACCTAGGAAGAGACCACTTTCAGTACCTTTCACATCCAACCAGTCCTTAACCAGAAAGGCAGATAAATTAGCTCTGGGAAAAAGCCAACCTTGTCACTTCTTGACTGAAACATTTCCATGGGGTCTCAGCAGATTATAGAAAAATGCAAAGTCCCAAGCACAGCCTTCAAGAACCCTCCAAGTACCCTATCTCTTGTTCCTTTCCCAGTCTTAAGTCCTACCATATGCCTTATGTTCACCTCACACTGCATCTCCTCCTCTTCTTTCAACAGTTGTTGGCTGTGCTGGAAAAAGCTTTCCCCCATTCTCCATCATGAAAATTATCTCCCAGCCAGCAAGATCCAGCTCAAGATCACCTACAGTATTTTGATCTTACCACTAGTAAAACTGGCTACTTTGGGTTGTCATTACATTTCTTTATCTCCACTATGAGTCCATATCTTCTTTGTTCCCCTGTCATGGTGCTGACTCCAAAATAGTTGCTCAATAAATATATATATATATTTTTTTAACTTCTAAAAACATAGTTATTTACTCTATCACAAAACCATAATAAAAATTATTAACGATGTATAAACCAATAGAATGAAATAGGATGGAATTTTTAAAATCAACACTCTTCATTAACCCAAATAAGAAATTTTTTATTTTTTTTTTATTTTTTTTTATTATGGGTAAAAATCAAAATTCTCACAATACATAAAAACATTTGCAAAATGATATATAAATATATATGCATATATGTGTATTTGCTTACAAAAATGTTATTTATATATATATATATACATATATTTTAAGAGGTGCTTAGATTACCTAAAATATTACACGGAACCCACTGGGATTCCCATGTTGCCCACCTCCCACACCTCCCACCACATCCAACACAAACATCTCCCACAGTGTGGCCCACCAACCTCAATGAACTTACACATCCTGGAGCCTTGCCACCAACCATAGACCACAGTTCACACTGTAGACCACACTCTCTCCCACTCAGTTATGAGTGGTGTGTGCTGATTTAAAATGGCCTGCATCCATTGCCACAACAGTACTCAGGACAACCTCCAACTCCCAAAGAAGCCCCTGTATTTCAACTGCTCATCCCCTCCCTACCCAAAAACTGTCAAGTGGCCACTGGCTCCACCTCATTGTTATAATTTCTTGCATTGCAAGAATCACCATATGTGAGCAAGAGAATACCATCAAGTCCACTTTAGTCCATAGTTCTTCCCCCAATCCAGAGGCGACTGGGATGGTGATGTCCACTCCAACTCCAAGTGAGAGAGGGCTTATATCCCATGGATATGGTGGGTGGGATGATCCTGCCTGCAGATGCAGGCCCTCTCCATTCCCTGGGATGGCCATTTCCCATCGTTGTCTCCTCACCAGGTGACTTGGATGAGTCCATGCTCAATAAATATTTGAATGAATGCAAAAGTGTTGGAGAGAATTGGTCAAAATGAAGTAATAATAGGAATCAGGGCATGTACTCTAATTGCACTTTGTCTTGTTTGCCTTTTCCCCTCTGTGTTCTCTTTTGGTATTGGTTGATTTGTATTAAAATGAATTATTAGTATTGCTTAATTTATGCCAGAATTTATTGATTGCTTTAGGTTTCAAATGAATTAGAAACTGTGGTGTCTATCCTTTATCACTCTTACAAAGTGCCTTGCACATAGGAAGTGCTCAATAAAATGATTTCTGCTTGAAAACACTAAACAATGCTCTTAGAAGCACAAAATCTTTGTGTTTGGCAACCATCTCACACACATCTACCAACCATCCACAAAGAACTGCCTTCTGCCATCTAACAAAGTGTCTTTTACATCCTCCTCCTAACCTACCACAAGCCTCTCTGGAATGGTTTCCGAACCTGAACAATTCACCAGTCCTGTACCCACTTCTTTGAGGGTCAACTTCTAAATGGTTTCAGAAGATACCACTAGTGAATGGGAATAATACTTAAATGGGAGAATGCTAAAGAAGACTCCCTACCCCAACCATGCCCGAGGGCCTTTTTCTCTCTTCTGAGTAGCTCTTTTCAAAAGTAGCTCTCTAGAGTTAATCCCATGATTTTACACAACCCCAAGGAGGAACACAAATAGTGGGATTTACAGATTAAGTAGGAAACAGGGCTGTAAGCTGACAGCCTGTGCAGGGAAGCATGGTGGCCACCATGCACAGACAGGCACAGCTTGGCTAAGCCCTGCTATTTCAGGCAACCCACACACCTAGCTGGGTCTATCAGTAGCCAGGCATGAAGGTCAGCATTATTTAAAGAGAGCACCATTTGCTCTTTCTGTTTAAAGAAAAAAATATATGAAGTCATCACACAGACTTGTGTTTTGAGTCCAGGATCTATTTCTTTCTCCCTATGAGACCTTGAGTGACTCATTTCACTTTTCCAGGCCTTAGTTTCCTCATATGTAAGATGGGTACATACCTCATAGGATTGTTGTGAGGACTAAATGAGGTAATCCAAGCAGAGTGCTTAGCACAGAGTTTAGCAAGCCGTCAATACATTTTAGCTATCACATCACCATCAGGCTCATTTTGACTGACTTAATTCTAAAATCAGGGCAAATAACTTGCAAAGAGAATTTTTAAACTAAGAAAACATCCCTTGATCTATTTTTTTAAGTTACTCAAAGGAAAAGATTTCTCCTGAAATACATTGAGAATGAATTGAAAACATATTCAGATTATTTCAGATTATTTGAGCACTATTTACAAAACTGTGGCTATCAGGAAGAACAAATAATGTCCCAGGTATGCTTGTCATTGTTCTGTGGGAAGATGATATTTAGACCGAGTCCTCTTTTGAGTCGTGCCTGCTGCCTTGGCTGTGGAAGTGCAGAGCTTAATGCTGCATGGGAGCATCCAACTGATGCAGTTTAGACTGAGGCTCTCCTAGGACAAAGACCAAGACCTCTTCTTTTACACCCCCTCCCCCACCCTCATGATACAGAACACAAAATGCAACACAAGCAGGTGAGAAGCAATGCCTTTCACACCAGTGTACGAATTATGCGTATCTTCTTAAAAAGACTTTGGAACTGATTTTCTTCAAAAGAGTGACTTCTATGATTGAATGAGAAATGAGGAACACTGAGAACTCTGCTGCTTTGGCACATGACTATCATTTCATGCCTGGTGTCATGCTAACCTGAGTTTGAGTCCTTCTCTACCAAGTATTAACAGGTGTACAGTCTCAGACAACTCAGCTTCTCTGGATCTGGCTGATACAACCCACCTTGTAAGACTATAGCTTTGAAAGTTTGGATGGACATAAAGCAATTAGCACAGAGCTGGCACATATTAGGTGTATAGCAAATTATAGGATTTTTTTTTTACCCCTTCCTCCCTTCTGTTTAAGAAAACAAGACAAAATGAGAGACATTTAAAATTATCCTTCTGAGATGCAGATCAAATAAAAAATAAAAATAAAAAAAATTAAAAAAAAAGGACCGTTTAGACAGGCAGAGGAGCCAAAATTGTCTGCAAGGTTCATGTTTAGTATAGAACATGAGTCCTCAAGTCAGGAGAAATGATTTTTTTTTTTAGCCATATAGCTTATCTTGAGGCACATTTTTTGGATTTGCAAACATTTTTTAAAATTTTGCTTTTACATTAAAAGCCAAGTTTAAAATATTTTTGGAGTACAGTGTTGGTTCACTGCTTAAGTGATGGAGGGTCTATGCCTACTGGGGGCTCCATAAATATTAATGACGGGCCCAGATAACAGATGATAACCTCAGTGATGCTGTTCTGGTTCTCATGCTGCAGGCTTGCACCCAGAGGAGCTGGCTATGATTTCAGGTTTAAAGGACTGTGCTTTACTATACAAGGTATCAATCAGGCTGTATGTTGCATGTCTTCCTATTACTAAATGATGAATTCTAAACAGAGCCACAGCCATATACATACGCACACACTGAAATCAGCAAAAACCAAACTGGTTGAGTTTGTTCAACTGTTTATTTTATGTCTGGTTTCAGTTTTGCTACAGGGACTACATTGTTTGCCTTAATCTGATTATTTTGCCAATGTCTAAAAAGGCTGAATATACTGGTTTCTGGGAAAGGCAGGTACTGGCCCCTATTTTCCCTTGTCTACCCCCAAGGGTACAGCCACAAAAACTCCTTTACCACCTCACCCCCACCTATACATGACATTCCAAGCCTGTCGTCTGGTTATTCATAAAATTATAGTTAAGTTTCTTTAGCAAGAGGCTAAGCACCCTCTTACATACATATATATATAGAAACATATATATAGAAACATATATATATAAACCGTATATACATGTGTCTTGAATGCATATGCATCAAGGGATGGAATACCGTTTGAGGGCTGACTGTGGATAAGCCCCCTCCCTGCCTCCGTTTTGGCATCCACACTGCACTATCCATGGGAATCATCTCGCTGTTTTGTAATGTAAACTCCAAAGCAAATATAATAAATGTGCTTGCCTCTTGCTATTCCATAAACTGCCCAAAAGTTATAATGCCCACACAAAATAATTAGATTGAAATCACAAATTATAACTGAAAATCACAAAATAACTTAAAGAAATGACAATCCACAATTTTCTTTTTTATCAGCAAATAATAATTTAAATCCAGGAACTGCAAAAGGACAATTAATTTGACAGCACAATCATCTGGATAGAGCATGACTTTTCCTTCTAAAGGGTCTTTCATTGAAATTAAAATTTTCCTGTAACATGGGAAGGCAGAAAATAATTATATTAAAATTCCTTTTTTTTTTTTAAAAAAAAAAAAAAGAGAATACTGCCTGCCATGGACATATTCATGATACTTATCACTGATATGACTTTCTAGGAGATAATATGAGAACACACATCCAAATTTCAAATGTGCATAATCTTTGACTCACCAAATTCACTTCCAGAGGATGCCATAAAAGTGTGCAAAGATGTATCCACAAGAATATAAGTTGCAGAGTACTTTATAATAATGAAAAGGGAAATCATATAATAACATTAAGGAACAATTCTGAGAGAATGATGTAGAATCACAATTATGGACATGGGAATTTGTACATGATATGTATTTAAATGAAAAAAGAGGATTTTGAAATAACATGTATGTTTATTTATGCTTGTGTGTGTGTACATGCATAGAAAAAAAATCTTGAAAAAACATTTACTAAAGTGTAAATGGATCACCAATGGGCAGTAAATTTAGAAATGATCTTCACTTTCTTATTTATGCCTCTTTGCACTGTATAGAATGTTTTTCAAGAGAACAAAACTTAAACTCTTTAATTTGTGGGGGACACATAATGATAGAGGGAGCACTCAAATATTAATTCCAGATTGAAATATATTAAAGTTTACCATCAAAATCTGTAAACACAAAATATCAGAGCCTGTCATAGTTATTGAAAATCCCCTCTGGGTTCACCCAAGTCCAGTGACATGGTTAAGGTTAGAGGAAGTCATGATTTTAGAAATGACCTGGACCTTTTCCAGTGGTGTCACTTCACATTGGTCTCATTTGTGATTTAATATTTTCTGCCTCGCCGCCCCCCTCCCTGATATATATTCACAGATTGCTGGAGATTGATGCCTCTCTAATGGCAGAAAGATGAGCTGAGACATCAGGGAATGGGAGGTGACAGTGAGGAAAGGCCTGACACCCAAAGTAGGTGAAATCCAGGAAAGCGTGTCCACACACCACATGCCTAACACTTCGAGAAATGCATTTATTCAGTAGGAAACAACCAAGTGAAACATTTGACACAGATCATTTTACATTCCATTGCAAAAAAATGAAACAGACACAAAAACTAAATCAACATATTTTTTCCTTTGGTCCTTCCTTTCTTTTCTTTTCCTGTAAATTTCAAACATCCCTTGTCTTATCACTGCCATATGGGCCCAGCCACCCCCGGGGAGAGATGCTAAGCCTTTCTGAGTAGCAGCCTGGCATATTAAATTGAAAAATGCTCTTCTTTTCCCCTGCATCCTGGGCCTGGAACTGGAGTAAGTTCACGCCGTGCACTTTGGGCTACAGGAGTGAGCAGCATCCAGGTTGAGCGTCTCAATACTTCTGCAAGCGCCCCGGATCTGAGGTGTGGTCTTGTTTCCAACCTGCCTTGTGCTCAGACACCACCAGGTACACCACTTAGCTGGCCAGTTAAAGCTGTGTCCCAAGCAAAGGCAGAGCATGCAGGTGTAAAAGGTTGCATGGCAATCCATTCAAGATGAAGTCATCCGGGTCAGGCCAGCACACAATCTCTTTCGGGGAGCATGATAGGACCCCTGGCTACAGCGGTTACCGCAAATCATCATACCCTAATACAACCTAGTCAGGTATAGTGCTATTTCCCACCATTTTCTTTTTTCTCATTTAGAGGTTCCCATCGTTTCACACAAATTTTGCAATGATAAAGGTAGTTCCGCTACTGCCCATCCTGTAGGGTTGGAGGAGCAAGAATTTTATAACTGGATTTCGATAAATTTGAATTTATTTCCTCAAATTTTTCACTACCCTGTCTCTTTTATAGGACTTTAAAAAAAAATGAACACCATGTCTTTCTCTGTGACACACAAACACAAAATCTGGACAAATAGCTGGGAAAGAGCCGGAAGCACTGCTCCTTTTTAATTTTGAATGTGGAATTAGCAAACAAACTATGACTCTTTCCAAGCAATTTGGAGACAAGGCAGCACCAGACTGATGGGACCTAGGCAAAGTAACAACCAAAGGCAGACAAAAACCGGAAGTTGGGTAGAGTCCCTGCAGCACCAAGGCACTGCCACCACTCGCGGATCCTGAAAATTCCAACGCCCACGCCTTCAGTCATGGGACAAGACTGCTGGCGCGAGGAGACCATGGCTCACAGTGCCCTTAAAATTGGTTGATGCTGTTTATGCGTTTTTAAAAACATTGGTACTAGTGGGGTTATTTTAGGGAGTATTCTTTTTCCCTATAATTACTTGGATGAAGCTCAGTGGGGAAAGGGAAACAATCAAATAAGCAGGCTCTAAACATGCTGTTGGGTTTTACAAACGCCCAGATACGTGTCCCCTTACTCTTCACCCCACCCCCATTCTTCTAGCGGCCACACACACACACACACACACATCTTTCAGAAAGGAATCTCTATGACTTTTACCTCTCTGGTGTGTTACAATCTGAGAAATGAAAAGGGAGAAAATAACTCTAGAAAGAACAAATAGCCTTACCCTGGACTAGTCAATAGTAATTGGCAACAACATCCACAGATATTAACCTGCAGTGCTGAGCCTCACAGAAAGAGTAAGATTAGTCCCATTTCAGCTACAATAAC
Source organism: Tolypeutes matacus (assembly GCA_026826555.1). Taxonomy (NCBI): domain Eukaryota; kingdom Metazoa; phylum Chordata; class Mammalia; order Cingulata; family Chlamyphoridae; genus Tolypeutes; species Tolypeutes matacus. The sequence goes on along the minus strand of JAKSZT010053770.1, from coordinate 43,288,799 downwards.
AACAGGAACCAGGCCCATATGTTGTATCTTGGTGGAAGCAGGGAGCAGATCTCAAAGCAAGCCTGGATCCAATGATCAGACAGAAATGATGCCCTCCTCCCGAAAATAAAAATGAAATACTTGCCAGTGACAGCTTGCACCAAGTTCTAAGAGTTAGGGGGAAATATTTTTGCTAAAAGATCCATAAGGAGGCAAAATGAAAAGAATTTGGTCCAGTTCTAGGCATTCTCTGTGCCTGAGCACTCGGTCTCTTGTAACAATCCTCAGAAGAATGGATGGCTCAAAAAAAAAAAAAAAAAAAGAATCAAACAAACAAAAAATAGAAAACGTCAGAGGTGATGTTTTCATGGCACTGAATGAAACAATTCAGATCTCCCAAGCTGGCATCTCTGGTTTTAATAAAGTCTTTAGAATCTATCTTGCAATATGTCTAATTCTTTCTCTCTACAATTGAGTCAAAACACAAAGAATCCAAGCTGTAAAAGAATTTTCTAAATTAATACACCACTGAAAAATACAAGTGAAGACTGGGAACTTTTTCAGAAATGAATGTCTATTTATTTTCCATACCTCCCTGAAAACAAGCAACCTTGGAGAGGTCTGCTCACTTGGATTTGCTTTGAGATCTGCCTTTTTCTACTTCTGCCAAGTTAACTCCACACCTCCCCTCCACTGCCATTCATCGGCCCTTTATGATTTCCTTCCTTCTTTACACTCAAATGCATAAGTGAAGTGTGAAAAACTGTTTAAGTATTCTGAATGTACTAAGAAAGGAAAGTATCTGGCCATTTTTTATATTCCTTGATATTAAAGTAATTCATCCGAGTTTGTGCTAATGACAGTAAATCTCTCGTGCTGACAAGCTGTGGTCAGCTATCCATTCTACAGCCTTTAAAATCCAAGGCACAAGGAAGTGCATTGGTGTTAGAAATTTGTGGCTACCTTATTCAAACGAAACAGCCAACCAAGTTGAGCAGCCCCTAAACTATGCAGCTCCTTGCTCCTAGACCCCAATCAGCTCTCCTAGGGGCCTGCAAATGTGGGACACAAGTACAGAAGAAGTCATTTAAAAAAGTGGTATGTTACTTATCCCTATAATGAGTAGGTTAACAGAGACAATTAGGAAGGAAATTCTACAAGCCTGAACTTCAGTTACTTATTATTGCCACTAAGAGTCAATTAAAGTATCTAAGTAATTACAGGGATTAGGATCATCTGTCATCTGGCAATCATATTAGAGGGCAGAGGCACTTGGTTTGTTCTGAAGGTATGTGATCTAGTCTCCATTATGTTGGTTAATTTTCGAACAAGGGAGTGTATGAGGGCTTGCCCCACACATCTGCAGATCTGTTCACCTGGGAGAACAACAGAAATATTAGCTGGATTTCCATCCAACCTCAGTCACTGAGAGCAACACTCAACCAGCAGGCAGGTGTGAAGTGCTCTTCAACTCAAGAGTCTCTAGGTCTCCTTGTTGCCATCTATACCAAGTCCTAATGCCCTAGCCAGCTTCCCAGCCAGCCTGCTCCCCTCTCACACCCCAGTAATCCCTTCAGGCACCTCACTGTCCCACAAACAGTATTATTATGGTTCAAACCACTTCTGTGCTTTTTCTCAGCCTGATACTTAAGATGCTTTCTTCCCCTCTCTCCAGCCTATCCCAACCCTCTTCACCCTTCAAAGCTCAGCTCTGGTCTGAACCCCTCCTCTGTGGCAGGCCTCTCCTTCAGTGAGCTGCCTATAGAGTTCAGAGCTCTGTATCTACATACTCAATCATGCTTAGATTGTGAACACCTATCAGAGGCTACATCTTAAGTCTCTGCCCCCTGCCTAGCAATCTGGGTTACATTCACACCCCAAAAATGGTAACCTTCTGATTCTTGGATTTCATTGATTTTAGTCTCATATATGGTGAATTGTCTTCATCAAGCCTAGGAAATGCCATTCCTTCATTTGTTTGCTCTTTCATTCATTCAGCAGCACTGTTCAAATGGCTACTTAGTGCAGGGCACCAGAATCACAGCTTCTAAATCTGAATCCAAGCTTCCTCTTCTATAACATATGTCACTGGGAAACTGCATTTGTTCACATTTTGAACAAATCAAGGAGCTTCTCAATGCCCATCATTTCTTCCTGAGTTAACAATGATAGGAAAATGGTTATAAAAACACATATATCAAAACCACAAAGAGAACTTCAGATCAACCAAGGTGGCAGTGTAAGATGCTACAGGGTGCCATTCCCCCATGGAATCTTTAAACAACTATCAAAAGCTTTCAGTGCCATCTTTCTCAAAACTCCAGAAAACAGTTAAATGGTTATAGTAACTGGGCAAGTACCAAATTAGGAAAACAGTTTTAAAAATTGTAGGAGGAGCATGAGGCACCCTTGCTAATCCTTCCCATATCACCTCCCCAGTGTGGTGTGGATCCCAGTGTGGTACTGGAGGGAGCACAGTAATTTCTATGTATATTTTGGAGTGCCTGTATAGTGGTGCCAATCTGTTGGGTTGCAACCTGAAAGATTGAAACAGGAAAATGGTCACTGGATCACCCTCTTAGAACTTGCCTTGAAGGCAGAAGCAGCTTACAGACAGCTAAAGCAGTGTAAGAACAATTAAGTCAAAGTGGCCTGGGGAAAAGGATTACTGGAGCAGAAAGAAAATGAATGGAAAAAAAAGTGAACATAGCCAAAGGTACCTGTGGGGTACCATCAAGTCTACTAATATATGTATTATGGGAGCCCCAGAAGGAGAAGAAAGAGAGTAAGTGGCAGAAGAAATATTCAAAGAAATATATGCAGAAAACTCCAAATTAATGAAAGAAATGAATATGCATATTCATGAAGCCCAACAAACCCCAAACAGGATAGACATGAAAAGAACCATGCCCAGACACAAAAACAGTAGTCAAACTGTCTAATGCCAAGGATAAGGAGATAAAACTGCAATAGGAAATCAATGTGTTATGCACAAGGAAGTTCCAATAAGATTAAGTGCCAAGTTGTCATCAGAAACCATGGAGGCAAAAGGCAGTGGATTGAAATACTTAAAGTTCTGGAAAAAAAAAATTGCTAATCAAGAATTTTATATCCAGTGAAGCTGTATTCCAAAAAATGGACTCTTACCTCACACCATATATAAATATCAATTCAAAATGGATCAAAGACCTAAATATGAAAGTCAGAACTACAAAACTCCTAGAAGAAAATGTAGAGAAGCATCTTCAGGACCTTCTATTAAGCAATGGTTTCTTAGCATTTACACCCAAAGCCTAAGAAACAAAAGAAAAAAATAGATAAATGGGACTACAAGCTTTTGTACATCAAAGAACTTTATCATAAGTAAAATGAAAGCCTACAGAACAGGAGAAAATATTTGGAAACCACATATCTGATAGGGGTTTAATATCCAGAAATTATAAAGAAATCCTACAACTCAACAATAGAAAGACACACAGCCCAATTTAAAAAATGTGCAAAAGACTTGAAAAGATATTTCTCCAAACAACATATGTAAATGGCCAAAAAACACATGAAAAGATGCTCAGCATCATTAGCCATTAGGGAAATTCAAATCAAAAGCACAATGAGAAATTATTTCACACCATCCAGAGTGGCTATTATTTAAAAAATGAAAAATTAACAAGTGTTGGAAAGGATATGGAGAAATAGGAATACTCATTCATTGCTGGTGGGAATACAAAATAGTGTAGCTGCTATGGAAAATAGTTTGGCAGTTCATCAGAAAATAATATAGAATTCCTGTATGACTCAGGAATCCCACTTCAGAGTGTATATCCCAAAGAATTGAAAGCAGGGACTGGAACAGATATTTGCACACCAATTTTTGTAGAGGCATTATTCACAATTTCCAAAAGATGGGAGCAACCCAAGTGTCCATCAACCAATGAATGGATAAACAAAACGTGGTATATACACACAATGGAATATTATTTAGTTGCACAAAGGAATGAAGTTCTGATATATGCGACATCAGGATAAACCTTGAAGAAATCATGTTGAGTGAAATAAGACAAATACAAAAGGACATATATTGTCTGATCTCACTGATATGAAATAATTGGAATAAGCAAACTCATAGAGTTAGAATCTAGAATATAGGTTACCAGGGGACTGAGTGGGGGATGGGGAATAGGGAGTTAATGCTTAAAATGAACAGACTTTCTATTTGGAACTCTAGAAAATTTTTAGTAATGGATGGTGGTGATTGTAACACACAATGTGAAAGTAATTAACAGTACTGAAATTATATATTTGAATGAGTAAAATTTGGGTCATGTATATGTTACTAAAATATTTTTTTTAAATTCATGGAACTGTACAAACAGTGAACTCTAAGTTAAACCATGGCCTATAGTTAATAGTACAACTATAAAAATGTGCTTTCCTTGATTGTAACAAATGTACTACACCAATGCAAGGTGTTTCTAAAAGGGTGGTATAAGGGAGCCATGGATTTTATGCATGATCTTTCTGTAAACCCACAACTGCTCTAATAAGAAAAAAACAGAAAATGTAGGGAAACACCTTCAGGATCTTGTGTTAGACGATGGTTTCTTAGACTTTATGACAAAAGCACAAGCACCAAAAGAAAAAAAGAGATAATTGGGACTTTATCAAAATAAAAAACTTTTTTACATTAAAGGACTCTATCATGAAAGTAAAAAGACAACCTACAGAATGAGAGAAAATATTTAGAAATCACATATACAATAAGGATTTTTATATCCAGAATATATAAAGAAATACTTCAGTCCCTCTGGAGCCCTCTGCACCAGCCCCGGCTTGGGGCACCGAGCTCCCCATGGCGGGACACCTGGCTCCAGATTTCGCCTTCTCGCCCCCGCCGGGCGGGGGCGTCGAGGGGCCCGCAGGCCCCGAGCCAGGCTGGGCCGACCCTCGTACCTGGCTGGGCTTCCAGGGCCCTCCCGGCGGGCCGGGGGCTGGGCCGGGGGCCGGGCCGGGAGCGGAGGTGTGGGGGCTCCCCCCGTGCCCCCCACCGTACGAGTTCTGTGGAGGGATGGCCTTCTGTGGGCCTCAGGTCGGAGTGGGACTGGCGCCCCAAGGCGGCCTGGAGCTCCCTCCACCCGAGGGCGAGGCAGGGGCTGGGGTTGAGGGCAGCCCCGACGGGGCTTCCCCCGAGCCCCACGCTGGCCCCCCTGGAGCGGTGAAGCTGGACAAGGAGAAGCTGGAGCAGAACCCCGAGGAGCCCCAGGACGTCAAAGCTCTGCAGAAGGAACTCGAGCAGTTTGCCAAGCTCCTGAAGCAGAAGCGGATCACACTGGGGTACATCCAGGCCGATGTGGGGCTCACCCTGGGGGTGCTTTTCGGGAAGGTGTTCAGCCAGACGACCATCTGCCGCTTCGAGGCCCTGCAGCTGAGCTTCAAGAACATGTGTAAGCTGCGGCCCCTGCTCCAGAAGTGGGTGGAGGAAGCCGACAGCAACGAGAACCTTCAGGAGATATGCAAAACGGAGACCCTCCTGCAGCAGGCCAGAAAGAGAAAGCGGACGAGACCCGAGTGCGGGGCAACCTGGAGAGCATGTTCCTGCAGTGCCCGAAGCCCACGCTGCAGCAGATCGGCCACATCGCGCAGCAGCTCGGGCTGGAGAAGGACGTGGTCCGGGTGTGGTTCTGTAACCGGCGGCAGAAGGGCAAGCGGTCAAGCAGTGACTGTCCACAGCGGGAGGAGTTGGAGGCTGCCGCGGCGCCGTTCCCAGGGGCGCCCATGTCCTTTCCCCTGGCACCAGGGCCCCACTTTGGGGCCCCGGGCTACGGGGGGCCGCCCTTCACTGCTCTGTACTCTTCCCTCCCTTTCCCGGAGGGTGAAACCTTCCCCCCCGTCCAGGTCGGCAGCCTGGGCTCTCCCATGCGTTCCAGCTGAGGGGCAGGAGGGCAAGGGGCAGCTGCGGAAACGGGACCTTGGGGTCTGCAATCTTGTAATTGGGGCTTTTGCGATTAAATTCTAAATTCACTGAGGAAGGCATTGGGAACACAAAGGGTGGGGGCAGAGGGATTTTGGGGAAACCCGTTGGAGGGAAGTTGACGTTCAAGGATACTCTTTAAATCCTCACACCACTTAATAAAGAATCCTGGGATAAAAAAAAAAAAAAAAAAACAGAAATACTTCAACTCAACAACAAAAAGACAATCTAATTTTTTATTTTTATTTTTATTTTTTTTACCGGGAGGTCCCGGGGATCGAACCCAGGTCCCTCCATATGGGAGACGGCTGCGCAACCAGTTGAGCCACATCCGCCCCCCAAAACTCAATATATATATATATTTTTTACCAGGAGGTACCGGGGATCAAACCCCGGTCTCTCCATGTGGTAGACAGATGCCGAACCTCTTGAGCCACAACCGTACCCCTAATTTTTTAAATGGGCAAAAGATTTGAAAAGATATTTCTCCAAAGAAGATATGCAAATGACCAATAAGCACATGAAAAGAGGCTCAACATCACTAGCTATAAGGGAAATGCAAATCAAAACCAAAGGTGCTACCATTTCACACCACTAGAATGGCTATTTTTTTTTAAATGGAAAATTATAAGTGTTGACAATGATGTGGAAAAATAGGAACACTCATTGTTCATTGTTGATGGGAATGTAAAATGGTACAGCCATTGTGGAAAACAGTTTGGTGGTTCCTCAGAAAGTGAAGTATAGAATAACCATATGACCCAGGAATCCCACTTCCAGGTATATTCCCCAAAGAATTGAAAGTAAGGACTCAAAGAGATATTTGCACACCCATGTTCATAGTGGCATTATTCACAGTTGCCAAAGGATGCAAGCAACCCATTTGTCCATTAACAGATGAGTGGATAAAAAAATGTGGTATATGCACATAGTGGAATGTTATTCTGCCATAAAAAGGAATGAAATTCTGTCACATGCAACAACATGGATGAACCTTGAAGACATAGTGTTGAGTATAATAAGTCAGACACTAAAAGACAAGTATTTTACAATCTCATTTTTAGGAAATAATTAGGATAAGAAATTCATACAGTCAGAAACTAGCATAGGTTACCAGGGGATGGGGTGGGGGTAGGAATGGGGAGTTAATGCTTAATTAATACAGATTTCTGTTTGGTCTGTTGGAAATGGTAATGGTAATGGAGGGTGTTGATGGTAGCACAACATCATAAATGTAATTAGCACCATTGAAGTATATATTTGAATGTGGTTAAAAGGATGAAATTTAAGGTTGTATATATGTTACTAGAATAAACATTTTTAAAAACCAAAGGTCTATAAAACACAGTGTAAATTATGGACTATAGTGAATAACATAATTATAATAATATCATTTTATCAATTGTAGCAAAGGTAACTCTAATGCAAACTGTTAATAATAATAGGAAACACTATATGTGTGAGGAAGGGTATATGGAATCTCTGTCACTTTTTTCAAAAATTTTCTGTAAGTCTAGAGCTTCTCCAATACAAATAAATTTAAGAAACTGCAATGATATGCCACTTCACCCTACTATGATGATTGTGATTTTTTAAAATAGAAAATAATAACTGTTGACAAGTATGTGAAGAAATTGGAACCCTCATACATTTAGGATAGGATGTAACAGGTACAGCCAGCCACTGTGGAAAACAGTTTGGCAGTTCCTCAAAATATTAAACACAGAAATGCCATATAAACCAGCAATTCCACTCCCAGGTAAATACCCACAAGAAATGAAAAGAGGGACTCAAACAGATTCTTGCACACCAATGGTCATAGCAGCATTATTCACAGTAGCCAAAAGGTGGAAAGAATGCAAGACCCCATCAACAGATGGATGGAGAAACAATATGTGATATATACATGCAATGGAATATTATTCAGCCATAAAAAGGAATGAAATTCTGATACATGCTGCAACATGGATGAACATGAAGACATCATGTTGAGTGAAATATACCAGACACAAAAGGACAAATATTGTAATTCCACTTATATTGACATCTAGAATAAGCAAATTCATAGAGACAGAAAGTAGAGTATAGGTTACCAGGGGATGGAGTTGGGGGTGTGTCAAATGGGAATTTAATGCTAAATGAGCAGAGTTTCTGTTTGGGATGATGAAAAAGTTTTGGTAATGGATAGTTGTGATGGTTGCATAATATTATGAATATAATTAATGCCACTGTATCATACACTTAAAAATGGTTAAAAGGCAAATTTTATGTTTTTATATATATACTATAAAATTTATATGTATGTTTCCACACTCAAATTTAATTTTAAAAGCACATATAAAATAGGAAAATTGAGCTCACTCCCCTATGGGTCTACAAAGATCTCCTTAGAGCAATCTCAGACAAATCAGATTAAGGGAAGAAAATATTTTCAAATGATCTTCCCAATGACTTCAATGACTTACATAAGGTTCAAGTTTGGTTCAAGGGATGGGCAAAATCTGGGGTCAGCCAGCATTCTTAGGGTCAGCCAGACTTTGGGGTCAGCCAGCCATGTTTTGTTTGAATCAAGAACATTTGCTGTTCTTCACATCCCAAGACAGATCTTGGAATTTTAACTTTCCTTCTCACAGTCTCTTTTAGTTTTAAAAACTCATTTGCTCTTCGAGTGAGGTTTCCCTAAGGATCAATTTTCTCACCCTTCCCTCTCATGGCATGTCCTTTGGCATCTCATGCTCTGCACCTGTGGTGTTAGACTTCATATCTCCTCTAGCCTTTGCCTACAGCAGGCCGTTTGTATAAAAATGAACATGCTGCATGTGTCCAAGGAAACAGGAGGAAACAAGAAACCTGGTCAATGAGAAGAGTCACAAAACGTTTTTTAAAAGTTTCTTGTTATCCTCTGCAGAAAATATTGCCCATAACAAAGCCTAGAAAATAGGATCATCTCAGGAAACAAACATGAAGGCCAAACTGATTAATTCAACACATCAGATCATAATAAAGGACTGCTTAAAACCCTTCAATGGTTCAGCCTTTTTCGCAGTACTCAGCACATGGCATGGCAACTCTTGTCCCTGTATTGTACCACCCATCCCACCAACCTACTCTGTACGGGCCAAGATTGTGCTGGTTGTGTCCCTGTGGCTAGCAGTGTCTACACACAGTAGCCCTCAGTGAATATTTGTACGAAGAATATGTGGGGAAGCAGATGTGGCTCAAGTGGTTGGGCATCTGTCTACCATGTGGAAGGACCCGGGTTCAATCATATATATAAATAACATTTTTGTAAGCAAATACACATATATGCATATATATTTATATATGAAAAAAAAAAAAAAGAAAGAAACTGCATCAATGTCAATATTCTGGTTTTGATATTGTACTATGCTTTTGCAAGACACTGCCTTTCTGGAGAACTAAGTGTGCAGGATCTCTCTGCATTATTTTTTACAACTGCTATAATCTACAATTACCTCAAAATAAAAAGGTTAATTGAAAATTGAAAAAAAAAAAAAAAAAAAAAAAGGTGAGCAGGAGAGCCGGGTCCATGATGGAGCGAGCCACAGGCCTGCACGGACGTGCAGTAAGCCAAGCCATGCAGCAAGATGATGATGCAACAAAAGAGAGACACAGGGGAGAGCCAAGGCAAGACGTGCCAGAAACCAGGAACTGAGGCGCAAGTGACAGGGTGCCTCTGTTCCACATCAGAGGTCCCTAGGATGGAATCCTGATAAAGCCTGGAGGAGAAAAATGAGAAGAGAAGGCAAGAAACAGATACAGAAGATCACCCAGCGAATGGACACAGACAGCAAGCGGGGGGGGGGGGGGGGGCGGATTGCGGAGGTTACTGATAGAACTGTATACCAAAAAGAAAAAAGAAAAGTCAATTAAAAAAAAATGTGGTCATCATTTGGTCATATAAGTACCACGTGCTTGGTGCTGAGGCTTCAAAGTACCAAGATATAAAGGTCCTACCTTCAAAAAATTCAGAGCCTAGGACTGTGATTCCCAGTCCTGCCTGATCATCAGAATCACTCCAAAAATACAGATTTCCAGGCCTCATCTATAGTAGGTGTGGATAGGGGCCAAGAATACAATATTTTTAATAAACTGCCCAGGGATACCTCAAATAATCAGCTAAACTTGAGAACTCTTGGTCTGGTGAATGATAATAAAGCCTTATGTTTTTACACTGCTTTTCCTATGTTAAAAAAAGTATTTTCATATCCATTATGTCACTTGACTCTTACTCTCTGAGATGGGAGGATAACATAACCTGCTGTTTACAAATGAGGCTGTGAAACCCAGAGAATTTACAAAGTTGGAGAAGGTTAGAGCCTGAATTTGAACCCATAATTTCCATCCACAAACTCAGCACACTGGAGAAAAGAACAATTATAGAATCAGGCACTTAGAGTGATGGCAACTAATGCAGGTTCTTTCTTTTAGGTATGTTTTACATGGAGAATATATAAATCAACTGAAAAAAACTGGCAAGATCAATTATAATAGGTGGAATAAACTTATGGTGGTCTCTGGGTAGGGACCACACAGCAAATCAAATGCAATCCTACAACTGAACCTGGTTCCTGAATCCAGTCCTCTTGTCTCTCTGACCTCTTACCTAGCCCACTTTGCGTCTCTCTACTAGCTGCAGAATGGTTAAGATAACTTATTAAAGGCTTTAGCCCCCGGTTATCGTATAATCCAACATGACATTAACAGTGCACTTGAGAGCAGAAAGATGAAATTCCAGCTGCCTTTCTGGATTATAACACAGCAAGTTTCATTTTGCAATTATAACCTGCAAGGGAGCAGTGTCAGCAAAAGGCGTCTCCATTTTCTATGCAGGTCCACAGATTAAAGCTTTTCTCTGCTACATCCCTGACAGGAAAAGGCCAGAGGTTCAACAGTGGAGACAACTGAGCTATCCCATCATTCAAGGACATGGGCCCTTCAGACTGTGTCTGAAAGACAGAAGTGAGGCACTCTCAAGCACACAGAGGACTTGTCTTGATCACAACAAAAGGGAGAGAAGTTGCTAGAAAAATAAGCAGAAACAAATGAAAGTTTTTAGTCTTTGATATCCTTTAGATTCTGCTTGGAAGCGTTCCTAGGTAGAGAAGTATCTCATCTATTTCAGTTTAGTGAGTAAGTCAGCAGGAATTTTTTTTCTGCTCAGAGACAATTTTCTTCTATGTGGCAGCATCAAGGAAGTAGACGGAGGAGAAGGAGAAGGGAAAGACTGACGAATATGCCTGACCATTTATAGGCATAGATATTCAAGGAAAAAAGACTGATAACCCTTATTTTCTTACAACTCACAACTGGAAATGAACAATTCTGAGAGGTTAATGTTTTGAAAAGGCGGGATTTTCCCGTCTAAGTCTATTAAAATTTGATCTCACTGGGCCTACTGAATTAGATACATACATATACAAATTCCGACCACCTTTTAAGTAATCATTTTGAGAGGCCACATGCTTAATGGGAATCTCCTTCTTGTAAAACGAGCTTCACAGCCAGTGACATATTTATTTCAACCATAAAATACGTATTTTTTGACTTCCATTATGACAAAGCCCAGAACTAGATTCTGTGGAGGATCCAAATATGAAAAAGACATGGTCTGCACCTGGCAACAAATGCAAAGGTGGCCAGGGATCATCCTGGAGAGGTACAGCTTGATACTCCCCCATAGGGAAATGCTGTCTGCAGCCCTGGACATGCTCACTTCCCTTTGGACTTAGATGAAGAGAGCTATGTTAGGTCCTGCAGCCTATATGGGGATGTAAAATCTGAGATTTGAAGACTGTTGCTTCCAATAGCATTTTCTGTGATCAACATGATTTGCTACTTCTTAAGTAGAGAATGAGATGAGCCAGAGGCATGGCAACTATGACTTTTATGTTGGTCTGGGGATTGACTATGAGCTTCAGCAATTTTATTCATGTGAAATGCCTTTTGCAATAAAACAAACAAAAATTAGGCTTCCTGCCATTTGCCAGGATAGGCTCTATGAGAGCAGGTCCAGGTGGCCACGTGTTTTAGTTTGCTAAAGGCTGCCGAGGCAATATACCAGAAATGGGTTGGTTTTTACAGTGGGGATTTATTAACTTATAAGCTTACAGTTCTGAGGCCGTGAAAATGTTCAAAATCAAGGCATCATCAGGAGACGCTTTCTCCCCAAGGTGCAGCTGTGGGCAATCGGGTTCATGGTGGCATCCTCTCATCTCTCTTCTCTCCTCCAGGTCTCGTTGCTTATAGCTTCTGGTTTCATTTTTCTTTTTTTTCATTTTTAAAAAATTTATGCTCCTCTCGGTTTCTTTGTTCCACTGATTTCAGCTTCTGGCTCCCGGGCCTCTCTCTCATCTTCTGGGCGTTTCTCTCTCACATGGCAAGGCACAATGGTGGCATCCATGCCCTCCTCTCTTTGTGTTACTCCAGTATATATAGGACTCCAGTAAGAGGATTATGATCCAACATGGGTCATGCCCTACTGAAGTGATCTAGTCAAAGGAAGGTCCCTTAACTGAATGTAATCAAAAGGTCCCATCTACAATAGGTTCACACCCACAAGAATGGATTAGCTTAAGAACATACTTTTCTGGGGTCCACTAAGTCATGCATATCTTAAAGAACGGCTGTGGTGGACTAGAGCACTCTCAATGGCTGAACTTACTGGGTGAGGTCATCAATTTTGCTGCTTCTGCCTTTGGACTTTAGCTCCATTAGGAGCTCTTTTTGTCCTTGTAAAGGTCTACAGCTATGGTCATTTGTGCTTCTAAAGAAGGTAGAAACCTTAAATGAAATGTCTTGGAAACTAGGTGATCCATGATTTTGTGGTTTTCACAATACTTGTGGTCACTGTATCCTTGATATTAATCTTGTGTTAAGACCTCACCATGACAAACAAACATTCTTGTTACATAACTCTCTGTCCTATAATTGGAGCATTGTCAGTTTGCTACATTAGAGGTCTGGGCATTGCTTTGAAGAACTTTTTGCTGAAAGCCTCAGCAGAGCCTGGATTCTGCTGCCAAGCTTCATAGTCTTTTAAGCATACAGATTAGTTATCTAAACAGGGCCCTGGGCACATTGATCCCTTCTATATAGTGACGTCAATGCATTATGTATTCTTTATAGCATCAATTTTAAATTGTTCAGCTCTTTTTTCTAAGGAGAGGCAAGATATGCCTGTTGATGACATTAACGGTACTTTGAGTGGCTTCATTAAAAATCATCGTGGTGATATCATTTTTGCATGCCTTTAAGGATGACTGATTAGTCTAAGGCTCCTAGGTCTTTTCAAGAAGAGGAAAAACAGCAAATGGCAATCTCCCTAATATCCTTAATAATGAATAAAGTTTAACCTGTGGAATTGAACACTTAACTAGTGAAAGTATTTCCCAAAGAAATATAAATCTGATGGTGTTTTGAGAAACAGATTTAAGTAAAACATTATTCTGTAATTCTGCTACAAAATGAGTTTGAATTTTAGGACATATCTGAAAACAACATTGTCTTCTTAAATCATATTCTCAAGAGACAATCTTTTTAAAGATTTCACTGATGTAGATCAAGAGCAATTAATTTTTTTGTATTTCAGCTATAGTAGCAAACTAAAATGAGTTCAGTATGTGGCTGGTTTCTGTCTCTATTTATACTGTATTATTGTATAGATATTTTATATTTTGATTCCTCCATGAAGAACTAATGCATTAACAGCAATGTTATATTTTTTAATGTAAAAAATAAGGGCTTTAATTTTTTATTGGTGAAAATAAAAAGACATGTCCCTGTACTTAAACAACTTACTAGTTAAATATGGGTAGAACTTTTAAAAAAATGTTCTTACCAATCTTTGTTTGTTCAGAGGAAATTGTCTTGGGGATTATGGAAATAATCCAAAATGATGTGGAACCAGGTCTGGTAGACAAAGTGGTTTATCAAACTTGGTAATACACTTGGGGTGATTTGTGGCTATAATGAAAAGACCAATTCTCCTTCTAGTTCAGAAATGACTTTCCCAAAGAGAAATTTTCAAAATGCTTAAGGAGAAAGGGCAGTATCTTCAGAAGTCACTACATATGTGTCCTCATATTGTGACTGCCTTGAAGGTGGTGCTTATTTGTACTTAAAGATTCTGAAATGTTTATTTACAAACCATCAGTTCAAGAACAGGATGGGAAAGGTCATGTTTAAAATATCTGATTATCAAAAGTAAGCAGTTTTATTTTTTAAGAAAATTAAAGACCCCATTTTGTGAACAATACTAGAATGAAAGTATTCTAAGATCACATTTTGGGCAAGGAATCTTAAGTGCTTTTTATATTCTAGATTTTTAAAAAATCCCTCACACCCAACATTCCTTTCCAGGCCTAAGAGATTAATTTCTCATCACTTTGGGTATTATCAATGAAGTCATTCTGAGGCTAATAAAAAACTTTAAGGCAAGGGATATATGATGTGGAAAAACTGGTGTATACATGCCACGCTTAACTGAGAAGTATTTTCTTTACACTTAAGTAGCCAAGCTGGCCATTAAAAACTTAAAAATTAAATAAGCCTCAAAACATGATAAAGGCTTTGGTTTAAAAGATGTGAATTCTTTCTTGTCTTCATTATTAGCACATTTATCTGCTAATTTCTGCAAATGAAATTTCTATCTGAATATATCCATTTTTCGTTTTTTTACTTATCCAGGGCACGGAGGACCTAAAATAAACTGATGTTTTATAAATATTTAAGTGCACAATTTGAATCAGTATAATGCACATATCATCACCCCAAAAACATTCCCCATACCACTTTTTGATCCTCTCTCCCTTCTGATCTGCCCTTTCCCCAGAAAGCTACTAATTTGATTTCTGTCACTGTAGATTAACTTGAATTTTCTAGGATAATATAAACGGAATCATAACCTACTCTCTTTTATCTGTCTTCTTTCATTCAGCATAATTATTTTCAGATTTAACCATGTTGTCATGTGTATCAGTTCTTCATACCTTTTTATTGCAGCGTAGTATTCTCTTGTATAGATAAACCAGAATCTGTTTATCTATTCAGCTGTTGAGAGGTATTTAGGATGTTTCCAGTTTTGGGCTATTCTGAACAAAGTTGCTGTGAACATTTGTGTACAAATCTCTGTATGCACATATTTCTTTTTTCTTGGGTCATAAGTAACTGTATGTTTAACTTTTTAAGAAACTGCTAAACTATTTTTCCAAAGTGGTACCTTCCAGCAGTGTATGAGAGTTCCAGTTCTTCCACCAACACTTGATATAGTTGGTCTTTATTTAATTTTTGTCATCTAGTGTGTGTGAAGTGGTATCTCATTGTGATATTGATTTGCATTTCCCTAATGGCTAATGATGTGGAGCATCTTTTCAGGTGCTTATTTTGCATCTGCTTTTTTTTTTTTTTTTTTTTTTTTTAGTGAAGTGTCTGTTCTAATTCTACCCATTTTTATTGGGTTGTTTATGTTATTATTGAGTTGTAAGAGTTCTTTATATACTCTCAATATAAATTGTGATAATAGTACAAATACAAGAATGTCCTTCTATGAACTAAAACAAAGGTACATCACTATTGCAAAGTGGTAAAAATGTGGAGAAGCATGAGAAAAATACAATTAATGTAACCTATAAACTATAGTCAACAGCAATACTGTAATATTCTTGCATCAATGCCAAAGATGTACTGTGTTCATAACCAGGGGATATGGAAAAACTATGCCACTGTATGCTAAAGACCATAGTTAGTTGTATTACTCTGATGATATTATCTCATAATCTGTAACAAATGTCCCACAACGATGTAGTGTGTTGGTGAAAGGGTGTTGTATGGGAATTCCACACATGTGCATGATTGTTTTGTAAGTTCACAACTTTAATAAAAATATATTTTAAAAATCAACAAATAATAACAAAAAACAAACAAACAAAAAAATCAATTGACCATATATAGACTCTATAGAAAGTTTCTATTAAATAGAATTTATTCCATTGATCTACTTATTTATCTTTACACCAATAGCACATTGATATCCTATCAACCTCAACTTGGCACAGGACGTATGGACAATTTGGTAAAATATATTGGGATGATTAATTAGTAAAGAAGAGATATAATTAACTCCTTAACTCAAATGGTATGCAAAAATCAATTTCAAATGGATTAAAACCTAAAGAAGAAAAGCAAAATTTCTAAACTTTATTAAAAAACAAGATATTTTTATGACTTTGGGAGTAGCGAATGGCTTCATAAACAAAATACAAAAACCACAAGCCATATTTATCAAGAAAATACTGACAAATATGACTACATTACAATGAAAACCTTTTGTATGACAAAGGATACTACTAATAAAGATAAAAAGCAAGCCACAGACTTGCCCAGACAGTTAAATGCAACACATGTAAGTGACCAAGAATTTAGTGGCAAAGCCCCAGGATGTGTATATCCATTGCAGGTGATGTGCCACACTAATGAAAGATGTTTATGTGAGATGTTATGGGAGGTATGGGAGGTGGAGATCATGGGAATCCCTGTAATTTTTGTGTAACATTTATGTAATCTAAGCATCTTTTAAAATATATATGAGAAAAAAAAGAATACTAAAGGCAAAAAAAAAAAAAAAAAGAATTTAAAATCAAAATACTTAAAGAACGTCTACAAATGAGTGAGGAGAAGGCAAAAATCCAATATAAATATGAATAAAATATATAAAGAGGCATTCACAGAAGAAACAAAAACATACAATTAGTATAGAAAAAATTAATTTTTAATTGGAAAAATCAAAACAATAGCATGATTTTTTTACCTATTAGGTTAGCAAAATTTTTCAAAAGATTACTAAAGTCTAGTGTTCAGAAGAGTATAGAAAAAAAGTGTTCTCTATCTAATGGGGACTTAAACAAATTTTTAAAGATAATTTTAAAGAATAAATACAATTAATAAATATATGTGCTCTGAGTCAGAAATTCCATTTTATTTTTCTACATTTATTCTTCTATAAATATGTATATATAAGGATGTTTAATGCAACATTGTTGTAATAGCAACAAATTGGAGAATAAAGTAAACACCCCTGAACAGGAGAATGGAAAAACCATCTGTGGTCCATTCTTAAAATGGAACTTATACAGAAGATAAAATGAATGAATGAGTTTGAACTACATATATCAACATGGGTAACTCTCATAAAAATGAAGCTACGAGGAAAAGGCAAGTCAAAGAAAAATACATACACCATGATGGTGTTTATATGAAGTTTGAAAATTGGAAAATAGTGTTATTTACTGTTGATGGATATATACATATATAATAATAGCATCAAAATTTGCCTGGGAATGGTTAGCACTTAATTCAAGATAGTGCTTCCCTCTTGGGAAGGAGGGGTGTCCATGGCAAATGTCAATTCTATCTATAATGTTTTATTTCTTAAAAAGGATAATTGGTAACAAATACAGAAAAATGGAAATACTTGATAACACTGGGTAAGGGGAGCATGAATAATATGTTATGTCTTTAAATTTCTGTAGGTTTCAAAAACTTTACAATTAAAAAAGCAAACAAAAAAAAAAAAAACAAAACAAACAACAAAAATAAATTCATGTTGTTGACAAAAGTTTTTATATGACCAGTTTTGATATGATTTGACCTATAAATTTGCAAAGGGAATATAAACTCCGTGTTACTTTAATGATGCCTCTTGAAAACAACGTATCCACCAACCTCAATTTCCTTAGGAGCATCCAATAGAACTGAGGAGCCCTACCTGGCGGTCAACTCTTTGGCTCATCAGGGCAATCGCTGGTCTTGACCAAAGATCACGAGAAAAAATAAAGTAACAGATGATTTCTTGAATTTCTTAATAGCATTCCCAGTAGAAAGACAATCACCCACGTATTTCCTGCCTATCATCTTCAGAAATTTGATGACCTTAAATCCCTGCCTAAACTGCAGGGATCCACAGGGCTGCAGACATGAGGCACGTGGCCGTGATAACCTGAGCTCTAAAGACTCAGTGCCCTGGACAGGGTGTGTCTGCACAGGTTTGTCACGGGTGACCAGAGATGGAGTCTCATTCAGTGAGGTTACCGCTAAACCTTCTCAGTGCAAAGGAGGATGGGGAGGTTTGCCACGAAAGGGAGGCTGAAGGGATTGGGCGCCATGGAGCAACCTGGGGAAATGACCTGTTAGCAAACTGTTAGGAGAAACACTTTTGCAGATTCCTCAAATCCAGAACATTCGTTTCTAATTTCATTGTTTCTAAGTTTGGGGGTCTTGGGGTTTAATCGATTGTGTATACTTTACTGTCACCTTCAGGAATTTGAGTCCACATGTTACAAGAAGAAAATCTGATGGCCTCAGCTGGGATAGGGAATTGTGTTATGCAATTTTTCCCAGCTGGACATCTTTGGAATGTCTGGACTGGGGAGAGGAACAGTCCATTGTTCATGGAGCAAAGGCTTTTGGTTCTTCTGTTTTTGTGTGTGTGTTTTGTTGTTGTTTTTTTCATTAAATTAATTCACTGCTTTAAAAAAAAAAAATGCATCTTCCCATCTTTTCCCCCTAAATCTGATTCCTCTTTCTTCTCAGTTCTTGTGAATTCTTCCATTGATTTCTCTAGAAGGCAAAGCAAGCAAACAAAATCCCTGTATATGTTTCCTTTCACCATTCGCTGTTAAGTTTCACATTTCATTTTGAGCAGCATTTATTAAGCAGCCTTTGAGGGTGATCTGCCATATAAACTGAGACACACTGTGGTTTTAGCTTTCACATATGATGCAGGTAACACTAATACACACACCACAAACAAAAGTAGACTTTGGAATCCTGGAGCTGCCTAAGTCCCGTTCCCTCTCTTGAAAGTCTTATGTTCCTCCAAATTTCCTCCCAACTGCCGTTTTCCCTGGACCCCATCTCTAGTATCAGTAAGTTATACCCCAAGGACAATCTTCCATTCTCTCTTCCCTCTCTTCATCCCTTCTCCCCTCATCTGACCCTTCAGACTCCGATTCCGCCACCTTTTCATCTCACTTTATTGCATGAGAGACAATATAATGCAGTGGTTAGGGCCTGGGCTCTGGGCTCTGCATTCACATCTTGGCTCTGCTATGTACTGTGTGTCCTTGAGCAAGGTCTGTAACCGTTTTGCACCTCAATTTTCTCATCTGAAAAATTAGAGTAAGAATAGTACTTCTTTCCGTAGAGTTGTGAGGATTAAATAAATTAATACCTGCAAAATGCTTACAATTTGTCAGGTACATAGTGCTATGTAAGTGCTTGTTATTATTATTCTCTCTCAATTGCCTTGAGAACCCCCATTCTAGAGTGATTTATTCAACACATATACAGTGAGTGCCTAATGAAACTGCAGGACATCATTTCCACCATATTCTAAAGGTCATAACCAGTTATGTAGCTAGCCCATAGTCAAAGGAGGGTAGCATGTGCATATAGTGAGGAGAGGAACTATGGGCCGGAGGTGGGGAAACTTTGGAGACCATGAGGAAAAGGGTCATACCCAAGGGCTCAGAACTCAAAGGAGTCATAGTGTCCATATAGCATTCTGAACTTTTTTTTTATGTGAGAGAAAAATAAGCTTCTATATTGTTTCAGGCACCGATAGTTGGATTTTCTCTCCAATAAATTTTGAAACAAATTCTAACAGATACATAAACTAACCCATCAATCTACACAACCATGCCCTTGACTTTGTAACCCCATCCTGTTGCACTACCCATTCTCTCTTTTTTTCCTATCATTTATTGAAGCTGTGGTTACCATACATTGCATCTTCCCTTGTTGGTTGTTTATTTTCTCTAACCCATTCTTTAATTCCTTCCCCTACTATTTTATTCTTTCATTGATTTAATCAATATTGCTCAAGAGCCAATTATGTGCAATGCTGCGTTCTGGGTTCTCTGGTTACAGCAATAAATAAGACAGAGAACAGTCCCTGCCCTCGTGGAGCTTACCTTCCAGTGGGCATTTACCACCATCATTCTCTGAAAAGTCACTAATACCATTTCACTTCCTTCTCCTCAAGTCACAGCCTCTTCACCAAGTATCAAAAACTGTTGGTCGCATGCTTCTTGTTTACTCTCTCCCCTTGTTTCCCAGACACTGCGGTAGTGTGGAAGTTCTCTTTCCTGTGGCCACTCCATGGTTCCATCCTGGACCATTTACTTTTCTTTCTATTTACAGGAGTTTCTCCCATGAGAATTCCTCAAGTAAAAGTAGTGACTGAAAATCACTGAGTACAGCGAATGTCGAGGACTCTTTGGAACAATGACAAATGAGGCATTGGAAAAAAATTATGCCCATAATACCTAAGTAAACTGATATAGGTAAGATCAGGTCATTTTTTCCAACAGTCAACAGGATAAAACTGTTTAATGATTGTTTAAATGGGTACAATGTGCCCTAGGGCAGTTATACCAGTTCCACAGGCTCTGCCTATATTAATTCCCAGCATAGGTAACAAACACATTGAGAATGCTGGGCATTTTGTCTATTGGAGAGAGGACCTAGAGGTCAGAACCACTATATGAGACAGCACTGTGTGTGTCCTTATAACTGAGGAATTTAAGGGACTTGTCCTACAAATGAGAAAGACAGTGCCTTTGGCTCTCCCAACAGAGAAACTGAGCTCTCTATTCTTTTGTAATTTAAATTAACTCATTCTCACTCAGCCTACAAAATGAATGAGATCAACTCATTATTCTTTCCTGTGGATGAAGGTCTCAAGCTCTCTCTTCAAATTCTTCTGCACCCCTGCCCTCAAACCATACATTACTTATGGGAGTTTCAGGGGATATCTTATCTGTGCTGTCAAATAAGTCTTATCCCATTGTGTGTTTCACTGTGGTCTACTTGTTCCTTATGTCTCACAAAGGCCTTATTTGAAGCATAGTTAACTTCCATTTGAAATATTAGTTATTTATTACTGTGTAACAAATTATCCCCATAATTTAGTGGTTTAAAACACAAATAATGGTTTTTAGCTTACATTGTTCCTGTAGGTAGGAATTCACAGAGGGCACATTAAGGAGAGTTTATTTCTGCTCCATGTCTGGAGCTTCAGCTGGAAAATTCAAAGGCTAGGGGCTATAATCATAAAAGAAGTGATTTTCTCAGGTGTGGTGATTGACTCTGAGGTTGCTAGGCAGAATGCTCACACCTGGCCTCTCCTCACAAGGAGGTAACTTGGTAGTTCCAAGAGCAAGCATCCCGAGAGAGATCCAGGGTAGCAGATATTGTGTCCTCGCTTTGGAAATCACAAAGCTTCACTTCTGCCATATTTTATTGGATGAGGTAGTTACAAAGATCTGCCCAGGTTCAAAGGAGTAAACATATATCCCACCTCGCCATGCAGAAGTGTCAGCAGCATTTTGTTAAGAGCCTGTGGGACGGGATCCATATTGGTACAGCTATCTTTGGAAAGCACAATATGCCCCATGGATCTCAAATATAGTTCAATGGATTCCAAAGCATATGATATGTTTTTGCCTTTGTAGATCTCCTTACCTCCAAACAATTCAAATCTTAAGGATAGTTGACTACAGTCAGTAGTTTCATGTAATCAATATAATGTAAATAGGCTATGCTTGCAATTTGGGTAACACACTAGGATTTTGGCTGACAAAATTTGTATTAATTGTACAATTGAATCCTGACCCTATGTAGACTGTATAGAATGTGGACTCATTTTATTATAATTTTTCTCATAAAAATAAAATGAACAAGAAAAATCACTGGGAAAAATCTGGGGAAAAAAGAACTATAAGGGAGAAATAGCCCTAATGAATATTAAAACATATTTTGAAACCTCAACAATTAAAGCCAGAATGACACCAGTGCATGAATAGATAACTCAAAGAAACAAGCAGAAAATTCAAATGAAGAGAAATTTAGTTTATGATAAAAGTGAGGAAAGATGAACCATTCGATAAGAGGTATGAGAACTACTGGTTAGCCATCTGTAAAATGTCAATTTCTTAGCACATACCATATACCAAGTTAAATTCCAAATCAGTCAGGGAATTTTTTGTAAAAAAATGAAATTCTAGGGTTCTAGAAGAAAACATGGGAAATTTTCTGTATAATCATGAAGTTGAGAAGACTTTTCTATGAATCAAAATTCAGAAGTAAAAGCAAAAATAGTAGTTACATTTTATTATATTAAAATACTTCTAGGTGTGGGGAGTGGGACATATGGGAAGCCCTATATTTTTTGTGTAACATTTATGTAATCTAAGTATCTTTTTAAAAATTTTTAAAAATTAAAACAAAACGAAAAACTTCTGCTTGGAAAAACCAAAGTGGGAATAACAAATTGGGGAAAAAATACTTGCATTCAAAGGGCTAATCTCTTTGCTTATATTTTTATTTGTTTGAACACCTACAAAGTTCTTTATAATATTTAAAAATATAATTATTATATTGCATAAAATACATAAAGAGATCCTAGAGCAGGGGTTCTTAACAAGGAGTCCATGAGCTTCAACTGAAATTCAAAATAAACATTATTCTTGTGGGGATGTGTTGGTGCAGGTGTGATATATTTACTAAATAATAAACAGTATAGTGTGGACTTAGTAAGGGGCCCATGGTTTTCACCTGACTGGCAAAGGGGTCCGTGGAACAAAAAAAGTTGAGAATCCCTGTCCTAGAAACACTAAGATAAAGGCCAGTACCCTAAAAGAAACAAATGTGAACAGGTAGGGTGCATTAAAAAATATATAAATGGCACTTAGAGATAATGAAAAAGTTCTCAACATCACTCACAATAAGAAAAATGAAAATTAAAACTACACTGAGAATCCATTTTTCACTGATTTAGTTTGGCAAAAATTAGTAACTGTGATAGCAAACTCTGTTGGTAAGGTTATGATGAAACAGACACCATTGTGAATTTCTGAAAAATGTGTAAATTGGCACAAATCCTATGGAGGCAATTTGGCAATGTCTCTCAAAATTATAAATGTAAATGCTGGGAGTTTATGCTACAGATATACTTTGGCACATGTGAAATGATACATGTACAAAGTTTTTCATTGTAACAGCAAAATGTTTAAAAGACCATAAGTGAAAATCAAGGGAGAAACTAGTTAAATGAGTTATGGTACCTCCACACAATGGAATTCTATGGCCCTGTTAAAAGAATGAAGACATTCTCTGTAATAATCTGGAAAACTCTCCAAGATATAATATTAAATGAAAAAAAAATGTACTCAACAGTGTATGAAATATGCTACCTCTAGAGTAAGAAAGAGGGAAATAAGTAATATTTGCTTGTATGTGCATAGAGAAACTCCGGAAGGATACACAAGAAACTAACAACCATTAACTGAAAATGGAGGACTGGCGTAAGACTTCTCATTCTATAGCTTTTTATACTATTTAATTTTTAAACCATAAAAATGATTTACCTAATCAAAAAAATAAATTTAAGAAACTAGCAATAAATTTAGTTTACCTACAGCAATAACTAAAGAAGATAATAAACCTTACATCAAGCAGTCATGAGGATCCAGTGACATCCCAGCTCTATCACACCCTAGTTGTGTGCCCCCAGAGATGTTACTTAACCTCAGTGAGCTACAGTTCCCACATCTATCAAACGGGGTTACATCTTCTATTGCAAAAGTTTGTTATAGAAACTAAACGAAACAATATATGTGCAATACCTGTAACCTGGTAGGCATCTAATAAATGTAATTCTTTTCCCAACCCCATCCCTAAAAAAAGCTCTTTAAAAAACTATGAAATATCATTTACTGTGTATTAGAAAGTGATACATAGCTTAGAGCAAGATTTAAATTAATAAAAATATGAGCAAAGAATTCATAGACTCTTGGAACTTTAGTGCTGGAAGGGTTCTCAGAGCTTATCTTATCCAACCCTCTCCTTACAAGATGAAGAAAATAAAGCCCAGGGGGCTTACATGACTCATCCAAGATCATTGACCAAAATGGTGGCAAAGAATGGTCCTCTGACATCCCACCTCAACTGTTGCCGATCATTAATTTTAGGCTGGGCTACTATTGATAATTAAATCATAACTGAAGACATGTTCAGGTCCTACCCCTGGTTGATGGGTATGAACACATTTGCAAATAAAAACTTTGAAGATGCTATTATTAGTTAAGGTATGGTTAAACTCAATGAGGGTGGGCCTTAAACCAATATGGCGGATGTCCTCATAGGCAAAGGAAATTGGACATGGAAATAGAAGCCAGTAATTAGTAGAAGCCAGAAGTAGGAAAAGCCAGAGAGATTTACATGTGATGGAGGATTGCCATCAAAAGAACCCTGCAGACATTGGAGAAAGTATGCCTTCAGACACTTTGATTTTTTACTTCTAACCTCCAAAACTGTGAGTCAAAAAATTCCTGTTGTATAAGCTAACCCATTGTGTGGTATTTGTCATAGTAGCACTGGCAAACTAAGATGGCTACAAACAACTTGTCCAGAGTAAAAAATCACCATATACATTGAAATAGAACAGTTTTAAAAGAGATGTATAGCTATCTGTATAACAGTTATAACAATGCTAACATCCAAAAAAAAGGCGGGGGGGTTAATATGGGTTGGGGAAGGGGGGGGTGGTTTGGTATCTGAGAGTCTCCGGCACTCCGTGTGTGACTTTGCTGTGACCTAAAACTTCTTTGAAAATTAAATGAAAAATTGGGAGACAATGGGGATTGAGAGGGGGAAGGTGTCACGGCACACCAGACATCCGATAACACAGTGATAAAAGGAGGGAAAGAAAAGAAAAGAGAAAGGAAAAAAAAAATGAATATATATATATATATATTAAAGGCATTTCCTTTGCTCTTTTGCCCATTTTTTGAATGTCCCAATCTGCTAATTATATTTTATTTTGTTTTGTTTTTTGTTTGATTATTTGTTTTTTTTTTCTTTCTCTTTTCTTTTTTTTTTTCCCCTGAGTTTCCTTATGTTTGTCTCTTCCATGTAAGCTTATCATACTTGTTTCTTTTTCCTAGTAAGTGTATTTGGTTATTTTATGGACTACATGTTCATGGATGATTTGGATCACAGAAGGGTTACAATGGGTACTGCAGGGGATTATTGGTGGGGGGTGTCTGGGAGGGGGGTTTCATGGGAATTAGTTCATCCGAATATACACGAAAGATATACAAAATCCATCAAAAGATGGGGCATGGTCACGATGGGTGGACAATCACACAATAAATGAGGGAATCTGAATTCCTAGCCTGGAGAGCTCTGCCACAGTCTCCAAGGGAGCAGCAATAGTCCTCTGAGTGCAGGGACAGTGTCTGTCAAAAGAGGATGACCCACTGATGTGTTCTTTTTATTGATGACTACCCTTTTGAGTCTTTGCTCTTGTAACTGAGACTTAGCCTCCAGTTGTGGGGTGCCTAAGGGTTGCCACCTGAGAGCCTCCTTGTTGCTCAAATGTGGCCTCTCTCTAAGCCAAACTCAGCATATGATTGCATTACCTTCCCCCCAATGTGGGACATGACTCCCAGGGATGAGCCTCCCTGGCAATGAGGGATTAATACCAAGTGCCAACTGGCAACACAACTGGAAAAAGACCTTGAATTAAAGGGGGGAAAGGTAAAGACAAATGAGTTCAAGCGGCTAAGAGACTTCAAAGAGAGTCGGGAGGTCATCCCAGAGGTAACTCTTACGCACACCTCAGTAGGAGCTCATAGAACATCTAAGTGCCTATCACCCCACACAGAGGGGCTCCTGAGAGCTCTGGAGACACCCAGGTCCTATATAAGTGGGGATAGACCCAGAGACTGATGCCTTATCAGTGGGCTCTATTTTGGAATCTGTGCTCCTGAGAGTGACAGAATTGGACTCAAATAAGTCCTCCCTGCACATGGTTCATCAGTCCCTTCTATTCAAACCTATATGTGATGCTGAAGTTTTTAGGTATACTTCCAGAGACTGGAGCCTCTGGCCTACCTATGTGCCAGGTGTGCATGGAATCTCGGTGGAGCTGCAACTCCTACCCTACAGCTCAATGGACTCATCCAAGTCACCTGGCGAGGAGACAACGATGGGCAATGGCCATCCCAGGGAATGGAGAGGGCCTGCATCTGCAGGCAGGATCATCCCACCCACCATATCCATGGGATATAAGCCCTCTCTCACTTGGAGGTGGAGTGGACATCACCATCCCAGTCCCCTCAGGATTAGGGGAAGAACTATGGGCTAGAGTGGACTTGATGGTATTCTGTTGCTCACATATGGTGATTCTAGCAATGGAAGAAATTATAACAATGAGGTGGAGCCAGTGGCCACTTGACACTTTTGGGGCAGGGAGGGGACGAGCAGTTGAAATACAGGGGCTTCTTTGGGATTTGGAGGTTGTCCTGAGTACCGTTGTGGCAACGGATGTAGGCCATTTTAAATCAGCACACACCACTCAGAACTGTGTGGGAGAGAGTGTGGTCTACGTTGTGAACTGTGGTCTATGGTTGGTGGCAAGGCCCCAGGATGTGTAAGTCCATTGAGGGTGGTGGGCCACACTTGTGGGAGATGTTTGTGTGGGATGTTGTGGGAGGTGTGGGAGGTGGGCAACATGGGAATCCCAGTGGGTTCTGTGTAATATTTTGGGTAATCTAAGCACCTCTTAAAATATATTTATATATATATATATAAATAGTATTTTTGTAAGCAAATGCACATATATGTATATATATTTATAGATCATTTTGCAAATGTTGGTATGTATTGTGAAAATTTTTATTTTTACCCACAATTTAAAAAATAAAAAATAAAAAAAAGGGAGTATAGGTAAATCGGTAACTCAGAAGAGATCTTTTTCCATGATTTCATGATTGTTTACTGAATGTTTAGAAGGCTCTGGATTTTATTTCAAGGAAACCATTCCTGATTTTCTGGACAACATTGGGCTCTTCTTGTGTGCAAACAGATTGTGATGCAGGTATCCATATATAAATACCTGCTCTTATGACATTGTAATCTTTTAGAAAGTTTGGGAAATAAAATCAAACTCATTCTTACAAAGAAACAGAATCCACATATACACAAATGAGAACCGAGGAAATCCAGAGTACAAAGAACTCCCAGTCTCCAAATTTCTGCTATGGCTTATGAAGGACCTTGCCAACACCCAGAAGAGAAAGAGGTACTTGTAGGACCACAAGGTAACAAAGAGTGACTCAAATGTTTCCAAGATATCTTGGGGCAGAGGAATGGTTCATAAAAGTAAAGCGCCTAATACATGAAGCAGAGTGAGTCACCCTCCATTCTATGCACCCATCATTATAAGCTCCAAAAATGAAAAAGCAAAAAAGGAAGACCAGTTTATAGAAATAGGTAATTACAAAGATTCATATTAGTCTCTCATCACCCTCTTTCTCATAATATATATATTTAGTGATGCATATCAGTCATTCAAGAGCATATATAAAGTTGAAGTCTAGAGCAAAAATCACAGCCTTAAAAAATAAAGGGGCATAACTCCTCACAGTGGACCCATACCCACATCTCCAGCAGAAACTTGAAATGAAATTCATTTTTAAAAATTGACCAGAGCATTTCTGATACATGACTAATAACTATTATCCATGGCTCCACTTGGGTGTACAATTCCTGGCATCCCCACGCATTTTAAAACAATCTGTTTTACTGAGACATATTAAACCTATATCTTTAAAAAAAAAGAGATGTATAGTGATTTCCTCACAAAACTGGTACTGATTACACCTAGTAGCCTGAAAGTATTATCACACACTCATATAGCGAATAAAATTGAATTCTTTTATTAAGTGGACATTCATATATTTGGGAGTAAATGTTAGGTGGGGAATTATAATACTTATTGAGTTTTTTAAATGAATAAAAAGAAGAAAATATTTCTGTATTTTGGCTATGTGAAAATTAAAATTTCAACCTGGCAGAAGATATCAAAAATAAGAAACTTTAAAAATGAAATGAATTAGGAAAAAATGAGACTGTTTGGCAAGCAACGGATTAATACAGTTAATATATAATGAGCTATTATTACAAATCACCAGGAAAAACATGAACTCCCCAGAAGAAAATGGGCAAGGATATGTACAAGCATGTCCCAGATAAAGAAATACAGCCAATAAACAGAAGGAAAGATTCTCAATCTCACTAATCATTAAAGAATTATATCTTGAAACAATGAGATGTTTTTTGCCTCTTGGTTTATTAAAGATTAAAAGGAGCAATAATATTCCATGCCTCGGTTAGAGTGTGGGGAAAGGAACCTGTTCATCATGCTATGGTCGTGAGCATAGCATTGACACAGCTTTCCTGGAGGGCAAATGGGAAATTTCTATGAAAAAGTCCATGAAATTGTTGACCCAGAAATGCCATTGCCATGAATTTATCTTATAAAAATACTTGCATAAGTGTCTAAAGATATTTTTATAAAGATATATATTGCAGTCTGGATTGTAACATCAAAAACTAGGAAATAACAAAATGTCCACTCAATGAAGAATAGTTAAAAGATAAATAGAAGAAGGATGAATTCATATGGCATGGTCTGCTGGTTTAAAAAGAATGAGGTTGCTCTAAATGTACTATCTGGAAAAGTGCCAATGACACATTACATGTAAAGCAAGTTCTAAAGCAATATGTGTAAAATAATCCTATTGTGTAAAAGTGTGTGGGTGTTTGAATATGTATGGAAGAAAGTCTTACTCAGGATCGTTAGTCATAAGTGAAAAAACCTGGCAGAAACTAGTTAGAGCCAAGAGTTGATTTGGTTCATGTCACTGGGAATCTAGGGGTGAAACTGGTGCAAATACAGTTGGGTCTGGAGTCTCGGGTGAAGTCCCGAGTTGCCTCTCCACAGACTCTGCTTACCCCTGTGATTTGTCATCACTCTCTCTCATTCCAGACAACCACCTCCCTCATGTAGCTGAAAAATATGGCCACTGGTAAGCTGACTTCAAATCTTACGAATAGAATGGCCTGCAAAAGCAAGAGAGAAGCTCCTGCTTCTCCAGGAGGAAGTCTGGGCCTTCCCTGAAGCAATCGCTGGAGCCAGAGCCAAGGGTCAGACTCCTGCTCCCATCTCTGGGGGTAGTAGGGGGCGCAGAGATGAGGACAGGTCATTCTTCAAAGAACGGGATTCTGGCAAACAACTGTTGTCCAGGACACACTCCACATCTCTAATAATAATAACTTCAGTGGATGGGTTACTATTGTAATTTAAAAATGCAAATTTTGGGGATTTGGGAAATGAGATTTAAAAAAAGAAACAACACTCAACCAGAAGTCCTACCTGGCCTCTCCTCTGATCAGGTGCCCCCTTTCACAATTTAAAAGTGACACCCACACAAGTACCCACACACATTTCCATTATTTGGTCAAATTGTGGTATTTCTGGGCACTAAAGAGGTTGATTTCTTCTAGAAAGAATATGGGAAAGGCATTTTTATTGAGGAGGCTGACCCCACCTTTTCTGTGAGCAGAGTGTCTTAGATTCTGTGATATAAGTGAGGGAAATGGGCCTTGGGTGCTGTGCTGGATTGCTCTGTGTCAGTTCATCCTGGGGCAACCAGGGCAGGGCCAGCCTATGGCTCTGCTGCAGCCCTGGGGCCTCTGAGGGCTTCAGAAGGGGCCATGTCCCCAGAATAAATTTTTCTCTCCTGGAATTAGTCCACCCTGCCACACTCGCAGCTGATTGTCTTCTTTTCCCGGTATAGGCATGTCAAAGAACACAATGAATGCAAAACCTTACCGTTAAACTCATTAATTGGGATTCCACAAATACAGAATTTGAGACTAATCAGATAGGAGCGATAATGAAGTTTATCTATTTACCATCTCTGAATAAGATTTATTTTGTAAATTATAGGTCAAATAAGTTTGCAGAGGAATAGAGAAGGATATTTTGTAAGCCCTCTTCATTATTTAAAAAGCATCCATCAGCAGATAATCAACTGCTAAACCTATTACTAATTATAAATTCAATTAAGTATTTTTTTAACCTGCTCTACTAGACACTTTATAGCCAGACTCCTAGTTACTGTATATATCCTGATATATAATTAAACAGGGTATAAGTCAGACTCTTTCACCAGTTCCCATCATTAGAGAGATGTTATTGCAGGATGACTAAGATTAGTTTTCAGATGGTATGTCTGAGATAGTTACACTAGTTATGACCTCTGGCTTTTAAGTAAGACAGTTCTGGTTTAAGTTCTGGTTCTGTCATTTAATACAACCTTGGGCAAGTTGCTCACTTCTATGAGCCTCAGATTTCTCACCTGTATGATAGGATAGTAATATCTACCTTAAGGAACTGTGAAGATTCCGTGAGAAAACATATTCCACATAGCAATGGCACATAGGAATTAACCAATAAATATTAGCTCTTAGTGTTTTCAGTCACATCTTGTGTTTTAAATATAGCTGACTTTCCTGGGTACCAATACATTTCCTTTTAAATTTTCGGTTTAGTGAGAACAGAAAAAGGCCTAAAAACACATGACTGCCAAGTACTCAACTGAACACCTCCTTTGATCAATATAGCAGGTCACACTGGCTGTGATGAAAAAAAATCTCATTCTGAATCAACTTGTCAACTTCTCAGTTCATTGATTTTCCAGGACCTGTGGATTCCTTTTCAAGGAAGCAAGCTTCCCTACTATCTTGTACCATTCCTATATTTAAAAGTAAATAAATAAATAACTTCCTACCTCTCCTCCTTAGAGTTAGACAGTGTTTTGTTCCAGCAACTTTGGTGGAGCTGCCAGTACCGATCACTCCCATTTCAGCAGCACCCTGGTGCATGGTGCATGCAGGAGTGCTTGCCAAGAGACAGGCCTGAGATGTGAGCCAGGAAGGAGGCAGATGGAGCAACCTGATAAAGAGAAATGAGTGGCAAGAAAGTAAAATGACAAGTGACACATTGGGAAGAAATATTTACTACACGTATAACAGGTAAAGTCTGTAAAATACTAATATAAGAATGCAGTAACATAAAAAGAGACTCTTCAAATGATTCACAAGAGTCAAACAATCCAACAGAAGAATGAACCTAGGTTATTCTCTGTCAAATCCTAGAGGAAATTCAAAGAGCCAAGGAAATATGAAAAGAAGCTGAGCCTCATGATCGATAAGATAAATTCCAATGAAAACAACAGTGGCTCACCATTTCTGACTATCAGAATTGCAAAAGAATTTCAAGATATGAGTATTATTTTATTGTATTATCGTTGTATTGCTACAATACAAATTGCCACAAATTCAGTGGCATCAGACAACACGTGTTTATTATCTTGCAGTTCTGTAGGTCAGGAGTCTGAACCCAGATTGCATTGGGCTCAAATGTGAATAGTGCTGCATTCTTTTCTGGGGGCTTTAGGGGAGAATCTGTTTCCTTGCCTTTTCCAGCTTTTGGAAGCCACCTGCATTCCTTGCCTCCTGCCTCCTTCCTGCAGGTCAGAGTCAGCAGTGTTGCATCCCTCTGACCATTCTTCCTCAATCACAGCTCCCTTTCTAAACACAGCTGTGAAAGGTTCTCCACTTTCACAGACCCATATGATTAGATTGAGCCCACCTGGATTCAGGGTATCTCCCCCTCTCAAGGTCCCTAACTGCACAGTCCCTCTCGTTTGAAAGGTAACATACTCACAGGTTTTGGGGATGAGGACATGGACATCCCTGGGGTACACACAGTCTGCCTGCCATGGTAATGGTGGTAGTACAAACTATCTGGAAGTCAGTTGGGCAGAATTGGCCAGTAATTGATCAATATTTATACTACACATATCCAATGACCCAGCAATTTGACATTCAGGTGTCTATTTTATGGGGATACTTGCACAGGTGCAAAAAAAAGATAAATGGCCAAGGATGTTTATTGCAGCCTTATTTGTGAAAGCAAGAGATTAAAACAAGTAAAATACTCTTCAAAAAAGTTTGGTTATTGATAAGAACAGATACTACAGTTCCTAAAGAAGTTGAATATAGGCTTGCCATGTGACCCTGCAATACCACTACTGGATATATACCCAGAAGAACTGAGAGCAGTGACACGAACAAACATCTGCACACCGATGTTCAAAGCCACATTATTCATCATTGCCAAAAGTTGGAAACAACCCAGGTGTCCATCAACAGATGAATGGATAAACAAACTGTGGTCTATTCACACGATGGAATATTATGCAGCTGTAAGAAGAAATGAAGTCATAAAGCATATGGCAACATGGATGAATCTGGAGGACATTATGTTGAGTGAAGCAAGCCAGACACAAAAGGACAAATACTGTATGAATGCATTACTATGAACCAAATATATTGTGTAATATATTGTTTGATTCACACACACAAAAAAAAACAAAAAAACAAACAAAAAACAAAACAACAAAAAATTTACATGTATCCATTACATTTAATTGAGAAATGTATATATTTATTCATCTGTGTTTACTTTTTAGTTTTTAATTGCTTATGTTTTCAATTATTAAATGTACAAAATAAAGTTAAAAAAATGATATATATATATATATATAAAAAAAAAAGTATGGTTACTGTTTTAGTTTGCTAAAGCAATATACCAAAAATGGGTTGTCTTTTAAAATGAGGATTTATTAATTTATAAACTTACAGTTCTGAGGCTGTGACAGTGTCCAAATCAAGGCTTCATCGGGGGATGCTTTTGTCCGGCTGTGGATTCCTCTGTCACAGTCTGACAGTCTCTGCCTTCTCTTCAGGCTCTGTTGCTTTCAGCTTCCAGGGCTCTGTCTGTGGCTTTCTCTCTCAGCTTCCATTGGGTTCCTCTCTGGGCTCCTGTGGCCTTTTTGCTCTGTGTGTCTCTCCATATTCATCCCATTTATAAAGACTCCAGTAAGAGGATTAAGACCTACCCTCAGTCGAGCCTTACTGAAGTAATCTAATCAACAGGTCCCATCCACAATAGGCTCACTCTGACAGGAATGGATTAGCTCTAAGGATGTGATCTTTCCTGTGGTACATACAGTTCCAAACTACCACAGTTAAATAAGGTATGTCCATGTACTATTGCCAGGTAGCAGGTAAAAATAAAAGTAGCTCTCTATGTCCTGGTGAAAAAAGATTTCCAAAGCATGCTGTTAAGTGAAAAAAGGGAAAGAAATGAAAAAATAAGTTACAAATATATCTATAATAAAAATTTAAACTTATAATTTAAGAAGTTGGAAAATGTCTGAAATGATCTTCACTAAACTGTGGGAAGGAGTGATTACCACTGAGAAGTGGACTGGAATTGAGGATAGGGAAGGAAAGGGATATTCACTTTTTCTGCTCTATATATCTGTAATGTTTGAATTTTTACAAGAGTATATTCACATATTACTTATATAGTTGTTAATTATAGAGTTGTTTTAAAAAGAAAGTGCACTGGACTCCAAGTCATGGGCATAGAAACTAGTTTCTTTATCAATCTATTAAATCTCATCCTAAATTTTCTGGAATAGTTCAACTTTAAATATTTTTTACTTTTCTTCTGGTAAGTATATTAGTATTTGTCAAATTGTCTCAATTCAGGTTCAGAAAATATAATCTTTGTGGGCACGCTAATACACTGCTGGTTAAAATGTAAATCGGTACAACCTTTCTGAAAAGAAAATCACAACAGGCAAAATCTTTAAAAAAACAGTTTTAGTCATTTCCCTGATAATCCCACTTCTAGGACTTTATTTTAAGACAATACTTAGAAACAATCTAAATGTCCAAAAGTAGGGAAATAATTCAATAAATTATTCTGTATGTGCAGAGGACATTATTATACGGCCATCAAAAACATCTCAAAGAAGTGTTAATGACATGGGGAAATATTTACAATCAAATATTGTGGAAAAAATATAGGAAGATATGCATATATTGCCTGCCCTCTCTATAAGTTTTATGCATAGGCACCTAGGAAAAAGATTGGAAGAAAATGTATCAAAATGTTAATGATAGATAACTCTCGGTTGTGATTTTGTAAATTCTTTTCTACAATTTCCAATCTTTCCACAGTGAACTAGTGTTAACTTTATAATCAGAAAATAAAGTTAAAATGTTCTCTGTACTTAATAAATTTCAACAAACTCTTCAAATGAGAAATTTCACTAAGGGTTTATAGAAGAATCACATACAAATGCAATTAATAAGCAATCTAATTTATCAAACTTGCATGGAGAAATCACAAAATTAAGGGGCCAGAATAAATTTTGGGAGCTCAATGTATATAGGTTTCCTCTCAATGTTGAGCTAATTCAATGACCTTTTCACCACAAGGATGCCTTGAGTTATTGTTTTGTTTATCTAGAACTCCCATGATTTGACTTTCATTTATCAAGTAAATATTAATTTGCTCCCTCCTTTTTAATTGCTCAGGTATATATAAGCACTGATAAGGACTAGTGAACAGCACAAGATAATTAGGGTCTTTCACTAAGTATCATTCTAGCTAAATAGAAAGAAAACCAACCTAAGCAACTTTTTCATAGGTTACTCTAGTACATTAGGCCTTTTAAAATAGTTCATGGGTGCCCATAAGTGTCATCTCTGATTGGGAACCCAACCTGGGACCTGTCAATCATACTGAGGAGATAATAGTCATAGCCTCTGGGGTATATTCAATGACTCATTTCTACTCATGAAGGCTGGTTACTTCTAACTTTAGTTAATGAGCATGTCCTGAAGAATTCCTCATTTCTATTTAGGAATGAAGTGAGAGAAAGTAACCAGCTTATGTATTTAAGCAGAAAACATGGCAGCTCCATTTCACACAGGAGTTTTTGAAGGAGGTACCCCCATTTGCTGAGCTTTCCCAGTTTTCCTCTGGTAGCTCATAAGGTGATTTTATGTGCAACTGAAAAAATGCAAAACTGTTTCCCACAGTGCTTTAAACAAGCTATAATGCATTTTCAGATATAAAGGGCTATGGGGAGATTTCCTGACAAACTTGAATAAGAGTGGGAATTTCAATTTTTATGAGATTCTTTAAGCACCGAATTTAAGGCAGCAGCAGGATGGCTATTGCTGGCTGTGAGCATGCTGTAACTCCCAAGCTGAAGAGGAGTAAATGAGCCTTCCGGCATATAGGAAATGAAGAAATAAACATGCAGTTTGTGTCACAAAAAATTTTTCCTCAAGTTTTAATAACTTCAGGAAGTGAGAAAGGCAAATTATCATATATATATATACATTTAAATGCAAAATTATATAATGTATAAAGTTTAAATTCACATTGCAATGATTTATTTAGCGAAGGGATGAAATAGGAAGTGTAGTTGAAATATAATAATTTCCGTATGGTCTTCTTAAACATATGTATCAATTCAATTCAAAATAGCATGGCATGACGCAGGTCTGAACTTGAGTCCCGGTACCCTCACTCACCCTTAGTGTAACCTTGTACAGATCACTTAATTTCTCTAAACCTCAGTTTCCCCAACTGAAAAATTGACTTAATAAATTTAGTACCAACCTCACAAAGTAGTTGAGATGATGAATCTATGTGCTCAGCTATTGCTAATATAGTTATTGCTAATAATATAGTTATTACTAAAAATAATAGGGAAGCAGATGTAGCTCAAGTGATTGGGCTCCCACCTACCACATGGAAGGTCCCGGGTTCGGTTTCCAGTTCCTGCTAAAGAAGATGAGCAAGACAGAGAGCTGACCCAATGGGTTGGCACAGTGAGCTGACCCAACAAGATGATGCAATGAAGAGACACAAGGAGGAAAACACAAAGAGAGACACAACAAAGCAGGAAGCAGAGGTGGCTCAAACAATTAAGTACCTCCCTCTCTCATGGGAGGTCCCAGGTTCAGTTCCAGTACCTCCTAAAAAGATGAACAGACACAGAGAGCAGACAGTGAGTGCAAACAATGGGGTGGGGGAGGGTTAAATAAATAAAATAAATCTTTAAAAAATAATAATAATAGTAACTACTTTGAGCATTTGCTACATGCTACACGCAAACCAATGAACTAGGACCTAAAGACAGATGGGTAGATGGAATATATTGAACCCATTTGATTCAAATGTTCTTCTAGGTAAGTCTGAGAAATGAGGAATAATGACATACAGAATGCTGATGTAGATCAAAGTGACCTTTTAAATTTTGAAAGGAATTAGGGGCAATAGGATTAAGGCAGAAATAGCATTGAAATTGGGATGTGTCTGCTTACTGGTTTTTCAACATACTAGTGAAAAGAGAAGAGGTTTTTTTTGCAAATTTTCACTGCTCTTGTTCTTTTCTGCAATATGCTGAAGAAATACTATTAGCATTGGTTAGTCTTTGAATTCAATATAGACATTATTTAACAACAGATGTTTATTTAAAATTACATGTAAAAATATTTGTCAAGCATATTATAAATGGTTCTGCATGAGCTTTATGCTTTCTAGTCATCACATTTTGTTCATTTCACTTCCTATTGACAACATCTTCCCATCTCTTCTCTGCCAAGCTCAGTACTATAGCCTTTCAGGGTCACCACCACCACCACTTCATCTCTGAGCCTTCTAAAGCCAACCCTATCGTCAGTTATTTCTCACTCACGTGAATTAAGTGAATTACTGTAATATCCTCCTGTAACTGTAAAGAATCTCAGCCAGCAGCCAGTGGCTAATGACAATGAGCCAGGCAATGGGATTGGTGCTGGAGACCTAAGATGAACAAGACAGACCCTGCCCTGTTCTTAGGAGACCTTAGAGGACAGCGATGGCAGCCAGACAGAGTAAAAGAATCACTAGTCAAAGGCATGATTTAATAAAATGAAGGACACATTTATAGACAAATATTTCATCAGAAAGAAAACAAAGCACCCACTAATTTGTCTTTTTGGTAAATCTGGGTTTTCATTTGGAGCATAGTGCTCAGTCAAGCTTTAATTGTTTTTTTCAGAGATGGAAAAGTAGTCATTTAAAAGTAGTTTTTTGGTTTTCTGTCTCTACAATTGGAAGAAAAATTCACCTTGATAGGGAGATCTCTCTCTTTTTTATTTTTTGAGAAAGAATTCTAATCTCTATTTTGATTATGAAAAGGTAAAGCCAAAATCCTGCTCTGGAATGGAACAGTCAGGACAAAAGTAACTAAACTACTCTGCATAAAGATGTAAACATCTCACTTTACTGTGGAAAGGGTTACATCTTGTATCAATTTGCTTTTATCACACCAATAGAGCATAAACAACCTCAAAACTCAAAAATGAAATGATTATTTTATTCTCAAAAATCTGTGAGTCAGCAGGGTGGCTTTGCTTCACATTACAAGTTTGCAGTGGGTCTTCCCACGTTTCTCATCCTCCTTGGTCAAGGTGATGGCAAAGATGCACCCAAGAGCATGCCCAACCACACACCTCCATTTTAAGACCCTTTTTGCATCACATCTCCTAGTGTTCTATGAGCCAAAGCAAGACACAGGGAAGTACACTCCACCTTCAGTAGGAGAAAATGCAAAATTACAAGGCAAAAGGTGTGGGTATAGAAAGTGATGAAGAATTGAGTCCAATACTCCAGTCTACCAAATATCCTTGAAAGATATTAATTGAAATGCATCATCCCAGAAATCCTCAGCCCATGTATCAGGGCCCATTCCTTAATAGCCAGGGCCTTGACCTGGGGAAAGAAGACCAGCGTGGTTGGAAGTTTAACATTTTTTGGAGTTTGTCTTCTCTTACAACTAGGTCTTGGGCTTGGTCTTCAGCTTTCTATGCCTTTCTGCTGCAGGAAGAGAGACACTTTCGAGCTTGGCTTTAATTGCTGAGTAATCACTCTTGTCTTTAAAGAAAATATTTTCCCTGAGTGTCAATTGACCTTAGCAATAGCCAACCAGTTGTAAAGCCTTTATAGATATTCCTCCCATATTTTTCAAAATACTTATACAATGTACTAACAAATGCATTTATTTTCACCAGCAAATAAGCAATCTTGGTTTACCACCAGTAAAACTTTAGCAGTTGAATTGCTATCTAATGTGAGGACTTTCTTGCTGCACATATCACCAGTATTGCAGTCTATATTACCAGCCAGTTGGCAAGTGATCTATCTCCAAATTCTCATCTTAACATCTATTTTCTCAGTGCCCTCCTGATACCATCTCAGTTAGGGTTCCCTGGGAAGTGACTATGAGATGGAGCATTGTATTCAGCATGTGAATAGAGTACTCTTGAAATTGATTCCTGTAAGAGTGAAGACGGAAGCCAAATTGGGCAGAGAGGGAAGTTGAGCTCTGATGCAGTCTCAATGAAGGTCTCAGCCAACTCCATGGAAAGTTCTGTAACTTGCAGTGGCCTTTTTAGTTGAGGCAAGGCATTCAGGCATTTACACCCTTGCTTCAATCAGTAATTGCCTAGGGAGGAGGGTGACCTAGGCAATCTCCAGTGAGGGCTGAAAAGTGATGCCTGTCTCTTAGCAACACTCCCAGAAGTCTTCATTCCTGAAGGGGGATCTGGGTGGCACCACACCACACCTACCGTGGTGCCTACTCTATGCCAGGTACTGTCCTGGGTGCTGGGGATACAAGCTTCAGTTAGAAAATACATTGCATGGCAGATAGTGACGAAAGCGACAGGGAGAAATAAAGCAGGATCACTCAACTCAAGCCACACAAACCACCACATATGTTCCCATTCCAAAGTCTTTGCCCTTCCCCCTGCCTAGAATGCTCTTCCTACTCGTGACTTTATCCTCATTCCCTTTAGGTCGTGCTCAGATATTTCCTTCCAGGTAAAATATTCCCTGATCCTCCTATTGAAACCTGCAATGTTCCCCTAACAACCACACATCCCAGCACTTCCTTTTCCCACCCCTCACCTGTCAGGTTGCTCTGCTCTCCTGAGAAACCGCTGCCCTGCTCCCTTGGCTACACACTGCCCTTCTGGACCTGTACATCCTTGCTGGGATTTTGGTAAAATAGTCTCTTACTTTTATTTCCCCCAAATAAGTAAAATACGTCAATACTAGGGAGGGAGAGTCATTACTTTTTTCAATTCCCCTATGCCCTAATCCTGCCCCCATTCTACGCCTACACTGGTCATTAAATGGTAAGGTAATTTGTCTCAACACTGGAAATCAGCTGGGAAAAAAACTAATAAGGAACTCTGATCAAAGCAGATCAGGGGGAAATGATTCAAACCAGCTGCAGAACAGTGTATACACACGTGTCTGTTTCCTGTGAGGCAGTTTTGCTTCCATCTTCTGCAGTAAAGGGCTTTTCTTAGCAAATCCTCCCCCAGGCTGATGGGCCCCATTTTTGAGAGCTCCTTGACTAATGCAGGTGTTTGTTTAGTAATTGCCCCTCCTGTCTCCCTGATTGGACTCAAATGCTTTCATATTTGAAAAGAATCTCATTAAAACCACCCTGGTTTTTCCCAACAGATAAATGTATTTGGAGTACTAGTATGAGCTCAGGTTCTGGAATAGGGAATAAGGGTGTTTTAAGCAAACTTTTTACAATTCAGTTTTCAGTGCAAGTTAAAAAAAAAAAAAACCAGTGCTGGAAATATATTTCAGATTTGAGGGGAAAATAAAGGCCATCCTTTTTATACTGTGCTTTAAAGGCACATCACAATCTTCTCCATCAGAAAAGCATAGGCATTCCCAAGCGGTGACCAGAAGGTGCAGTCATTGACAATGGCTAGGTACTTGATGCCTTTTCTAGCACACTTATGTTCCTGCCTTTCTAGTTTTTGCCTCCTTTTTCACTGC
Organism: Tolypeutes matacus; assembly: GCA_026826555.1. Lineage (NCBI taxonomy): Eukaryota > Metazoa > Chordata > Mammalia > Cingulata > Chlamyphoridae > Tolypeutes > Tolypeutes matacus. Next base: position 43,249,140 of record JAKSZT010053770.1, on the reverse strand, counting down.
CATCGCCCTCCATGCCAATCCAACACATGATCATCCATGCTCCAGTTCACAGATTGGAGTGTTTCTTTTGGGACTTAAATATTACACTGGATAACAAGAGTTCACCAACTCCAATGAGTTCACAAGTTGAACTATCCAGATGGTTGTCATAATTCTTCACTTTACTTTTCAGGTACTTGGTTATTCTATTTCATTTTATTCATCATCAAAACATTTTTGAAAGTGATCCTCACCAGAGAAAAATTGAAAGGTGAGGTTTTAAGTAAGTTGTTCCAAACCCATGTTAGAAATTAAATTTAAATCCAGAAAGCAAGTTTTTGTAAACAAATATTGACTGAAGCAAGACGGTGAACATGGTTTCAAAATGTTTGCTTATTCTACAAGAATAAGACTATCTACTAAACTTTCTCAACAAATATTTATTGAACACCTATTATGTGCCAACTATTGTTCTCATACTTAGAATAGCTTAGTGAACAAAATAGACTCCTGACACTGTGAGAGCTTATATTTCAGATGTTAATAAAAAACATAATAAATAAATAAATTACATAGACTTTAGAAGGCAATAAAGGATACAAGTAAAAAAAAATAAGAAAACAGGATAAAGGAGATCAAGAGAGCAGGATTTATTGGAGGTACACTATAAAATGGAGTGACCAAGACAAGCTTTACTGAGAAGATGACATTTGCACAGAAGCTGAAGAGCTTTTCAACCTGAAGTAACAGTCAGCGCAAGGGCCTTGAAATGGAGTTTTCCTGGAATGTTTGAACAGTAAGGAGACCAATGTGGCTGAAGTGAGTAAGTGAAAGGGAGAAGAGTAGGAGAATGGTCAGACAGGTACGAAGGTCAGAACCCATATGAAATAGTAGACCATTGTAAGGACTTTTGGATTTCACTATGAGTGAAGCGGGGAATCATTGGAGGATTTTCATAAGAGGAGAAACCTGATCAGTCTTAGATTTAAAAGGATCACTATGGCTCTGTGCTGAGAATAGATGGCAGGAGGGACAATGATGGAAATGGGGAGACAAGTTAGGAAGCTGGTAATGGTGACAGAGTTGGTGGTGATTACTGGTCAGGTTCCAGACATATTATGAAGGTAGAGCCAAGAGATTTCCTGGTGAATTGAATGGGATGTGGGGTATGAGATAAAGACAAGGGTTAAGGATGATGCCAAAATTGTGGCCTGGACCTGGAAGATGGAGTGGCCATCAGCTGAAATGGGGAAGGTTGTAGGAGATTCAAGTATGGAAGCTAAATTAGGAGTTCAGTTTTTGACATGTTCAATTTGATACAACCATGTGCAGCTGCTGGTTGGGAACTATACGTAAGCCTGGAGTTCAGAAGAAAGGTCTGGGATGGAGAGATGAAATTAGGGGCATTAGGAATTTAAGTGCTATTTAGTCATGAGAGTTGATGAAATCACTAAGAAAGTAAATAGAGATAGAGAATAAAAGAAGACTTGAGCATGCGGATCTCCAACATTAAGAAGTCAGGTAGGGAAGCAGATGTGGCTCAAGCAATTGAGCTCTCGTCTACCACACGGGAGGTCCTGGGTTCAGTTGCTGGTGCCTCCTGGAGAAGACGAGCAAGCAAGCTGGTGCAATGAGCAGCCTTGGCGAGCTAACTCAAAAAGATGACACAACAAGGAGACACAAAGAGGAAAGATAATGAGAGACACAACAAAGCAGGGAGCTGAGGTGGCTCAAGAAATTGAGCGCCTCTCTCCCACATGGGAGGTCCCAGGTTCAGTTCCTGAGTTCCTCCAAAAGAGAAGATGAGCAGACACAGTGAATGGACACAGAGAGCAGACAGCAAGCACAAAACAACTGGGAGGCGGGGCAGGGAGATAAATAAATAAAACTAAGTCTTTTTGAAAAAATAAATAATTAAAAAAAAAAAGAAGTCAGGTAGAAAAGGAAAACCAGCAAGTGAGACTGAGAAGGAGCAACTAGCCAGGTAGGAGAAAATTCAACATGTGCTGTCCCAGAAGCCAAGTAAGGAAAGGCGAAGTAGGATGAGAAGGGAGAACTGACCATTGGATTTTGCAACATGGAGATATTAATGATCTTCACAAGAGCAGTTTCATTTCAGTGGTGTGGTGGAGGCAGGCAAGAGCCTGACTGGAGTGGATTCAGGAGAGATTGGAAGGAGAAAAATTAGATATGGCAAGTAAAGACAATCCTTTCAACCAAATTTTGCTGCAAAGAATAGCAAAGAAATGGGACAATAGCTTGTAGGTAAAGATGGAAGAATAACAGCATGTTTTTATGCTACTGGGAAGGATCCAGTAGAGAAAAAATATTTTAATAATACAGGAAAGAGAAAGGATAATTGCTAAGGCAGTGACCTTTAGTGGGTGAGAAGGGATGAGATCTGGTGCATAGATGGAGAGCTAGCTTTACTTTAGTGAGGAGCATGGATAACTCATCTATAACAGGTGGGAAAGTAGCATATGAGGAGACAAATGCTGACGAGTGTGAACATGTGATTGTAGGAATCAGTCAAATAAAGCTAATTGCTTCAGTTCTCTCAGTGAAGTAGGATGCAAGATAATCAGCTGACAGTAAAGTTAGTTGCAGGGAAGAGATACTAGAGATTTAAGGAGAAAAAAGTTATTAAATAGTCAGCAAATGGGAGAGGGAAGGGACTAGAGATGTATAGAATGATTACCATGAGCATTGAGTACTTGCTTGAATGTGTGCTTATGAATTTAAAGTGAGTCCAATCAGCATGCTTTTGCTCTTCTCCAATGATGCTAAGCTGCCCATGTGCAGGTACAGAGTAGGCAGAGAGCTGGATTTAACAAGCCTTGGGGTTTTGTCAAACAGGCACAACAAAGCAGAAGAGGGACAAGGAAATCCAAAGTGTGTGCAATCAAGACTGATTATAATGGAGGAAATTCAACTGGGTAAGGAAGGGAACAAGGACATGGAGTGGGTGAGGGACAGTGAAAATATAATAGAAATATTGGCAGTCACAGTGGGGTCTAAGGATTATAGTCAGAGCACTTGAGGACATTATCTGCAAAGTCAGGGGATTTTGGCCACAGAGTGGATGGTTGGCATTAAGAGTATGGCAGTGACAGTCTAGCAGGAGCTGCCCAAGGAAGTGGGTGGCTGGGGAGTAGGGAGTGGAAGACAACACCACTGGGAAAAAGAAGTTGGGGACCTAACTGCCCAGTACATTGGAATGATCAGTCACATGTTTATTGAAATCACCAGGAAGTTAAAACCCCCAAAGGCAAATTAAGGTAAAAATATATATATGGTACAAGCTTTGGGGATCTGCAGATCAGGAAAATGCTGTGCATCAACCAGAAGGGAAAGTGACAGAGAGAAAAAGAGGCTGAAATGATAACCAATTTAGAATAAGTGCATCCAAGTGCCAAAGAGAACCCTTAACACAAAACAAAATGAAATAAAACCGTAGAGTAGAAAGAGAAGCTAACCTATAGAATAAGCCCATCAAGATAAACAGATGCCTAGACACCAGCAAAAATTACAAGCCATACTAAGAAACAGAAAGACATGGTCTACCTAATGAAAAGATTAAAAAACAGGTGGAGACACAGAAAGTGGAACAACTAATCAAGAATGTCCAAACAAATATCATGAGTCAACTTAATGAAGTGAAGGAAGAAATAAAAGATATTAAGAAGGCACTGGGAGGAGGGGGGAGGGGAATGGATATGGCTCAAGCAGTAGAGTACCCGCTTCCCACATGTGAGGTGTCCTGGGTTCAGTTCCCAGTGCCACCTAGAAAAAACAAAAATAAACAACATGCAACACAAATGAAAAAACCAACTCACGGAAACCTATGTGGCTCAGAGTTTGAGTGCTGGCTTCCCACATATGAGGTCCTGTGTTCAATACACAGCCCCCAGTACAAAAAAAAAAGACACTCAGGGAACATATGGAAGAAATAATAAACATACATTAAAAGATAACAGATAAGATGGTAATGAAAGTTACAATGCAAAAAAATTAAAAATTCACATTACAATAGATCTGAACAGGCGGAAAAAAGAATTAGTGATGTCTAAGACAAAACATCTGAAATTGCACAGATAGTAGAACAGATAGATAAAAAGGTAGAAAAATATTCAGCAGGGACTCAGGGAATTTAATGACAACAAGAAATGCACAAACACATTATAGACATCCCAGAGGGAAAAGAGAAAGGAAAGGGGACAGAAGGAAGGTTGGTGGAAATAATGGCTGAAAATTTCCCAGCTCTTTTGAGGAACATGGATGTTCATGTCCAGGAAGTGCAGAGCACTCCAGACAATACAAATCCTAACAGGCCTACCCAGAAACAAGTTCTTATCAAATTGTCAAACACTCAAGACAAAGAGAATTCTGAAAGCAGCAAGAGAGAAGAGATCCATCACATATAAGGGAAGTTCAATGAGATTAAGCCCTGATTTCTCATCTAAAACTATGGAGGCAAGAAGGCAGTGGTATGGCACAGTCAAGATGCTAAAAGAAAAAAACTGCCAGCCAAGAATTCATATCCAGCAAAGCTGACATTCAAAAATGAGGGAGAGTACAAAATATTCACTGATAAACAGAAATTAAGAGAATTTGTCAATAAGAGACCTGCTCTTCAAGAAATGCTAAAGGGAGTGCTGCAAGTTGAAAGGAAAAAACAGGGGAGAGAGGGTTGGTGGAGAGTGTAGAAAGGAAAATTATTAGTAAGAATAACTAAAAGAATAAAATGAGAAATAAAAACAAATTATGACATATATAAACCAAAAGAAAAAAAATGGCTAATGTAAGTAATAACATTGAATGTTAATGGATTAAACTCTCCAATCAAAAGACACAGATTGGCAGAATGGATAAGGAAATATGACCCATGTATATACTGTCTCAAGTAACTTACCTTAGACTCAGGGATGCAAGGAGGTTGCAAGTGAAAGGTTGGAAAAGCAATTTTACACACAAACAATCAAAAAAGTGTGGAAGCACGGGAAGCGGCTGTGGCTCAATGAGTAGGGCTCCCGTTTACCATATGGGAGGCCCCGGGTTCAGTTCCCCGGGCCTCCTGGTGAAGGCAAGCCCGTCCGCACGGCGTGGTTAGCTGACCCAGCGAGCACAAGCAGCAAGGAGGGGATAAATGAATGAATAAATAAAATCTTTAAAAAAAAAAAAAAAAAGTGTGGAAGCAGCTATACTAATTAATTAGACAAAATAGACTTTAAATGTAAAACTATTATAAGAGACAAAGAAGGACACTATATATTAATAAAAGGGGTAATCTATCAAGAAGAAAGAACAATCATAAACCTTTATGCACCTAACGAGGGTGCCCCAAAATACATGAGGCAAACAATGGAGATATAGATGCTGCTACAGTTATAGTGGGGGGACTTTAAGACACCATTATCACTATTAGACAGAACATCTTGACAAGAGGGTTAATAAAGAAACAGAGACCTTGACTAATACATTAGAGGATCTAGACCTAATAGACATATACAGAACATTACACCCAAATACAACAGGATATACATTCTTCTCAAGCACATATGGATCATTCTCCAAGATAGACCACATGCTAGGCCACAGAACAACTCTCAACAAATTCAGAAAGATTGAAATTATACAAAGTAATTTCTCTGACCACAATGGAATAAAGCTGGAAATTAATAAGGGGCAGAGAACCAGAATAGGCACAAAGATATGGAAGTTAAACAGCACATTCAAACAATCATTGGGTCAAGGAGGGAATTGCAAAAGAAAGAAGCAACTACCTTGAAACAAATGAAAATGAGAACACAATGTATCAGAACCTATGGGATGCAGCTAAAGCATTGTAAAGAAAGAATTTATATTAAAATGCCTATACTTAAAAAGGAGAAAGTGCTAAAATTGAAGCTGTAATGGCACATCTGGAGGAACTAGAAAAAGAACAACAAACTAATCCCAAAGCAAGCAGAAAGAAGGAAATAACATGGATTAGAGCAAAACTAAATAAATTTGTCAATAATAAAAAAAAAAAAATCACTAGAAAAATTTAACAAAACCAAAACCTGGTTCTCTGAGAAGATTAATAAAATTGACAAATGCTTAGCTATAGTAACAAAGAAAAAAAGAGAGAAGATGAAAATACATAAAATAAAAAACAAGAGAGATGATATCACCACTGATCCCACAGAAATAAAGAGTATCATAAGAGGATACTTTGAAAAATGGTATGCCAACAAGAAGGATAACCTAGATGAAATGGACAAATTTCTAGAAACACACAAGCAATCTACATTGATGAAAGAAGAAATTGATGATCACAACAGACCAATAACAAGTAATGAGATTGAATTAGCCATCAAAAACCTCCCAGCCAAGAAAATCCCAGGGCCAGATGGCTTCATGGGTGAATTCAACCAATCATTCCAGAAAGAACTAACACCAATCTGCTTAAACTCTTCCAAAAAATAGAGGTGGAGGGAACATTACCTAACTCATTCTATGATGTCAACATCACCCTATTACCAAAGCAACATAAAAATGACACAAGAAAAGAAAACTACAGACCAATCTCTCTAATGAACTTAGATGCTAAAATCCTCAACAAAATACTTGCTAATTGTATTCAATAACACATCAAATGAATTACACACCATGATCAAGTGGGTTTTATCTCTGGCATGCAAGGATGATTCAACCTAAGAAAACCAATCAATGCAATACACCATATTAACGTATCTAAAGAAAAAAATCACACGATCATCTCTATTGATGCAGAAAAAGCATTTGACAAGATACAGCATTCTTTATTGATTAAAAAAACACTTTGAAAGATAGGAATATGAGGAAACTTCCTCAATATTATAAAGGGTAAATATGAAAAACCCACAGCTACCATCATACTCAATAGTAAATTGCTAAAGGCTTTTCCTCTAAGATCTGGAACAAGACAAGGATGAACTCTGTCACTGCTCTTATTTTACATTGTGTTAGAAGTACTAGTTTGAGCACTTAGGCAAGAAAAAGAAATAAAAGGCAACCAGATTAGAAAGGAAGAAGTAAAAATTTCACTATTTGCAATGAAATAGTCTATACATAGAAAGCCCCAAAAAATCTACAACAAAGTTTCTAGAGCTGATAGACGAGTTCAGTAAAGTGGCAGGATATAAGATCAACTGCAAAAATCAGTACCATTTCTGTACACTAATAATGAGCAATTAGAGGAGGAAATTAAGAAAAAATTCCATTTATAACAGCAACTAAAAGTATCAAATATCTAGGAATAAATTTAACTAAAGATGTAAGGGACTTGTGCACAGAAAACTACATAACATTGTTAAAGGAAATCAAAGAAGACCTAAATAAATGGAAGAATATCCCATGTTCATGGACTGAAAGATTAAACATCATTAAGATGTCTGTCCTACCCAAATTGGTTTACAGAATAATGCAATCCCCCCCCCAAAAAAAAAAATTACAACAGAATTTTTTGACCAAATTGGAAAAGCCAATTATGAAATTTATTAGGAAGGGCAAGGGGCCCCAAATAGCCAAAAATATATTGTAAAAGAAAAACAAAATTGGAGTAATCATACTACCTGACTTTAAAGTCTAATACAAAGCTACAGTGGTCAAAACTGCATGGTATTGGCACTAAGATAGACATAACTGATCAGTGGAGCTGAATTGAGAGCTCTGATAAAGATCCTCACATATATAGTTGACTGATATTCGACAAGGCCACCAAGCCCACTCAACTGGGAGAGAATGACCTTTCGGCCTCTTCAACAAATGGTGCTGGGAGAACTGGATATCTGTATTCAAAAGAATGAGAGAGGATCGCGCTCTCATGTCCTATACTAAAATTAACTCAAGATGGATCAAACACCTAAATATAAGAACCAAGACCATGAAACTCCTAGAAGATAATGTGGGGAAGCATCGCATGAGATCTGTAGTAGGAAATGGTTTCATAAACTTTAAAAATCACAAAGAACAAAAGAAAAAAGTAGATAAATTGGACCTCCTCAAAATAAAAAAATTTTGTGCTGCAAAGGAGTTTGTCAAGAAAATGAAAAGGCAGCCTACTCAATGGGAGAAAATATTTGGGAACCGCTTATCCGATAAAAGCCTAATATCCAGCATATACAAAGAAATCCTACATCTCAAAAATAAAAAGACAAACAACCCATTTTTTAAAATGGGCAAGAGATTTGAATAGACACTTTTCCAAAGAGGAAATACAAATGGCTAAAAAGCACATGAAAAGATGCTCAACATGACTAGCTATTAGAGAAATGCAAATCAAAACTACAATGTGTTATCATCTTACACCTATTAGACTGGTGGCTATTAAAAAACAGAACTACAAGGGTTGGAAAGGATCTGGAGGAAAGGGAACCCTCATCCACAGCTGGTGGGAAAGTAGAATGGTGCAGCCAATGTGGAGGATGGCTTGGCGGATCCTCTGGAAGCTAACTATAGGATTGCCAAATGATCCAGCAATCTCACTGCTGGGTATATACCCAGAAGAATTGAAAGCAGAATCGCAAACAGATATATGTACACCAAAGTTCATGCCACCCGAGTACCAAGGGATTATTACCAAGTGCCAACTAGTGATACATTTGGAAAAAGACCTAGACCAAAAGGGGGAAATATTAAATACAAATGAGTTTTTATGGCTAAGAGATTTCAAAGTGAGTCAGGAGGTCATTCTAGAGGTTACACTTATACAGGGCTCAGAAGATCTCACTGATTGCCATAGTAAACAGTGCCTCAAGCAGGGGTGCTCCTGAGGGCTCTAGAGACAACTAGATGCTATAGGCAGGGCAGATAACCCCAGGAATTCTGCACCACATTGGTGGGCTTTACCTTGGTATATATGATATAAATGGTGTTTTGTATATATATGGTATATATGATAATCTATCTCCCCAATGTACCAAAGTTAGACTCATTTAAAATTTTCCTACCCATGGTTCTTCTGCCCCTTTTATTTGAACCTATGATTAGCACTATACCATTAAATATGTGTCCCAGAGACATAAATCTTCCAGCTGTCCTGAAGTCCGCTTGAGCCCTGAATCCCAGCAGAGTTGCAGCCAACACCTACTTTCCAGTTCATCGGACTCACCCAGGACAACTAACAAAAGGATGATGATGGGCAACTCCCATCTCCCTAAACAGAGAGTATATACAACTGCAAGCAAGGCATTTCCATCCATCTTCCCCGTGGGATCTAAGCTCCCTCTCAATTGGAAGCAGAGTGGGCTTCACTATCCCCAAACCCTCAAGATTAAGGAATGAACATAAGGGGGGAATGCAACTATGGACAAAGTAGACTTATTATTATTCTAGTAATGGAAGAACTTGTAACATTGATATAAAGACAGTGGTCACCAGAGGTTCTGAGGGTAAGGAGAGGGAAGAATAGGTTTAACATGGGGCAATTTGGGGACATTGGAATTGTTCTGCATGATAATGCAATGTCAGATACAGGCCATTATACATGTTGTCAAAACATATAAAACTGTGTAGTGCAAAGTGTAAACCACAATGTAAACTACAGACCATGGTTAGGAGTGGTGCTTCAATATGTGTTCATCAATTATAACAAATGTACCACGCTAATGAAAGATGTTAATGGGGAAAAGGATAGGAGCGGGAAAGGGTGGAGTATATGGGAATTCCCTATATTTTTGATGTAATATTTATGTAATCTAAAGCTTCTTTAAAAGTAAAGAAAGTAAAAAGATACAGTGTAAAAAAAGTTATGGTACAACTGTGCAATGAAATATTATGCAGTCATTAAAAATAGAATTTTGAAAAAATATTTAAAGACATGAGGAAATGATGAGAATGTGTTAGGCATTTCCCTTAGGAGAAAAACCCAAGATATATAATTTTATATGTGTTACAATCTCATTATTTAAAAAGATCTTTATACATAGAGAAAATACTAGAAAGAGATAAAAGAAAATGTCAGTAGAGTTTATCATTAGGTGAAATTATGTGCAGTTTCTTTGTGTAGTTTTCCATTTTCTAAATTCCTTATAGAAACAGGGAAAATCATACCAACATAAAATATCAAAAGAGAGTAAACATTATATTTTAACTCTAGCGCATTAAATTTCCTAAGAGCATTTTTTTAAAAAATTAGTCAAATCTCCCAAATTTCCCACTGCCATCTGCCTTACAGTTGCTTAGGGTTTGTGAAATGTGAGGTAATTTTATGGCTAGATTTTGCTGGGTTTTTTTTAATCTTCAGAGAATATTTTTAATATAACTATTTGATGGGGGGGGGGTGGCTCTAGGAAGTTGTCTTTCTGTCCAAAAGTTCTATAAATGGACTTCCAAACTTGGAAACAAATGCCTTTATGGACAATATGGAGAAATAGTCGTTATGTTTCTAAAGCTTAAGCATGTAGAGCTGGGCCAGAATGGTTTTAAGTTAGGTTACTTTTGTAGAGGTTGCTGCCATTCCAGGCTTCAGGAGAACAAGGCTGTGGGACCTTGATAAAATCCATTGTAGCTATTTAAAGAGATTGCTAGTTAATTTTAAAGTTGTCAAGTCTGGCTCAAAGTAAAAACAAATACAAACATACACGCATACTTTTTCTCTTCCCAGATCCAAATGCATGTTTGTGTTTGTGAACCTAGTGGTTGTCTTATGTTGTTTGATTTTTACTTCTAACTTTTTCCAAAGAATTTTTTTTCCTGACCTATTAGGGGAAACTACAGGGGAAAAGAAAAAGACCTCCTCTTGATTTTCAGTAAAGCAGATTTCTACCAGTCCTTATTTCTAACACTCTCTGTAGCCTCATGTTGACAATAGAGAAATAGGTGAGTTGAGATATTATTAGAAAAGTTTTAGGATCAAATAATATGACATTTTGGAAAACACTGATCTCATCCTGACCCAGCCTGAGAGACAAATCCCATCTACCATTTCACAAAGTCATTTTCTTTTTAATATGTGAGGTCAAGGAAGAAAACTTTTATATTTGCCTGAAAGCAATTTACAATACAGTTGACAAGGGAAAACAAAAAAGAAAAAAATGTCTGAACTTTAGTCATCAAAATTTTGTGTCTCTAATCTCTGTGGAACAGTCTCTGGGGGTAATTTTGAGAGTAAAAAACAAAACACATTCTGAAAGTTGAAAAATATCACTTTTAAGCATGAGATTTCATAAGTCACAAGGGTCTAGAATCACATTGCTATTTCCCTGGCTACCGAATCCTTCAAATCCTAGTGTTTATAGCCTGGCCAGGGCAGGAGGAGAGGGTGGTCATCCATAAAGCGTTGACCATATTCATTTGCCATTGCTTCTATCCTTAACTACAGATTAGTTGAAAAGAAAACCCCTATTTTCACATTCAGTTTGTATTAGACTTTCAATTCAAAAATATGAAGTTTGAAGTGTTTGGAGGATGTACAGCCCCTTCTCATAATAATAACCTTCATTCCATTCTTAAGGTGCTCTAAGCAACCCAAAGGAAGAAAATAAGGTCTGAGAGGGAATCTGAAGCCCAGTCTTGCAGTCTAGGAAGGGACCTGACTCACCCAGATCATGAGGCTGAACAGGAGCAGAGGCATAGCTCACTGGAGTGGGTGGAGCTCAGTGACTGAGCGAGTGCTTCACATGTACCAGGTCCCAGGTTCAATCCCTGGTATGTCCTAAAAATAAAACAACCAAACAAACTAAAAAAAAAAAAAAAAAAAACCACAACAACAACAAAAAAAAAACACTCTCACTGGGGAGCAAATGTAGCTCAGCAAATGAGCACCTGCTTCCCTTGTACGAGGTTCTGGGTTCAATCCCTGGTACCTCTTTTAAAAAAATAAAATAACCAGAAGATAGAGGAGAAAAATATGGAAGGAGTCTGAATCCTTGGTAGTTACATACATTTCACTTCTTAGCCTGAGAGCTCCCGAAAGTCAGAAGTCATGTTTAAAAAAAAAAAATTAGGTTCTCCGTGTATGCGCAATTATAGTACAATAGACTTTCTCTTTCGCACACACCCGTGCACACACCCCTTAAAAGCCTTCAGATAGCTCTAATGCTCCTTCGTAGTTTATAACAAATGTTTCACAACAATGCAAGGTGTTGGTGGTGGGGTGATATATGGGAGCCGTGTTTGTTTCATAAGTTCGAAATTTTTACCATACATTTATTGTTTATGTATGTTCATGTATGAATGGCATACTTCAATAAAAATTTTTAAATGAAAAAAGTTCAAATAGTTCTAATATTCTTCAAATAGTTCTATATTAAACATTGAAAGAAGCAAAAACTAAAAACTTGGTTATAGTTCTTGGCTTAACCATTTGCAGACTATAGAATAGAATATTTTCTTATTTAAATGGGACATGCCAATTGCAAGAGTGCTGACATTTTGCATTCTGAACAATCTTAAATGCACAAATATTTCAAAACTATGTATTAAGTAGAAAACTTGTCTTTCGTATATTATCATTGAATGTTTCAATTTCTTCTCATGCCAATTCATGACATTTCCATTGATTCTCAAAACAGTAAGAAGAACCTGGCAGTGTGATCCAAAAATGCCAAAAAAAACTCTATTGTGCATCACTAAGATGAATGGATGGTTGTGCAATTAATATGATTTTGGCAAAAACATTTTTATTAAAATATCCATATAATTATAAAAACTGTTTATGTTAAAACTAAAATCAGCAGTAGTAATAATAACTATTATTTATTGAGTGATTACTATATACCAAGCACCATACCTAATATTTCACACACATTATCTCATTTAATGCTCCCCCAAATTCCATAGGGAAGCTACTGTTATTGTGCTTATATCACAGATGGAGAAACTGAGGACTGGAAAAATAATGGAATTTACCAAGATAACATGCTAGTAAGTGGCAGGGTGAGATGGGAACCAGATAGTCTTAACCACTCCATCAGCCAGATAACATAGGGCAGTTATTAACAAATTAGAAAAGAATGCCTTTGTGTGAATTTCAGTTCTCATTTACATGGTCTGTGTATTTAACTGATGACTGATATTGTGATTAGTACCTTATAAGCTTTGGAAATGTTGCTTTTCAAGCACTGAAAGGAAAAAATATATTATATTTGAGCTTGCCTTCCTGTTCCCAAGGCTAATTAGTTTTTTAATTTTCACTCACATGTTAAGATAGTAATAATGAAAAAAACAATTATATAAACAAGACATTAGGTTAAGAGTCTACACAAGCATGACCTACCTATTTCCAAACTGATGGTAGAAATTAGTGGGTTGATGGACTTTAACCATTGCATAAAAACAACCCAACATGTCCTTGTAAATTATTGTTGAACTCATTACTCATTACAGATTGTACTTATCATTACCATGACACACGTAAAATCTCGCCAAGAGTTGCTTGAAATCCAAACCGACTCATAACGCAAACAGCACGTTTCTCTGGTGTGTCGGCCTGCTGCAGGTGTTTCTCTATCACAATGAATAATTACATCAAACAAAGACAAGAAATATTCTAAAGCTGACAAAACCACACATCTGAAATCTGTATTTTCTACCTCTTGGGAAATTTAAATCTACTAGTGTAGGTGCTTCAGTGCCCATGTCTTGGGGCCATTGCAGCTTTATAACGAAAGATCTATTCTTTACAAGCCCAAAGATTGCAATAATACAGAAAATTAAACTGTATTTATAGACTGGACACCAGCATGCCAGCATGCTTTAGCCTTCTGAATCTTCCAACAAAAATAAAAACACTAGCAATCAAATGGGTGAGCGAGAAATGACAAGTGTTTTGACAGTTCTAGAATACTTTGAGGTATTTTTAGCATATTTCTGCGTTGTATTAGCTTAACCTGTAATAGAATATAAATGAGCCCATATGGCACAGATGTAATTATGTTCCATGTGAGAAATCCCTGTGGTAGGTTGGGGAGGGGACGGGGAGAAGAATATACCAGCCCCCACCTCCTTCCCGGCCTCCTCTCCCTCACCACACATGCCTTCTGGAAGGCATGATTTACACATCATTTGCATTGAGAAGACTATGAAGAAACACAATACTAACAACACAGTACTGAAAAGGGCAAGCAAAACATTGGGGATCCCTAGAGGTGTTGCTCTCTGTGACAGACATCCAGTTAGGAACAGAGGCAGATTCCCCTCGGGAACACATTTGATGAAGCGATCTTTGATTATGTGGGCACAGCAATCATAAGGCATAATTATTATTACTGCAAGAGAATGGGCAACAAATCTCAGGAGAAAGCCGCTGTCATAGACACTTTGCTGGCGTATGCTGGAAGCAAATATTCTCCCAAGGATCATTTTCATTCCAACCTGATAGTTAGTTGAAGCTTCTTTGACTACCAGTCATGAAACATTAAATATAGATTAGAGCCAGAGAGATGTTGAAAGTTGAAATTCACCGGAGGTGCAGCCTTGTGTCCTTGAGAGGCAACCCAGAATGCTGTCCAGATGTTGCAGCAGCAAGCAAGAAGGGTCGCGAGCTGCAAAGAGGCCACGCCAGAAAGGAGAGGGGGATGTTTAGCATTCCATGGGCCTTCTGTTTGGTTTGTTTTAGTGCATTAGTTTAGCAGAGAATCCAACAGGCTGTCAGTGGTAGACATTGCAAAGTGTTCACTACCCAGAAAGAATGACGAAATACTTTTGTGCCAAGAAAGGGAATAATGCAAAGCATGTAATTGATTTTCTACAGTTGCAAACTGTGATAAGACTAAGGTTTAGCAACAGAAACATATGTTCACAGTTTTGTCTGTGTTTCTCAACGAATCAAAAAGGGAGCACCCCATAACTAGTAGATGGTTAACTTGCTTTGAACACTTCACTAGATATTAACAGACATTTGCAGTGGAATTTGGAATAAACTGACCTGCTTTAGAACAGTTTGCAGAAGGGCAGGTGTCTGATGGGAGCACCTCTTCTGTTTTCTCAATGGATTGTGAGCACTGCCTTTACCTGTGAGATTCCCGCCCCCCCACCCCACCCCCCCACCGCCCCGCGCCACTACCTCCACCTGAATGACTTTTGCTGAACGCCAATCAGAGGGAGGATCTTCTGGTATGTTAGAAGCCTGCAACTCTCTTTACACAGGGAAGACTCTTGCTCACTAGTAGTCCCAGTAAACCAGCGCTAATAATCCAGTCATTCCAGAGGAAGCTCACCAGCTGCTCTTCGTGTCACAGAAGAAACATAGCTGGATTAGATGAGAAGCGGGCAGGATAGGAATTGGGACCTGAGAAAGAACTTCTTGCTGGTGAAGGCTGACAAGTGCTGGCCTGGATGAACAAAGGATTTTTCATTCCCACACACCTTTAGAAACAGGAGGTACTGGTTAGTTCCTCCAGTCTTTGAGGAAGCAAAGAGCTGGATTAGATGACATGCTGACCCCCCTCTTCAGCCCTAAGATTTTACTTTTCTATCAAACTAACAGAATTTCTGGATTTCTCCCCCACCAAAAAAGGGGGAAACCAAAAAGCTTTGTCTGCAGTAGCAACTGTCACTGGGGGGCTGTCATCATTGTGCTTCAGGGCCTGAGGTCATCAGTAACTGTCAGCAAGGCAAGCGCCCCGAGGCATGAGCCAGCAGGGAGACGGCAGATCGACTCTTCCCTTTTAAGCTTCCCTCCCCTAGCTCAGGTAAAGAGGCTCATTCTGCAACGCCAATACTTCTCTTTATATCGATGGCAGAAATAGATTTGCATGGAATGATCTTGAAGTCACTTTAAACAAGCACAAGTCACCAAAAAGGGAGAAAATAACCAGTCCCTGCCAATGTTGATCTATATTTGCCCCTCTTATATAAGAGCCCTAGTAACTGGATGCAAAATTGACCTCAAGAAACACTGCCTACTCCATCAGTGAACAGTCCTCCGAAAGTAGTTCTGGGTGGAGGGAGTGGGGAGTGGAATGGGAACATTTCACCAAGAAGGAGGTCCTTGAGTTGGATGGTCAAGGTAAAAAGAATATGGGTTGGGGGTGTAAGGAGAGCACGCTTGCAGCTGGAATGGCACATGCAAAGGCACACAAGCAGAGAATGGAGTTGTAAGTTGTCAGGGAACTGCAAATAGTTTGCTATGGCTAGAGGGTAGTGTGTAGATGGGGAGAGTAGGAGAAGAAACTGGACAGGTAGATGGTGCACCTCCTAAGTGGCTTACCTGACACTGAAGGATTTTGAGTAGGGGTGGAAAAAGGATTGCAAGGAGGATATTACAGTGGCCCAGGGAAGGGAGATGAGTTCCTGAACTAGGGCAGTGACAGTGGGGATGGAGAGCAAAGAATGGGTGTGAGATGAGTTAATGTGCTGAAACCTACTGGGTTTAGTGGATTGCTGAATGTGAGGAATGGGATGGGGAAGTGGGGTCTAGGAGGATGCCGGGAGTAAGTCTAGGAGTAAACAAAGAGCAAATAATCTCCAATTTATTTATATTTCATTTTCAAAATGACCATGGAGTTACTTGAGCAGCAAGTTTATGTTCTTGTGTTTGACTTTGGAGGGCTTTACTTGGAATTTTCTCAGGTATCCTCTCAGTGGGAAGCAAAGGAAAGGCACATGGAGGAAAGCATGGGAAGAAGGCATTGTGCTAGAAGCCTCTTGGATTTGTGAGACTGGGGGGAAAGTGACAATAGTAATTGGTAGACATTTTTGGGAAAGTAACATGACAAAATGTATTCAAACTCTTTAAACTTATTATACCTTTGGACTCAGCAAATACACTTGTAAGAATCTCTTAAGGAACTACTTAAACTGTATGCAAAGAAATGATCACTGCAACACTTATAATAAGAAAAAATTCTAAATGTTCCACAATTGAGGCATGGAGAAAGAATTGCTTGAGAAGTAGTAGTGGCTGCAGTTACATAAGAGAATGAAATAAAAGGCATAATAATTGAAAAGAAAGAGGTAAAATAGTCGTTATTTACAAATGATATAAACATGTAGAATATCCCAAGAGACTGACTCAATTAAGAAACTACTATAAACAATAAGAAAATTCAGTAAGATGGCAGAGTACACAATTTGTGAAAAATATTAACAGCTTTCTTATACACAGTGTGCACCCGGTTAGAAAATCTAATGAAATGTGGCCCACACTGTGGGAGATGTTTGTGTGGGATGTGGTGGGAGGTGTGGGAGGTGGGCAACATGGGAATCCCAGTGGGTTCCGTGTAATATTTTAGGTAATCTAAGCACCTCTTAAAATATATGTATATATATATATATATATATATATAACATTTTTGTAAGCAAATACACATATATGCATATATATTTATATATCATTTTGCAAATGTTTGTATGTATTGTGAGAATTTTGATTTTTACCCATAATAAAAAAAAAATAAAGTCAGGTATGTGATACTTCCAAAAAAGAAAAAAAAAAAAAAAAAAAAAACTATACTACTAACTATGGTCCATAGCTTACATTCGGTATATTTTTCCATACACCCCTTTATTATTATTATTATTATTATTATTATTATTATTATTATTTTGGTTCTGAATATCTGTACTTTATTTTGGTACAAAAAAAAATAAACCCTCAATCCGTAAAAAAAAAAAAAAAATCTAATGAAATGAAAAAAATCCCATTTGCCAAGGGACATAAATGATTAAACAAATGAAAAGATATATTCTAATTGAAAACAATTTTAAATACCCTATTTTAGGAACAGATGACTCAACAGGATAAAAAAAATCAATTCTCCCTAAATTAATATATAAATTTCATGAGTTTCCCAATAAAGATACCAGTAGGGTTTTTGGTAATGGTGGTGGCTTTTGTTGCTGTTTTTTTATTGAAATAGGCAAAGTGATTCTAAAATCCTTGGTGGGGGCGGCAATAATAGCTGGGAAATCTTTATAAAATGAAAATATAATGAAGCCCAAGTTACAAGAGGCTTGAATTAGGGTGCAGAATGGTTTGGAGCGATGAAAAAGTTTTAGAAATGGATGGTGGTGATAGTAGCACAATATTGTGAATGTAATTAACACCACTGAAATCTATATTTGAAAGTGGTTGAAATTGGAAGTTTTAAGTTGTCTGTATGTTATAGAATACAAATTTGGAAAGAAACAACCAAACACCATAAACGTGAACAACACAAAGAGTGAACCCTAATGTAAACTATGGTCTATGGTTAATAGAATAATTGTAATAATATTGTTTCATCAATTGTAACAAAGTTACTACACTGATGGAAAACATTAATAACAGGGAAAACTACTTTTTGAATAGTTTTCTATAAACCTACAATTGCTCTGACAAAAAATATATATATGTGTATATATATATGTATATATATATATGAGGTACTAGTCTTATCTACTATAATACTTCAGTAAGTAGAATTTCTAGGCACTGGTAATTAAGTATTCATCCAGAACAGTGAAAGAGAATAGACTCCAGAAACAGAATCGTATACATACTGGTATTTAGCACATGATAAAGTAGTCCATTGGTGACTGTCTGGTCTTAAATTCTGAAGAGATGCTGTTCCCCTCAGAAGCATACTTGACCTCCTTCAAGATGCAGTGGATTTTGAGTTAGTAAATATTTGCTTATTACAAGATATTATCACTTGGTTCAGTTCTTTACAAAAGAGTAGGGAGTACATTTCTTCAATACAATTGTTTTTCCAATTGATGTATATAATTAAATATCTAACTGTCTATATATTCCCACATTTGTATTTATGATATAACAAGATAAATAGTGTGCACTATACTGGTGCCATTATTGCTTAATGCAGACATCCTTGGGAGACCAGAGAAAGAAAACCATTACATTATCATTTTTAGCAAAAGGTTTGATAGGTGAGACATTTAAAACTTCTGGCTAAAATAAGGTTTGGGGATTATTAACGGATTTAATTTCTGCAAGCCAGTCCCATGACACATTACCAAGGCTAGCTAAGCATTAACTGGATTTTCCATCCCTTTTTTCATATTGTTGGGCTCAACCTTAACTTGTCAGCTTGGGCAAATCCCTTAACCCCTGTAAGCCCCATTTTCTTCCCCTGTCAAATGAAGGGGTTAGGTGAATTGATCCCTCTGGGCCCTTCTCACTCAAAGCTTCTGCTATTCTGGTACAGCAATCCATTCCTGTAGTCTGTTGCACTAAGCATAAGGTGAAACAAAAGAAGTGTGCTTAGCCAAAGACAGTGCAGACCTTTTATGGGGAGTTGTTACCAGTTTAGAACAATGGGTTCCCAGCTTTTTGGAGTATGCAGCTCTGTTTTGAAAAAAAAATGAGCATGCACCTTGATATTTGCAAATACACTTACTTGTGAAGTATATACTTTTATGGCTATAATTGCATGAAGGCATACTGTAGTGATATATTCAGTTAAACACATCCAAAACTATAAAGCTAAAAGTTCTAATATTTTCTTCCCACACACTGATGGATCATATTGCATATCCTCTACAATCAATGATTTTTGAGAATAGAACTATTTTGCTTTTCAATTAGTATATTTAATAGGGATCAAACTGGTGGAACCCAGAAGTTATTTCTATTTAACAACAACAACAAAAATCTTCCATAGGATTTTGTTTGTCATGAATTCATGGTTGAGAGGCAGCCAACTAGGTTTAAAAAAAAAAAATCCTTGAATTTGAAGTCAGAAAACCCTGGTTTGATCCCTGCTCTGACACTTAGTGGAACACCTACAACAAAAGAACCACCTCCTAGTCCCCATGGGCTTCTCCTGCTATCCCCACACCTGAATCCTTTGTGCCTTAGTTTTTTCATGTGTTAGAGCTGCTACTACGTGCCCTTCATACCTCACAGAGTTATTGTGGCCAGCTAGATAATAGACTCATATTGTAAAGTATTACACAAATGGCAAACACAAAAGTTATTATGGTCAAATGCACAAATGGTATAAATTCCAGCCCCACTTAACTTTCTACAACTGACATGATTTTTACCAAGTACTATATTCCAAATTGATAAGGTCTGTAATTAGAAGAAGGAACCCCAGTCTCCTGAAGTTAAAAGCCTTCTGAGAGCAATGCTGAGCTTCTTATCTTTGTAACCCAACTTATTCCGAGGTAGACACTAGACAGTTTAGTAACTGGGCCCTCCGACCTGTTCTCCTCCCATCCTGCCCCTCCACCCACCCCTCAGCCTTAGCCACCCAGCAGCCTGCCACTGCACTGCTCCTCCCAGCAGGCCTGGGCTACCCCTTTTGGGGCACTGTCCTGTGCTCTGACCATCTCTCTGCCCCATCATCAAAACGTAGCTGCCCTGTAGCCCAAGCTCTCAGAACTTTGTCATCTCCTCACCAAGATAACAGTATCTTTCTAAAGATGGTATAAAAGCCACTGTTCCAGTGATAGGTGTGCCCTCCCTCCAGGGACCTGCATTTTAACAGAGATCAGATACCTGAATGCCCAATGTATGAAGTCAAAGGAATAGCAAAGGGCTGGTTGAATAGTAAACAAGTTCCTCGGGGCCATTTGATTTCAGCTCCCACTCATTGCCCTTGCCTGTGCTGTAACTAGTTCACTCAGAGTTTGCCCCTGCCCCAGCCCCAGCCCATATTCTTGCAGTCAAGTTCAAATCAAGGCTGGTCCCATGAGATAAGGACTACAGCATCCTCAGCCACGATCAGGTGGGACTTAGTCTGAACCACTGTTATTGCTTCTCATACTCAGGGGTGCCCCCTACTGGGCTTTTGCATTGTTCTCCAGTCTTCTGGACGTCAACCACACCCTGTCCTCCTGCCGACATTTATTGAACACTTGCAAAATTAATTGAACACACGCTATGGGCCAGATTCTATTTTAAGTGCTTTACATGTATTAATTCATGACAATACTGTGGCACTGCAATTACAAATCAGAATGGAAAGCAGCTGAATATCAATCTTGGATACAGGCACTATTAATATGCACATTTTAAAGATGAAGAATTATTCTTTTAGTCACTAGATATTTCTGAGATCCTACTATGTGCCAGGCACTGTGCTAAGTCTTAAGGATATTCCTGTGAACAAAATACAGAAATCCTTTCCCTCATTGAACATACAGTACAGTGAGGATTAATAAAGAGAATTTTTAGAAGGATTTTTGGAAGAGAGCTTAAATCAGACCAGGTAGTCAGCTACCTCCCCTGCTGGGTCTTTCCTTTCTTAGTCAATTTTAGTGCTATCAGAGGTATAGTCACTAGACTGGCAGCCCATCTGCTCTCATATATGGCATCAGCCTAGTTTTATTTACTCCCCTGTGGGCACTGTGAGCTGGATTGTCAAATTTCATCTCTCTCATAAAGGCAATTAGTTGCTCAAGGAAATGGACTGGGACAATGCCAGAAGAGTGCATAGTTCCATTCGTACCTGCTCCATGGACAGAGGAAGAGTGCAATTTCTCAGATGTCAAAACTTTTTAAAAGTTATAAAGTCACTTGGAAAGAGCTTAAAACAAAACAAGTACTTTGCAATGGAAACTTATAGCTAGATGTCAGAATTCACTAAAGACAAAACCACAACTTAATTTAAAGAGAGAAGTCAGCTTCTCTTTGTGAAATAAGAACCAAGTAAATTAGAGTCTTTGTCTTGTTGGTACTCTAAAAAGAAATTTTCTATCATTAGTATCTTTACAGGCTGATGTGACCACTGTGATGAGGAAGCATTGCATTTCTAAACTTGACCCCCAGGATCTCAACATAAAAAAGTTTCCTTGGACCTTGGAAGGCTACTATCTCAGAGTGAAGACAAGATAGAGAGTAGAATCAAATAACTACAGCAGGGCACACCAGAACTGTGGGACAGTGTGTCCACACTCAGCAAGGCAGGACACTTTGCAGTTTCCAGTGGGTGATGAATAATTTACTGACATAATTTCTTAGACTACAATGCAGGGTGGAAGTGTTGGGGAACTAGGGTCACCATAGCAATGCAAACATTATGCTTCCGTCTTTGCCCCATCACTCTTGCGGTCCCTGGTACCACTATTCCTCCTTCTTCATTTAAATATGCAAGTGACAAAATTATATATTTTTCTGATAAAAAATAATACATGCTTAGCATAAAACTGCAAACCTATTATAAAACTAACAGATTCGAAAGTGATAGTCTCTCATGGTGTGACTACACATTCCAGTTTATCCAGGATAGTCCTGGTTTATATCTGTTGTGTTGACATGATAATTAGCAACACACCCTTCTCTCTCAAAGTTATCCCTATTTATACGATCAATTATATTACCCTACTTATAACCTACACCCCAGATTCAACTACTGTTAATCCTCTTCCAGACCATTTTCAAAATTCACTCTCCCCACTAAATTCAAGAGTTCCAAAAGGCACCTCATATAAGCTCAAGAACATGGTCCTTTCAGCTGCTTTATGATATCCATCATTATCCCCTTCCAAAGATTTGCTGCTCACAGCTACCATATCCACAGGGCTTCTGTGAGGGCACTCAGCTGCTCCCATTGGCACTGAGCCACTTCCATTTACTCTCAAAGCCAGTTGACCCCATCTACCCTGAGGATGCTGTAATGGATAGCTCTGTTGAACCAAGTGCACCCAAACTGCCGAAACTGCCAATGAGCCAAACTTTCAGGTCCATAGAGTCACAATAGGTTCTCCAATGAAAAAGGGCATGCCCTTCATGGAGTCCATTCCAATGCAGTGGGTCAGCGTGATCCTAGTATCTTTGACAGACTTTGATGAAAACACCTCTTTTCATGTTCATTCTCAGGCTGCCTTCTTGCAAGGCTTTAGGCATGATTCCATAAGGACCAATCCAAGGGCACTGTGCATGTATATTCCACTCCCAATATGCTGACACTAATCTTTCACCCAGCTGGGGTGACTTGAAGGTCAATCTAAGGAGAGTTGTTTCTCAGGAGGCACCCTGGTCTCTCATTAAAGCAGAATTGACTTTATTTTATAGAGCAGTTTTAGGGTTACAGAAAAAGTGTGCACAAAAAGTATAGTGAATTGCCATATATCCCCTCTCCCAGGCACACACAACTTCTATTATTAATGTCTCTCATGCTCTAGATACCTGGACTGCTCAAATAAATACCATGAAATGGGTTGACTTAAATAATGGGAATTTATTAGCTTACAGTTTTGAGGCTAAAAGAAAGTTCAAATCAAGGTATCATCAAGGCGATGCTTTCTCCCTGGAGACTGTGGCACTCTGGGGCAGGCAGCTGGAGATCCTTGGTCTTTAGTTTGCCACGTGGCAAGGCACAAGGTGGTGTCTCCTGGTCTCTCTTTTCTCTTCCGGGTTCTGTCGGTGATCAGCTTCTGGCTGCTCAGTCTGTGGCTGTCTCTTTCTCCCTCTGTCTGCAATTCATTCTCTTATAAAGCCCTCCAGTAATAGGATTAAGACTCATCCTGATTGAGGTGGGCCACCCCTTAACTGAAGTAACCTCATCAGAAAGTCCTACTTAAAATGGGTTCACACCCACAGGAATGGATTAACTTTAATAATGTGTTTTCTGGGGTACATAAAGTTCCAAACCATCACATTGCATTAGTATGGTATGTTTGCTACAATGGATGAACCAATATTGATATGTTATTACAAATTAAAGTCCATAGTTTACAATAAATCTCACCATTTGTGTTGTACTGTTCTATGAGTTTTATAAGTGCATGGTGTCATGTATCTTCCATTTCACTGCCCTAAAAATGCTCTGTATCCACCTGTTCACTCCCTTTACCCCTGCCAAAATCCCTAGTAACCACTGATCTTTTTACTTTCTCTATTGTTTTGCCTTTTCCAGAAAGTCATATTATTGGGTATGTAGCCTTTTCAGATGGAATTCTTTCACTTATTTATACATATTTAAGGTTTCTCCATGTCTTTTCATGGCTTGATAGCTTATTTCCTTTTATCACTGAATAACAGTCCATTGTATGGATTATTAGAATTTGCGTAACCATTCATCTATTGAAAGACATCTTAGTTGCTTCCAAGTTTGGGTATTTATGAATAAAGCTACCATCAAAATTCATCTGCAGTTTTTTGTATAGACGTCAGTTTTCAGGTCATTTGGGTAAATACCTAGGAGTACAATTGTTGGATCTTATGGTAAGCCTGTGCATGACATTGTAAGAAACTGCCAAACTTTGTAAGAATCTTCCAAAGTACCTGTACCATTTTACATTCCCACCAGCAATGAAGAGAGTTCCTGTTGCTTCACATCCTCCCCAGCATTTGATTTTATCAGTGTTTTGGATTTTTGCCATTATTATAGATGTGCAGTAGTATCTCATTGTTATTTTCAATTATTTTTTAAATCTAGTTGTATTCTTGGCCCTCTTTATATTCTGCCCCATTTTTCCTCACTCTTCCACACTTTCTTGACAATTTTCCAATCCAAATATTGTTTTATTAGTGTAATGTTTATTTATTTTCTTAATTACTGTATTTTATCTATTATTTTTTATAGTGTCTAATGGTGTTTCTTTTCAACTGTAAATTTCTGAAGAATAAGACTATCATAAGGCAGACTCAATGCCAGGTGCATACAAATCCTTAATAATTACTGTTCAGATTCAGAAAATAAAGCTCAGGATTTGTAATAAATCCTTCATATTATTAACTTTTTTGACAGAACATAAATGTAGATGTAAAGATATTAAAAATATCGAGTGAGCTCAGGAAACGGAGACAAAATTTATTTTTCATGGCAACCAAAAGCTAACCAAAGGGAAAGAAAACAGACAGGAAGAGTAGTTTTGTCTCTTCAGCACCTACTAACAGGAAACCTACTTTTCATTAGGACTGCTCATGTGAATGTATGTTAAGCAGCAAACTATATCTGAAAAACCTCATTTTGGGTATGTACTAGTCAGTGTTCTCCAAAAAAACAGAACCGACAGGATATATATATGTAAATATGAGATTATTATAGGAATTGGCTCACATAACTGTGGGGATTGGCAAATCTGAATTCCGTAAGGCAGACCGCAAGCTGGGCACTCTGGTAAAGGTTTTCAATGAATTCTCCAGGAAAAGCTGGCTGCCTGAAGTAGAGATAAAAATTCTTTCTGACTGCTGAAATCACAGCAATCCCTTTAAGACCTTCAACATTGGATGAAACGTCTCTCATTGCTGAAGGCAATCTCCTCTGTTGATTGTAGATGTCATCAGCCATAGATGCAATCTACTGACTAATGATTTCAATCCATGAAATAGCCTCACAGTGATATTGATATCCTCAATAGCCTCAAGCCAGTGTTTGCTTGACCAAACACCATAACCTGGCCAGCTTGACACATGAACTTAACCATGGTAGTTTTCCACTTACATTTTTTTTACTTCATATTCCAGAAGTTTCTCTTGCCAGTTAGTCAGAAGCCAGCTGTTGCATCCTGATGCTATATTCAAACATAAGAATTCAGTGTAAGGTCAGACAAAAAATGCTCTCTGGGCCCTGGAAGGAGCACCCACAACCTACCCCATCCCTGTTCACTACAGCTCTAAATTTCCTAAGATCCTGGCTCAGTTTGCCAAATGGGACAAGTTATAATGATTTTAAGCAGCCTTAAATTGTACTACAGCGTTTTGTACAAAGGAACTGAAATTCTGTACTAATTAGGAATATTTATGTCATGGGGATGTCTTACAGAGTGGAATTTTAAAAACCAAATTATACTGAATCCTCACCACAAACCTCTCCTTAGACTTCCCGCTGTGGGACCTCCTTCAAGGTGTGAGTGGCTTCTAATAAGATCCTTTTAATGCTTCGAGAATGAAACCCCATAATTAGTGCCTAAGATGCCCTGACTGATTCAGTATTGCAGTCCTGAGAAGTTTGAAAGGCAAGAAATCAAAATAAACTTTGGAAGGATCAAATTTCAAATTAATATTTTGTTTATTGATAAATTATATTCCATATTTTGGGGGATTTAAAACTCTGCTGAATATAAGTCAGTATTTGATTTGTTTATGGTAAGCCTGAAATGATCTTATCAGAGAAATAATTTTATCTGCTGACTGCCATATCCATTCCTGAAATAATGCCTCTTGATACTTTGAGATATCAGTACCACTACCACCATGCCCCACCCCCACATACCTTTTTTTAGTTACTGACCTCGGGGTAAAACCACAGGAAAGAATATAATATTTATACGGATGATATCATTGATCTAAAGTAGATTTGACTCAACTAAAATTTTAGCCAAGAAATGTGCTAGGCTATTGAGATATTGAGAAAAGCAGAGTTTATAGACATGTAAGGGATGCAATATTATATAAACTATTACATGCAATGTGGTAAGTTCTATGGTAATGGAGGTACAAAATGCTACCATAAATGACTCTGTGATAGTCAATAAAAATGATTCTAATTTATTTATAATCTTACGAGTGTTACAATTTTTGAAATTTGTCACTTTACTGTGGCTCCCAGGAAGCTCAAAGACAAAATTTAGTCCACCTCTGGCTAGTGCACTAAACCTTATTAGATGACCATTTGCATATTATAAATTATCTCACCTGTATTTTGTACTCACCCAATTTCCTTATATTTGTCTGCATTTATGTTACACTATATATTTTAATAAGCCATACAAAATCCTTTTTATTGATCGAGTGCTATATAAATAAGTAGATAAGCTATGAGTCTAATTCTTGAGTCATCCTCCCTTTTTAGTTTATTCAATGGTGTGAAAAACATCAGGAACATCCTTCCTCTTCCAATATTGAATTAATTTCAAAAGATTGAAAGAAGGGAGATGCGAATTAAAACCATAATAGGGTACCACTTCACACACCTAAAATAGCTATAATCAAAAAGGCAGACAATAACAAGTGTTGATAAGGATGTGGAGAAATAGGAATTCATATACACTGTTAGTGGGAAAGTAAAATGGTGCATCTGCTTTGGAAGACACTTCAGCAGTTACTCAAAAAATTACACATAAAGTTACCATGTGACCCAGTTCTACTCCTAGGTATATCTCCAACTGAAATGAAAACATATATCCACAGAAAACCTTGTACATGAATGTTTGCAACAGCATTATTCATAATAGCCAATAGTGGAAACACCCTAAACATCCATTAACTGATGAATGGATAAATAATATGTTGTATATCCATAAAATAGAATATTATTCAGCCATAAAAAGGCATGAAGTATTGTTACATGCTAAAACATAGACAAACCTAAGAAATATTGTATTAAGTGAAAGAGGCCATACACAAAACCACATGTATGATTCCATTTATATAAAATATCCAGAATAGTCAGATCCATAAAGACAGAAAGTAGATTAGAGGTTGCCAGGGGCTGGCAGGAGAGGTAGATGGGGAGAGTCAGCTAATGGGTCTGGAGTTTCTTTTTGGGGTGATGAAAGTGTTCTGGAATTAAGTAGTGTTGATGGTTGTTCAACTTTGTAAACTACTAAAAATCACTGAATTTAACACTTTCAAAGGGTGAATTTTATGGTATATGAATTATATCTCAATTTTTTTTTTAATGCAAAGAATTAGTTGAGCAGAGTAGAGTGTGTGTGGGATAGATCAATTTTATTTACCTGCAAAAGATTTTACCTGACTATCACATCAACAGTCTCTAGTTAATCCAGGTGCTTTCTGTTACAACTTTCTTGAAAGCATCAAGAAAAATTTATCCTAGCCTTGAAATACATACAATTTGTTATTTGGAAGGAATGACTGTTAAATGACCATCTAATAGCCAGCTTTTTCTTTTTCTCTGATAAGCTATGAACTGACCTTTAAAATAAGTATTAAAACTATCGACAGGGAAGCGGCTGTGGCTCAATCAGTAGGGCTCCCGTTTACCATATGGGAGGCCCCGAGTTCGGTTCCTGGGGCCTCCTGGTGAAGGCAAGCCCGCCCACACGGCGCGGTTAGCTGACCCAGTGAGCACAAGCAGCAAGGGGGGGATAAATGAACAAATAAATAAAATCTTTAAAAAAAAAAACAAAAAAAAAAAACTATTGACAGGTAACTAATTAGATCTAATAAATATTTTATCTTTGAAATGCAATATCCATATTTACATGGACTATCAAAACATTTTAACAACAAAAAACCTGATCAAAAATTGTTTTCCATTTTCCCTAGCTAGATGCTAACATGGCTTTCTACATACCTCGAGGAGGTATTTCTTCGCAGTACATTCCACTGGCCAGTACAAAGGAAGAGCGTTCTCAAAACTTCCCAAGCTACAGTAAGCTTGATGGAATAAAATGACTTCAATCCAAAAAGTTTTGACATTCCCTCCACTGTACGGTGATTCTTTCCTGTAAAGGAAGATATTAACATGCTTAGGACAACATGAATTTAGATACCGTATGTTTGGATTCTTTTAATCTTGTAAAATCTGTTGGGATGTATTTTAGTCCTGTCTTCCTCATATTTCCCATGTACCTGGATTAATTGATGTGAACAACAATGGTGCTTTGAAACATTCAGGTACAAAAGTGGGAATGATCACATTTCTTAGTTAATAAATGAATTGCTCTTTCATAAGAATTTGTTTATGGAAATAGAGTATTGCCTTAATTAGTGAATTCCCTGGGAAGGAAGAACTGTCTAAGTCGTCAGTTGTATCAAAAACATAAACAAACAAAACGCTCAGAAGGATAGGGAGCTAAGATGCCTGAGAAGCCTCCAGGCCCAGCTTCTGCCAGGGGCAGCCCCACTGAAAGCAAATAAGGCCCACCCTAGGGGCAAAGGTGAGGCTTTACAAATCCCACCTCTGTCTGCCCATCACACCTCCACCTGCTACCCTGTTTTCTTCTCTGTGGCTGCTGTTGGAAGCTATATCCAAGCAAGACAGACTCTGTATCCTTTTCCTTCCCTACTTTCTAATCAGTTAACTGATTTGACTTTGAAAATCTTCTAACTAAAGGCACAACTCTAAGTTAATGTCTAGCTGTGAATTAACAACGCACACACAAGCACACCTTTTTTTTTTTAAGTTGCTGTTAAAAAGAATCTTAGACCTGGGCAAACCACCAGTGGCCTTAGAGAGGGTCCTGTCAGACATGCCAGGCTGGCACTTGGTTGTTCCTAATTTACACCTTTATAAGGATAAAGATGACACAGGCAGGACAGGTCTGTTCCTTATTGAGGGTTCTAAATAGCTAGTTCTCATCGTCTTCAAGCCCGAAGGAACCTATGTGCAGTGATATTTCTAGAGTGTCTATATAAGAGGGTGTTTGGCGTCAGGAAGCATGGTAGGGGCTTGTCTTGAAGTTGTGTTTGCTAAACATTCACACAAGCTTGAGGAGCATCAGTTGTCCCTATCAAAAACTGCCAGAGGGGCTGATGGGGCAGAGGGTCCTACTGCCACTGCCACTTCTGAGTACTTTGTCGCCAGTATCATCAGGTTCCCCTTGCCTCCACTTGGGTCTGCCAATGTGTTTCTTCCCTAAGATCATCTCTCTTCCCCAACTGAGCACATGAGTCCTTTTCCCATTTATTTCGCAGCACAATCCAAGAACCTCCAGCCACAGAAGCACCAGATTGCAGGGTCCTGAGTCTCTCCCCAGGCAAACAAGATCAGAATCTCTGGAAATGATGCCAGAAATGCTCATATTTAACAAGCTCCCTGGCTAATTTTTAAGTACCCTTAGTTTTTAGGAATTCCTTGTAGGCCATTGCCACCTCTGATATTTTATATTTTGGAGATGATCTTGTTTTATTTTAGTTAGCATTGAATAATGTTTCATTATAACCTGCCATACCTGAGGTCCTTGAATATACTCTACACCTCCAACATTGATTCTAACTTGGTTCTAAGGAAGTTACATACTATTAAAACACATCCTCTTTATTTATAGAGCTATTAATGTATTCATGTGACCTCTGGTCTGTTCCTGAATTATCCCTGCTTGGATAAAAAGGTATAAAGGGGATGAATAATGACTTTGGTATTAGAAGATAATTTGTTCATATTAATTTATTGCTGATTTCTAGAAATTCTACTATATCCTTGTATAATCTCTCCAAATGCAGAAACTTGAAAATAATGCATATTTGGGGATAATGATACATCTTTGAAATCTTTCTTCTTAAATAATCCTGAACAAGGTATATTTTTTTCAGACAGATTTTTGTGTATGTGGGAGGAAATATATATACTTTTAGCCGTAACAGTCTAGATAGAAAAAAAAATCTTGAGGTTGGTTTCTAAGGTAAATTAAAGTTACACTTTAGAGAACATTTTTCAATAATGCATTTGTAAGGCTAGAAAAAATTCTTCTCCAAAAATGTCAACATAACCATTTTAAACTAAAGCAGGTATATTCATTACCTGAATTTGTATAAACCGCAACCCAAGCAGTTGAGATTTCTTTTCTTTTATTTACCAAATGTTTAAATTAAAGATCCTGAAAATTTTTTTCCTCTATGGGTATGATGGTAATTTTATAAAGTTTTAAATTTTATAATCACAGAAATACAGAATGGATCAATCAGAGATAAGATGAACTATGTAGCCTAGCCTCTCACCAAAGGGCAAAAATGTAGTCATTTGGCAGATGTGTTTCTGATGAAACCATACAGTTATATCATCTGAAGGGAAAAACAGTGGGGGTATAAATATTCACTAGGGAGGTAATAGCCGATTGTCAATGACCATCTTTTTCTCACCTATTTCTGGCACAGACAAAATGTGTCCTGAAAAGACATAGAGGGTAGCAAAAAAGAGTAGCAAAGGAGAGGATATGCAGCAAGGAAGAGGAAGAAAGATGACATTTGGAATATAAAGAAATCTGGTAGAGTTAGAGGATTAGGATGGCTCTGCAGACCATTTAACAGAAAATGGGGCAAAAAGAGAGGGGAAACCGATAAGGAATTGACAAACACACTTTGAGAGAATGAAATGGAAAACAGAAGAAATTCAAGAAGCCAGTTTTTTTGTTTTTGTTTTTTTTTTAATGACTTTTGCAAAGAGTGAGGATTTTATGGGAATATGTCTAAAAGAAAATCACCTAGCTATTTCCAACAGCTAAGCATAGATATGCTAGGCAAAATAATGGTCCCCCAAAGATGTTTACACTCTAATCTGCAGAACCTGTGAATATACCACCTTATATGGAAAAAGGTACTTTGCAGCTGTGATTAAGGTTAAGGGACCAGCTTGAGGTGGGGAGATTATTCTGAATTAATCTAATTACATGAGTCCTTTAAAGTGAGGAGCCATTCCCAGTTGGAAAGAATCACATGGGGAGAGAAAGGATTTCGCCTGCTACAGCTGCCTTTGAAGATGGAGGATGGGGCCATGGGACAAAGAATGCAGGTGGCCACTAGATGCTGAAAAAGGCAAGGAAATGGAATGCTCCTTGGAATCTCCAGGAAGGAGCAATACCTTGATTTTAGTTCAGTGAGACCTGGGTCAAACTTCTCATAATAACTCTGTGTTGTTCAAATTTGTGATAATTTATTGTAACTGCAGTAAGAAACTAATATACTAGGCTGTGGGGATGACGAAGGCACCAAAATGGCCAGTTATTCTTCCTATGTGAGGAAATAATGCTCTTGACCCTGCTTGACTTCCTGCATTAATATACATTCAATGATTTCAGCAGAGTAATGTTTTTATAACTGCTATTGAATAAGCTTCCTTTGACAACATTGTCAACAAGGACAAACAAAGGACTCCTGCAATTCTTCAATTAGTTATCAAATCAGCAGAGGAGATTATTTCTAAAAAGAAACTATGATTTTCTTCCTGGTCATGATTCTTTGAAGGACTGCTGTCATATTACCCTGGTGTACAACCTACCAATTAGTTCAGAATTATTATCAGCAGTAAAGAAATTGAATTTGGAGTGGTGTCTCCCAAAGTGTGCATGAATGCATAGAAATGCATTTGTTCTTTGAGAGCAATTACTAGTTGATTAACACACAGTATATTATTTGTGTCATTTAACCCTTAAGACTGCCCATTAACTTAATATTTTATGCTAATATGCCTTGCAAAACAGGCTTGGCCTGAAAACAAGATATAGGAAAAAATACGGCATTAGTGTGCAATATGCCTTTTCAATTTCCATCAATGGCAATGGTGAACTGTAAGAGGGGAGAGGGAATTATGGGAAAGAAGGGAGAAGAGAAAAGCAAGGGTGGGGGAGAAGAAAAGGAAAAGAGAAAAAAAATATATAGGGGGGAGAGAAAGACTAAGTTAAGTGGATGACTCCATAGTGCTAAAAACACCATTACATAGATTATCTCTTTGATCTTCCCAACAGCCATGTGAGTTAGTTAAAAAAATTTTTAAAAATGTTATTATTACTTTTTTAGATAAATGGTAGATTCAGGTGGGACTCAGTCAGGTCTTGCAAGTCCAAAATTCTTTCCAAGACGACATTTTATTTCTGTATCTAGTTGTTTCATTTGTTGTTTGGAGGAGGAGAGGAAGAGAGGAAGTTATATTTCCAATCCTGGGTTTTTGCCCTATTCACAAATGTTTCCATTCAACCCCTCCACTGACTTTCTTCAGAAAGAGTAGTTGACATTGGTTTTCATCATACTCCTTCCTTCCCTGCCCCTCTTCTATTGCCAAATGACCCCAACCTGTTGTCTCCATGGCATAAAGTACCCCCAACCTCAATCTACCCCAATTCATCAGTGGACAAATTGGCAAACCTAGCACGTGGGGCACTGGTGCCCCTCTGTGAGGACTCTCACCAGAACATCTGCCTGTGAATTTGCCACATTTGGACCTAGAGCATACTCTTAGTGACAGCCCTGTCACCTCAAAATACTCTAGTAGCAGAATTGTTGCCCTCAACCAGCCCTCTCAAACAAGGGCTTCCTTCCTCCTAACTAGGACCAACCTCCACTCAAACTGCACAGTACTACATTACAGACTGATTCATATTAAACTATAGTCTCATAAAAACTGAATAAACCCAGGTACCTCCTAAAAAAACTGAATAAAATCTCAGGTGTGTCCAGGAAAATCTAAGCGCAGTGGTAAAATCAGGAGATAGGTGGCCAAGAAAACTGTGGAAAGGCCCCAACCACCTTGGGACACTTCAGTGACTGGAACATCCTTTCCTAAAGGGGAGGCAGCCACATCTGAGCTGAGTGGAGGCTTTCATGTGTTTCAACCTCCTCCTTAACTACCTTACTAGGAATGATAAGGAAAACTCTTCACATTTGTATAGCTTCACGTTTATAAAGGCCTTTTGTATCTATTATTTTGTCAGTATCCCCATTTGACTCCTGAGATCCTGCCAGTGAGAAAAATGAAAGGGCTCGCCCAAGGCCCCTTAACCTGATAAGAAGCCCAGTTAAGACTGAACCCAGATTTTCTGGCTCCCAGGCCAGCGTTCCTTTCCTGTACCACAACGTCTTCAACTATGTGGGGAAAGGTGTTACAGAAAATGGAAATGTTGAATATGTAGTAGAATAGCACAATACTAACAAACACCTTTAAGAGCTTTTTTAATAAACTTAAGTTATTTACAGAATTTTTTCCTCTGAAATTATGATACTGAACATCCCTGACTAGATTTAAATAATAAAAACAGATTTTTAAAAATTGACTACTGTGCAATATCATCTGGCTATTCTGAAATTTAAAACAAATTGGAAGTCAAAAGTAAAGCTCCTGCTGTATGTATACACAGTATAGCCATATTTTTCTCAAATTGTATTTTATAAGTTTACTATATCTCACTATTTAAAATGTATATTTCACAACTTGAAGTGTTCCTCTAGAGTAGGGTTTCTCAACTTCAGTGCTCTTGACATTTTGGGTCAGATAGTTCTTTGTTGTCAGGGCCTGTCCTGTGCATAGCAGAATGTTTAGGAGCATGCCAGGCCTCTACCCACTAAATGCCAGTTGCACACCCCAATTGTGACGATCACAAATGTATCCAGATAATGTCAAAAGTCCCATAACGGGCAAAACTGTCCTCTTGTTGAGAATCACAGCTCTAGGACTGATGTGTAGGTACCTCCTGAAGTAATTACATTAACTGGGTGTCTTTTTTATTCATTTACATTCTGAGTTTAATTAAAAGATAGCGAGGAGAGTGTTGGGATTTCAACAAAGGCAGTATGATTTTATGTGCATTTATAAGAGGGATGGCAGTTGAACTCAATAACAAAAGGAATAGACCAGGAAGCGGCTGTGGCTCAATTGGTTGGGCTCCCATTTACCATATGGGAGGCCCCAGGTTCGATTCCCAGGGCCTCCTGGCGAAGGCAAGCTGGCCCATGTGGCTCAGTGAGCTGACCCAACAAAGGGAGACAAGCAGACACAGAAAAACACACAGCAAATGGACAGAGGGAGCACAAAGCAGCAAGGGAGGGATAAATAAATAAAAATAAACCTAAAAAGAAAAAGAATAGACCAATTCTAACTGTAGAGTTTCATGATATTATGTGAAGGCTGTGAACTACATGGTCGGTATGCACCCTATATTCTAGAATTCTCAATAATCACAGTAGAATTTAAGACCTGGCTTATCTACTTTTTCCTCTATAGATACAACTTATAGTTTTGGAATAAGTATGGATGCTAAACCTACTTACCTCTGAGAAAAAGTATCATAATTGTATCAGCTATATTTATAACCATTTGGGTCAGTCCATGCTTGAGCTTGTCGTCTCACTTTGGAGGACTGAATTATTATGCAGGAAAATAAAATAAACCCAAATGTTTATACAAAACCTAACAGTTCCTTAATCTGATGTCAACATCAAATTAAACAAACAAATTAAAAACAACAACAACAAAACTCTCTCTCCTCTGTTAATTCCCAGGAAATACTTTAGACTCTTTGTAAAAAAAAAAAAAAAAAAAAGCCATTTAACTTGACTTCATGAGTATCAAGAAGAGGGCTAAGTTGCTGGTTAGATACCAACAATCTTTTCTTCAGGAGGCAAAAGGCTGAAGGCAGAATGACCAAAATATTCCTTGTGGACTGTTGCATTATATCTTCATGCTCACTCAGCTTCTGTTTATTGGTACTCACTCAGAAGACCAGTTACAAAGAGTTGTGTTTACTGGTAATGAAATGGTTAAAGATGTAGTAGAATACTTTTAATGCTGGACTAGTGACCAACACATAAGCTTTTAATCTCTCTGGTGGGTGCACAATTTAATCCACAGAAAAGAGTGGCCCACTGTCCTAGTCTTTCCAGGGCTTTCCTGATTTTAGCACCAAAATCCCCACAGTCCAAGAAATCCTTCAGTCCTGGGCAAACCTGGATGGTTGGTCACCCTATCTGAGTCATGAAAGATTTTTAACAGAAAAGCTAACTTTTAAAAATGTTGCCCAAGAGTTGGAAAGACAGGGTCAAAACTACTCCTAAACCGCCCCCCCCCTTTTTTTAAGAAAAAAATCCTTATTTATACTTGTGGGAGAAAATGATCAGGGAGCACTTGGCATCTAGCTGGCAGTGTGGGCCTGTATGATTTTGGGAATGTGCAACTGCGTTTGTGAAGATGAGCATTTCCAAGGGCAAAAGAACAGTCTGTCTCAGAGCACTTTATTTCAGCAAGGACACACTGCCAACTTAAAAGCAAAGGAAGGCCATACTTAGTCTATGGGGGGATCCTGCAGATATTCCCCTGCAAATTTAATTCAAACAGGTATTGCGATCTGAAACATGGAGATATCCACAAATTAGAGGATACTGGATTTTTATAAAGGAAATAAAAGAAATCCAGGCCACAGAGAAGTACCTCAAAGCAGTACTGGATCCTTTTCATGTTAATCACTGTATTGCTATGAACATGTTTTGAAATTCTATACTGTGAATGAAATGTCTTGTGCTCTTCTTTGTATGGAATATGCATGTTACAAAGAAAATGCAGTGGTATTTGAATTTTATCATTCAAAATTCAAATTCCATCATCCAAAATAAGCAAAGAGATTAGATAAATTTCTATTGGAAAAATGATATCTTCTTTTTTCAAGCAATTTAAGAATCTACTTGAGTCATAAAACTGATGATGAGCCTTAGAATATTTATTATATGTTAACTGCAGGATACACTTGAGACTGTTCATTACATGAGAAAAATTCCTGTGAGAAATCCTTTTATTTGACCTGTTATTACGATAGAACCCCAAACCAACCTATAAACAAAAATCTCAAAAGGAAGTATTACTATATTTAAGCAGGAACTTGATTCTGTAATGGAGTAGAGGTATTAGTTGTCACAGAACGTGATAAAACTTAGGAAAATTAGTCTAGAGCTCTCTGCCTTTCAATCACCAGGTTCTAAGGTAAGCTGTTTTGTCGGGATAATCGGTATTGTTTAACTTATCCATGGTCAAAAGGTAAGATCAAAGTAAATAAAAGTATTTAAGCCCAAAAAATTCACGGGAAATTGTGAGTCATGATTAAAGCTCAAAAGTGATTTTTTCAAATTTTAAATACTATTGGCTTCTGCCAGCTATTCAAAATATAGAGATAAATCTTGGTAGTCACCAAAATAAACTTTACCTTGTTTAGCACTTCCCATGTAAGACCCGATTTCAAAAGTCTTGAGTTTACAATAGAATTGCAATTCCTTTTTTAGTGATGTAACTGGAGAATTCTCACATTATATGTAATCCACATTTTATTTCAGCTCCTACAGGGTTAATCTGACAAGACTTCGATATTTCTGCGAAGTATTTCATGAAAATATCACCAGTGAGCACCTCTAGACATATGTAATGATCACATTTTGTTTCTAAAATTGGATGCCAACACCGTACCACTGGTTTTAACTAATTGCACGTCCACTACATAAAATGTGGCCAACAGCCAATGGATGAGAAAGCAATAAAAACAGGAGGAGCAGAAGTCAAACACACACACACAGAAAGTATGACTTCTTTAAAACAAACCAACAAACAAAAAAACCACAAATGTGTACCAAGGTTGAAACATGATATCAGGGAAAGTGATCCGAAGCCTCCTAAGTCCTGAAATGGTTTGTGGTTTAGACAATTTTCTTCCTTTATTGGCGACCAACTCTACCCTGTGGTGTCCTTTCCTAGTGAAATGCTGGACTTTAGGAATGATGCAGCTATAGTGGAAGACTTCAGTGCTCCATGGAGACAAAAGGACCAGCACTGTACATTCAAGCTGACAAGTTACTGAAATAAGACAAGCTGAAAAATCCAGTCTAGCTCTTTTGCATATGTTTGTATTTAACTAGCTTTGAGTTTTAAAATATGATTCTGCCCTTACAAAGTTTAGGTTAAAATTCGCCTTTTTTTCTTTTTAAGAGCATCAGAAGGCTTTCAGACTACATACATATTGACTCCAAGAGCTGAATCAAGCACACCCTGAGGGGGGAAATTGGCTCCTATTGATAGTTGGGTTTAAAAAAAAAAAAAAAAAAGGAGGCAAATCAAATCAAACCATCTGAAAATAGAGCTTGTCATGGAAACGGCATGTTAATGTGACAATACCCTCAGCAGCTTTATGGTTTTCCAGACAAGTACTATTTTGCCACCACTATTGAAAGAAACAAAAGAATACATTGGATTTCTATATGCTACATATTTAAAAAACAAACAACAAAAAAACCTGTTTTCTAAAAACAAAGCCTGGTAGTAATTTAAAAACATCTTCTAAAACCATTTAAATCCAGAAAATAAAACCTTTCTGCATCAAATTTATGGTTACACCATTCTAAGGACACCCACAATAAGAATGTTTTAATATTTATTACTTGGGTGAAGACTAATAATCATTAAAAAAAAAAAAAAAAAAAACCCAGAAATTATCTGATTGGATTACCTAGTGAGCAGACATATTTTAATTTGGACTAAGAATTGTTAGTTTGGGAGTCTATACAATGAAATCGTTTAGTTATCTACTATATTAGATTAATCTAACAAAGAAAAAGAACATAAAATTGCATCTTGGTACTTAAAATTGGATGCTGTATTTGTTTTTCAATTGAGTAACGGTTAATTTTTTCATTTACCTGAAAATGAATAATGACAATGACTTATAATCATGACACAATTGCCTTATAACCATGAAAATAACTATTGTATCCATGATCATTTTAGCCCTTTGTCATTTTATCACAAAATATTTTCATGGGAAAATTTAATAAAGATATTTGTAATCTGCAATGGAATAAGAGACTAGTTTTCCAAATGTATTTGGGGTTTTACACCAGGCATTTTCAATTTCTCATAACCTTATTTCCATATTATGAAATGTACAAGTAAAGTTCGCATCTCTATTTTATAAATATTAGTGTGTGTATACTTATGTATGTATATGTATGTATCTATAGATACACACATAGGTCTCTGTGTGTGTACATGTATATACATATACACATACAATTCTGACTAAGAATAGACCAATTAACTAGACAATTCCTTTGGAAAAGGCTCCTTGAACGAAATAAAAATGGGATCTCAAGAACAAACAACAAAACAGCCTTCTAAACCCAACTCCTGTTTAAAATGGATATAAACACATAGTCATTTAACCATTTATTGATTGCCTATTTATGATTTCAGAATATCCAATATTGTAGAAAAAGATAAGACAGTACCTCATAAAAATCTTGACAAAGGCAATAGCTGATGATTTAAAACTACCTCTGTATTATAAAAAGTCATGCAAATTTACCCCCTGAAAGAAAAAAAAGTTTTAATATTAAAATTAAGAGTTCTCTTTTAATAATCCTCTATGAGTAAAGAAATAATT
Organism: Tolypeutes matacus; assembly: GCA_026826555.1. Lineage (NCBI taxonomy): Eukaryota > Metazoa > Chordata > Mammalia > Cingulata > Chlamyphoridae > Tolypeutes > Tolypeutes matacus. The sequence goes on along the minus strand of JAKSZT010053770.1, from coordinate 43,210,494 downwards.
TGCAAACTTCTATTTTCCACTGTTATGAAAACAGATCTTTTCTTGTGACTTCACATTGTCATTTACAACAATGCAAATAGAATAATTCCTTGGAAGGACTGGTCTAAAGGTTTAAGTAGACTTTTTCATTAAATTCGTGAATTTTTATACTGTGGGACTGGCCAATGAGACACCATAAAATGTAAAGATAGTGCAGACAGTTCAAGCTCTATTATTTTCAGGCACAAAAACCATATAATTTTGTACAAAACTTTGATATTTTATTTGTGAAATTAAAAATATGGTATTTTATATATATAAACTTCTATTCTTCTATAAATATAGATGATTTTGTGATAGTGAACAGAATAAATGTATACCAAATTCAAAGACCACTGTCATTTTAGGGTATGGCAGACATAGATAAATTTAGTACCAGCTTTTTCATAAACTCAAAGTTAAGAACAACACAATCAGGAGGATTCCTTTTCTTCTCCTTTTCACAGAGAACTGAAAGAATATATAAATGGCTTTGAAAGATTTACCTTTGACAAATTTCTGTAAATCTGAAAAAGGAGCACACCAGATTTAATGCAGACCTGCACACATTTTCCCTTTAGCAGGCATGCCAATATTGTGTTTATTTATTTGAGGAATTTACCCCATCAGTTATATCAACTTTACCTTCTGAAATCTTATCAAGTTATTATCAGTGGTGTGGGCTGTTTCTCCCTCAGAATATGTGGCTGAATAATAATCATAAGTTGGAAATATACAACTTTTACATTTTTAAAGTTTCTGATATATGTCTAATGAAATATTTGGAAATAAGTAAATTGTATTTTAATTTAGGACGTCCATTACACTGAAATGTCCTTACTTAAAGTTTTCATATTCCGTTTATGTTCTGCAGAGATCAACTCTTTAACTAAGCTTTCCAAATGACCTCAACGTTTTCATCTTACAGAAGGGTAAACTCCAACCGCTCTGGCGGTCTCGATCCTGGAGGCAGGTTGCCAGGCATCAGTATGCAATTAGAATTAACATTTTATAACCCCATCTTCAGTCTTTCCCAATCCACACAAGCTTCATGCCTCTTCCCAAATCTCAGTAACCACATCTTTCCATGACGCTGGCCAAACCCATCCCAGGTTTTAGACACTAGGGAATGAAATGAGCTCATCCATCAAAAATTAGATTTACAAAAAAAAGTTAGGCATTGATTATCCTACTGACCCTCTAAGCAACTTAAGGTCGGAAGAGGGAGTGACCAGAGAGGAGGGAGGCTGGGGCTGCCAGCGCCCACATTCGTGAGCGCATACGCGGCTGGAGGGGAAGGTTCCTCTCCACAGCGAAAATTCAGCTTCAGGAAGTCAAAAGAACTGGCCTCCGTACTTTGCCCTCGGGCGAGGGCTGAATTGGGATGGGATGGGGCCCACCCCCGGACTTGGAAGTTTGCGAAGTTGGGTATTTCAAGGAGCCCCACCCCGAGCAGGGAAGGGAAGGGAAGTGGGGAGCAGAGGGAACAGGAGGGAAGTGACCCCGACCAGGCAGTGCAGGGCTTGGCCCGGAGCGGTCGCCCAGACTCTGCAACCTGCAGCTGCAGCAGGGAGCGGGAGCGGGAGGACCAAGCTGGAGCCTCCGGCGGGTATGCTCTGGCTTTTCCCCCTCTGCCGTATTCCGAAAAGGGCAAGAAGGAAAAGCCTCAAATGGTTGAGCCGCCCTAAATAATTAAAATTTTAAGAAAAGAAAAGAAAAACGCGTGATCGGCCGTCATTTAAATACAAATATACTTACAAAAATCTTACAGTCTATTTACAATCAAAACAGCGCACAGTCCTGGTAGATAGTGTTAGGGCAGAGTCGGTCCCCACGTCCGTCTGTCTCCAGGGACTGAAGCTTTTGTAGGAGTTGTGTTGTTCAAAGACGCCTGTCAAAGTGTCTGTCTAGCGCCAAAGCCTCGAGTAGCCAGGCTTGGAATGAATTCCATGGGGCTAGCTTTGGTGGAGTGGCCGGGCCTGGGCCGAAGGGCTGGGAATGGGCTGAACCCCTGGGAATCAGACGGTGGTCTCCCCCTGTTTGCTGTTGGTGAGCCTGGTGTAGAACTTCCTCCAGGAGTTGAGGGTCTTGCCGGACCAGATCCAGAAGCCCGACGTGATGCCCACGATCAGCGTCATAAGGTACTTGATCATGAAGACCGTGAAGTCCGGGCTCATGGGCGGGTGCGGCGGGGCGCCCCCGCCCGCTTGGAGGTGGGGGCAGGGGATGGCATAGCTCTTGCAGCTCTGGGCCACCCAGCTGTGCTCCCACTGGTCCCGGAAGGCCTGCTCGTAGAAGTAGCAGGCGATGACTATGGTGGCTGGCACCGTGTAGAGCACGCTGAAGACGCCGATGCGCACCATGAGCTTCTCCAGCTTCTCGGTCTTGGTGCCGTCGTGCTTCATGATGGTGCGGATGCGGAAGAGCGACACGAAGCCGGCCAGCAGGAAAGACGTGCCGATGAACAAGTACACGAAGAGGGGCGCCAGCACGAAGCCACGCAGCGCGTCCACGTTGTTGAGCCCCACGAAACACACCCCACTCAGCACGTCGCCGTCCACCTGGCCCAGAGCTAGGATGGTGATGGTCTTGATGGCAGGCACGGCCCAGGCAGCCAGGTGGAAGTACTGCGAGTTGGCCTCTATGGCTTCGTGGCCCCACTTCATGCCGGCCGCCAGGAACCAGGTGAGCGACAGGATCACCCACCAGATGGAGCTGGCCATGCTGAAGAAGTAGAGCATCATGAAGAGGATGGTGCAGCCTTCCTTCTTGGTGCCCTGCGCCACCGTGCGCGCCCCGTCCTCGGAGAACTTATCGTTGCACACCACCCGGTCCTCCAGCAAGAAGCCGGCGATGTAGGCCACGGCCACGGCCGTGTAGCAGCCCGACAGGAAGATGATGGGCCGCTCCGGGTAGCTGAAGCGCCGCATATCCACCAGGTACGTGAGCACCGTGAAGAGTGTGGAGGCGCAGCACAGCACCGACCAGATGCCGATCCAGGTGCGCGAGAAGCGCAACTCCTCCGGTCCGAAGTACATGAGCCCGTAGACCTTGGTCGGCTCACAGGGCGCACCGCAGTCCTTCTCTCCAAGGAAGTGGTAGTTGAGGTAGGAGGGCACTTTGAGGGCGCGCGGGCACGAGAACTTGCCTCGCTCAGACGCGCCGGCGCCCCCCGGGAAGCCGCCGCCGCGGTGCCCCCCGCCACCGTGCTGGGGATTGCTGGTCCAGAACTCTGGCAGCAAAGAGGGAGTAGGGGTGCCCTTGTCCGACGTGTTCTGGCCCACGCACAGCTCGCCCGCGCCGTGCACCGGGAACTTCTCACACTTGAGCGTGTCGGGCCACTGGAAGCCGAACTTGTTCATGAGCGCCTCGCAGCCCTGGCGCGCTCGCTCGCACAGGGAGCGACAGGGCGGCAGCGCCTGCTCCAGCACGGTGCACACTGGCGCGTACATGGAGCACAGGAAGAACTTGAGCTCGGCCGAGCACTGCACCTTCACCAGCGGGTAGAACTGGTGCACCTCCAGGCCCGCGTCCTCCTGGTTAGTGTGGCCCAGCAAGTTGGGCATGATGGTCTGGTTGTACGCGATGTCGGTGCACAGCGGGATGGAGATGGGCTGGCAGTAGCCGTGGTCCGGGATAGAGATGCCCCGTTCGCCGTTGTACTGCTGCCCGCTCTGCTGCTGCGGAGGTGGCGGCGGGGGCTGCTGCCCCGGCCCGGGCCCCTGCCCTTGGCCCGCCGCCTGCGCCCGGACCCCCAGCAGCTGCAGAGCTTCCAGCAGCCAAAGTAGCAGCAGCAGCCGGCGCACCAAGTGTCCGGGGTCAGCTGGGTGACCGAGATGCGGGCGGAGGCGGTTGTCCGTATCCCCGCTCCCCTCCACCGCCGCCGGGTTCAGGAGCGCCCCGGCACAAAGTTCCCAGCTCCCGCCGCCGCCGGCGGCCCGGCACTTCTTAGGCGCCTCCTCCTCAGCCATACTTTCTCGGCTCCTTTCTTGGCGCCGCTCGGCTGGGACTGGCGGTGGCGCGGCCAGCGGCGGTTTCCCCTGCGACTGGGGAGATCTCCTCCACGCCGGTGCCCCCCGTCGAGCCCAAGGCACGCTCGGCCCGCTCCCCTGGCTCCCGCTCCGAGTCCCGCAGCCGCCGCCGCCGCGGAAACTTGCGATTCATGAAGCGCTGGCGGCGAGTAGAGCCCGGCTGGCTCGGGCACACTGGGGTCGCGTCTCGCCTTTCTACCCCTTCGCTCGCTGGCTCCCGGCTGGGCCCCGCAGAGCGCTGAACTCACAGCAGCCCAGCAGCCTCGACTCCCCCCTGCGCCTCCGCCTCCTTCTCCGCCGCCGCCGCCAGACCATTTGTGTCAGTCCCTCAGCTCGCTCCCTCCCCTCTCCCTCGCGCGCCCTCCGACCGGTTTCTAGGCGCCCCGCAGTCTGTCTTTCACCAGGAGGGAGGAGCCTTGAAACCGACGCGGACCTAGAGGCTCAGGGACCGTCGCCCAATCGCTGCAACGGCTTCCCGGCGCAAAGGGCGCCCGCCGCCTCTGTCCCTGCGCGAAAGCCAGCAGCAGGCGGGAGGTGGAGGAAGTAGCGGTGGTGGCAGAGGCACTGCTCTGGCACAAAGAATGGGTTTGCTATGAAGCGGGACAGGCTTGGTTGCTTGTGCCTTTTGAGGATGAAAGGACGAGGACAAGTAGGAGAACGGTCCCATATGCTGCTGGAGATAATGAATAGGAGTCGGCGGACCGCGCGACTTGGCTTTTCTTTTCTTTTATCCATATTCATGTTTAAAAATCCTGCTCTTCAAGCTGGTTACTAACAGCAAATCAAGAGATGCAATCAGAACAGATACCTTTGACTTAAGAAGAGCACGGCTTCCTTTGAGTTAGTGCCTGTCGAGGTTTTGTTTAAAATGTTACTTTAAAAAAAAGAAAGAAAGAAAAGAAACAAACAAACAAAAACCTCGCAGCCTGGGTTTGGCGGGCTTTGGACTCGCCATTTTCCCCCAAGCAGAAGTTCTCTCGGAATCCCTGTCAAATGAACAACAACATCAAACAAACAAACATAAACTTTGATGGAATTTTCAAAAGTAAAGCCAGAAGCGCGGCCCGCTACTGTCATCTTTCTTATAGCCAAACTCCTTTTTAATCAAGATTGTCAGTAAGAGAAGCGAGAAAGACTTGAGGACGACGCCGGAGGCGGTGGGGGCGCGTCCTTCGGGAGCGTCCTGTCTGTGCCGGACCCCAGAAGTGGCGCGGGTCCGAGCCGCGCTCGCCGGCAGTCGCGGCCCTGGGGGAGCTACTAGGAGCCTTCCGAAACCCCGGGGAAGCCCACGGCTCTGATGGGAACCCCTGGGAGTGTCACAGCTGGGCCAGTTAGGTCCCACAGGCGGGGCTGCAGCACGGTTTTCGACCGACTGGTATGCAGAACTGGGATGCCAGGTTTTGGGGGATGTTTGTTTGTTTGTTTGTTTAGACGGACTCTGAAAGCAAACTGCCTGCTCCCTTCTAATTCCAAAATAGCCAAAGCCATCTAGGACAGACTTGCATTCTTGTTTTCCGTGTAAGATTTTTAAAGAAGTGATGTTTTAACTGTGCGGCTACTCAGTTTTATCTGTTAAGTGTCATTATATTACTAATTCTACCGAGGATTAGAACCCTAATTAGAATAATACTTCTCTCCTATTATTTTCTTTCATTCATTTATCCACTTGTTTGTATAATACATACTTACTAAACACCTATTATGCAACAGCACTGTGTTTAGGTAGAAAGGTACAAAGATGATTAAGACATGGCCCCAGCCCTAGAGAAGGGCACAGTCCACTGGGGCCCAGAAATGTAAACCAGTTATCTTAATGTCCACCTCAACTCTGAAGGAGCACAAGCAACTACTTGAAGTGGAGTCGGGTGGAGGAGAGTTTGGATGGAGAAATAGGTAGAAGACAGGAGCTCAGAGGTGCTTACATTGCCAAAGGTAGTGGGGAGTTGAGTGTGGCCAGGGCCTTGCAGCGGGAGGCAGAAGAAAGGATCTTTCCCCATGCTTAGAAAGTTTGGATGGAATTGTATGGACAATAGGGAGCTATTGAAGGTAACTTTTCCCCACATAAGCAGGGAATTACAGGATTGGAAAGATAACTGGCTTCAGGAAGACTGTGGAAAGAGAAAACCTGGGGCAGACTTCACTGGGTAACTTTAACATGAGTCTAGACATAGAGGTCATTACTGAAGATGGGTGTTACTTGTAATATGCACTATCACAGCACTGTGAATTTCATCACCATGCATTTTAGTGTCTCTAAAGAATGTGCAGTCATATATTTACAAAATGATGTCTATTTGTCCCAGATACATATTTTAGTGTTTTTCAGATATTCATAGATGCAGTAAATTCCTAAAAATACATATTGGTTTTAAAGTATTTCTGAATTCCTAGTATATTTTAAAAGAAAAAACAACAAGTACTAACAGTACATGTATCGTGTGTGTGTGTGTGTGTGTGTGTGTGTGTTGACCATAATCCATGAAACATTTTGATATTGAAAAGGAGATTGGAAAACACAGGTGCTCTCTGAGGGCCTTTGAGCACTCACATTCCATAATTCTGTTTGTTTCATCCTTCTGCCTGTTGGTCCACTGGCTCCCATGGATGCTTTTTCTTTAGCCTCCACCCTGATGCTCACTCCTCTCCTGACCAGTATCCCATGTTTAGGAACTTCCTTAGCCATTTTCCACCTACTATTCCTCTCTCGTAAAAACTTAATTTGTCATGTGTCCCACACTCTCAATGCCATTCTAGTTGAATGGACTGGCTGAAAAATGAATTAATTCCCATGTATCAGTGATCAAGAAGGATTGCATGTGTTAAGCATCCACTACCACCATCACCCCAAATCCTGCCCTTCTCTTCTACTCCCTCCAGGGGCTGGATATTCCCTGTGACAGAGTGCCCAGTTCTCTTCCTCAGAGGTGGTAACACCCTCCTGATTCAAAAGTTGCTCTATTGAGATTCTTGAGCTTGTTTTATCTTCCACCCCCACCTCCCTGCCCCCAGTGAAGCTTACAGGGAGGAGGTTCAGAAGTGTGGCCAGGGTTAAAAAGAAAAAAAAAATGTCCTTCTTACCAGATCATGGAGCTGGAAGGTGCAAAAGACCTCATCTTAGAACTGGTTCATTTTCTCCAGCTTACTAACAAGAAAGCTAGGCCCAGAAATATTAAGGATGTGCCTCAGGTTAAATGGTCTTGTTTAGGCCTTCATTCAATGTTTATTTTAACCCTTTCTATGTTCTTTTTAATAACTGTTGTTCTTTTCATCAAATGCCTTGTGTAAAAAAGACCTTGTAAAATAAAAAATAGATGAGTGCTGTCATCCAAAGCTTAAAAAACAAACAAACAAAAAAAACTAGATTTTCTATCTGTTTGTTATTCCAATACAGTATTTCATTTCTCAAACTTCTGTGATAGAGGGTAAGCTATTAAAATCAGGAAGAGTACTGAGTTGTAACCAATAGCAACCAGTGTTATGGAAGGTTTTCTTTTGGGGAGGTGAGGAAGGTGGTGGGTAACAAAATATTAGAATAGAAATATGAGCAGCATATTTTTACTTTGGATTAAAATATGTTATTTTCTCAGGATGTTAAAAGGTTTGAGATCCACAGATAAAAATTACTAAATAAGTATAAACTCTTATGATCTCTGTAATGAAAATATTTCAATCAGGTCAAAGCCATAAACATGCTGGATTCTTGTTTGATATTGGTTCGCCAAGCTTCAGCCCTCCGCCTTCTCAGTCAAGTTTTCTTATATTAAAGATCTTGTTAGATCAGGTCTTTTCCAAATCTTCTGAAGTTTCTTCAGACTGATTATGTCAGGATGAATGGGGATAATTAGTACGGATAGAGATCCAGTTCCAATTAGATACCGTTGAGTGCACATGGACATACAAGCAGTTGAGTGAATGCCCCAAGAGCAATCTTGCAGACCTTAACCTTTTAGGTGAGTAGTTTTGCTGCTGGCTTGTGAATGGCAGGTTTGAATTGTCTTTGTTGAATAAGAGACACAGGTGAAGACTGTATTTTGAGCACCTAGCTTGTATACTTGGCATTGTTTTTGCTTAATACACACTATGTATGCATACATTGTTTTGTTTAAACTTTACAATTCTTTGAGCTAGGTACTATTATTACCTCCATCTAAGAGGTGAGGAATCTAAGGCTCAAAGCAGTTAAGTAAGTAAGGTCCCACAGCCACCTAAGTGCTGGAATAGTCCTGTGTCTGGCCAGAGTTCATGGGCTTCCATTGAGTAACACCTTGTAACATGTCTGCTCATAAAAACTATAGAAGAAAATGTGGTTTCTGGGTACAGATCATGGTGATTCCTCAATATTTATCATAGTTTTATGTTCCAGGATTTATATGGTAGTGGTATAAATCCTGGGACTCATTGATGAGTTAGACCATCATTTTTCAAATTGTGTCCTGTGAAATACAGTATCTCTCCCAAAGGTTTTCTGTGAAATAAATTTGATGAAATAAGTTTGGAAAAGACCATACTTTATGTCCTTGTTGGCGATTTGTGTTAGCCTAGTAAAACCTCTGAGAAGTCATGAGGTAAAGAACCCTTTCAAACTTTGTCTTACCTAGCATTTCCCACATTTGGGATATATACATGTACTATATATATATGGAATATACATATATCTGTATTTCTATCTATCTACCTATCTGCCTACCTACCTACTTACCTATCTATCTACATACACACTATTATCTTGGTATTTTGCTAGACTCTAGTGCTCTGTGGAATATGATTTGAGAAATGATTAATAAGACTTAGCACATTTTGAAATCACATTTTATAAGGTTGGACTCATCTCTCTATCACTTTTGTATGTCAAGAGTAGAAAGTGAGAACATGGTCAGCTATATTTTGAGTTCCTGATTCTTCCCTTTGAATTCCTAATGAAAGGACATTGGTTAGGAAGCTGATAGTGATAGAGATAGTTCAGACCATACTGTTCCCTCCCTCCTGGGAGGCATCACCTATGAATCTAATATATTTTCTTTGAAGGGACACATTAGCTGTCACACTACCTAAGCTTTCAGCATAAATCTCTACCTCATTTCTCCCTGAGTTTCCATCCCAGGGATTTCTGCATAAACTAATTCTCATCTTCCAAAAACATCTGCATTCTTTTGCAACAATTCTAAAAATAAATACATTTTCTATTTCTTCTTTCTTTTTCTTCATTCTTACACAAATCTGTTCTTGCCATTGGCAAGATAGTTCTTGGATTCACTTACACACAGAGCCTCAATTTATAGACTGTCTTTCAAAGGTCCATCTTTTTAAATATTTCACTTCCCCTGAAGCAACTTATCAGAAGGGATTGTGAGTTTGATTTTCATGACTTTTATCTTATGGGCCCTTATAGTTGGTTCATATTAAGGTCCTAAACTTACTTATCTTTTGAGAGTTAGCCCATAATTTACTAGAATTTACATTTTAAACATAGTAAGACTCAGATTTAATATAGATGGGTGTGTTCATTGGTGTAAATATGAATCATGGGTTATTTGTACACAAATCTAACAAAACACATTCTTAAAAGAAATAAAGAATTATGAAAGGGGCAAAACTCCCACCACTGAATTACCATCAACCAGATAGGGTAATAATCACCCCCAAATTTTCTTGTAGTTCAAAGATTAAACTATAAAAGAAGATTTTACTAAATATATTTCTCAAAGAGACCAAATTAAACTATCTCATGACTCTGCTTTAATTAGTTCTGTTGCCCTGGGAAGTTGGCAATAATGTCTACTATATGCAAAAACTTTTGAAAAACATACAGGCCTAAATACTAGATTTAAAATGTAGTCCTTTTGTGAGGCACTGGGAAAGAAATATAGATGATCCCTTGTAAATTAAAACCGAATGTCTCATGTGCTTAAAGAGGAGCCTCTGATTGGCTAAACTGTGGAACTGAGGTTATAATCATTTTGGTAAGGAAAGAAGTTTTTTTTAGGAGACTCTGTAAGTGAGCATTTCTACTCTCCTTTCTGGATGGCTTGGCATTTTTTGCTTGTGTGTAGGAGAGAAATAACACATTATATATCTTTTAAAATTATAATCTGACCAAATTGTTTCCCTTTTGTTTGTTTGTTGCTTTAGCCTGCAATCCCCAGGCTGAAGGTAACATGGTTTGCAATCCATGGTTTCCAAGGTGTTTGTACAACTTCTTCATAAAACAATATCTTTGGAATTATGATTAAGATCCAATGGAGCATGCACCCAGATATTTTCAGATCTGACACATTTTTTTTTGGCCAGGGTAAAGAAAAGCACTAAGCTATTTCTATTTATTAGAATTCTAAGTCAGAAGAGGTCCCGATACTTAAAAAAAGAAAAAAAGAAAAAAAAAAAAAGCAAAGAGAAGGATGTATGGTGGGTGGGTGGTTGGTAGAAAAATGTTTTTTCCCCTGAAAGTTTTCATCACATCATAGTGCCTGATTCAATCTTCACAACCACCCTAATGTGGTTAGCAGGATGAACAACTTCGTTTAAGAGGCAGAGATGGATGCTTAAGAAGCTAACTTTCTCACATGGTCTGTCAGTGAGGGAACCAGGATTCAGAAGCAGTTATTGTTTGTATTAACACAACCACATGCCAAGGGAAACAAGATAAATTCCACAGCTTTTGCAACCTAATTAAAGAAAGGTCACTTAGCAATGCAAAATTTCCCCCTAGAACCTAGCCCTAAAACAGTCATTTTGAACTTTTAAAGTAAAGGATATCAAACACCACAAGGGCAAAAGTCAGCTGGCTGTTGCCTACACCTCATCATGAGAACAACTCAGGGAATACTGATGAGTCCTAGCTAAGGGAAGTGGTGTTTCTATAGGGAGGTAAAATAGTAGACTCAATATGTAGGTTTCCTGTGATCTGACTTGATCCAGGGGTGAGTTTTTGGGTAGGGGATGTACGACAACCCCCTCGCATTTATTTCTCTATCAGAAGAAAGGATTGGACATTGGGATATTTTTCAGTACTGTGTAAAGGGCATTGCTGCCTCTTTTATTATGGTGAGTTTTCTTGCTTTTCTGAGTCTCAGTGTCTCCATTTATAAAATTAGGATGAAAGTTAATGGATATGGTATATCTTTCTGGCTTTAATATACTATAATTCTGATCACAACATAGAGGTATGCTTGTTTACATTTAATAGTACAGTTATAAAAATGTCTCTCTTCAATTGTAACAAATATTCCATACCAATGTCAGGTGTTAATAATAGAGTGGTTGGGAGCAGGTGTAGCTCAGTGACTGAACACCTGCTTCGCACGCATGAGGTCCTGGGTTCAATCTACAGGAGTCTGGTATGCTTCTACTTAGGGCCTCCCAGTGTATGAAGATATATTGTGCTTGCTGCAAGCCTTTCAGATGAACACAGAACTTTCAGCTTAGGAAAAAACTTTGAAATCATTAGGAAAAAAAAAAAAATATATATATATATATATATATGAAAATATGCATATACATGAAGATTGGATCTGATGATTTTGAAAGATTAAATTTTCCCTTTTACTCCATTTTATCCCCAAACGACATTATTTTCCAAATGTTCCATATACTTAGAGCTGCATAACAAATCATCCCAAACATATTGGAGTAAAATAAAGACTATTTTATTATGCTCATGGATTCATGAGGTTGGGAATTTGGACAGGGACAGCAGGAATGATTTGCCTCTGCTCTGTGATGTCTGGGAACTCAGCTGGTAAGACTCCAACAGTTAGGGTGCTTTGGGCAGCTGAAGGCAGGAACAACTGCGGCTGGAGGATCCACTTCCAAAATGCCTGGCCCCTTGACAGGGATGGCTGAATCTGATGGAACTGTCAGTGGAGTGTTTCCAGGTGACCTCTCCAGCATGGCAGCTTTAGGGTAGTCCTACTTATGTAGCAGCTCATGGCTCCAGCAAACAAGGCAGAAACTACATGTTCTTTTATGACTCAGCCTGGGAAGTCACATACTGTCACTTTCCATGTAGTCTAATGGTCGAAGGAGTCAAAAGCTCACCCCGATTCAAATGCAGGATACACAGACACCACCGCAGTGGAGGAGTGTCAAGGAATTTGTAGCAATTTTTAAAAGCACTACTAAATCATCTGAGTTTCTAAAGTATTTGTGTATTAGTTTACAGGATTAAAGGTAGCTTAATAATAACTTTATTGAGTGCTGGTTAATATGCTAATTAATTCTCACATTAATTCTCCAGGGGAGGTCAGAGGAGGAAAATGAAGCTTAGACAGGCTATGAAAATGGTCTCACCATAATGAACAGGAGAATGAAGAGTTGAACCAAAACTGCCTGGCTGTAGTGGCTACGAGCTTAACCACTGGTCTACATTATTCCTCCTTAGCTAACTAGAGTAAAGACTTTTAAGAATTATTAAGCAAAGCTGTTAAAGCTATGGGCCTTCACTAAATACTAAGAAAGGTTTAGGATATGAAAACATATGTTGAACCCACAGCAAATGAACAAAATGTCTCATCTCCACATAGGCACCTGTACATTGGCAGAGTATTATCCTGACTGGATCGGGCAAGTTCAAACTGGCAGAGCCAGAAGCTTCCAAAGTAGAAATGAAGTGAGTCATGCGCCCTAAGGGTTCCTGTATTGTGACTGTTGAGAAACCAGGCTTTTGTCTGTGACTCTTAATTGGCTATCATTCCATAATTCAGAGATTGGTTTGCATCCAGCCTTGCATTGTTATCAAGACATATTCTAATGCAAGATTGTTTCATCTTTCAGAGCAATGAGAAAGTAGATAGCTAAAGCAAAGAAATATAAAGCTCCCATTTTAAAACTCAATTTTCATACATCAGACCAAGTTATCTAGCAAGTTCATGTCTTATGAAAACTATAAAATTACAAAGAAAGACACCTGTGATGAGTTGACAACCTGTGTCCTTCCAGTAGCACTGCTTCTTACTAGAATATCTCAAGCTGCAGCTGAGATTGTGTAACCCTTCTGACACCAGAATTAGTGCTAAGATCTTGGGGAGTAGTGGCCAACCCCAGAACTCTGTAGCTTTTGAACCAATTTGGGCATTAAAATTTCAACTCTGCCAGCCCTGTTTCCAGTTTGCTTCATATGTGGCCTTAGTATGGACAGGAAATGGGACTCCCCTACCTCCTCATTCCAATCTATGCCCAGCAACTCTCCCTGCTGCAAATGGCCTAGTCTTGGCTACTCTGTCCTCACACACTGGCCACCAGAAACTCTGCCAGCTTTGTCCCTAGCTGCATAGCTGCTCTGCCACCCACATACAGCCCTGCAGATTCTAGTGCCACACAGATACCATCCTCCCCTTCTGCACTGCCCAAGTTTAGAGAGATTTTCCATCGACAGTAAGAAATCTCCTTCAGGTAGCCTTGGTGTTCAAAGGCAACCAGGGCTTTTGTGCTTTACTAATTCTGCCATTAGCTAACATATGATGTTCTTCTCCGAAGGTTGAGCTATGTAACTATCTGAGTGATTCAATATGGGCTTTCCATTTGAAGCATTTCTCACCAATAAGGAATCCATACTCACAGTGGTGTACAGTCTTTTAACCCTCCCCTCCAGCCATGGTGAAGTCTCCTTCTTTCCCAACTACTGCCCATTCATTCATTCAACAAATGTTTATGGAGCACTGATCATATGCCAGACATTGTTTGGTGCTCCAGATAAAACATCAAACACCTTCCCTGTCTTCACCTCCAAAAAAGGACACAGAGCAAACACTTATAGCATTCATTCATATATACATATATGAGTTCATTCTAATTGGTATAAATTGTGTTAAGTCTTAACTTATGGACAACTCTGGATAGCTTCATCAAAGAATGCATAGAGAAAGTCATGGAGGTATCTCACAGGAACAAAGGAAGAGATAAATAAGCACAGGAACCAAATTAGCTCTGCATCTTTGGCAGAAGTTTATGGGTATGTCTTCTTATATGCTGCCCTGAATGAGACTTAGTTATCAACGACTCTGAGTCTTCCAATTCAAAAGGGAACATTGTGTCTGCCCTTGGACTAATAAACCAGAACCAGGAAAGCTGGTCATACAGAACAGACATGGATGTTGGGGGCCATGCCTGAGTTATAGGTTCAGGTTTCAGAAAAGAGGCCAGGCAGCCTCTGTAAGAATATCTGTGCAACAAGAAGTAGAAATTGCCCCCAAGAGCACCTGAACTAGTTTTGTAAAAGGGCTGGAAACAAATTCACTGTAGATAGAAAATATAATCTGGCCCCTGAAAGATGAAGAGGAGTTCACTATGTCAAAAAGAAAACTGTGGGAAGCAGAGAGGGGGGTTATCAGGATAAAGAGGAGTGGTGTCTACAAAAAACTAAGACACAAGAATCAGTAAGATGCATTTGAGGACCCATGAGAAAGCTATATTAGTCAAATGCATAGCTTAACTCTGCTGAACTGGAAACCTCGTCTCCAACCCCTCATCCCTGGAAGTCTGTGGGGCTCCTGGTGGCTGGTAAGGGCGCTACTGTGTTCCTGGATGGAGCATCAAGAATGGACCTGTCCCTAGTGTTGGTAAGAAAGCTAGTGGACATCTCTGATTTCTAGTTGTTTCTGCGTTCTGGAAATACAGAGCTTCTTTACAGAATCATGGGGTTTTTCTTTTTGAAAAAAAGATTGATTAAAATTCACTTCACCTACTCTCTTCAGATTTTATAGATATGCCACCTGATCTTTATATCCAGAAAACAGACATATAAATTTAACTGAATAGTAAATGGTTTTAAGGCAGCTTTTGAATTTAAGAGCCTAAAAATTACTTTTCTATTAACCCTAAGGCCATAAATTGAGCTGTTTTCATTCTTTTGGAGAAACAATAACTATTAGGAGTTACATAAGAAGAGATTCTGACCCAGATTTATTAACACTTTAAGAAATAATTCCAAATAAATATTCTGATGACTGGTGATTTGAGTCAAGTAAATGCAGGGGTTTGCAGTAGATTAGATGACCACAAATTCCATGCTTTTTTGTTTGTTTTCTTTTTTTTAGCCTCTTTTTGTTTTCCTAAGAATTTCATTGTGTTTTTGCTTTTAATTAAAGTTTTATTGTTTTACTAATAATACCAAAAATCATATAGCAAAAAATAAATCTTCCTCTTACACCTTTCTCATAGCCACCTAGTTCCCCTCCCAGAGACAACCACTTTTGGCAGTTTTTTAGATATTTAAATATAAGCATATACATATGTAGAGTCTTCTTTTTTCTTTTTACATGCAGATGGTAAGTTATTATAACACATGGTTTTACACCTTCCTCTCATCACTTATTAAATAAAGTATTTTGGAAATAGTTCCATAATCAACACCATCTTTTTAATGACTGCAGAATAGTCTACTGCATGGATGTACCAAAATTTATTTAATCAGCCCTCCATTCATGAGTGTTTGCTTCTAATTACTTATTACATATAAATCAACAAATATCATTGTATCTATAAAATTTTGTACACATGCAAATACATGAATATATTCCTAGAAATGAAATTGTTGCCTCAAAGGGCATGTGCATTTTTTATTTTAATAGGTGTTACCAAATTATCCTCCCTATAAGTTATACCTAATCATACCCTCACCAGCAAAATGTGAGAATGCCTGTATCCCTATGCATCGGTTAACATCTTGACCAATTTCTATAATTTTACAATTGATCCTCAAGGATATTCTGCTAATCAAGGTTTTATCTCTCTTCCTTTGCTATTTTATAATTCATTTCTTTCTCTTGTCTAACTGGTGTTGGCTGGAGCTTTCTCAAGACCCAATTTAATGGGAATGTTTCTCCTGTTTTCCTATTAAGGATAAAGCTGACATCTGAATGAAAGAAATTTATTTCATCATGGTAAAGAAAATGATGTAAATGTATAAACAAACTGTGGTGCATCTATACAATGGATTATTCAGGGATAAAAAGAAATAATCAAACCATGAAAAGACACAGAGAAACTTGAATTGCATATTGCTAAGCAAAAGAAGCCAGTCTGAAAAGGCTACCTACTGTATGATTCCAACTAAATGATATTCTGGAAGACGCAAAACTACAGAGACAGTAAAAAGATCAGAGGTCGCCATGGGTTCAATGGGTAAAGGTGGGGGAAGGATGAATAGAACACAGGACATTTTTAGTGAGGGGAAACTCCATATTCTGTATGGTACTGTAATGTGGATATATGACATTACTTATTTGTCAAAACCTGTAGAAGTGTACACACTGAGTGAACATTAATGTAAACCAGAGATGCTCCTTTCTAATAGTGTATCAATATAGTTTGTCAGTTGTAACAAGTGTACCACACTAGTGCAAGATGTTAATAATACAGGAAACTATGTGTGTGGGGGGGCAATAATATGAGAATTCTGTGTACCATCCGTGCAATTTTTCCGTAAACTCAAAACTACTCTAAAAAAAAGTTTATTATTCAAAAAAGAAAAAAAAAGTATCCATCTATTCCCATTCAATTGAGAGTGTTATTCAAAAAATGTATGTTAAATTTTATCAAATTTCATCATTGATGAAGATAGTCATATGATTCATTCTTCTATGGTGAATTATGTTAATAGAGTTCCTAATACCGAAGTATCCTTCCATTCTTAGAGCAAACTTTATATATTTGGTCATGGTCTTTTGATGTTTCCTTGGTGCCTATTTGCTAAAATTTTTATATAGGGCATTGCATCTTTATTCATAAATGAGATCTGTCTATTATTTCAAAGGAAACTTGATGAAGAAAATATTCATTCAAACACGAGAGTAATAGCAAAGTGAGCGGATAAACGACCAAATGACAAAGTGTAGAGAACAGAGACAAGGCTAAGGATAAAATTTCAGAGAATACCTATGTTTTGGGGTAGGGAAGGAAGGTAAGTAAATGAAGAAAGAGAAAGCATAGAGAAAAGAGAGCTAGACTTTGTCATCAAAGCCAAGGAAAGAGAGTGTGCCATGAAAGACAGAAGAATTTGAAGAAATTGAAGACTTTAATATTCCAGTAAAGAGAGAAAGGTTGAATGAAGCATACAGTGGGATGGGGGTGTTGGGGGGAGATGTTTGTAATTGATGGAGTGGAGTTCTCAAGGAGTTGGGGAGAGATCTCTAGCAGAAGGAAAGGTTAAATAGTCTTGGATGGGAGGAGGCTACCTCTTCCTACGAAAGTGGAACTGGGGGAGAAAATTCAGGCAGTCCTGATGTGACAGGAAGGGAAACCCAAGAGGGTCACACCAGATAATCGGATCCCACTCAAGTAGAGGTGAAGACCTTGTGCAGAAGAGAAGGGAAGCCAATGTTCGCAATAGTGACCGATTTGGAGGAATATCATATTAAAAAAACTAAATCACAAGTGACAATTCACTGCAATTGTTACAGCAGTTGGAAGAGGAAAAAAATCAATTTTATATAGAAAACATTTAATAAAGAAAGTAAAAGTTGGTGGATTTGACCTCCAGGGTCCAACACCTAGCCCACACCTTAGTCATCCAAGTGAATTGCCTTTTCAATCCTTCTTTAGTGGCACACAGCAGCTCTAACCAAGGTGAGAAGGGACACATTCCAGGAACAAGGGAGTTGGCTTTTCTTGAGTTCTGGAGCTGGCTTTTACTAAGGGGGTAGACACTGGGAAGGTCAGTGTGTGGGCAAGCAAATTAGTATAAGTCCTAGGTTTGGTGGAAGTGACCCTCAGAAGCCCTTCTCCTTCTTATGACCCTGGAAAAGGAAAGCCTATCTTATGTTCTCTCAAACAGAAGAAGGCAATTTAAGGAAATCATTTAATGTCCTCAAGCATCCTGAATGTCTGCAACTCTGAGAAGAAATCTCTCTGACTTTTATTTGTTTAAATGTTTGATTGCAGCAGTGATATCACCAGAAGCTACTAAGCTTAATATGAGATGAGATAATTTACAAGGCTTACTAACATATGACACTCAACATACCCTGCTCCTGCAGCTCATTAATGGGGTGACTTAGGTGAAGCTTATTTAATGACGCTGAGCCACAGTTTTCTCATCTGTAAAATAGCTGTCATAAAAATAACCTCCCGATTACCTCATTGGGCTGCTCTAAGGATCAAATGAGATAATGAATATATAGATAGCACTTTGAAAACAATAATGCACTCTCCAAACATAAGGTATATTGCATAAGTCACTTGTGAAAGTTATCTTTGCTTACCATAACAACTTATCTCAAGTCTGGGACTAAGTGGTGGAAGAAATTCACTCTTCTTCTCTTCCCAAAGCACAAATGAAGAAAAGATGTCCTCTCTTCTACAGTTTTGGGAGGTGCTTTGATGGATTCTCAATGGAATGGACTGACAAGTAGTTTAGCTTCTGATATCCTCTTCTGAACTCCTCTTTTCCAATCACCCATCCTGGAGTACTGGCTAGTCACTTACCTCTTAGAACACAAGCACAACAAGAGGTGTCAGGGTCATTGGCTAAATTAGAAGATTCCACCTGGAATAACCAGTGACATAAGAAAAACAAAACAAACAAACAAAGCTTTGACTGGCACAAGAAAGAGAGAAATAGGGCATTTTTGACAAACTATTAAATATCTGATGACTGTAAAGTGTTCCAGTTAAAGGCATGAACTATAGACCCAGTCTGTATGGATTTGAATCCCAGCTCTACCACTCACCAGTTGTGAGACCTCAGGCAAATTGTCTAACCTCCAAGTGCCTTAGTTTCCTTACCTGTACAATGAAGTAAGTAGTGGAACATCCCTCATAGGGTCATTATGAGGATTAAATGAGTTAATATTTAGAACACATGGAACAGTGCCTGGCACACGTAAATGCTCCACAAAGATTTATTAAATAAGTATCTGGCAGATGGTATTTATTAGACTTCTCTGTTTGTTTGTGATTATTGCTAAATAGGGAAGGCATAATCCATAGATTCCACACTGTGATGGTTAGGTTAATGTGTAAACTTGGCCAGGTATTTGTGTCCAGGTGTTAGGTCCAGCAAGCACTGGGCTAATTGTAATACAAGAGCATTTATGGACTTCAATCACCTGTGAGTTTACTGCATGGATGGCTGATTACATCTGCATCAATCAGGGAGATTGCATCATCAATGGGTAATGCTTTTATCCAATCAGTTGAATGCCTCAAAAGGGGAAGTGATTTCAACATTCAGAGAGAATTTCCCAGCTTGTCTTTGGAAGCCAACTTCTCCCACAAACTCATCAAGGACCTTTCATTGGACTTTCATTGGAGCCCCTGGTTTGCAGCCTGCCTGCGGAACCTGGACTTGTGCATCCCCACGGTCACGTGAGAGACTCTTATAAAATCTCATATTATTGACAAATATCTCCTGTTGATTCTGTTTCCTGAAAGAACCCCGACTAATACAGCTTGGTACTGGGAGTTGTTCTTGAGGAACAGAGTCTTAAACATGGGATGTCTGAGGTGGTTCTGGGAGTTTTGTAATTGGTTCTCTACTCTAGTTGGACTCAGGGGTACTAATGACTCCCTTTCCAATAATGAAGAGGTTGCTAACAGTCCATGGCATGAGCTGGCAATAGAGATACGCAGAATAGCATCACTGGATTCCCCCACGTCCACGCTTATAAGAAGCAAGGATCTGGGAGAGAGTGTTTTGAACACCTTAACAGAATTTTGTGGAGTCAAGAAGTATAATGATGTTGGCTGGCTTCTCCTAGATACTCTGGATATAGTTACAAAAGAAAGAGATGAACTAAAGCCTTCAAATTTGAAACTTAAATGCCACATGAGTGATATGAAAGTTTCTATGTGTGCCTTGAAAGAAAATCTTGTCTCCTGTAGCCACAGACTTGAGATATCTGAGAATCAAACCCAGACTCTCATTATACGAGCAGCAGAATTACAGAAGAAACTAAAATCTCAGCCTCACAGGGTTTCTGCAACTAAAGCGAAGGCATTGATTGGAAAGAAGTAGAATCCCAAGGATTGGGATGGAGACATATGGGATGATGATAATATTGGTGGGAACATTGGAACCCTAAATTCTGCTGAGACTTTACCAGATAAACCTGTGATGGCCTGCTCTGTGGAGACAACACTCTGTCAACCTTGTATCCTCCAGCCTCCTCCCTGCCCCAGGGAGTCCTGACCTCCTTCTAGCCCTGAGGTGGTTACCAGCCAAACTGAAGCCTACACTGCCCAGCCTCTGGACTGCCCCAGGGAGTCTGGACCTCCTCCCAGCCCTGAGGCAGGTACCAACCAAACTCCAGCACGTACTGCAAAACTTCCAGTCTGCCCTGAGGAATCTGCCTTCCAACCCTTGCCTGAAGAGATTAATCTTGTCTCACCAGAAGAAAATGCAAAGGAATGCCCTCAGGTCAGTAGCCTGCAAGATATCTCTAATCCTTCTCCTTAACCACAACCCCCACCACTCTTGTCTTCGAGACCCATTACTAGACTAAAATCACAACAAGCCCCCACAGGAGAAATACAAAGTGTGACTCATGAAGAAGTACGATATACTCTGAAAGAACTGCATGAGTTTTCCAACTTACATAGACAGAAATCAGGGGAATATGTGTGGGAATGGATACTAGGGCTATGGGATAATGGTGGAAGGAATATAAATTGGATCAGGCTGAATGTATTGATATGGGCCCACTAAGCAGAAATTCTGGATTCAACGCTGTAGCTTGAGGGATTAGAAAGAACTCTATCAGTTTGTTTGGGTGGCTGACTGAAACATGGACCAAATGATGGCCTAGCATGTCTGATTTTGAGATGCACGAATTGCCCTGGTAGACAAGGGGGTTCAAAGGCTTAGAGAGATTGGAATGCTAGAATGGATTTACCATTTGAGACCTGCCCACCCACCCCAGGAATGTCCAGAGGACACACCTTTAACCAGGACTGTGAGGAATAAATTTGTAAGACTAACTCCATCTTCTCTGAAGAGCTCTGTGGTTGTTCTTCTCTGCAGTACAGATACTACTGTAGGGAGGGCTGTAATGGAATTGGAATCCTTAAACATTATGGGGATGATCGGAACTCGGTTCGGTAAAAGTCGAGTATCGGCAGTTAATCGCCAAAGGCAAGGTGGGCGTGGCTACCGCAATGAAAGGCAGATTCAAAGTAGCACAAAGAATAGTCTGAGAGGCATGGAGTTTTGGCATTGGCTAATAGATCATGGGGTACCTAGGAGTGAAATACATGGGCACTCTACTAAATTTCTTCTGGATCTGTATAAGCAGAAGAGTTCTAGATCCAGTGAACAAAACCCAAACTCAAATTACAGACACAGAGAATCACAGCCCCTTAATCAACTCCCCGACTTGAGACAGTTTACAGACCCAGGGGCCCTTGAATGAGGAGAAGGCCAGTTCCCCTTGGGGAAGGATCCTGTTAAACTGCCAAAAACTTATACCGTTAATCTTCCTCCCACCTTTCCCCAGGGAGACCTATGGCCTTTTGCCAGAGTAACCATGCATTGGGGAAAAGGAAATGATTAGACATTTCAGGGATTATTAGACATTGGCTCAGAAGTCACATTAATTCCAGGAGACCCAAAGCGTCACTGTGGTCCACCAGTCAGAGTAGGGGCTTATGGAGGTCAGATGATTGATGGAGTTTTAGCTCAGGTCCATCTCACAGTGGGTCCAGTGGGTCCCCGGACCCATTCTGTGGTTATTTCCCCAGTTCCAGAATGCATAATTGGAATAGACATACTCAGTAACTGGCAGAATCCCCACATTGGATCCCTGACTTGTGGAGTGAGGGCTATTATGGTTGCAAAGGCCAAGTGGAAGCCTCTAGAACTGCCCCTGCCTAGCAAAATAGTAAATCAAAGGCAATACCAGATTCCTGGAGGGATTGCAGAGATTAGTGCCACCATCAAGGATTTGAAGGATTCAGGGGTGGTGAGTCCCATCACATCCCCATTCAACTCTCTTATTTGGTCTGTGCAGAAAACAGATGGATCTTGGAGGATGACAGTAGATTATCGTAAACTTAACCAGGTGGTGACTCCAATTGCAGCTGCTGTCCCAGATGTGGTATCATTGCTTGAGCAAATCAACACTTCCCCTGGTATCTGGTATGCAGTGTTGATCTGGCAAATGCTTTTTTCTCAATTGCCATTAGTAAGGACCACCAGAAACAGTTTGCTTTCAGCTGGCAAGGCCAGCAGTATACCTTCACTGTCCTGCCTCAGGGGTATTTCAACTCTCCAGCCCTATGTCATAATATTGTCCACAGGGAACTTGATCATCTCTCCCTCCCATGAGACATCACACTGGTCCATTATATTGATGATATCATGTTGCTAGGACCTACTGAGCAAGAAGTAGCAAAGACTCTAGATTTATTGCTAAGGCATTTGCGTGAGAGAGGATGGGAGATAAATCCAACCAAAATACAGGGTCCTTCCACCTCAGTGAAATTTCTAGGTGTCCAATATTGTGGGGCCTGTCGAGATATCCCTTCTAAAGTGAAGGGTAAGCTGTTGCACCTGGCCCCTCCTACGACCACAAAAGAGGCACAACGCTTAGTTGGCCTCTTTGGATTTTGGAGACAACACATTCCTCATTTGAGTGTGCTACTCTGGCCCATTTACTGAGTAACCAGAAAAGCTGCTAGTTTTGATTGGGGACTGGAACAAGAGGAAGCCCTGCGACAGGTCCAGGCTGCTGTGCAAGCTGTACTACCACTTGGACCATATGATCCAGCAGATCCAGTGGTGCTGGAAGTTTCAGTGGCAAATGGAGATGCTGTCTGGAGCCTTTGGCAGGCCCCTATAAGGGAATCACAACAGAGACCCTTAGGATATTGGAGAAAAGCTTTGCCATCCTCTGCAGATAACTACTCCCCTTTTGAGAAGCAGCTTTTGGCTTGCTAGAGGGCCTTTGTAGAGACTGAACGCTTAACCATGGGCCATCAAGTTACCATGAGACCTGAGTTGCCTATCATGAGCTGGGTATTGTCTGACCCACCAAACCATAAAGTTGGGCCTGCAGAGCAGCACTCCATAATAAAGTGGAAGTGGTATATACCAGATAGGGCTTGAGCAGGTCTTGAAGGCACAAGTAAGTTACATGAGGAAGTAGCCCAAATGCTCATAGTCACCACACCTGTCATGTTACCTTCTCTTTCCCAGCCCACAGCTTTGGCCTCTTGGGGAGTCCCATACAATCAGTCGACTGCAGATGAGAAAACTCGGGCCTGGTTTACAGATGGTTCTGCACTATATGCAGGTACCACCCAAATGTGGACAGCTGCGGCACTGCAGCCCTTTTCTGGGACATCCTTGAAGGATAGTGGTGAGGACAAATCCTCCCAGGTAGGCAGAACTTTGAGCAGTGCACCTACTTGTTCATTTTGCTTGGAAGAAGAAATGACCAGAGGTGCATTTGTACACTGATTCATGGGCTGTTGCCAATGGTTTGGCTGGATGGTCAGGAACTTGGAAGGAACATGATTAGAAAATTGGTGTCAAGGAGGTCTGGGGAAGAGGTATGTGGATAGACCTTTCTGAGTGGGCAAAAAACATGAATATATTTGTGTCCCACGTGAATGCTCACCAGAGGGTGACTTCAGCAGAGGAAGAGTTTAATAATCAAGTAGATAAGATGACCTGCTCTGTGGCTAATGCTCAGCCTCTTCCTCCAGCCACTCCTGTCATTACCCAATGGGCTCATGAACAAAGTTGCCATGGAGGTAGGGATGGAGGTTATGCATGGGCTCAGCAACATGGATTTCACCTCACCAAGGCTGACTTGGCTACAGCCACTGCTGAATGCCCAGTCTGCCAGCAACAGAGACCCACAGTCAGCCCCCGATATGGCACCATCCCTGGAGGTGACCAGCTCCTACCTGGTGGCAGGTTGACTACATTGGGCCACTTCCACCATGGAAGGGGCAGCGATTTGTTTTAACTGGAATAGTCACATACACTGGCTGTGGGTTTGCATTTCTGGCACGCAATGCTTCTTCCAAAACTACCATCCGTGGACTTACCGATGTCTTATCTACTGCCATGGCATTCCACACAGCATTGTTTCTGATCAAGGATCCCATTTCACAGCAAATGATATGCGGGAATGGGTACATGTCCATGGAATTCACTGGTCTTACCATGTTCCCCATCACCCTGAAGCAGCTGGATTAATAGAACGATGGAATGGCCTTTTGAAACTTAATTATGGTGCCAACTAGGTGGCATTACCTTTCAGGGCTGGGGCAATGTTCTCCAGGAGGCTGTGTATGCTCTAAAGCAGCATCCTCTCTATGGTGCTGTTTCTCCCATGACCAGGATTCATGGGTCCAGGAACCAAGGGGTGGAAATGGGAGTGGCACCACTCACTATTACCCCTAGTGACCTATTAGGAAAATTTTTGCCTCCTGTCCCTGCAATCTTAAGCTCTGCTGGTCTACAGGTTTTAGTCCCAAAAGGAGGAGTGCTGCCACCAGGGAACACAACAATGATTCCATTGAACTGGATGTTAAGACTGCCACCTGACCACTTTGGGTTCCTCTTACCTGTGAATAAACAGGCAAAGAAGGGAATTACTATACTGACTGGGGTGATTGAACCTGACTATCAAGGGGAAATTGGACTACATCTACATAATGGGGGTAAAGAAGAGTTTGCCTGGAATGCAGAAGATCCTCTAGGGCATCTCCTAGTACTGCCATGCCCTGTGATTAAAGTCAGTGGAAAATTGCAACAAACCAATTCAAGCAGGACTAACAATGGCCCAGAATCTTCAGGAATGAAAGTTTAGGTCACCCCACCAGGCACAGAACCACAGCCAGCTGAAGTGCTTGCTGAAGGTAACGGGAACATGGAATGGGTGGTGGAAGAAGGTAGTGATAAATATGAACTTCGACCACATGACCAGTTACAGAAACGAGGACTGTAATAGTCATGAACCCTTCTTCCTTGTTTCGTTATGAGTATGATTGTATATTTACACAAAATGAATTTCTTTGTTTTCTTCCCCTTTTCTCCTATCATATGAAAAGTTGTATTAATTACATGTCATAATATTTAAGGATGTCAAGTTTAAGAGTGAATATTACCCTAGGACTTGCACCCTATTCTGTGGGGAATTAATGTGTTTCCGGTTGTACGCAGGGGAGTTGAACATTGTTAGGCAGAAATATATATGTATGCTTGTCTGTTATTGTTTTTACTTAGAGACTAAGTATGGTTTAAGATAATGTATATGGTTACCGAGTTGACAAGGGGTGGACTGTAATTTTTAGGCTAATGCGTCAACCTGCTCAGGTAATTGTGTCTAGGTTTTAGGTCCAGCAAGTGCTGGGCTAATTGTAATACAAGAGCATTTATGGACTTCGATCATCAGTGAGTTTACTGCATGGATGGCTGATTACATCTGCATCAATCAGGGAGATTGCATCATCAATGGGTGATACTTTTATCCAATCAGTTGAATGCCTTAAAAGGGGAAGTGATTTCAACATTCAGAGAGAATTTCCCAGCTCGTCTTTGGACAGCCAACTTCTCCCAGAAACACAAGGACCTTTCATTGATCTTTCATGGGCACCCCTGGTTTGCAGCTTGCCTCCTGAACTTGGACTTGAGCATCCCCACGGTCACATGAGAGACTCTTATAAAATCTCATATTATTGACAGAAATCTCTTGTTGATTCTGTTTCCCAAGAGAACCCTGACTAATACACACACCAAAGGTTTAAAGGTTCTATGAGTTTATAGACCTAAATGTAAAATAATTCCAGAGACAAATACTTTATTTAAACAATTTTGAGATCCGTGATCTCAGATCTGATCTCAGATTAGGCAACACACTAAACTTCTTCATACCTCAGCCAAGCTTTACATAGAGATGCAATAAAAATTGTCCTGAATTACATTGTAGTGACAGATATAAGCCATTTTATATCATCACATAACATGCAGAACTGTGTGGGAGAGAGTGTAGACTACAATGTGAACTATAGTCCATGCTCAGTGGCAAAGCCCCAAGATGTGTTTATCAATTGCAACAAATGTCCACACTAATGAAGGATGTTTATGTGGGAGGGTGTGGGATGTGTGGGGAGTGGGGCATATGGGAATCCCTATATTTTTTTGTGTAACATTTATGTAATCTATGTATCTTTAAAAAAAATTATTATTAAAAAAAATGTTTGCTTGGCAAGGATATTGGGAAGATGAAAATGAGATAACATTTGTAAAACTCTCAATGCTTGCAGGGAGAGGCACTACCTAAATGCAGAATGTAAATATAAACATCATCTCATATCCTAATGGCGACTGGTTTGTATGTCAGTATCTTATTAAATGACTAAAACCAATCTTAGAAATTAAATCATTGTGGGGAGGGATGGTTAGGAAGAGAGTGCTAGACAGCTTCCTGCTGAAAGTGGTTGAGAAGGTGCTGCCAGGCTTCCCTGTGCTGAGCTCACATGTAGCTACCCCAGTTTTCCCTCAAGGCAGACCCAGAGAGGAGAGCATGTCATATGATGAATGCTGGAAACATATCATAGGCTAAAGTGTATGGTTTGTGCATATAATTGGGGGTGGTGGTGATTGTGGAATCTCTCTCTCTAATACATACACGTACACACACACACCCACAAAGCCCATTTCAATAATAAAAAAAAAAGAATGGACTATTAAAGTTCTTTGGGCTGTAGAAGTGTTCTTGTGAAGAAGTGTCAGGTCCTCTAAATGTTGCATTTCCATCAGATTAAAGTGTATACCAAATTAGTGTTTCATCCAATTCTGTACTGCATTAGCAATCTAATTATAACTGTGAAATAATTCAGTGTGGAACCATATGCTAAAATATGGTAATTGCTATAATAAGGTTTTTGAAGAAGTAGTTGTTTTTCCTATACCTTTTTGAGTCATTGTTGGTGGCCGTGTGTAGATGCATTTGCCTTTGTTCAGTGAGTCAGAGGCCAAAAAATTATTTCTTATCATAGAATTATGAGAACTACATTTTTCTCCCCTTCACATTTATTTGCGTATTTTCATTTCTTCATCCGGAATACATTTTGCATCCAAAAAACGGATAAGGTTCCACACCATTTGGATCCCTGAATCCTATGTCCATCTCAGTCCTGTACTTCTGGGATCTGAGAACTGAGTGAAGCTTTTTGTTCCATGATGTGCAGCGATTCCCAAGGTGCTTTGTGCTAAAGGTTAGTGTCTGGTTCTCATGAGCTGGCATCCTCAAGCAGGCACAGCTGTCTTAGGGGTGGGCAATCTAAGCTCGGTGCTCTGTGATAAGATCTAGAGGCTGGTGCAGGGAAAAAAAGGAGGGGGTTCTAGAGGAGCCATCAACCTGTACCCCACAGCCTTCAGTACCACCTTTCCCCACCTCGCCCCAGGTTTTCCAAGACTCACTTCCAAGGCTACTTGAAATGGCTTTTGCTAGAAGTCCCTGCTCTGGGGTCAGACTGCCTGATTCTGAACCTTGGCTCTACCACTTACTGGCTTGCGGAAACTGCGACCAATTATTTAATCTCTCTAAGCTCTAATTTCCTCAGCTATAAAATGAGGATATAAATGGAATCTACCTCATAGTTTGTTCTGAAAATTCAATAAGGAGATTGTCAGGGACTCACATAGGCCCTGGCACCAGAGAGTGCTCAATTGATGTCCCTTAATTTATTTTCTTACCACTTTATTAACCAGATTTCAAACGACATAGTCCTAAATCTTGAGTTAAAGTTTTACATATCTTTCAGGTCTGAGTCATATTATTTAATAGGGTAAAGTCTATTTTACCAATTCACATCATTAAGCAGTAATTTCCATTACAATCCATCCTTATTGTATTACAAGTTTTAATACTTTCTACCTCCTGTTTTTAAAAAAATCAGATTTAAATTTTTGATTAAACATTATAAAGTAATTTAACCATGTGCCAGAAAAATGGACATGTAGGATCTTTTTGGGGTAATGGAAATATTCTAAAACTGGATTCTGGTGATGGTTGCACAACACTGTAAATTTGCTAAAAAACATTGACTTGTACACTTCAGAAAGGTGAATTTATGTAAATTATACTTCAATAGAGCTGTCTAAAAATGTGCAGAGGTTGTACATCATTTTTCAAAATTCTTTTTGGGGAACATGAACAAAAAGTAGAAAGGTCACTGGCCTTGGGTTATTTCTTAAAATGATGGGCCACAGAATATTATGTGCATTTTACTCCATTGCAGCTGATGTCATTAAGTTTACCCTACAGTTTGTTTTGGCTTTGTGTTTTCATTTTAAATATTTTACTTCTTCTAGGGCAGGGACAGATTAGGATCACTAGATGGGAGAAGGTATCCAAATTATCAGCCATGAATTGTGTGGCCTTCAAAATGCTGCACAGATGATTGGAAGGTCCCGGTTATCTTTCCAATTCAAACTGTCACCGTCCCACCAGACCTTAGCTCAATTTTTAATAAGTCAGGACATTTTGGAAAGAAGGCCCTTTTCTGCCTCTTTATCTAAGTAAATATGAAATTGCACCAAATTAACCCCTTGACTTCCTCTTGCAGAACTGCAATGGTCAAGACCACAGTTTGGTTAAACAAAGAAAAGAAATTGGAAGATAGTCCAATTCATTCAGTCTTCTATTCAACACTCCTTTGCTGAGTGCTTGTTCCTCTTCTAGGCTCTAGGGTGTGAAAAGAAAATGAGATGCGGCATAGGGTGAGGTAAGGTAAGCACAGAGAGAAGTGAAGACCTGAGACGTGGGAGCCTATGGGCCTCAGGGAGGAAGCCTGCACTATTGAGCTTCACGTGCAATGGCAGAGGGAGGTGTCTGGCAGATGGAGCCACGAGGGCAAAGCAGAAGGAAGCCTCCTCCCCTCCAGCCCGATTGCCAAAGCCCGAATTCAGGCCACCCTCCCCAGACTACTGACTGCCACAGGCTTCTAACGGATCTCCCTGCCCCAGTTACAGTCCCTCAAATCCATCCTCCTCACAACTGCTGCAATGCAATGGTCTTTCCAAAATGCTACTCAGACTATCTTCCACCCTTGCCTTAAAACTTTTCCATGGCTGGGAAGCAGATGTGACTCAACCCCTTGGGTGCCCGCTTACCACATGGGAGGTCCCGGTTCAGAATAAGAGCAGACGCCTGCACCTGCTAGAAGAGCTAGATGCTGAACCCACTGCAACAAGCAGACACCTAAACGAATAGATGTCACAAGCCAGCAGACACTGTGGCCCTTGGGAAGCGGATGTGGCTCAGGCCATTGGGCACTCACCTCCTATGTAGGAGGTCCCGGGTTCAGTTCCTGGTGCCTCCTGGAGAAGGCAAGCAAACGATGAGCAGAAGGGAGACAGAACCATCTGGGGGAGTGGGGGGGGGTAAATTTTAAAAATTAAAATAAAATAAAAATCCTTCCGTGGCTCCCCTTCATCTCGAGGATTGCAGCCAAGCTCATCAGCAAGGCCTCTGTGACCTGGCCCTGCTGCCCCTCGCTACACTGCATGGCCGGTAAAACCAAACGACTTGTGTGCCTGTCAGACCAGAGCTCTTTGGGTACCAACCCCTTCCACCCCCTTTCACTCAGCCCGTGGTTAACACCCTGGACTTTGCTCTGGGTTTGATTGTTACCTCTGCCACCACCTGGCTTTAAGACCCTGTGTAGATACATTTGCCCCCTGAGCATCAGTTCGTGAAGTGAGGATGATAACAGAACTTGCTTCATAGGGTTGTTGTGGGAGTTAAATTAAGTAACGAATGTGTAACATGTTACAGTTCCTAGTATACCGTAAGTGAGCAACATGTTACTTCCTCCTAGTATCGTTTTCCTTTATTATTTATTTGTTTGTTTATTTTACAAACATTCAATACCCATCAAGTGAAATAATTTTCTTTTTCTTTTTTAAGACTTGGCTTAGGCTTAGTCTTCTCCAGGAAGAATTCCCTGATCTGCCACCAATCTCATCATTAGACATTCCTCCTAAGTGGTCCTTATTAGCCCAGGGATAGCTGCTACTATAGTGTACTTTAATCAGTGTCTTGCATTCTAACTATGGTTCCAGGACTCCCCCTCAAGACTGTAAACCGCCTGAGGGCAGTACTGTGTGTTAGTCGCCCCCAACCTGCACAACCTGCAGCGTCTGCACGGAGCCTGGCACTTACAGGGTGTGCTAAGAGTGTGTGTCCCGAGTAGACATGGCCCCAAGGGAAGAGTTGAGGAAGAAGGAGCTGACCTGTGCTTTGGCCGTCCAGAAGGGACGCCAGGCCAGGAGACGGGTCCCAGAGAGGCAGGCCCCCAGCTATGTGCCCAGGAGGTAAGGTGACCGTGTCTACCACAGAAGTCTGGGCAAGAAGCCCGGGACACAGGGCAGGACAGTGAGCCTGAGGTTTCCCGAGGTGGCATCTCCTCTGCTCCTTCTGGCAAAGCCTGGGGCTACACAGGCCCCTTGGGTTCCTCCTGGCTGGAATTAGGGAAAGAGACAGGAAACAGACATTGAACAACAACACCAAAAAATTGGAAAATCACCTGATGAAGATTTTCTTTTTTATAATTTAAAATATTGTAGAAAATATGTATGTGGTCTTGGAAAGTTCCACAAAGAACCTAAGCAGGGACCTGCAGAGAAAGGATCATCTTGGTTCTGTATACTGCGTTATGATTTTGTGGTTCCATGTTTTGACTGTGAAGAAAGAAAAAGAGTTCTGAGATGGTCCTCTGCAGACACCCTGGCTTAGCCCTAACTTCACAGGGCAGGGCAGGGCAGGGCAGGGCAGGCGGCTAACACTGAGGAATGTGACATGAGCAGAGACAAGCTTCCCTACAGCTTACAGGTCATTACATTTATGTGACTCCTTTATGGGCAGACCTGGTTTGGGTATCTTTTCTATGAGACCAACAGAAAACAAAGTCAGACAGACAGAAAGGCAGGAAGTTGGGAGAGTGGCTGCATAGTTATTGTTACTAAGGAAACGGATTCTTTAGTATTCATGTGTTCAGCAGACGGCCGCGCGGAATCACTGAGGCTGAAGCAACATCACAGAATGGCAAGGGGGAGAAGACGGGGTGAAAACAGCCAAACAGATAAATATGGAAGCTGTTTAAAAATATGTTGGTAATTTAGCCATCAACTGTGGTTTATAGTCATCAGCATCAAATAACTTCAAGAGTGGTCAGGAGCTCGTCTTCGCCCTGTCTTTATATAATCAGATTCACATACTACCCACACTAGGAGGAAAAGCCTCTCCAGAGGGGACAAAGCTCCTTGAAATCTGGTTCCATTTTGAAGAAATTATTATTGTGTGAAAAAAGACCTCTGAAATCTGTTCTCCCTATTCGCAAAAATTCTTTCGGTTAGAATATAAAGATGGAAGCAGCAAAATGTTCTGTCGATGAACTCAAAGGTAGCATTTTCTCTAGCAGAGAATGGGAGCCTTAGCCATATTTGCTGAGCATCAGTCCCAAAATATAAGACATCAATCCCATAGAAGTCATACCTTAGGACACCCATAATCTGCTCGCCAGGTGGTGGGAAGTGATCAATTAATGGGTGGCAAAGGCCTTCTAAATAGGAAAGAACCAAGTTGGGGAATATGGAATTAGGAGTTACTGGTCACAGGCACTCTGAGTCAAAGAGAAGGGCTAGAAGGAACTAAAGAAAGAGAATTACTCACTGCTCCTCATCCCTCTCGCTGTCCATACCCCCAACCACCAGAATAATGCACAGCGTGTGCTGTGGTAGTTTGTGGCCAACCAGTTCTCTTAATGAGGACAGGGCAAGAGGATGGCTAGGAACTCTTTTCTCCTGGAAAGGTGATGATCTAAACTGAAACATTTCTTTAGGGAAAAATAGTTTCCTGGCCCTTCCATCTTTGAACTGCATGGCCTCGGGAAAACCACTGGGGATTCTAAGAGCATCTCCTGGTTTGGACATACAAGTATCCACTGATTTAGATCACCATTAACATCCCAGTGTGTGGTCACATCATTTCAGCCCTGTCCACATGTTCAATCAACATTAATTGAGTACCAAGTGCATTCGAAGCCTTCTGTAGGGTACAGTGAGAACTGTAAATCATGAATAGGATGCAGCCCCATACCTTGAAGAAACCACAATCCAGTGGATGGCAAACAGAGAGAAAAATGTAAATCTGAGCAGAGCACGTCCTTCCCTAACATTCTTTAAAATTCTTAATAGCACTTATATTTCCCTGAATGATCTGAGCCCTGCACAGCTCTCCAGCTCCATCCCCAAGAAACTCTAGCCTGCTGCTCTCCCAGTCCTCCTGCTCCTCTCTCCTCCTGTCAACCTTTATATCACAGTTCACACTTCCTCAGGGAAACTCCTCCTGATGTCCCAGGTCAGGCTCCCCTGCTATAGCTTCTCTCTCTCTTTTTTCCTTCATTGGTAATTGCAGTTTGATTATATATTTATGTGACTGATACTGTCTGCCCCCGCTCCAGCCCCCGTTAGAAACAAGTACCACAGAAGCAGGGTCTAGGACAGTATTTGCTCATCACTGGGTCCGCATCGCCCATCATAGAGCCTGGTAGTGAGTAATTGTACACAATGAGATCAGCTAAAAGATCGACAGAACAAGGTTCTGCAGCAGAGGGCTTAGTTATTTCTTCCCAAACATTGGGTATATACACAGTGCTCAACACATAGCATGCTTGTGGAATGAGGGAATGAATGAAGGGTGGCCTGGGCAAAATCATATCTTTTCTCTTTTTTGCTTGTTTCTTTACATGATTATACTTTATAGAAGCAGTAATGTTCAAAAATCCATTTTCTGTGTGTGTGTGTGTGTGTATGTTACAAAGCTTTGGAAGAGATAGTTAAGAAAAAAAAAAAAAGATAATCACTCAAAAATCCAGGATCCAGCTTAGAGATACGTCTTTACCATTTCTGGGAAAAGTAGATTTTGGCCCATAAGCCTCAGCCATGAAACACTGGGCAACTTCAAGTTTTAAAACAAGAACTCCCAGCTGCTTTGGCTGCAAATGTTGACCTGAAAAGCTTCTGTCTCATATATCCTTAGAACTGGAGCTACATTTAATTGATTGATTGATTGATTCATTCATTAACACACATTTACTCCACCATATACCAGTCGCTGAATTATGTGCCATGTACAAGGCAAAAGACAACCAAGGCCTCTCACCCTGAGGAGCTTACAGTTTACTGGGGAAATGGATCTATGAAAAGGTGATGCTAGCCTAGCTACAACCCCATTTGTGGCACCCATTAGGCTTATTATTATCATACATTCAGTATTAAGAGCCCCACAAGGGCAAGGTCCTGCTTCTCACTTAGTCATATCTTTGTGCTTCTAACAACTAGCACGCTTTCTGACTCATAGTGAGCTCTCCATAAGTATTTATCTATTGACTAGCAATAGCTAACATGTGTTAATGAGCCAATTTCTGTGCTCTGCATTTTAATGTGCATTGTGAAGCATGTTAATCCTCACAGCCCCACTATGATGTAGGTGCTTTTATTATCCTCGTTTTACACACTAGGAAATTGAGACATTGAGAAGCTCAGGAGCCTGGCAAGGTTGCACAGCCAATGAAGTGACAGAGCCAGCATTCAGCCGAGGTCTGACATATGCACTATGTGCTTCTGCCTCTCTATCAGATTGCACCATCTGGAATTGCTGACATTTGATCCTTTTGACCTACAGAAATGGCAAATGGACAAGATTTACCTAGGATAAATAGATGAAATAAAATCTATGAAGGTTGCACTCAGGGTGCTAGGGGAGCAGTGGAGGGGTAAGAGTCAGGGATGGCTTCCTGGAGCCCTGCA
The DNA here is from genome assembly GCA_026826555.1 of Tolypeutes matacus. Lineage (NCBI taxonomy): Eukaryota > Metazoa > Chordata > Mammalia > Cingulata > Chlamyphoridae > Tolypeutes > Tolypeutes matacus. Next base: position 43,176,684 of record JAKSZT010053770.1, on the reverse strand, counting down.
GGATGACCAGGGACTAAAGGGCCTTTCAGCCTGGCCACTCACCCAACCCCCTGCTCCTTAACGCATATTTGTTATGGGCCCACCGTGAGTCTCACCCTGTTCTGGTGCAGAGAGCAAGCCGAGGTTGAAGTCAAGCCGAGAAGGCAATTATAATAAAATGGTGTGTTGATTATGTTCTAGTGAAGCAACAAGTGTCCTGAGAGTAGACAGCGAAGGCCCTGAGGTGAGAGAGACCAAGAACAGACCAAGGGGCTCAGGCTGGCAGGAGCACGGGATGCCAGGCTAGGGAGCGAGGCGAAAGGAGGTGGGCGCTGCTGGGTATGGACAGGCTCCTGAGAGAGGGAGAAACCAGTGGAAAGTTTGCAGCAGGAGAGGCCTCCCAAAGATCCTGGCAGCAGCAACAGGGAAGAATATTTGGAAGGGGTTAAGATGGGAGGTGGGAAGAGCACTTGAAGCTGTTCGGTGGAAATGTTGAGAGCTTGAAGCTCACAGCGGCAGTGGTGTCTAGAACTGAGTAAACTCCAGCCATCAATTGCCCTGAGGCACCAGTGTTTTGATCCAATTGGTTTAAACCTCTAGAAAACCTCGATTGTTTATCCTTCTAGACAAGGATTCTGCATGCCAGCTCTCTCTCTGTGCTAGGTTCCCAACTTCAAAGACCTCTTTGAATGTGCTTAAATTCAGCTGGGATTCCTTGGCTGGTGGGAGTCGCTTGTTTCAACATTTATGTTCATGGACGAAGAGGTTTTCATCTAGGATCATGGAGCTCCATCTCCTCTTCTAAATCTAGGTCTCTGACTTTCAGTCCTACGTGTGTCCTTGAATAGTGTTGGGAGTCTTTATTCTGGCTCTTCCTAATGTTTGTAATATAATTTCTATATTGACTGTCTCATATTTCCTCTGTTCAGACATGAGCCAGTTTTGTCCTCCATTAGCACTCTCAACAGATGTAAACACCCCAGGTAGCAGGGAAAGTATGATGGAGCCCACTTAGAACAGTAACGTAGCTCTGTAACTCCTCCTGATGTTGTTTTTAACAAATCAATTTTATTGACACATACTAATAAAACAAAAACCCATCCAAAGTGTACAATCAATGGTATTTGGTGTATTCACATATTTGTGCATTTATCACTTCAATCATCCTTAGAGCACTTTCATTATTCCAATAATAATAAACAACAAACAAACAAACTCATCACCTCTCAATCTCTCTATGCATTCCCTGCTGTACATGGCTGCATTCTTTTTCCTTCTCTCTAGTATATTTGTATTTATAATTTGTAAAAACAGTTGTATATATGCAATATTGTCCATATTCATGTTTTTCATGAGGTTTTACTATCAAATACAGTCCATTGTTACAGTTTTTAGCTTTCCTTCTAGTAATACCTTAGACTTTCCCTTTCAACCACTGTCATACCCATACAATAGCACCTTTAGTTACAAACACCATGATATACTTTCACCATTTCTACTCATTTCCAAAGATTTACAAACAACCTTTTTACCAGTTCTGCACAGATTACCTCAGCTTTCTATTCTCTAACTTCATTCTATTTTTTGGTGACCTATATTCTAATTATTAACTCCATGAGTTTACATAACATATTTAGTTCATAATAGCACAATCATACAGTATTTGTCCTTTTGTGTTTGGCTTGCTTCACTCAACATAATGTCCTCCAGGTTCATTCAGTTGTCATATTCTTCATGATTTCATTTCTTCTTACCGCTGCATAATATTCCACCATGTGAATACACTACAATTGGTTTTTCCATTCATCAGTTGATGGACACCTGGGTTGTGACCAACTTTTGGCAATTGTGAATGATGCTGCTATGAACATTGGTGTGCAGATGTTTGTTCGTATCACTGCTCTCAGTTCTTCTGGGTATGTTCTTAGCAATGATATTGCTGGGTCCCATGGCAAGTCTATATTCAAATTCCTTAGGAACTGCCAAATGTCCTCCACAGTGGCTATACCATTCTACATTCCCACCAACAGTGAATAAGCGTTCCTATCTCTCCACATCCTCTCCAACATTTACAGTTTTCTGACTTTTTAATAGTAGCTAGTCTAATAGGTGTGAAATGATATCTCATTGTAGTTTTGATTTACATTTCCCTAATCACTAGTGATGGTGAACATTTTTTCATGTGTTTCTTTGCCATTTGTATTTCTTCTTTGGACAATTGTCTTTTCAAGTCTTTTGCCCATTTTTTAATCAGGTAGTTTGTCTTTTTATTGCAGAGTTGTAGGATCTCTGTGTATATCATGTATATTAAACCCTTACTGGGTATGTGATTAACCAAATATTTTCTCCCATTGAGTTGGCTGCCTTTTCACCCTTTTGACAAAGTCTTTTGAGGTGCAAAAGTGTTTAATTTTGAGGACGTCTCATTTATCTATTTTTTCTTTTGTTGGTCATGCTTTGGGTATAAGGGTTAAGAAACTACTGCCTACCACAAGATCTTCAGGATGTTTTCCTACATTTTATTCTAGAAGTTTCTCTCCTGACATTTTAAATACAATGAAAATGATGAATCATTATAGAAGATATGCAGAATTGGATATTTAAATCAATCACAAAAGGGTCTTTAAATGTTCATGTATGTAATTAAGGTCAGTCCACCTTGACTCAATGTTGCCATGACATAGACAAATGGACATTAAAAAATTAAGACAATTCAGCAGAAGACCTTATTTGAGTTAAGTGCAGGATCATAGATTCAAAGTGTTCTGTGAGATTCTCTGATCAAGAACAGAGTTTTTGGCCATTGGTCTTCCCTTTGCCATACTTAAGGTAGTCTGTTCGCTTGGTCACTCTGAATGGGCATGAGAAAACTTTTTGGATATCTGTGGTCAGTGGCAACAACCTCATCTCTTAGCCTGGGAGACTGAGAGAAAGGAAGTTTTGGAGTTGCTATTGGTAACTTTCATTCAAGCTTTAGCTTTCTATCGCTGTTGTAATTCCCATGATCATTGCCAACAGACCTCGCCCTAAAACAATGAAGCCTCTTTACTTTCTGAAGGTGTATCTAAAAAGTGCTGTTGTGGGAAAGAGTTACCTCTAGTGTCCCATTCACAGCTGAGGCAGCAGCACTGCGTATCCTCTAAGAGAGCAATAGTGGAGATTGATGTTGCCCATCTGTCTCTGGTAGATTTAAATGTTTATGTCACCCTTAGCTGTGGGGTTTTGGCAGCAATATTGTTGATACCCAGGAAGGAGAGATGTGATTAAAATTGAGAGAGTAAGAGCTGAAACTTGATTTGATTCAATACGCTATTTTGTCATCATAGCCTCCTGATATTCTCTCCCCGTTGTCCCTTCCCTCCTCTTCCCTGGCCCCCTTTCCCCTCCCCATTGCTGAGTATTTTTCCACTCATCTGTACCAAACCAATGATCTCTGCAGTTTACCGTGGCTAAGTGTCTATCGCCATATCAAAAACTTCATATACTCCACTCATCCACAGTGGGGAAGGACGTTATCAAGGTGACATTCAAGGAGTCTCCTGGAACAATAGACAGACCCTCCGCTTCAAAACGACAATACTGACATTAACAAAAAACTTTGAATGTAAACCTCTCCCTTACAGCTCTTGCCAAAGCTTTGTGTATTTCAATCATTTCTCTTCTGGTCCAAAATACAAAATACAGTAACTTTGAATCATTCAAAAGATCTTTCACATTTTCTGCATGATTTATTTTAATAAAAATTATTCCCTGAATAAAAAATGTACACAAAATCTCTACATTATTTCCTCTCGAGTAACTCACTCTCCCTAAGGATGTGAACAATGGGATTTGTGTTCAGGCAAGTTGTTAAAACTGAGCCTTAAGCCTTCGGAATGAATCACATGTGGCTCAGTTATTTAACTAAATAAATAAAGCCCAGGGAGGAAGGGACAGAAGGAAAGTGGACCTAAGCTAAATCAAATCCAAGCTTTAGCACTAAGAGAGTGCTGCTTGGTGGTTACTTGGTGAGGATTATTTTTGGGGTAGGCGTGGGGGTGGTTGCCTGGCTTGGGGAAGCAAGAAGCTAATGAAGGACAAAGAGCAAACTCCTCCATATAACACATGGTTTCCTGTGAGGCAAGTGGGACTCTAGGCAGTTATCACCTCAGGATTCAAAAGAAATAAGGTAAGCATAGGTTTCCAAAGTGCTTATGGGGGATAACAGTCAAATAATTTTAAAAACACATGACCTAACTCTCAGAATTCCAGGAAAATCACAGTCTGGGATTTTCTCTCCAGTCTACCAAACTCATCCTGATCAGCAAGCAAATGCCCTAAGATGGGACCTCTATCTTGTTCAACTCCAGAGGTGTGGGTGGTGACTTTAAAACATGCCAATAAATCCTTTGAAACACCTCCCATCAAGAGGTAGCATCAAATTCTCCTCCTCTTAAATATTAGGCTAGACTTAGTGACCTACTTCTAACTAAGAGAAGGTAGCAGAAGTGATTCTGTTCATAAGAGGCAATGCAGCTACTGCCCTGCCCTGCTCTCTCTCCCTGAGGCATGCTCTTTGAGGGCACACAAAACACTATGTTTTAGAAACTGCATAGAAAGACCTCTAGGTAGAGAAATAAGACATCCAACAGTTCTAGCCCCACCTGTCCAAGTCTTCTCAGCCCAGATGCCAGATATGTGAGTGAAGAGGGCTTTGAGTTGGCCCCAGCTCCAGCAACCTTGAGAAAGCTTAAGCCAGAACCACCCAGTTGAACTGATCCAGAATGTTGGATTCACAGAAACCATGAAGGACAAACAAACAAGCAAATGATTTGTTTTTACGCCACCGATTCTGGGGGTGATTTGTTTCACAACAATAGATAACTAGAACAGTTTTGGTACCTAGCAGCGAGATATTGCTGTAACAAAACCTAAAACATGTGGCAGTGGTTGGGGACTAACTGGAGGATGGAGGTTGGCAGGGCTTTGAAGAGGCTGCCAGTGAGGGATTAAAAGAAAGTGAGAAAAAGCTGTTGGAAGCTGGAGAAAGGAGGCCCTTGTTATGAAGTAGTGGATAGTCTAGCAATATTGTCCCTGGTGGAAATGTGGAAACTAGAAAATATAACTAGTGACTCATAATCCAGTAAGGAGATTTCCAGGCAGCTCTTCCAGCTGTCCATGGTAAAACAGAAGAGGAAAGAGATGAACTAAAGAGAGAATTGTTAGAACAAAAAAGCCAAGACTTTTTGGGTTCAAAATATAACTGTTTCTCAGCTTCAACTTCTCCAGATGGCAAATGATGCAAAAATTATGATATTGTTTGTGGGCAGAGATCCAATCTGGGGTGTGTCATAAAAGCATGATTTAAAGAATAAGGCAACAGTGTGAATGCAAAACCCTTTGTTAAGACCTCAGGCAGATTTAAGGTAGTGTCTCATAGATTCTTTCAAACAGTCCAAAGTCCCTCTAAAGATCTCAAGGGCATGCTTCTCAAAATCTCTCCATTAAACAAAATCATTTTTAAGAACCTTAAGGGCATAGTCCCACAATAGTCTTAGAAGGAAGCTAAGGTAGAGAAAAACTTATCTTAATGAGATTTGTGGGTGTGTTTGTTGTCTAATAGAGTGAATACCAACAAGATTGATAGGAAACCCACAGGTTTTAAAGAGACTTGTATTGATGAAAATGTTGCCAGTTGCCAGCTTGCACTAAAAGGAACAGAGGCAGTATATAGTGAAAAGAGGCTGTTGGACTCCTAAAATTCTATGAGAAAAAAGCAGAATGACAAAAATTACTCAGCTGAAAATTGAAGTGCATTTCAAAGAACAGAAAGGGTAATTCAGAGGGAGGAACCAAGAGCCCAGAAGATAGAGCCAAGTGCCATGGAAGATCATTCCTAGGGAATGATAATGAGCTCTTATCAAGGAACTGGCAACATCTGCCTGGCTGGATTTCAGAATTGCTATAGAACAGTAATACCTGTGTACTTCCTGTTTTTGAAATGTTTATAGAGGCTGTCCGATGCCTATCTCACCAAAGTATGTTGGGTGTGTGGGGGCAGATAGCTTGTCATTTTTGTACACAGATCTTCAGATCAAGAGCAGTATTCAAGAAGCTGTGATTGAGATATGCACCTGCGGAGCCTCATCCAGACCTGATTTAAATGATGAGATCCTGGACCTTGAGCCTGAGACCGATGAGACCGTTGGGGGCCTTAGGAGGGTGTGAGTGCATTAAAAAAAAAAAAAAATTATTTTGAAATACATTGAGTAAGTGTATTTTGCATGTAATTTGTGGCTTGAGGGCAGACTGTCATGGTTTTGAAATATGCCTGTAGATTTTTTGACATTCCTCCCATCAAAAGTGGGAGTCTAATTTTCCTTCCCTTGAACATAGACTGGCCTTAGTGACTCATTTCTGATGAATAGAATTCAGTCACTGTGTGACTTCTGAGGCTAGGTCATAAAAAGCAATATAGCTTCCACCTGGCTCTCTTTGTTCTCTTGGCACACATGTCTTGGAGCCCTGAGCCACCATATAAGATGGTCCAGCTAACCTGAAGCCATCATGCTCAAGAGACCTGTGGAAAAACCACATGAAGTTAGAGATGCTCAGTGTGCATCTCTTCCAGCCGCTTTAGCCCCAGCTCTTTGAGTCTTCCCAGCCAAGGCAACAGATGATGACTCCAATCCAGCCACCATCTGACTGCAGTCTCATGGGAAATGGCAAGGCAGAACCACCCAGCCAAACTGTTCCCAAACTCCTAGACCATGGAAACCATGAGAGAGAAAAATGTGTTGTTGTTTGAAGAGCCTCAATTTTGGGTCCATTTGTAATACAGTCAATACCTAATTGGAACAAAGAGTACCACTCACATTTTGAATGGGAATCCCTGGAGTTCCATGGGAGACAGTATCATAGAAGCCTATGCAAACCTAGTTATAAGTGTTGATCTACATCTCTAGACTTCCCCTAGACTACTCTGCTCTTCACCTGTTTTCACCTTTTCTCTCCTCTTTCCTGGTTTTCTACCTTCACTGTCTCTATATCTTGACATCATTTGACACCAAGCCTCAAAGCTGGTACCTAATACATTAGTGCCCCTGTCTTTGGTAATGTCTCTTGGGTTTTCCACTCTAATTCACCCTGGTATTTTCCCCTAATATCTCCTTGATATCCAACTGCAGCATGCTTGTGCCTAACAGACAGCAAATTGAAGCCCTTTCTCTTCCCATCCCCAGGTCTTCCCTGCACCATGAGGTATGTCACACACATGTGTGGCTATCCCTGCCTGAATATCCAAGTTCCTTTCCCACCTAATGCAAACAGTTGCTCTCTTCTACTCCCCAGACCTAGGGGTGCACACAGTGGCGGCAGACATGGTCTGCCTTCAGGTGGACAGAGAAGAGGCCCATACAGACCCTACCACCAGCTCCAAGAGGTCTCATACTGTTGTCCTTCAGACCCCTCATATCATGGGGAGAGCAGGCCAGAAAAGCCTAGAGCCCAGGGCAGGAATCCTAGTTGCCTTATATTAAGGCCAGTGCTGCCCCAATACTACCCTCTGAGACTGTGGATAAGTTACCCATCCATAGCTCCTTCCTCCTGCTCCCTAATCCCTAGCAAGACTGCTCAGTCAGAGCCATCCCTGTCCCCATGAGCAGAGGGGAATGGGCAGAGACTTGCTTTTAGTGTGATAGAGAATCTTCAAATCCATGGCTTATCATTATCTCTCCTGACTCTGAAACCTGCTGCTTATTCTCTACTTTTTTTTTTTTTCATTTAAATTCAGAGTTCCATGGTCATTGCAGAAAAAAAAATTACACAGGTCTGGAGACTTAAAGTGATCCTATTAAGGACAATTTCCTGAGTTAGAGTCACAAGTGCAAGGATGCCCATTCATAGTATATGTACAGAGTTTAAATATGGCACTGAAGTCACCATAAGCAGGGGACAATAGCTCAAGACATTACTTTACAGCTACAGAAGCAGCATGTACATTGCTATTCCTGGGGTTTAACTTGATCTCCAAAATGACTAGACAGAGGTCCCAACTTCATCACCTACTAATATTGTGACCTTGGAAATGTCACTTCATCTATCAGGAGTAACTGTGGGCTTAGAGGGTGGACCATGCCCCCAGGCTTCCCAAAGAAACTGCCCTTGGCAACCAAGCTACCATGATCAGGACCTCAGACAGCAGCCTGGGTGCTCCAGGGGAAGGCGGAAGCATTTTAGTTAAGATGCGCCTATGCTCTTAGGATGTTTACTGGTCCAAACTTGAGATGATCTAAAATTCCATAATGCTGATAACAAACTTATGAATAACACTAGAGCATTAAATGGCATAGTATGAGCAGCAGAAAGGAACTTTAAATGACATTTATGGAGCACCATGTTGAGTTTGATTGAAAGCACACATCCTTACCTAGATATTAATGACCAAAAGCAGAAAAAAAAATATTGTCTTCTTCAGCCTACTGTTAATTCCCTGGTGTATTCAGCAGATGATCAACACAGAGACTGATAGACAATTCAGTTCTCCTCTCCCAGGGTATGGCTTTCTTATAGGGCCTCAATAAGACAAGAATATCAGAACACAGCATAGTAATTCCAGCATTCAGGTCAGAGGTACTTTCATTTAGTAGTATTCATTCAGTGGCATTCCCACTACCTCACAGAAAATGGGAGCATGTGGGAATTTCATTTTCTGTTTGCTTTGTGAAGACCAGAAATAATTTGCCAATAGGCTTTGCTTAGCACGTTTTCCACGTGCTTAAAGTGAATCTCTCCTTCTGTACTTCAAATAGCTGGGAATCACTTCAGTTGTGCTGAGTTCAAGCTACAGAATGAGGTGAGCAACTGGAGGGAGCTCAGGGTCCTGAGGGAGATAAGACAAGTACTGCCCTTGGGGGTGAGGAGGAGGCCAAGCTCTGAGGAAGGAGTGTGCAGAATGCTTTGAGAGGAACGTATTAATTTAGGGTTCAGGAGACATTTTGGGCAAGCAGATGTGGCTCAAGTGATTGAGCTCCCACCTACCACATGGGCAGTCCTGGGTTCGGTTCCAGATGACTCCTAGAGAAGACGAGCAAGACAGCAAGCTGATGCGACCGGCTGGGGCGGTGAGCTGATGCCACAAGGAGACACAAAGAGGAAACACAATGAGAGAGACAACAAAGCAGGGAGCAGAGTGGCTCGAGCGAATGAGCACCACTCTCCCACATAAAGAGGAGATGAGCAGACAGAGCACACAACAAATGGACACAGAGAGCAGACAGCTAGTGCAAACAATGAGGGGTGGGGAGTAAATAAATAAAATAAATCTTAAAAAAAAAAAGAGAGAAAGAGACACCTTGAATTATACCACCTAGCTCTGGTAGAGAAAATTGGGAAACCCTGATGTATTTACTACAGAATTCTGAAGTTGGGGTTGAATTAACATGAGGGAGAACCTGCTGTTTGGTCCCTCTCTTTGTTTGCATTTGCTCTTCCAATTGTCAGGAAAGTGTGTATATGTCCCCCGGAAAATTCCTGTGTCCTTCAACATCTGTAAGGCTGTTATTACCTTCTCTGGGAAGTGTTCTCAAGATACTCTCTCTGTTCCACTCCCACACTCTGCACTGGAAGCAAAGCAAAATCTCATGCTTCTGTACTCTTATATCTTTTCCTGTAGTGAAACAATGTCTACACAGCTGTCTCCCCCCAACTAGATAGAAGGGCAATGTGTTGCTGGTTCAAGGACCTGCAGCACAATATCTGACTCACTGTAGGCATTTAACAGATGTTTGGTGAAATGGAGAATGGTAAGTAACCTATGCCAAAGTGATTGTTCCCAAAGCAGAGTTCAGATTATGCTGCTTTCTTGCTCTACAATCCAGGGCGAAGTTCAAACTCCTTGGAGTCTAGCACTCCATGGTCTCTGGGATCCCATTTTATTCCTCTCCCTCACTGTATGTTACAATAAAAGCAGAACTCCCCAATGTTTTCCCAAATACCCTGCAAATTTCACATTCATGTCTTTATTCTTCTTCCTTTATCCCAGTATGCCTTTCTGCCTTACTTTGGTCTCTAGGTGCTAAAATGTAACCTACTTTCAAAGCTCAACTTAGATCTGCCTCCTCCATGAAGCCTTCCCAGTTACTTTCAACAACAAGGACCATCCTCCTTTTTTTTCCCCTCTGCTTGCTTTGTTTTTTCATAACCCCTGCCACATTGTGCATTGTGCTTTGTGACTTCATTTAACCAATATTTATTGAAAACCTACCCCTAGACCTAGGTGTGATCTAGAAACTAGAGATACAAAGATGAAAAAGACCCAGTACTTATCCTCAAAAAACTCAGAGTGTGGTGTCTTAGTTTGCCACAGGGTTGCCCATGCAAAGTACCACAAACGTTTTGGTTTTTATAAAAGGGATTTATTTGGTGTAAAAGTTTACAGTTCCGAGGCTGTGAAATGTCCAAATCAAGGCACCATCAGAAATGCTTTCTCACCAAAGTCAGCTACTCTTGATTCTGGTGTCCTGCCATGTGGCAATCAGGCATACACTTCCTCTCCTCAGCTTAAGCTGCTCCGTGGGCCCAGGCCCTTGGGGGCCTCTTTCCACACTCTGTGCTCTACTGTGTCCAGACTCTGGGACCTTTCAGAGCCTTTCAGGGCTTCTCTGGTTTCCTACAGTCCACTCTCTCACATGGCAAGATCAATATGGTAGCTTCCTTTCTCTCTGTGTCTCCATTTATATAAGACCCAGTAAGAGCGTGGAGACTCAACCTGAGTCATGCCTTGCAGATGTAGTTCAGTCAAAAGGGTCTCACACCCACAGGAATGGATTAGTTCAAAAACATAATCTTTTTCTTTTTGGGATTCATAAAAGAACTTCAAAATGTCACATGTGGTATGGAGGGTAGACACATGAAAAAGCTAGTTATAATAAAATGAAAAGAATGCAATGGCAGAAGTGAACAGAATTTCTGCCTAAAACACTTAGAACTACTTGCAATAATGTTGTATATTTTTAAAATTTTTCTCCCTTTCCCACTGTGAGAGCAGAGCCTTATATTTATTCACTATCATATTCCTCACACCCAGAATACTCCTGATACATACATGGGAGGCACTCAATAACTATTAGCTGAATAAATTGGAGTAGGGTAGCTTTTTTTTTTTCTTAAACCACAATGGGAGTTCATGTCTTACTCATTAGAGCCCTTACAGGACCTTCTTGATCAGGTGGCTCCACCGCAAGCAGTAATTGTTCCACACCGTGACCCTATTTTCTTCAATATGTGGCTTCCAGTTTGACCATGCTCATCTGCATGAAGCTGTCGAGAAAGGGAAAGAGTAAGGAAATTGCACAGGGGCGGTTTAGAATGGCCAGGGCTGGAGGTGGTGCTATCAGTTCAGCTCACCATCCATTGGCTGGAACTCAGCCGCCACCATATCTACCAGCAAGGACGGCTGTGAAATGTGTTCTGGCTGGTCTGGTCCAGAAGAAAAACAGCTCGCCAGCCTCCACCACATTGAATGAGGGGCTGGGGCATGAAGAGGGGAGTGGCAGCTAACCAGGGGCAGGGACCTTGTCAGGGAAGGCTTTGTGGAGGAAGTGATGCCAAAGACGAGTCTTAAAGGACAAGTAGGATGTAGCCACCTTGGGAGGTGGGAGAAGGAATCCAGGTGGAGGATGAGCGTAAGCTAAGCAAGGGGAGGAAGGGAGGAAAATATGGAGAAAACTACCTGGTTGTCCCTGAGGCTGGGGGACAAAGGGAGAGGTGAGAGAGGAGAGGAGATGGAACCAGAGATCAAGGAAGGAGAGCTCACAGTGGGTGGGGGCTGTTGACAGCATTCTCCAGAAGTTGGGCTCCTTTGGGGGAAGAAGGAGCCATTGAAAATTTGAAGCGGGAGTGTGGCTTAATTATTTACAATTTGAATAGTCTTCAGGTGAAGGTGGGGGGAGGTGGGATTTGAGAAGGTGATGCAACTAAACCTTCCTACAGCATGGTTCACTGACTGTGACCACTGATCATTGGAGTCATGTGAAGGAATTAAAAAAAAAATCACACCCTGGAGACTGGCATTAAATAGGAATGTTAGAAAGCTTCCGAGGTGATTAGTAGTCAGTCAGATATAGGGGTCACTGCCTCTGAGCACCGTGAGCTCCTTGAAGATAGGCAGAGATCTCTCCTCTTTCGTATCCACCAATAGAGCCAAGCAGTGCCTTGCATAGAATACCATGTCGCAGCATATAGTACACAGATAGTACACTCGTAATGTTGCAGGTTTCTAAGCCCTTTCTCAGAAAGAATAGCTATCCCAATTTCACTCTTGTTTAATATTTATGATCTTATAATTGATTAGTTTGTTTAAAAATTGCTAAGTATCCACTGTGCGTTGGGCACCATTTTAGGACCTGAGACTAGAGAGAGAGAAAGAAGACCTGGATGTTACTATTTTCAAAGTGACGTGGGGAACTGGAAGAGGGGGCAACTGTTTTGAGGGTAGTTCTGGAATGTATTGCAACATAGGTGGGTGGCTTCTGAACTGGGTCTTAAATGGATGAATAGGTGTTTGCCTGCTAGAAAAATGGAAAAGGACATTCCAGTCAAACGGAAGAGTGTGTGCAGAAGAATGGGGCATAACAAGACCCTGACCATACAGGAATCATGGGAAGTACAGCGTGGCAAGGGTGGAGGATGTGTGGTGGAGGGATAGGAAAGAAAGGGGTCAGGAGGCGGTGATGTGCTGGGAAACTGGCTCTCAAAAAAAAAAGTCCTGATCTGTAGCATTGGTGTCAATTTCTGGGAGATAAATACTCCCATCTGATTTCAAACTATCAATGGTTTAAGGACCAGTTTTCACAAAATTCCCAAATAGTTAACAGCTGTTTCTAGTTAGGCTGTTCACGATGTGACTGACAGAAGGCCAGATCCTTTCATTTCAAGAGATGTTCTGAAAAAAGTTTTGCAGGCTCACTTTATGATGAGGCCTCTTTCTATGAATTTGGAGTAGGATGGGCCCACGAAGTGCACAAGGGACCTGGAGACTCACTGGAGATAATTCTCAGGCTTCTACCACCCACCAGTAAATGCCCTGACACCCGGGAAGGAGGGTTCCCTGTTGTGGTTCCCAGGCATCCAGGGTGTTGCTCTCGTCCCCCAGGCATGCCCCTCCCCACGGGACAAGGACTCCAAGGTGCTGTGCCCAGCCTCGCCTCCCCCGACTTCTATCCGGCACTCCAGATGTCCAGGACCCTGGAATCTGCTCCACAGAGGGAGTCCTCCCTCGCTGAGGGGGTGCACCTGCTCCTCCAGGCCTGGTCAAGGAGGGGCTGTTTGCCCAGGGTATACACAGAGCAAGGATGCAGGGGCCGAGTGTCTCACTCATGCCGGTACAGCCCCTCCCTCACATTGTGGATGGGGCTGGAGAAGGGAAATGAAAAGAAGATGTAGTTCTGGAGTGGGACTGAGTCCCCATGCTGCCATGTTTGGGGAAGAACTTTGGGGAGCCTAGGAATTCTAAATGCAAACCTGGCCTTCCTGGTCATTAGGAAGACACATTTGCCAAGGGAAGAGAATAGAATACATTTAACGTTTTCTTAGCTGGATTCCTATTTTTAAATATTTAGACATATGGTATGTGGCTTCCATCTTTACCCTGGGCCCTGCAAATGTTAGTGGTGTCTTGCTTACCCCATGTAGCAGTTTGATACTAATGAATTCCAAAAAAGATATTATGTTTGTAAACTGGTCTGTTCCTCTGGGCATGATACCCTTTGATTGTATTAAATTCAAAGGTTTAATGTTTACTTGATTAAGTCAAGATTAGACCATATCAGTAGGGCATGACTCAGGGTTGAGTCCCCACCCCCTTGGTGGGCTACATAAGTGGACACTCACTCAAGAAGACACGGAAGAAGACACAGGGAAGAGAGTCAGGGAAGAGAGAGAACTTTGCCACTTTTGATCTTGGAGCCCTGGGGAGAGATGAGTCATTCATTTGAGAGTTTGCAGCCAAAGAGAATGGGGGCCTTAAGAGGAAGAAGGAAGGAAAAACTAGGCAGAGCTTGCCCACTGTCTTGCTTCAACACATGGCAACAGACTTTGGTGAGGATGTAACCTTGAGCTGGACTCTTTAGGGTTTTGTAACTGTAAGATTTTACCCCAAATGAATACCCTTTATAAAAGCCAACAGATTTCTAGTACTTTGCATCAGCACCCCTTTGGCTGACTAATTCACCCCATTACCAGCATCATATTCTAAGCCAGGGTCAGTAAACTATGGCTCACAGGCACATACACTCCTGCCTACCACCTGTTTTTATTCAGCCTGTGAGCTGAAAGAATTTTAAAAATTTAAATGGTTGTAAAAAGGAAAAAAAACAAACAAACAAAAGAAAAATATTTTGTGGTGTATGGAAATGTATGAAATCCAAATGGCAAGTCAGGGCTGAGGAAGCGCATGGGCACATGAAGCTCTAAATTTCCCAAATGTTAGGCAGAATGGTCACAGGATTCTTGCCTGCCTTTCCCAGCCACCCAAGTGGGGCACAGCCTTCCTCCGAGGAAGTGACATACCCGGTTACCAGGTTTAGTTGGCGAGGTGGAGAGGGGTAGAGGAGTCTGTTTCCTACTGCACTGTGCTCTATAAAACTAATTTTCATTTTAACCTGTTAAAGCCCTTGAACACCTGCTTCAAACACGTGTCCCTGGACTCCCTGGCATTGTCTGCATCTGTCAGACAGTCAACACATTGGGCTGCGCAGCACATACTTTCGCAGGGACCCCTGCTGGGTCACTTCTCAGGATACACTCCAACAGGAAGCCCTACCCCCATCGTTGCAGCATGCCCTTTGTAATTATATTATGGGTGGTCTGGCAGGGAAGGAGAAAAAAAAGCAACCCTCTCTCAGAATCCCATTCTCCCCTAGCACAGTCGGCACCACTGGCAGAGGATGGCTCCAGGGCTGCAAGGCTGCTCTGAGCTATTATTGTGCCTGGCTTTCTCTCAGCGTGACTCAACGCAGACAATACAGTGCACTGCAAGCATGAGGGATGAACAGTAAATAGGAGACCCCGAATTAAAAAAAAAAAAATCTTGTCAGTTTTCCCGATTTGTGTCCTTTATCCTTAGCCCCCTCTGCTATCTAAGCGTCTCAGAGCTAATGCCTGTAACACCACCACCCACTGGTAGCAGCAGGCTGCTGGGCTATGGCGGGGTTCTCGTTGCAGAGGCTGACAATGCCCGCCGTTAATTCAGCAACTGTGTGTGTTAACCCAGTGGCCCAAGGTTGCTCAGACACCTTCCCCTCTGGTTTCTCTTTACTTTAGGGGCCAAAGGCAGCTACAGGAGGGCTGCCCTCCTGACTGGTACTGCTTGGCTTGGTGAGCACACGTCACATCCTTCAACCTGGCAGAGTCGGAATAGCCTCTGGTGAAAAAGAAGGGAATGCTGGGCAATTGTGGCACTGAGAGGAAGTTTGTCATTTCTACCGCCACCTTTAAAAAGTTAAAAATATTTCTCAAAGGTCTTTCTTTGGCCTCTTGTAGATAACAGATCCCAAACCCTGCTTTTAGTTAGTGCTGGAGGGATTGAATCAACACAGGCACATGGATCAGCTCTAAAACGTGCCCTTGCCCCTTAGGCTGCTGGCGTGTCCAGCACACGAGGGGCTTATGAGCTCCTGTAGCTGTTTGGAAGTGGGCCAGTGGCATAGATTTTACTCTCCTGAAACAACTCAGAGGAGTGAGTTTTTTTTCATACTTTTCTAATTCTAATCAGTTTCCAGAGTAATCCATGGTTCCCATTCAACCAACACATTTGTGCATTATCTCTACCCTGGCTACCACGTCTCCTTCTGTGCAGTCTCCTGTCCTACGATCCTGTAGCGG
The DNA here is from genome assembly GCA_026826555.1 of Tolypeutes matacus. NCBI lineage: Eukaryota > Metazoa > Chordata > Mammalia > Cingulata > Chlamyphoridae > Tolypeutes > Tolypeutes matacus. The sequence goes on along the minus strand of JAKSZT010053770.1, from coordinate 43,160,844 downwards.
TGCAGCGACTGTCTGAAAATGTGGTTGACTTTGGCATAGATGCCTTTCTTTAGGGAACAGCAGGGATAGTTGTGGGCTGAAGATATAGTGGTTTTCATGAGTTTTTTGGGGTGGAATGTGCATTGACTGAGAACAGTTGTATTTGTGAGAATGTTACTTTATGAAAGACTTAAAAATGTATGAAATGACCCAGGGTTCAAGGGGAGGAGCAAGGGAAGGGACACCTGAGGTGGCTGCTGGGTTGATGGGTAATAGTCTGTCTGGGGTCCTCTATACATGAGATGTGAACTTTGATTTTTTTTACCTATAGGATAAACTATAACTTTTTAAACCTCTTGATGAGGCTAGAGAATTTTCCCTCCCTTTTAATTTATTCTGATACTTTAAAGGTTATGGTTTCATGATAAAAAGATTTAAATCATCAAATATCCTTTCTATAAGCCAATGAATCTATCTGCATGAAAGTTATAAGCAATTTAACAAACTGTGAGAGTGATCACTATGAGGCAGAGAGATCCCATGAGAAGTAGGAGATGATAGAAATGGGGCTGGCTTCCCAAGATGGGCACTGCCAATCCAAGTGTGAGCACCCACTTTCTAAGGGGCGTCCTGGGACGTGCACTCACCTCAGAGAACAACGTTTCTGGTAGAATGTCCACATGCCGGAGCTTTGATTTGTATTCAGTGGAGGGTAACCTATTCACCTCATCTTGGGATATGTGCAAAAAATAGAGGAAGAGCCAGTAAAAGATAAATAGGATTGTCATTAAACAAAACCAGATCAGCTCTAGATGCATCTGAGATGGGTAGAACATGTGGTGAGCATCAGTAAGGAGCTGGGGGAATTGTGATGATCCTGCAGCTCACGGATTTGTTTTGCACAGCCTTTACTTCTTTACCTAAATCTGGCATGGCAAATAAAGGAAAGGGGAGGGTCTAAGAGACTCCTGGAAAATTCCAGAGAACTCATCCCTTCACACATCTGAGTGTTGTGTGTTTGGTTTCTCATTTCACCCTTAAAGAATAGTTGTTGATTTCTCTGTAAATGTTTTTTTTTTTTTTTCTTCCTGTAAACCACAACTTCTCTAAAAAGAAAAGTAAAGAAAAGAAAAGAAAAGAAGAAAAGAAAAGAAAAGAAAAGAAAAAGAGTGGTTATATCTAAGAGTTTTTAAGAAAGGTTTTTCTGATAGGTATATAATCTAATTAGGTACCCACCAAGAAGATATACAGAGATTCTGCTACAATTTATTCCATATCATGTTACAAGAAAACAGTAGTGACAACTGACAAACCATTACATCTTTCATAATACAGACAAATTACAACTGGTAACAAATATGCAATGTATATTATTCCATTCTCCTTACTGTGTTTCATTTTGAAGTATAATAGTTCTCTGAATGATGTTAGCACGTTTCTAAGGTACCAAAACCCTGTTGGAAAGTACACATCTCAGTGTATCATACAAAAGAAAAAGAAAAAGAAAAAGAAAAAAAAGAAAGAAAGGAAAAGAAAAAAGAAGAAAAGAGAGAGAGAGAGAAAAAAATCCAATACCGACTAGAGAATGTAGATTTGTATGTGTCTCAAAATATGCTGCTGTGGGAAGGGGAAGTGAGAATGGGAGATTGCTTATTTTTATTTCATTTTATTTTATTTTTTTGGTGTATGAGAAAATTGCAAGGCAGTAACATATATAGTTTCCTCCACCTACAAGCCAGTAAGGGAGATGGAAGTTATGCACAATTATGCAACACATTCCTATATATAGGGGGCAGGCAATATTCTACCCCAGTATGTACAGCCTAAACATCTTCTTATATAACAAAGATTACAAAACCAATAATATTCACAGATGAGTATTTTATATAGAAGCATAACCTAGGGTATTGATTACACTGACTGCCGTATATGCACTGAGAAAAGGATACTAGGAGGCCCCGCTTTCTCCAGGGGCCTGGAGGCTCCCCTGGAAAGTTTCTATTCATTCTTGGGAGGTAGAAACAGCTTCTCACCCTTGCATCAGTGGACAGACAGCCAGCCACCCCTGCCTTATGCCTCTATTTTTTTGCTGAGCACTGCAAAAAATTTATTTCATGTCCTATGTATCTTGTATTTTTAACTCAACTAAACTGTTTCTTTAAGAAAACGGAAATGAAGCCCCAAATCTCCTTCCATAATACTGTGTGCAGTGAAGTCAGGTTGACACAATCACCATGCTAAGGTGTTCTTACTATTCCAGCTGTTTGAATTCAAGATATTCCTTCATATAAAAATAATCTCACAAAACCCTCCAGTGCTAATGAATCCACAGATTATGACTTTCATGGCTGGTTTAAACAAGCAAACCTCGGAGAGGGCAGGAGGGAAAAGAAGAGGACAGAGAACATGATTGCCAATGGAAGAGGTGAGGAGAGGAGAAAAACCAAATTTTGGATTTCCTGTTTCGATGGCAGGGATGGGGAATTAAAAAGCTCCTACATGCAATCTTATGAAAAGATGAAAAGTATGTCCCTGGAATACAACAGGTGTGTGTTTGTCTCCCCCCCCCGCCCCGACCTGCTCCCCAATGAGTAGTATTGTGTTTCACTTCCCATAGAAGCTGGCAAAGACAGGGACACAGATCTCTGAATGATCCTAACAAGACTTTCAACATTAACTATTTTCAAACTTGCAAGTTAGAAAGCTTATTATATAGTGAGATTAAATTATCAGTTTGAGTTGAGTGAAAAACAAAAGTTGTGCCTCTCCCCTGAATGAATGATTCAAAATATATCACAGGAAAGGCAGCTTTTGATTACATGTAAAGTTTTCTTCTCATATTTACTTGAAGAAATTTTAAGTAAACTTTAAATCAAAATACCTCTAAAGATTTCCAGTGGCTTAGATTATATGAAAGAGGAATGGGAAAGGTTTCTAGGTAGTAAACAGTAAACATTCTAGCCTCGGATAGCTTTTGCTCTCTTTAAAACCAATCAGTAAATAATTCCTTTCCGAGAAGTTACTCTAAGCCTACGACCAACACTACTCTGCGTAGGCTGACATATACACTCACACTCCCCTCCAGGGAAGGTATCATTTTAATGTTTAGGAATTAGGGTCTAATTTCCCTGGTATATTGGGTTTGACTGTAGAAATCCTTTTCCCTCACCCGAGTCTCAGAGAAAGTACTCATCAAACTGGCTCATAATTCCTAGTCCTGATCCTAAAAAGTGTGAACTGTTTCAAGCTCTTACGCTCTTGTTCCTTCTGACTATAGGAAAATGTAAAACCATGTGCAGGAAGGAATTTCCATTGGGTATTTGTGCCCTGAGGAGGTAGGTTTCAGGCTTTAGATAAAGTTTCCTAACTACCCCCTTGGCCTCAGTGTTATTTGGGATTCTGCAGCGAGGCCTGCCCCGCTGGGAGCAGGCTGAACCAGGCAGCTCTCCCTCCCTAAAAAAGCACAGCACGTGCCCAGTCCTCTTTTCCCTCAGTGCCACATATTCGCCTTCTTCTAAGGTTCCTCAACTCCTTAAATAAGGAGTTGATATAAGGAAGCTGAGACTTTCTTTTTCTGTTTTCTATCTTTAAAGCAAGACTCTTGCATTGTTTCTAAAACCGGCACTTGAACAGTTAATCTACAAGACTGTTTCAAGTAGGGTACCCGGGGCACCCTCTAATCATCTTGGAATGTTTAAACAAAGTGTAATTCATGGGTGCTCTGGTGCCACTGTGCAATCTTTTAACTCTGGGTACCTTTGTAATTTGCTTTTTAAATGCCATCCAGCAAAGACAGGGCTCAGCCAGCAAATACAATTCCTTGCACCCAAGTTTTAAGCCTTCTGTTCCTCGCTCTTCTCTCCATTTAGAAACTACTCACAAAATGTAACGGTGTGAATGGAAAAAATAAGAGATCAACAAGACCCAGAAAACATGTAAAAATTACCCCAGGCTCCGGAGGTTGAAAACTAAGCAGTGTATGCCGGTCTTTGTTCTTAATGCTTGATATTTACTTCACTTCCAATCTACTCTGAAAACAGTCATGCTATGTGGCCTGAAAGTGCTAATCAGATTCTGATATCCTATATAAATGTACAGTTATTTCCAAGAAAATCCACATCTGCAAATGTCCTCAAAATGTAAGTCCAACTGGTAGGGCCCAATGGTCAGGGACCAAAAGCTGTCAAGTCAGCCAGAGAACATGGGTTTGCTTGAGCTAAAAATTTCTTTCCTAGTGGCTGCAAAATGTGCACTGCTCTCAAAGAAAATACACATTGTTTTATGCCACTATGTGGCTTTCATGTTCAGACATTACTGAAGAAGTGTGAACACCAAATGTGTTGTCTTAATGTATTTAAGACGTGGCTGGTGAAAGCATAAAAATCTTTACAGAGACGCTGTGCTGCAGAGGGAAATCAAACAAAATCAAACACAAAAGACTGAAAAGAATACATGCCATGTATCAGTAAGCAAAGCTTAATCTTCACATAGTTCTTGGAAATCACAAGGTATCCAAATGCGTGCAAGGTTTTAAATAAATTGCAGAGAAAACAGGGTCTTGCCGGCTTCAAGTTTCTTGTAAGCAAAATCCACCACAGGGAGCGAAAGGAAACGGATCCATGCTTCCCTTCATAGTATTGGCCACTTCATTAGTGTTTTTTGTTCTTCCCAGAATGATGACAACTTAATCCTGGAGGGAAGAAAAGGGAAATGTGTTATTTAAAAAAACAAAAACAAAAACAAAAACAAAAACAAAAACTTACATCATTCATTTTTCCCAAATTACATGAGACATATAAAATCGGTCAGGCCAAAGTGAGTCCCTCCATTTTTTTCCACCTCCACCCTGAGCACATATATTTGAGGCAAAATAGTCTCCTTAACCAAAGCAATTCCTCTAATATGATAAACAAATGTTTCAACTACATTTTGTTCCCTTAAAATAATTTAACTCCATGAATTTAACTGGCCTAACCTCCTCTTAGATTATTGGAGAGGAAGAAATCCAGCAAATTCCCTTCTCCAAGTCATTAGTAGTAATATTGGTCTTAATTAAGTGCCTGTAGCAGCATACAGGCCATATCATTGTGCTCGCTTTTATGAACACGAAATAGAAAAATAGCAAAATGCTTTACGAATGTGAAATAGAAAATTAAAGAAAGAATCCAGCTGCATTATAATTCCTCGGCTGCCTATTTCCAGAATGAAAATTGGCCAGTGTGACCCAAATTGCCAGCCCCTTCCCTACATCCTGCATAGGACCGTACAGGATGGATGCCAAATGTTGCCAGTGGTGTCTGCTGAAAACTCGGTAACTATTCCCAGGTGAGGGATCTAGGAGAAAGAAGGAATGCTCAGTCTGCTCCTCTGCACACTTCTACTTTAGTCCTTAAGCATTTTCAAGTGAGTATCTAGAAAGGGAAAAGAATGCCTTGCCAGGAAAGGTGAAAAGAAACACACCCAGATTTAAATCACATAGTCAAGACGTTCCAACCACCAGCTCTACTGAGTCTCAGAACCATGTCATCATCCAGGCTCAAAAGCTAGAGGGAACCTTGTGCTAGGCCTGATCTGGAAGGCGCTGGCCTTCTTTTGGGACCTCACAGCGTGATCTGCCCTGCTGCTGCCCACACAGGCTGTGTACCAAGGACCTCCCCTCGCCTGCCAGGGACCTGGAATGCCTTGACCGAGAGAGCGAAACGTTCCAACCTTACGCTTAAGAACCATTAAAATGGCATCCTCCCCATCCTCTACTCAGTCCCCCCACTTAACTAGGAAGGTTTTTTGGAATGCTAACGTTCCATTCTTGAGGGTTCTCTGTCCTTGATGACTGGGTCAAGTATAACAAAAGTCCTTCTCTTAAGTCTCTGGAAGAGGCCTGGGGTGGGGAGACAGCAGGCACAGGCCTCTGCTGCCCCGAGTCCTGACTCCTCAGGTGTTAGTGAGATGCACGCGGCTCGTGGGACAAGCTCCTCTCTGCCAGGTTGCCCAGACACCTGCACCAAAGCTCTTCTTAAAGAAGTCACCACCCTAGCAAAATAATGACCCCTTCCCCCATCCCTTGTTCTTCCCGGGAAACAAGTAAAAGCCACCTTCGCTCTTCCTGCTGCTCCCAGGTAATGACGCCCTCTGATCTGGGCACCGACACCTTTCCTCAGGCCCAGGACATCAAGCACAGCATGTGTTCCCACAGGGTTTCAAGCACCCCTGTCCACAGGCATCTTTATTCAGGCCCCAACCTTGACAGTTTTATGAAGCAGACAACCAAAATGCCCTTTCTCTTCCATGTTGCTTAGGCAGCAGCTGAGCTTCCAGCTCTTCCACGAAGTCTGCCATTCTGGCCAAAGGGGAGTGTGTCTGGTCCTGATACCTGCTTGCCTAGGCATGAAGCTCCTACAACCACACCTGAATAGTAGAGCCATTGCCCAGCTCTCCTCACTTTAGTAAACAGGTGGTGCCCACGCTGACCTTCTAAACCACAGACCTCAGTTAGTCCCTCCTGAGGTGTGGGAACACGTCTTCTGAAGGAGTGAGGCACGGAGGCGGGTGGTATCAAATATGTTCTTAATTAAATTTAGTTTTGTTGACCGTTCTATCTCCACAGCACAGTCCAGGCCTGGTTCAGGTACTTGGTAAACGGTTGTTGAATGAAAGGGAGTAAAAGGTTGAATCTGAAAACTTGTGAGTGGAAAATGTTCTGAGACACAGAGCTTCCCTAATGGCAGCTTCACCAAGGGTGAATGCTAACTAAGCCTACGCTCTTGCTACTGCGGACATGGAACAAGTCAACCACAAGGACATCACTGGCCGAGAAGGGGGTTGGGCGTACTACCTTCCCGAAGGCCAATATTTATTTTACTTCATGGTACTCTACTCAAAAGGAATGATGGCATTTCCAGGACATCTGATTTCATGGAGCTATGAATTATTCTGTCACGATAGATTGTGGCATGTTACTGTCCAGTTGGGCTGACTTAAGACTTTTTTGCTAGTCACCGATAGTAAGTGTCCTTCCCTTTCTGCTGATTCTTTGAGTGGAATCTCTAGGAGAATCACAGGTATATATTCTAGGACATAAGCAGAATTAGATAATAAAAGATAACACTACTACTTGGATAATATATGGTGAACACGGTCATTATGACAAGTCCATTATTTAAATTTGGGCTCAGATATTTAATGGAAGGAGTCAAGAATAAGAAAAGAAGGGAGTTGCCAATGAACACTAAACTCTTTCTCATCTTGGTGAGATGACTCCAAATTGCCCAAATTGTGCCATTCTATCCTGCCTTCTATCGTTCACCAGCAGCAGGGCGATGGGAGGTCCCTTCTCCCTCCTTGGACCAACATCAGCATCAGCTTCAGGCTCTGAGGAGTCCATATAAGGCAGGTCAGTTTACTGGTAGTAAAATAAAGTCTAAATCTAGTCATGCATTTGATAGGTAGGAATTTAAGAGGGTATACTACATTCATAGGGAAGCAAATGTAACATTGGTGTGAATTCTTTCCTTGTATTTATTTGATTATTAAACCATACTGAATACACACTATGAATGAACAGTGAATATGAATTCTAAGCTCACTGTGTACATATCCACTCATAGACATATAAGTCATAAGATTAATGGATGCCATTTTTACCTCGCTTTCTGCTTTTACAATGTTCTTTCTCTAGAAATGGAGGTTTTAAACAAGAAGATGGATTTTATTGATAAAATCCTTATTCAGAAATATCTACATAGAGCTTCTCAGCTATAAATATTAATTAATTGGATCGCCGATACCCATAATGCAACTTTGTTTTGACCCATGTGCCCTATGAACTAGATATTTTTTGGATTCAATTTTCTTAAAACCAACTGTCAGCATCATGTGATGGAGGAGATGAAAAATGAAAATGAGCAGTCCCGCTGTGCAGGTGGGTGACCTGTGGGAGAGAGGCTGCCTGGTAGGATTTTTACACGAACCATCAGACACAGACCAATTGATTAGATCATCTCATACTCGCCACCAACTAGGCTCAAGAGACTAATTAGAGAGAGTACTGCCTGCGCAGGCACCCCATTGACACCTAATTTGCTCAGCCAAAGCCTTTGGGGAAAATGTATTATCTCGGCAGCTGCACTTCATGCATTTCTGATTTGAGGCATAAGCAAGGAGTGCTTCAGCACTCTTTTGAGCAAACTGAATGTAGAAGCCCTTCAGTGCTAAATGCAAGCAAGCAGACCTAAATTAAAAATGGGCCAGAAAATTCTAATTCCCTCCATGCCCCCCATTAAATCTCTCTGTGCACATACATACACAACTGTCTACACACGTACATGCAGTTTACTTGCTGGGGGGACAACACTGCCGTGGACCCCAGCTCAGGGTGCTGCCATATGATCAGATAGTCTGTCTTTCGCTGGCCTATTTACTCACTCTAAGATGTGGTGTTTGTTCCTTTTTTTGTTTGTTTATTTGTTGCTATTATCGTTTGTCTGCTGCTGTAGTATCCCTTATCCCTCCTCAAAGTATTCTTTTTTCTACAGGAAGACCGTGGCCCATTTTTTTGCCCCCTCCGAGCCTCACTGGAGAGAAGAGATTATTTTGGTTCCAAATTGGAACAAATGCAGGTTTTCATTTCATTGCTGAAATTGTGAACAGGATAGTCACCAGGATATATTTGAAGCTGTAGGGTAATCCACTCTTCTCTATTTGAGAGATTTCTTTTCAAAGAGTTTGAGAGAGAAGAAATATTAAAATTTGATGGACACAAAGCTGCCTGATTTTAGAAAAAAAAGTCTAGAATCATAAAATTATGATGTTCTCTTCAAGAAAAACAATTTATATTATTTGACCACCTTTAGCTTTATATGTTTCTAATATAAAACGAGATTTAGTCCCAATCTCCTTCTATTGGTATAAGGAAGCATTTAAAGACAGGGGTTTAACAATTTCATGCTTTAAAAAGAACAAAATAAAAATACGTAATCCAGACAATATGAAAAAAAAAAGAGGGTACTTTTGTGCTAGAGCTAGTGGTTACAGGGCTTGTATAAAGCCCTGTAAATAAATAGTACTTGCTATAAGGGTGTTCTGGAGTGAACTTACTAATTTTATGCTTTTCTACTCTCATGTGGGATTAATTATTGTAATTTACCATATGTCCTGGTAAATTACAATTCTGCTTTGTAATTTTTCACATTTACCTCATTCTTAAGAATTTAATGAATATTTCTGATCATTTTAGTTGTCTGCTTTTAAAGGGATATTTTATGGCACTGAGGACTAAAATGAGCGTCAATTTTTGCTATACAGATGTGATACTGTATATATGAATATCAATCATATATGTGTGTGTGTACTTATATACAGAGAGAGAGAGCACCAGCATTCAGAATTGGCCAAAAGTGGGCACCCGATAGTCAGAAGATCCCAGTGGCCATCTGAGTGAACAGCTTTCGGAAGGTATATGGAGATGTTTAAAAACAGTTAAAAACCAGAGCCATAACGAAAATGTATAATACGTAACTGTCTGTAGAGTTTATTCTCATTTTGTGGGAAACAAGTCCAGAAAGCTTTCCTCCCCCCACCCCCCAATACCATTATTAATCAGGTTTTACATGAAAAATTTCCAGAAAAAAATCTACAAGGCTGTGCCACTTTGAATCTAATTTTGCTTAAAATACTAAGAAAAACAAACAAAATAAATCTTTTTTTTAAAAACATAATTCACTCTCAAACAGTTTGATATTATGAGGAATTAAGTACACAAGTAAGGTTGCTAAACAGTAAGCACCTAGGAAAGAAGAAGTTTCTCTGAAGTAAAACTATCATCTATGTATGTATGTATTAGTATATATAGAGAGATTCAATTTTACCCTGTACATTTCATATGACTGTAGGACATTTAAAAACTGATACTCATTTAAAATTGGGGAAGAAGTTTAATTTCCTTGTTTTCTGAGGTAGTTTAATTATGCTATGATTTAATTAGAAGCACAGTTCTTTCTTTCTTTGTTTTTACAACTTCTGAAATCAATGTTTCTCAGTTTCTCCAACATTGCATTGAAGTTCCTGGTGGGGGAAAGGGGGCAGGTATTTGTAAGGGAGGAGGGACAGGATGGAATGAAAAAGAAGTGAGTAGAAAATTAGTCTAAACTACTTCTGTGACTTATGTCTGATAATCACACTTCTTCCCCGCCCAGGAAGGGAACACATCTTTGAGTCCAGAAAGAGAATATTGATTAAAATGAATGCAGAGATAGACAGGCTTTGTTTTAAGCTTAACAGAAGGTCCACCATTCAAAATAGCCCAAATCCTTTAAGTTGAAAGCTGTTTGGTAACATCCATATGGATACACAATGCCCTAATTGCAGCAACTTGGCACATTTTAAGCTTTACGCCAAAGTGGTGATTTTAATTAAAATTTTTTAGGCAAAGCTATAAGTCTAACATTTCCAAAAAAAGCATTTCTCACATGAGGAGAATGACTTAACATATCATTTTATAATCATCATTATCAACAAACACACTGAAATCCTCATTAAAGACCAGGCATTATATGATGTGTAATTAGCCATGATTCAAAAGAATGCTGTATTTTAATGGTGACTGTTTAGTAAATCAGATTTATGTAAATGTAACATACTGGTCAGATTTTAGACACATTTGAACTAAATAATGGCAGTTCTGCATGCATTTCCTGTCTCACAAAGGCCACAACAAGTGCAAAAAAAGTATGGATCTGGTCTTCTCAGAACCACAAGATACATTTCATCTTTTATTTTTTTAATCTCCTATATTTATTAATTGTGAGGTTTGAAATATTTCATTGAAATTGTTTTAATGACAAAGTTAAGAATAGAAAATCCCTCACCAAAGGTGGCTTATTCTTTTCAAGGATTTCATGTTATTTGAAGCTTTCTTTGCTCAGCATACCTTCATAATTGACTTGCTCCCAAGTGCATATAAGTTAATTAAGTAGAATTCTGACCCTTCATTATATATTACAGTCCTACTAAACCATATTTAAATAAACCAAATACAAAGTCTATAACCCAGTGGCATGTGCTATTTTTTCACAACTTTAAAACACATATAAAAATCACATAAACCCACTTATAAGTATTAAGCAGTCAGAGAAACATACAGGCTCATATGAAGTCTGACTTTAATTAAAAGATCTAAGGGGAGATGCAACTCCATTTTGGATGGCCTTTTTTATTTTTTATTTTTCAAATTGAAATTCATCTAGCTACTCGTGTCCAGAACTGCGAGACAGTAAATGTCTGTTGTTTTAAGCCCAAACAAAACAAAACAAAACAGAACAAACTTATCTAGCATTACTGTCCAAAATGTTGAAGCCCATTAAGTTTTCGGGCTTAGGGTTTTGAATTAATCTAAGTGATCACCTATAATTGTGAGCCTGTTTTGTGGACCATCTTATTCAAAGCTAAAGCATGCATTCCTGTTACATGAATTAGATCACAGGATTGGTAAATTGAGAATGATGTCAGCATAAATCAGAAGTTGTGCTGGTTTAGGTCATGTTTCTTTCCTGTGTGAAGGTTTCGAGCCACCAAATAACAGGAGCCATGGGCAAAATACATAAACACAGTAGTATGCAAGCTGAAGAGGAGTTTGGCCACATGCTCTGTCTTGGAATTGTTTCTTGTGCATTTCTCTGGGGTATTTTGTGCATTTTCACCCTTGTATCCAAGTCTCAACCCTTCTATCAAGCTCCTTTCACCTGTAAGCTGTACTGGTATTTTTAAAAGTATTTTCATTGCTTTTGTGAGTGCTATGCTTACCAAACTCATTACGTTTTGAGTAGTCCTCCCCTTACTCTATTTTCCCCCCCAAATCCTATGATTTTTACTGTATGATTCTGCTGAACACAGGTAGGAACACAGCTACCACGTGAAAGCAGAAATGGCTACCCTTGTAGAGCATATTCTGACACTGTCACAAAGAGACACACTATGGACACTCCCATAGCATATCACTTCTACCAGGAAATGCCTGCAGGCAGCAAAGAGGGGCCAAAAAGCCAGGCTGAAGGATGCAGGTGGTGGACGGCAGCTAAGTCCCACCACCTGGTTCCCTGCCCCTGCTCCACGACCTCAGCAGTGCCCACGTCCAAGTCCTTGGGAAACAACACATCCCGCATGCTGACCCGTGAGGGCTGAGACTCCATCTACACATAAAGTCACCCAATGTGAATGCCCCGCAAAATTATCCTTGGTTATTTTAAAGTATTTTGATACCGGTCCCCCCCACCCCCACCCCAATAACATGATGCTGTATTTCTATCAGACTCAGGATGAGTTCTGGGAAAGAGTTAATTACTGAACATGGAAATCATTATGAGAAATAAATACTAGTAATTTGTGCTCAACTAGCATCTTCTCCTATTCCAAGTATATTCCCATTTATTCTCTCATTTAATGGAAGTGCCTGAGGAATAGGACCGTGACCCTAAGAAGAGAGCAGACTTATAAACTGTAACTTTTTTAAAAAGCTCTAGTCCTTTTAGTCACCCATTCACTGTCTTCTGGAAGAATGGCAAGTTTTAATAACCACAGCATTTCCTACAGAAACCACAACAATTACAGGGACTGGGCAACAGCTATGCAGGCTTGCCCCCAACCGAAGGGGCTCCCAGGAGGGGGACTTTCAATTTTAAAACAAGGGCAAATGGGATGAGTCGGTCACCCTCACAGGAACAACAGGATTAATGTGTAGTGATATCCAAGTCTAGTATAAAAACAGAGTCAGCAAGCTTGGCACTTTAGTACATGAAATGTGCTGACACTCCAATCTCAAAATGTGAGTCACAAAAGTATTACACATGCTAAACACCAAAAATGGCAAAGGGTTTGTGGAAAAGATGCTCAGTGAGCCAGTGGCCTGCTCTCCTCTTGCTCCCTAGACTGTATAGGGACTTGTCACTTTTCTCCTTGCAAGAGATGCAATGACTATGTTTTAGGCTTTCCTCTAAGTTTTTTTTTTTTAAATGTGGATCACATTCTTGTTCTAATGAGGTTGTTGAATTTAAGACCATCATCTTGTTCTTCATAACAATTTTCAGTTACATAAAAAAAAAAAAAAAGCCATCTATTTGAATTCACACATGCCTGTGCAGTGTGGCCTAGAGGAGGTGGCTAAGGCCACTGCTCTCAAGAGGCAAGGAGTCCACATGCTGCGTGGATGGCTGCTGGAAACAACCCTGCTCTGTAAGCAGCGGTGGAAGAGCTGGATGGTCAACTGGCCTGTGTAATTCAAGTCAGGAAATGTTTACCGAGCACCTATTCTTAGGCAAAGCACAGTGTTTAGCGTGGAGGGGGAGAGTAATATATGGACTATTAAAGCAAGGTTCTAGCTGTGTTCTGGAACCAGCTTGAACTGGCTCCTGAGAGCCAACAGTAAATTTTCAGGAATTAACGGTTAAGAGGAGATTGAAATCAGCCATAGTGGGAGCATTTATACCACAGGATACAGGCAGACACAGGCCTCCAGGGCTTGTCTGCTCACTCTCTGGAGAGTCCACCAGCACACCACCTCTGTCCTTTAAAGAGCTCAAGAGTTTGGAGGGAGACACAACCAGGACAGCAGCGACCTACACATCAAAATAAAATTTATGCAAGTGCTATTCAAGGATGATATCAATGGGGTGGGGAAGAAATGGGCCTTACAAGATAAGTAAATGCTTAATGTGTATAAAGGGAGCGAGGAAGGCACTCTGCAAAGACAGGGCTCTGGGAGAGGGCTCAGAGGCTTGCTGGGAAGTGTGAGTGGCCTGTGGGGCAGGTACACATTTTCATATCAGGATACAGATGACCTGGAAGCTGGAAGGGTAGTGAGGGCTATGGGGTGGAGGGTCTTACATGCCCTGCTTAGGAGCTGGCACATTTTTCTGTGTGCAGTGAGGAAGTATTGGAGGCTTTTGAGCAGGGGAGTCCCATGTTCCAACCCAAAGGCACTAGTATCCTTTTCATGCAGAGGTATTCTTGAGCTGCCTTCTAGTGAAGTCTGTGGGTAAGTAGTTGTCTTTTTCAGGATGCCATCAAAATAGAAAATGCAGCTGGTTATTCAAATGACTACTGTGACTGAACACAAGGTACCAGGCTTTGTGATATTTAATGCTGAAACATTTTTATGTGGCCTGTGAGAACTATCCCAATTGTTCTGTACTGAAGATGACATAAAGACTAAGCTTCTTCACATAAACCACAATTTTCAAACCCACAGGGATAATTTAGACATTTTCATGTACCAGAAAGATGCTTTTGGTATTTCATGAATAGTTTGTGTCTCTACCTTTCTCTATGCAATTAAAAGGAAGAAAAGAAAAAAAAAAAGAAAAAAGATGCATGTATAACTCCTAGCTGTACTACGTTGCTGCCCTTTATGACTCAAACATGGTTTACTGTTTTTGATTAACACATGACCTCAGACAGACTTTCTAATTGCAGCATTTGGAGTTCTGAAATACTGTCAAATCTTTTAAACAGCAACTGCAATAAATTAGAAAACGTCATCACTACACTCTTGTCTTGATTCACTGTTTGCAGTCTTGGACTAGGAGTTTCAGCTCATTAAAACCGTGAAGCCTGTAATGTCTGGTGAATAAGACATTCACATCAACACAATTGGTTTCCTCCTGTTATAAAACAATTAGAGTGCCAACAGCTCAGTGGTTTAGTGGCAAAGAGCAATGGCTGCAGCCTGGGGTCAATCTCTCACTTCCACTGGCAGCAGAGCCAGAGAATGCAGTGACAGTAGCCAGCACCCACCAGGCTCATGGGATTAAGGGATGCTTCATGCTTTTTCAGCGTCCACTGTGGCAGACTCAAACAAAAGCACCAACAGAGTTAAATGAATTGAGCTCTTATTGGAAGACAATGCAATACCTTCTTGCCTTGCCCCAAACCAGAATCCCACACACCGTGTAGAAAGTCGAGAAGGCAATGTCGTTTCTTCCACACCTGTGAAGGGGGAACACATCCCAGAAAGATCTTATTTCCTCTTCCCACAGATGCTAAAGGCCAAAGTCATGTCTCGTCTGGGTTATGCTGTTTGCTTTCCAGTCTGTTGGCATTAAAATTGCACCCAAAGCATCTATCATGTCTCATAATGCCCTCTGAAATCCTTTTCAAAAGTTCTGATTTTCAACACCGGGGCCGTTTTGAACGAAAAGGGAAAAAAAAAAATCTGACGGCTTTCGTGATTCATGTAATCATGGGAGAAAATCACCACAGTCCCATTTTAAATGTAATAATAAAATAGGAGATATATTGTGCAAAGTATGTGAATGCAAAAAAATCACCCCCATCAACTCCTATAAACTGCTTTGCTTTTGTTCCTTTTGCAATTCTTAGATCCTGTTGCTCTGCATTAAATATTATGCACAATGAGCAAGGGCCTGAGAAGTTAAAATGGAAAAGCTCTTTTGTTTTTCATTTACTAACCTCCCAAATTTGAGTGCTGGGGTGTATATAGCTCTCCTATCAATTGCTGAGTATTTTTGGTACAAGTAGGATATAAAATCACTCATGCCTGGATTAACATGGTAAAGCTAAGTCTTATCTCTCTCAGTATTTCCTTATTAAAAGAAATTCTAACAGATTGTTTTTGAGGAACTCGTGTGTCCAGTACAATGTGAAGGAGAAGGTAGGCACTCTTTCTTTAGCTCTTTAGGATGTGGCTTGTTTGGACTGTCTACACACTAGAGATGGGTGATGCAGATAAGGAAGACATATCTGAACTAGACAGGGTAGAAGGGAATTACTAAGATTAATGGTGTGATATCAAGAGAAGATATATTTAGAGAGACACAGGAAACGATTAATGGATTGACCGACTTTATGCTAGAATGACCTCCAAATAAAACTGCAAAAACACTACTAAATCTGAAAAGGATATACAATCATGGCCACTGTTTGGAGGACTACCTTGTTAAGCACTTGTCCTATATCACAATAATCCCTTCTTGACCATAAATTCTCTGCAGTTAAAATTCTAAACTATGTAGATTTACTTACATACTCGAGAATTGCCTCCAAATTGACTCACTGAATATTTAAAGGATGAAGCCAACTTCCATGTAGCTCCTTCAACTCTTGTCCTGTCTGCTGTGCCATATTGTATACAGCTGTATGTACTCTTAATGTTATGATCACATACTTTCCCCAAATTTTATTAAATTTTCAAACAGATAAAAATAAAAGAACCATATGCAGTTACCTACTACCTAAATTCTACAGTTAACATTCGGAAATATTTGCTTTGTCACATATCTATTCGTCTCCCCATCCTACTATCCATCCATTAATCCATTCTATCATTTTGATGCATTTCGAAGTAAGCTGCAGATGTCAGTACAAGTCACCACTAAATATGCAGATCATTTACTAGGGTGCAATACATTTATGTTTTTTTTTTTTTTTTTTAAGATTTTATTTATTTATTCATCTACCCCCCCCCCTTGCTGCTTGTGCTCGCTGGGCCAGCCAACCACGCCGTGCGGGCGGGCCCGCCCTCACTAGGAGGTCCCGGGAACCGAACCCCCGGGGCCTCCCACACGGCAAACGGGAGCCCTACTGATCGAGCCACAGCCGCTTCCCTACATTTATGTTTTTAATGGTAATATTTACCTACAGTAAAAGGCACAAATTTCAAAGGGATTTGATGAGTTTTTCATGTTATGACACAGGAAGTGTCACACTGCTGTGCAACAGGGAGAGGGCAGTTTTAGTTCACAATCTGAGTAGAATGTGACATTTTTTGATAGAAAGATTTCTTTACTATTGTCCCCCCTTCCAATCCCTCAGTGGGCAAAACACTGATAAACAAAACTGCCAATGAGAGAACAGGCAGAATACTTGGACTACGATAATTTTTAACTTTTTTGAGTCACTGCCAGATTTGAGAACTAAGGAATTCTCTCCAGAGAGACGCATGTATAAAGCCACATGCAGATTTTTCATACAATTTCAGTTGTTCACAGACCTTCTGAACACCATTAAGAAACCCATGGACCCCAGGCCAAAAGCCTTAGGATTAGAGTGTCAGAGTGCTGAAGCAGCTAACAGTCCTTCCACCACCTCGTAAAGAAAACAGCTGGTGTTACAGAGCATGTTGCAGAGGGAATTCCTTCAGCACTTGAAGAATTCAACAAGAGGCATAATCCCTGTTAGATAAGGGTTATGTGATTTCCCACACCCTCCCTACATGAAAAAAATACAACCAACTAAAAAACAAAACAAAAATCTCATCCGGTCTGTGCATCCTATTTCCTTCAAGAGAGGTGGAACCTGGACCATTCTAGCTGGCAAAGACAAATGTTGAGAGAGAGAAGCACACATGGGTGGTATGGAACCTATTTAGATGACTCTGAGAATTTGAGGAGCTAAGTCGAAATCTCCTTTTCCTGAACACAATCCTTCACATTCCCTCCTTTTTTTTTTCAGCCATTAAGTGATGTACCAACATTAATGCAGGATTAATGATAAATGGGAACTAATTCCATAGTACCCAGTCTTACTAATCATAATATATTAAGTATCATTAACTCTCACTTTATATGGTATGCCACCTTTATTAGTTTATTTTTTTGTGAAAACAAAAATAATTATGAGGGCTTCTCATGGCTCTTTGCCAATGACCCCCAACTTTTATTTTTAGGGGAGAACAATGGGAGCCAATATATTGCAATTGGCTGGAATATGGACACCCATGATTTCGCTCCCAGGAAGGGCTGCAGAAAACTAATCTGAATGTTGGGGATGATTTATCGTCCCTCTGGTACTCACAGAAACCTTTAGAGACAGGTAATGAGGTTTGGAAGTAAATGAAGGAGAAGTACTTCCTGTTCTGACCCTTTCAAACCTGCTTATCAATAATAGTGTTTCTTTTTATCATCAGACAGGTAATTCAGTCTTCTCTCTCGTCTTCACAACCAATTTTGCATCAATGGCCTCATTTGGTTCTGCCATTTCAGAGCTGTGGCATACCAGGACGTGGCCTGGAAACCTGGAATTCTAATGATTCTTGCTCACTTCACCTCTCTGGTTAAACTTTATCTACACTTGTACCTCTGGGCACATGGTATCTCTCTATGACTTAGCTTGGTAGCACCAAGACCCTGAGGACTATGGCTCTTTGGGAGCCAGTTAAGAAGTAAAAAAGGATAACTTTGAGTCACGTGTGAATTACGATTCCCTGGTCTTATTCCTACCATCATGATGTTGCCATAGCAACCTTTCCTAAGTGTTCTTCTCCCTTGCTCCTCCCATTGAATCCTCTGGCTTAGATGTTCAAGGTAATCTGCAAAGAATTGCTTCTGTTCTTTGTTCCACATAGTTTTTTTTTTTTAGGTACCTGAGCAGGGGATTGAACTCAGGACCTTGTATGTGGGAAGCCGGCACTCAACCACTGAGACACATTGGCTCCCCTGAGTTGGTTTTTCATTTGTTTGCTTGTTTTTTTTTTTTTAGTTTAGGAGGCACTGGGGACTGAACCTGGGACCTCCCATGTGGGAAGGAGGTGCTCAACTGCTTGAGCCACATCTGCTCCCCATGTTCCTCATAGTTTTTACTTGATAGCATTTAATTTTACATCATTTCATCCCCAGAGCATTAAAAAATAGAGATTAAGAGTTTCAAAAATGTAAGTTTTCTGAACACAGGCTCCCACAGGATCAAATGCAGAAGACTATTCCTCATTCCCTTTTCTTGAAGGATGTGGCTCTGCCT
This sequence comes from Tolypeutes matacus, assembly GCA_026826555.1. Classification (NCBI taxonomy): domain Eukaryota; kingdom Metazoa; phylum Chordata; class Mammalia; order Cingulata; family Chlamyphoridae; genus Tolypeutes; species Tolypeutes matacus. The sequence continues at coordinate 43,142,124 of JAKSZT010053770.1, read as the reverse complement.
CACATTTCCCCTTACCCCTTCCCTTTTTTTCATTGCACTTGCACACCCATCCACACGTGGCACCCACACCACTCGAATGTTAATGTTTGTTTTAGTTTCCTTTTCTAATCAAGCAAACATTATGCACAGGGATGGCTTAAACAACAGGAACTCAGCAGCTCATGGTTCTGAGGCCAGGAAAAAGTCCAAATCAAGGAACAATCAAGGAGATACTTTCTCCCTGAAGACTGTGGCATTCTGGGGCTGGCTGCTGGCAATCCTTGGTCCTTGGCTCCTCTGTCATATGGTAGTGCACATGGTGGCCTCTCCTGGCCTTTCAGGTCTCTTCCAGGTTCCACTGAATTTCAGCTTCTTGCTTCTGTGGCTTTCTTTCTCTCTGTCTGAATTTCATTTCACTTATAAAGGATTCTAGTAATAGCATTAAGACCCACCTTGACTGAGGTAGGTCACAGCTTATCCGAAGTAACCTCATCAAAAGGTCCTACTTACAATGAGTTCACACCCATAAGAATGGATTAAGTTTAAGAACACTCTTTGGGGGGGGGGTGGTGGGAGGCGGTATATACAGCTCCAAACCACCACAATGCGTTATATTTTTGAAAGAATATTCTGAAGATAAATTCTAAGTATATGGATATGGGATCCTAATCATCTTGCAAAGTTGTAATTCTTCCAAAGGAGAGGGGCTTTAAGAGAGAGACTTGGCATTATGAGATCTAAATTTTTGCTGCCAACTTTCTTTTTCTTTAACTCCTTTTTATTTGATATGTCTCTCTTTTTAAATAATAAGGGAGGCTCACTCCTTTTACTTTTAAACACCAAGATAACAGTATTCTCTGTAGAGGTTGTAGAACCTTCCACAGTAAAGAACCAATAGTTGCTGCCCAGAGGCCAAAAGCAACACCACAATGCCAAGAGGAAGACCAGAACCCAGGGGCAATATCAGGAACCCAGCAATAAGGTGGGGGTAAGTGACTGTGAGGCCATTTGCAGGGACAGATATCCCACACCTGATGATACGCAGAGGTGACTGAGGAAGAGTTCACTTAGCCTGCAGTCTGAAACCCTCTGGACACCTAGAAACATCAGTAGTGTGGGGCTTGAACTCCAGTCGTACATCAGACCCAGCTCATTTCACTTTGAGGCCATCCTTCCCTTCACCTTCTCTTTCTATTGGAGTCTTCAACCTATATTCCTTTCCATGCCTGATGCCCACACAAGGCTTGTTATGCTCCTTTGGAAATTTTTTCTTGAATCCAACTGGATCAAAGAAAATAACAAAGATGACTTTCTACCCTTCCCTAGAAATTCTCTGCATTATCTCTGATATTTTATCTGGATACGTGGTGGGATGCCCTTTCCAGGTCCCTTGCAAGTTGGGTCTGGCCTTCAACTTGCTCTGGCCAATGAAACGTGTGCATCTATGTGGCTGCTTTAAGCACCAATATTCGTATTCCCACGTCTCTTCCCAGCGCCAAGGTGACTGAGGAAGCATGTGTGGAGATGGAGACTCTGTTAGCCCAAGCCCCTGAGTGACCAGGAAGCAGAGTTCCCCTGATGACTCATATTTGACATGTGGCATGAACAAGAAATACACGTGTGCTGTATAAATATCCATAGCAAACATCCAAAGCAAAACCTAGCCTATCCTGAAGGATACAATGTCTGTCACGTCTAATTTGTATCATAAGTTCTTAGGCAAAAACTAACTTATACTATTCTTCAAAACAGTCCTAGTGAGGTAGTTATTTTTCCCATTCCTTTTTTGGTTGAGGAAAATGAGGGCTGGAGAACACACATAATTGAGTTAAGGACTCATAGCTAGTAAATGGCAACGTTGGAACTTTTACCCAGATTTTATTACTCCAAATTCCATTCTCTTTCTACTCTAGTGTGATGGTTGTTGACTATTAAATGCCTTAGGCAGAAGAGAAGATTCACTTTTGGAAACTAATAGAACAAAATACAATAAGGTAATGAGACAAATACCACAAGCTATGCAAGAAAACCTATCCTTTTATGTTGAGAATTGATTGACGGTACTGGATAGTTTGCCAAGTTTTACAGCATTTTATTTTTGCTTGTGTTTCTTCCTACTAGCAAATAGGAGAAGTTCCAGATATTTGGTAAAAACAAAATAAAACAGAAAAACTGGAATTCTCATATGAAGATCACTCTCAGTTGAACCTTCATATAATTTGAATGCAAGTAACAAATTATAAGCATGGAATGCCATGCACATAAAAAAGCATTTAGAAAAGTATACACTGCACCATTTGACCCATGGCTCTCCGTGACCCCATCACCTCACTAAACACCTTTCTGATGGCCCTGCCTCCAACTGCATAGAGGAAAAAGCTCATACTGGCAATCAAAGCACTTCCCAAACTGACCCCAACTTTCCTGTCCTGTCATAATTATTTCCAACATCCTGTCATAATTGTTTAAGCCACAATAGGCCTATGCTTCAATGTGTTGCCTCCCAGCACTGGCTTGACCCAACCAATTCAGTGTCTTCAAGCCAGGCACCGACCATTTCATAAAGACGAGCCAACCACATTCTAACACTGCTCTCAGCAATTGTCTAGGACCCTCCCTCAGGTCCTCAGTAGTCTCCCATTCTGACTTTCCGTTGGTCTAACTCCTGACTCTTGACTCCTTTCCCATTTGAAGTTCTATTCCTGCCCTTTGCATTTAGATCTGGATTTTTGTACTTAGGTGTGCCAGCTTTTGACTCTCGGCTTTCCCTTCCTTTGGTCTGGGCTTGGCCCCCCTTCTGGCAATTTCCCTGTCCTCTCTGGAAGAAATCGCCAGCCAGCTTTGTTTGTCCTCAGGCGGAATCAGTTAATCACTTTTTTCTCTGAACTTAACCAGCACACTACACTGTAAAGACCTTTATGAAGCCTTTATCATACTCTATTGTTTCCTTATTAATCCCTACCTTTCGACTTTGTGAGCTTCTAATGGAAGGAATCATATCTTATTCTTTGGTGCTTAGTACTGTGCTGTGCATATAGCAGATGTTCAACAGATTTGGGACTTATGGTAGGATGGGACCAGATTGTGGAAGGCCCAGAAATTCAAATGGTGGAGGTAAGACTTGAGACAGGACGAAATAAAGCAGGAGTTCTTAACCTTTTTTTGTTCCACGGACCCCTTTGCCAGTCAGGTGAAAACCATGGACCACTTCTCAGAATGCAGCGGCAGATAGTTTTATGATACTCAACATAAGTGGTCAGAGAAAATAAAGATAATAAGTTGATTTTTTTCAATTTAAGGTCACAGACCCCCTGAAATCTTTCCACAGACCCGTTGGAATCCTGGTTAAGAACCCCTGAAATCAAGGATCACTTAAGGTCTCTGAGAAAGGAAATGACATGATACAAACAGCATTTCAGGAGACTTATGAAGTGACATCACACAGTGTGGAGGGGAACCAGGGAGAGCCTGTAGTCAAAGCAAGTAATCAATACATATTTGTTTTTCCATTGGTTGAGCCCGAAGAAACTCTAATGGAAATACAGGTATGAGGTGAGAGAACAAAGAAAAGGGCGTGAATACCAGAGGCTGCCAAAGAAACACAGGTCTCAGAGGCTGATGCAAGTGAAAGCAGAGTGGAGTCAACAGGAGCAGAGTGAGACCATGGAGGAGAGAGGCTACCTGAGAGGGCAAGCCGGCTTGTAAGGGAGCCCCTGCTTTGCATATCCTGAGTTGAAGTGGCAGGCCTATCTGTGTGACTGTGTAGTGAGGCCTCTCTGACACAAATCCTGCGCTGTTCCATTAAATCTGCCCTCCCACTGATCTCTTCCCACCTCTCGTCCCTACCCCCATCACCCTCGGTTTAGTTTTCAGCCAACAAAAAACAAAATTCCTCAAAAATTAATGGAAACATTCTGCTTTTTCCTTGCTATAGAAAGGATTTTTCTTGATTATTTGTGTTTGTGTGTGTGTATGTGCTTTCAATCATATATCCTGTAGCTTGATTAAATCCCTTAGAAGTCACCTAAGTATTGGAGGTTTGCGGTGTGAATCTCAGAGCTGGTGTTTACTTGTTGTATGTAAACCAATATGCCTTGCAAAGCTCAGCTGCAGCCAGGTAATGAGTGTACGCTTTCCCCCTCCAGTGTAAACCTGATTCAACATTTTCAAAGAAATAAGATCTGGCTAAAATGTTAATAAAAACTGGGTCCCTGGGTAATCTGTCAACATGAGGTTAGGTTTTCTAATATGACTCTATTTGTAGAGGTCTTTTTCTTTCAAAAAGCACTTTCCATCCATATTTTTTCCCTTCTGTTTTCTTAAATTCTCTTCAAAGGAGGCATGGCAGGAGATACAATCCCCACTTGAAAGATGAGAAAACATAGACACGAAGGAACTTTCCAGATGATCTAGCTTGTAAGGGCTGGAGCCATGCCTTAACTGCAAGACAAAGTATGCTCCGCTCTACCAGGCTACCCACCCCTAAATCCTTGAACGTCAAAGTGTCCAAATGTTACTCAGCAGTGCGAGAAGTGGGGAGAAATTGGAGACAGAGGCCTCAGATAATGGGGCACCAGGGCTGTATACACGTACCCTAACTTGTTCTCCTCTAGATACTCACTCCCGTAGATATTATATTTTTCAGTATTCTTTCTATGCCTATATGGGTATATTTTAGTAATAGAAATGGGGTTATACTATATACATAGCTGTTTTGCAATCTGCTTCTTTGACTTGACGATAGGCATAGAGCGTATTCCTGGATGTTGCGAAAGATTACTTTAATGATTATTAATAGCCGCAGCTGGAGTTGCATTATTTTTTCCACAACTAGAAAGCAAACTCCTGGAAGGCAGGGATCACATGAATTCTCAGGGAATTTTGTACCTCACAAAGCATCTAGCATGATAAAATGCTGATGCTTACCTGAGGGGGAACCTATGCCTGTGCTAAATATGTGCTCAGGCTTGGGGGAATCTGATGATTATGGGTGATTACAAAGGATCCTACTACACACTAAACCTCATGCCCATGAGCTCCTGGTATCTGAGTGCAATAAAAAATGCAAGTGCAGAAAGTTGCACATTTAATGACTGTGTTGGCTGTCACTGGTTTCTCAACTATGTAATTCCAAATCCAAATTAGAACCAGCTTCCTCCTTGCTGGATCAGCAGCAAGGACTGGAATTAACAGAGTTGGGAGAATCTGGTCAGAGTAGTTGTGCTTTCACAGGAACCCAGGGAGCCCCATACCCACTGGAGAACAGGGAGGCCATCTGGCGTAGGCCCACTTAGAGAACTGTACATGTCCTGTGTCCTGAGGGGGCAACTAATTGGTTCTCAGAAAGTATTTCTTGGTTGGCATAATTGGGAGGAAGGCAATTTTGAATACTTATCCTTCTATAAGGCTAAAATTGTTTTTTAAAAAGGCTTAGGGAATGAACATTCCATATATGTGCTCAACATTTTGGGACTTAAAATCTGATTATTTTAATAGTCTCCACTTTTTTTTGCTTGATTACTCCATAAATGTATTTGTTAAATTATGCATCCTTTTGCACACTTTAAAGTTGAAGTTTGGCTTATTGTAATATCAACATTTCAAAATAAAGATTTTTACATCATCCTTTAAAATGTGGTTCAATGGAATATGTGTGTAACAATTTCATCCACCACCCTCCATGAAAAATACATGAAGGGGGCAGATGTGGCTCAAATGGTTGGGCTTCCGTCTGCCATATGGAGGGACCTGGGTTTGCTCCCCGAGACCTCCTGGTAAATAAAAATAGAAGGCATGCAGATGCGCGGCGAGCCAGGCCCTGCCGAGCCACGCAGCAAGATGATGATGCAGCAAGGGAGAGACACAGGAGAGAGCCAAGACGAGACACGCCAGGAATCAGAACTTAGGTGGCGCAGGTGGCAGAGTGCCTCTCTCCCACATCGGAGGTCCCTAGGATCAAATCCCGGTGAAGACTGTAGGAGAAGGACGAGAAAAGAGAGCAGGAAACAGACACAGAGGATCACCCAGCGAATGGACACAGACAGCAAGCGGGGGCGGGGGGGGAGCGGATAATAAATAAGGTAAATAAATAAATCTTTAAAAAAAATACCCGAATAAGTTATTCTTTAATATCTGGAATTTTTATACCATACCTTTTTCTCCTGTAAGTAGCACTCCCATTCTATTTCCCTTATAGAATTTTATTTTAATGTAATATATTTTTATACTGGAAAGTCTTTGTTTACCACTCTATCATGTTCTATGGCATAAATAGGTACATAAACTTAAATTATATTTTTAAAAATTCTCAAGACAATACAATTCAAACCATTAAAATTTTTCTTCTGGATTGAATTATTAAAATTTTATTGGTATATAATTGATCAAAGCAACATTGAAATATAAAACAGAATAACTATGAAACAGATTAAAACTTTATTGGAAATGCATCTCTTAATGAGATAGATGAGGGCGGTTCCCTTCCCACCCAAAATTAGTTATGTATTCCTGGGAGAATATTATTTATTGCTAAAATGAGACTGAGTGTTTTGATTAAAAGGAGGCTTTCTAGGCACATCCACTTGCACCTATCCTTTTGATTCGAAATTGGAGGTTTGTACAGCTCAAGATAGCATTACATGGCAAGGTTGGGATGGATGAGGAGATGGTTTCTTTGGTAAAGGGGGAAAAAAGCAGCAGCACTGGACAAGCAACAGTAGCAGGTGTCCTCAGGCAGAAGAATTTTAGAAAAGGAAATTTAGGAATGTTTTTTTTCCCGTAGAAGGGTACATACATCCTAATTTGAAAACCACTGGGAAGGGAGGCAATTCATGCCTCCATAGGAATTCATAATTTCATGAGGGAGACATATAAATAATAAAAATAAGATTTGACCTGAGTGCTGTAGTATGGTACAAGGTCACAGAGGAAGAGCAATGAAAAAGGCTTCTTAGGGGAATAGGACCCATAGAATGAGGAAGGTGGGCATTTCAAGAATAGGGAAATAAGCCTTGCAGAGAGGAAGAGAGAGGTGTGTTTAGCACCTCAAACATCTCCTTGGCTGGGTTTGGAGGATTAGGTGGAAAGATCTATCAGGCCCAGATTAGGTAGGGCTCGTGTGTTCTTTTTTTTTTTTTTATTTTATTTTATTTTATTTTATTTTTTTTCGTGTGTTCTTTACTTCACCCTCTAGTTGATGGGATCCACCGGGACATTTCTAAGCAGAGAGTAACTGATCAGATTGGTGTTTTTGGAAAGAAAATTCTTTTAGTAGTGAAGAAGATGGATGGCAGTGGGGGACTAGGAGTAGACAGATCCAGAGGTAGGGAGACAATTTAGGAAGCAGGTGATGGAAGAAGAGGGACTCAACTCTGGCTAGAAGACAATGGTAGGTGGAGAAGGAGAAATGGGTTTTAACATAATATTTAGAAGGCAGTTCAACAGGACTTGGGGGATTGCTGAATGGCTGGTAAAGGGACAGGGCAAGTCATGGAGGGTGCTGAGGTTTTAGCTTGGGCAAGACCATTGATAGTGATGTACTTAATAGACATGAAATAGATATCTGAATAGATATAAAATACTGTACAGCATCTTCCATTGAAGGCAGGACTTACGTCTCACTCACGTTTGTCTCTATACCATCTAACGTGTCGTTGAGTGAATGAATGAAACTACCACTGCACCTGACCTCCCTAACTCCACGCTTGGTAACAAGATGGCACCTCTAGGCAGGATTTAAGTTTTGTTTTTTTGATAAAAAATGTGGACGATGTACAACTGACCCTCAATAATAAAACAACAATTTAAAATCTAGTCCAATTGTTGAAAATAATAATATTCCTCTTTAAAGACAGTGCCAAATATATCATCCAATGAGAAACGAGATAGTCAAAGATTAAAATGAAAAAGTTTGGCCTAACATTAATTATACAGAGTTAAGAAATTTAATTCTATGTGTCATTATATGTTTACATTTTAAAAGACTATAAAGTGGCACTTACCCAAAGATTAAAAAGGAAACAATTCTACATAATCACAAAGTGTCTTTTAGCTTATATAGTAACACTAACCATGGAAAATATGGAGATGACACCTACCCTCAATTGGAAAATCACTTTTTAAGAAATTGGATTTAATTAAAAAACAAGGTTTTCATAAAAGTTATTTGGTTATAATTAAAAAAAAAGTTTTACAATCATTTTCCTTTTTATTTGGTATATTCTTTTTATTAGAAAAAATTAAATATGAGAAAACTGCAACTATTTTTAATCAACAACTCAATTTTCACTGAAAGGAAATGATCTAATGGTGCCTCTCCATTTACTGTCATCTTTTGTGGACAGTACCAAGGTGTCTAATAGTGTGGTTTTTAAACCACTCCAAATATTATTTTAAGGCTTTTATTATGAAACCTGAAAACAGACAAGACATATTGTATTATATATTACAAACACATACATAAGCATTTATTCTGTCATCATCAGAACCAAAAGGTAGATTCTGACACACTTAGTGGCATCATTCATAACACAGGAATAATAAAATACTTAAAAGCAAACTTTTTCTAACTCTACAAAATTAATACATACTTTATTTTTTAAAGAGATTCAAAGCTGGTATGTCTGGGAGATGTAAGCTAAAATGAGCATTTATCATTATTTTTAGGTCTATTATGAAATTTGGACTCTAGTCTTTTCTATATCTGTGAACACCAGGGAACAACTTATCATAGCATCACTCTTTGACCTCTAAGGAGCAGCTCATGTCACCACAGAGCAAAAGTGCTGGCGAAACATTTATCTAGATGAAAGACCTCAAGCAGTTAACCTGCTCAGCAGAGGCAAGGCAACCAGGCAACAGGATAATGACCTCTATCCAAATGTGGAAGGTGCATCAATTTAATACCCTGACAGCTCCACAGAAGATGATGGCAGCTCAGCAGGAAAACATTAGCCATAATAACGCAGGGTACTGTATGTGAAAGGAATGAATTATAAAGCACAATGCTATTTGGGCCAAGATAGGGTTTTTTTTTTTTTTTAAACCAACTTTATATTTAGACGGTAGTCACGCCTAAAGCTTCCTTCCATTCTTGTCTACCTGAAGAATATCCTGATGAAAGTAAAAAGGCGACGAGGATTAAACTGACAGCTTAAACTCAAGTAGAGTTTCCTAAATGACACAGGAAATGCTGCACATCATTTCTAGCAGGCTGATACTGTTTCAAAGTAGAAAAACCTGAGTATTGGTAAACTGGCTTGGTCTACTTGAAAAATGTAACTCAAAAATGTGGGACAACACTAGACTTACTGTGTGTGAATGTGATTTTGCTTTATTTTTAAAGGGAGAAGACTCTTGATACAATTGGGGTGCTTCAGATCTTCAGCTATAAAATTTCCCTAGTCCTAATTCAGTTAAAAATTAAAAAGAATTTTTTTTGAGTAGTAGCATGATCATGCTTGTATGTTTATTCAAGGACCTTTAGTCAGTGACAGGGCTTCAGCCTGTGAGGTTTTCTCTACACATGGCAGGCAGCTGTCAGAACCAGTGTGAGGGGTGAAAGGGCAGCTCGGCTGCTCTGTTAAATCACGGGGTTCCATCAACATCTCAGAATTCCTGCCGCGTGGGAGCTGGGAGACCACAGATTAGAGTACACTGGAGTGTGTATATTAGGTCACTCAGTGTCCATCAAAGCGGTATCATGCCGGTGAGCTGTACAATAGATTTTACTGTGCTCTGTTCAAAGAAAATGTAAGGAAAGTGAACACGTGTGTAGCAGCCCACAGCTGAACACCGAATTCTTCTTGTCTTTAAATGGATGGATTTATTATCCACAAGATGAACGAAGAATGGGGGCACAATTGATAGCTTCGGAAGTCACGCAAGGGTGATGATTTCCTTTGGTTCTCGGAAATGACTGTTGGGCAGATGTGTGTTGAAGCCGATCGGGTCCACGGCCCAGCACAGCTCAGGGGCACAGAGCTGCAATGTGGCAGTGGTCTTGGCCAATTTATCTGTTTTACGATCCTGGAGGGGTCGCTTCACCTCAGTTTCACAAATCATCGGAGTTCTCATTTATAAAATGGAAATATTATCTGTCCTCTCTAACTCCCAGACTGGGTAAATAAAAAAAGAATCCCTAAATGAGAAAAAGACTTTGAAAAGGTTGAAAGGAATGTAGCGTGATATTTAAGAAATACTTAAGAAATGAAACCTAACTTGTGTTTAATGGATATTTGGTCTACATATAAAAATAGAAAACATCTATTACTTCAAGACTCACTGTTTAATTTCCTTTTAGCACAGTAAAATTTATGATCCCAAAGAGATCATACAACCTTTAACAAGGTAATGCATATAAAGTGAATAGCACCATGCCTGACAAAGAAAAAAAAAAAAAAAAAAGGGAGGAATTTGAACAAGTTTTAAAAAATTTGTTTTATGTTTTAACTTCTCAATTACGACTTCTGCAAGGGGCTCCTTCACTGTGATTTATATTAATAACAACGTTAATAACAATTATTAATATTCCTAACAATAGCTAACACTAACACAGTGTTTACCTTGTGCCAGGCACTGTTCTAACCATTTTACAAACGTTAATTTATTTTATTCCTATAACCAAACACTTATCTAAAGTGGCTCTGCATTACAATCTCATTTTGGGTTAAATGCTTTTTCTAATCTTGTAAAATGAACAAGCCAACCACCTTCGACAAAACAATTTCATTTCATACCCTATGAGGCAGAGACTATTATTTCCCCATTTTTTTCAACGAGACCATCAGGCCTTGAGAGGTTAAGTAATGGCTCAGCAACCCAGGGGCAGGACTGAGGACTCGCAGCCAGGAGGTCTAGCTCTTCCCACACTGTACCTTCGTACTGCTTTAGAGGGGCTTGAGCCCAGTCTACTGTCTGGAGGCAAACTCATGCTGTCCACCCGGCCGTTGCAGAGTCTGAGGTTGGGACACCGGATTCAGGCCGAATTAGTCACCCAGAAAATAGCTCGAACATGCAACGTGGCATCAGCACTGGGTTCCCACTGGGGACATGGCCCTGTCTGCATTAGGACAATCAGCTGGGCCGTTAGTTGTTAAGAGAATGCAGCTGTGGCCACTATGTCAAAAATGTACCTCTCAGGGGGGAGGAGTGGAGAAGACACCTTATGGTCTTGTGCCAACATCCATTCAGGTGAGAAGGTGAATACAACTTGAAATTTACTTCTAACGTTGACATGTGTGAATGCAGGAACCACAATATAATAAGGCAAACATAGAAACTTTGTCTTTTCTTTTTTTAAAATTAGAAATAATTTTTTATCATTGTTTAGGAATAACTCCTTGAAGAAAATTTGTAAGACCATAGAGAAATCCTTAGACTGAATTCCATTTTGTTTGTTTTGATACCAGGTGACAAACGAAGAGTGTGAAATACAGATAGGCATATATAGAGTTGCATATAACAACTTTGTAGCTTTCCTCTGAATAAAATCAGAGATTGTCTCTGTATCCAGTGATCTTCTGAAGGAAATTAAAAAAAAAAAAAAAAATCAAAAGACACAATACAATTTGTCTATACCAGAGACTCAATTATAATTCGTGGCTTCATTTTTTATGGTTACCTCTTAAAATTCAGCTTAGGTAATAAGCAAGAACTGAAAAATGTTACTCTTTTCTGGATACCATTATCAAGTGAAGGGAGGAGCTGGACGCTTCCTCTGCAGCCTTTGTGGATGGTTGCCCTCACTATGATAGATTCTTTAGTGAGCTTTATCAGCCGGCCCAAGAGCACAGAGACTGCTCAGCTCTCTACATTTTAATAGTGATCACTCCAGAAAGATTCATATAGAGTAGTGTTGTTGGTCAGAGGGACCACTGGACGGCATACTGTGAAGTGGAGATGCATTTACAAACATATTCACACATACTCAGAGACATTATGAATAAAAAGGAAAAATGCCTAATTATATGCAAGGCAAAACTGGCCCCAACTATCAGATTCTAGGGTAGATCCGTATCTTACAAAAATATAAGGCTCTACACTGTAATCTAATTATGGCTTAAATTCATTTTGTAATCTTTTACAATGTGAACAAGCCAACTGCCTTCTACAAAACAATTTCATTTCATTGGTTTTTGCCTCAGTAGGGCAGCTGAAGGCTGCTGCAGTATTTAAAAAAAATAATTAAAAAGCACTTCAGGTTTAGCCTCTTCACAAGGCCATCTTATTTATTTATAAATTTTATTAATTCTGAAGCCAGTTGCTCCTCAATGGTGTATTTATGTACAACTAGGTCAGGTCCACTGGGATGATATTTGGTCTTTCACGGACACATAGAGTCTGTGCGGGCAGCAGGCTCATACTACCAAACACATTTCTTTTCCTAAGGTTTGATACTTGAATTCGTTAGACTTGTATAAAAAAAAAGTGTATTTAGAAATCCAGATATGCATCTCATAAGTCTCTATATGAGAACCATCTATACATAAGTCTATTTGGGAACACATTGCCTCCTTATTAGGGAAACAGACATCTGGCAAACAGTCTATTTATGCTAGTTAGTCAGGTTGTGGGGCTTGGAGTAGTTAACAGTGAAGGGCACACACAGGTAGTGGGAAATACTGAAAAGGGCTCTTCACATTAGATAAGCTTGCTCAAAAGTATGTATTTGCTGATGAAATCTACAAACCGAGAATTTCCAAGTATGCTTATAGAATAAAATTTAGTACAGTAAAACCCGAGGTGAGACAAAAAGCATTCATGTTTCTCTCTTCTAATAATGCAGTGATTATTATGATGCCATATAGATAACTTTACAATTGAAAACAGCACAGAGACATCTGACATTTAAAATGTTCAAGTGGGAGTTAACAGACTCACTTCCCTTTGTGGAAAAAAAAAAAAGTTATGCATGGCTTCCTTTGAGAACTATTTGAGCAGCCCTAGTTGACAGATAAACATCCACAGCAGCTGGGATGTCCACTTGCTTGGTCTTCCTGAGTGCTATGGACTAAATTGTGTCCCCTGAAAGATAGGTTACAGTCTAAGCCCCCACACCTCAGAAAGTGATCTTATTGGGAAAGAGGGGCATTACAGATGGATTTAGTTAAAAATGAGGTCAGATTGGAGTAGGGTGGGCCCTTAGTGCAACTGACTGGTGTCCTCAGAAGAGGAAATTTGGACACAGACAGACAGATGGGGGGAGGATGTCATGTACTGACAGCAAGTGACTGCCAGAAGCCGGAGGAGACAAGGAAGGACTCTCATCTACAGGTTTACGAGGAAGCATGGCTATGGAGACACCCTCATTTCAGACTTCTGGCCTCCAGAGATGTGAAACATTAAATCTCTGTTGTTTTAAGCCAGCCAGAGTGTGGGGCTTTGTTACAGCAACCCTAGCAAACTAAGACACAACTCTCTGAGTTTACCCAGTGGAATGTGATAAGGACTATCCCCCTTTGAAACTGTTTTTAGCCAGAACTCACTGATGACTTAACACAGATTAGAGATGAAAGGGGTCCTGGAACCCAAAACTTGATCCTTATTTTACAGAAAGGGAAGCTGGGTCTCATACGGACTAAGTGACATGCTCAAGGGCACAGCTAGCTGGTGACAATGCTTAGTCCATAACCCGTGTCTTTGGACTCCTAAATATGGGGCCCATTGCTCTACCACCCTAAATGTGATGAAAGACTGAGAAATGACACCAACTGTTTACAATTCCTTACAGTTCCTATGTCAGCACATGATTATTTAGATGCACGCAATTGACTCTGGGAGCTCTCTGAGGGTAGAAGAAATGTGCAGCAATCTAAATGTCACAGGCCTGGAAGTAATCGAAAGGAGGCTGAATGTTAGTTACTACTGTGCCTAATGCTTGCAACAAATCTGTGGTTGGTTGCAATGTATTATTAGAGCTTGGGTTTTTGTTGTGTCTGTATGAACTAAACCGCACAGGGAACACTGAAAGAGTGATCACAAAAATACCTTCCTTTCCCTACTGTCCCTCAAGCAGCAGGGATCAAATAACTGTTTCTCAGCTGTCTGTCTTTTAAACAAAAATATCTCCTTCACTCTACATGTATCTGTGGCAAGTTGTGTCTGCTTCCTCTTCTCTGTTCTGTTCTATTTTCTAGACCCCAACCTTGGATCACCAGGGGATACTGAGACTAGAAAGGGCCTGACATGATGTTTTACAAATTTATCTTGGATCCATTTCTTCAGCAAGTCACAGTTTGTGTTCAATAAAGGCAGGCAGTGCCAAGCAGGCAGGCAGACAATGGTCTGCAGTTGGATATTGGGGGTGCAGAATCATCTGCTGACAATCTGATACTTGAAGGGCTTTCCAATCTGAGTTAAGACAGTTTCCAATTGTTTTTGCTTTTATGCCAATGATGCAATAATGGTGTGTTTCATTCCTCTGCAATACAGCCAAGTCTTTCTAGGTTTGTCTAAGAAACCATTCAGCTAGATGCGACTGGGAAGGAGTCATTTTTAGTTTACGCTACTTCCTCACTGGACTCAAACCTGCCAAGTCCTTTACTCTGTTATTGCTAGCTGGACGTGTTTCCTTAATCTCACTTTGCCTCTATACCCTCAGGTGTAAAATGGGGAGAAGAGTAGCTCTCTCTTAGGGTTGGTCACTGGGAGGATTAAATGAGTAGTTATATATAAAGGGCTTACATAGGGCCTGGTATATAAGCACCATATATATATTAGGTATTAAAATTATTACTTTTACTCCAGAAAGGTTACGACTTCCTCATAGATTTGAATCTCAGCTGCCTATAAGTACTTTTACATCATCAATGAAGAAATGGCTCGTTAAACTAGTAACATTACATGGTTCGACCACAATTTACTCAACCACTTACCTATCATTAGACATTTAGTATATTTCCAAAGTTCTGCCATGTAAATAATACTATATGTTTATGCTCTGCTAATTTATCCTTACAGCTTCCCAATGAGGTAGATGCTCTTTATGCTGCTATTTTCCAAGTGAGGAAACAAAGACCTAGACAATATAAATACATTATGCCAAAATATAACACAACTGGTAAGTGTTATATACAAGACTCAAGCCCAGGCTGTCGAACCCCAAAGCCTTAACCAATTCCCTATACATCACTTTATAAAAAAACGGTTACAATAAAACTGGCCATAGGTCTAGAGGGGCAGATTCCATTTATATAAAATTTTTCTCATATGGATCACCTCATTCTTCAACAATTCAGAACAACAGGAGTGTTGTTTCCCCCTGAACCCAAACTCCTCAACGAATCATCCTTGACCTATTATTAGGAAAGTGTACATTGCAATACCACCAGCATCTTCATAAAACCTTTCACTGAGCTCTGCAGGCCCTGGGTGCTTCCTTATACCAAATCATTCCAGATTACCCAGGCCAGGAAGACACAGGGTAGACCTGAGGAGCAATTACAGGGGCCGGAGGAGATAATAGAATTACATTCCAACAAGAAGATTTTCTAGGCAGCTTTCACCTGCTACAGGCTAGTAGAAACACATTTAATACAACTTGACTAAATACCTTGTTGGTCAGGGGGAAATTCCCTGCCCTCATACTGGGAACAGTGTGAATGAATCACATTAGCCTAGTTTTAGGACTCTGCAGTTAAATTTATTTTTCAAAGATAGAGATGGTAATTGAGGAATAAATATATAAGCTTATGGAATGCATAATTTACATTACCACGCACTTAGGAACCACATTTCCCAGAAAACGGCTTTGGCGACACCACACCTCCAAGCTGTGGCTGCCTGCACTGACCATATGCCTGTCCCTAAGAGGACCTATAACCATAATGGTAACAGCTACAATTTATTGATCACTTACTGTGTGCCTGACACCATTCTAAGTCCTTTATATGTATGAACTGCCTTTAATACTCACCACACCCCTAAGAGGTAGGTAAAATTATCACCACCACCACCACCACCATCATCACTATAACTTTCTCCATTTTATAGATGAGAAACTAGAGCTGTAGAGAGGGTAACTTTCCCAGGTTACAGAGCCAGTAAGTGGTGAGGCTGGGATTTGACCCTGGTCCTTTCCTCTTCTTTACTAACTTAGTCCTGCAGGTGCCCCTGCTCCCAGGGACCCAGTTCACACCAACCTTCTCCTGTTTGCTCCTTCTATCTGTTCCTTGACTGGCACCTCCAAGGAGCAATTCCTTAAGCTTAGACTCCCCAGTCTCCCACCTTCACCAACCACCAACCTTCCTCACCAAAAAGGCCTTCGATTCGGCCTGTTCTGAGAAGCCTTCCCTGAGAGTGGAAGGAATTTCAACATCACTGAAGAAAAAAGGGAAAGGGGAAAAAAAAAAAAAAGAAAAGAAAGAAAGAAAGAAAAAAGAAAGTACTTTCTTTCAACACCAGGCTTAAATGGTTGCTAGGAATACATGGAGAAGAAATATTTACTATAACACAATGGAAAGGTGCTTATAAAATGCAAATATATACTTTTAGAGAAATCGGTGCTTAGAGAGGACATTTCACCAGCATAATAGGCAATATGTAAATATGTATTGAGAGTGAATGAGTGATGTCAACTTTGGACTGTGGAATTTGAACAGACATTTTGTCAGAATATATATAATCTAATTTTTCCATGTGGTATAAAAGTCCTCGGTTGAGGATTTTCCAAGTCTGTACATACTAATGCCATTTGTCTACCAAAGAATGTAGTGATTTTTCTTTTATATGCCTCTCTTTCATGAGTTTTTTGCTTTTTTAAAAATAACAAGCATTTGAGATACCAAGAGTAAAATTAATCTTAATCTTAAGTATCAAGCTTGGAGAAGACAGAATACCTAATTTACTCTTAGAATTTACTTTAGTGTTGTTATATAAAAATGTACTTATATTTCCTGTTGGCATGCGATTTTATGAACTGTTAATAGAATTAATTGACTCTCAAATTGAGGGAGAAAATGAAGTCTAATAATGTATTTATTATGCTCTAGCTATGTGATGAGTGTCAAGAAGAATTTAGCAGTCATCTAGCTTTGTCACTTAAATAACATTCAGTTTAGCTATTTATTTTGCCATGCATATCTTAGATTTTAAAAGCCATTTTAGGCTCATTTGGTTTCATTTATTAAATAGAAGTTGTCTGCCTCAAATAGCTCTGAAAAAGTAAAATAAAGATTTATTAACAAAGGGAGTATAATTAAAATAATGTCAGGGTTGATGACTTATCTGTAAATTCACGATATAGGCACCTTCACGCCACAGCTGTTTTAGGATTAGTGTATCACAGAAAGAGCTTGTGTTGCTGCCTGGAATGAGAGTATAAAGCTAGTTCTCATTCTGCTTTGTACTGTAGAAAAACCACTGCTGTCAGCAATAAATCTTGCATTTCAGGAACCCTACCAGTCAGAGTTTTCTCTCGGTATATAGTAAATCTTATAAGAGAAAATATCTATATTTCAAAAGAAGCAAATTAAGTTTTTTGGCTTTACCTCCCGCTCTTTCTAAGAAACCCACTCTAGCCATCTGCCTGGGCTGCCACAAGGCATACACTGGCTGTCCCACCACGGAGCCTGTGTCCAGGCGGCGCTGGCATGAATCTTTTCTGTCCACCACATCACTTCTACTCCACAAAGTCCCTATCACCGACAGTCAAAATCTTACCCAACCTTCCAGACCCAGATCAAATTCCACCTCTAATTCTAGTCTTCCATCAGTATCCAAGTTAGAAGCAGCATCTCCCTCTTTAAAAATTTGACACCAATGGCCCATTTCTCTTTTCTCGTGTGACCTGTCTTTCCACGGTTTAAGTGGGCCTCCGTATCTCCTTCCCCAACAGGAGATTGTCAATACTTATTTTACCTTTGTATTGCACATAAATTTGCAAGCTGCCCTCATCCACGTGAGAAATAGCTGTGGTATAAGTCCATAATGCTAATGATCTGATAATAAAATAAAGATGTAGGGAGTTTTAAATTTATGGCCAGTAAGAGCAATCACATTATTCTGCAGTGACGCCTTGTAGTCTTGAAAATTCCCAGCATCGACATACATAAGTGGAGTCAATAAATATAATTTAATAAAATGAGTAAAGGAAATAGCAAGCATGTAATATAGTAAAAGGAGTTTGCAACAGACAAAGAAAATCTTTAAAATATATACAGTTTATAGTGAACATCTGTTAACCTGTAAACCTGGATAACTAAAATCCATAGATAACTACAAACTTAATTTTGGCTGTGGGTTTCAATCATCTGTTGAACTGAGCATTTCAATACAAGTATTTATAGGCCACAGGTTATTTATTTAAATTTACTTCCCCTCCTTGTCATAACATAGCCTTTATAGGCATATTACCCAGATGGTGTCCTTCAGGTCTAGGTAAAACTGGCAGGAATCCCACCAATTCCTCAGCCCATGAAGGTCCACAGTCCCCAAGATTCCTGCAGATTCCAGGGAGGGGAGGGACTTATGCTTTCAGGGCTCTGTGCTCTGGCTCTCCCACCTGCCGAGACAGGCCTCATGCACTGAAACTCAGCTCACAACAGCTGCCTTTAGTGGAATTTGTTGGGGCTTGAGGGAAGGCAGAACCAAGGGGAGCTGTGGTACGTCCTCTTCTGCCCCCCAGATGGCTATTTTCTCCCTCTTATCCTCCATGCCTTCCTCTTCTTTTCCACCCTCCTGGACAAGGTAATTTGAATTTCCTGGAGGGCATTCTGGCACCATCTCATCCTCATACTCTAGGATAGATCTAATCAAGACTTTTTCTAGACAAAGGTAGTACTCTGATTGAGACCGATTATGTTAATCATAAAAATATCTTCACATCACACTCGTGTACTTCAAAAAAAAAAAAAAAAAAAAAAAAAAAAAAGGTAGTACAGGATCAAAAGGCTGGAGACAACAGCAAAGCCAAGAGCTCATCTGAACCCCTGCTCTGCCAGCTGCCCTGCCATCTGTGACTGAAGCTGAAGGAGTGCCCCGTACACAACAGAAGGGTATTTCCGGGTTTACCTCCACATTGCATTTGAAACCTCCTGTCTTGGGCTGGTAATCCCATATTTGGTCCCATCACCTGTTTTCTGGATTTTGCTTTTTTTTTTTTTTTAAGAATCTTGGTTGCACAACTCAGACTGCTGCTTCACAGTCAACATTTTGTTTCCTTCCCTGTCTTGAGCTGACCATGCTCTTCAGTTCAGGGACCAGTTTCAATGCCCCTTGCTCCCACGACAGCCTCTCAGGCTTTGCCTGGCATCCCTGATCCCCCCGTTCAGACAGCAAACTTGCGACGGCATTTTGGATGATATCAACTTTGAATAATTGGCCTATGGGCAATTCATGATTAGACCTATTTTAGAATCCAGATATCATTTCCAAATTTCCAAGTGTTCATGATTCTCACGATGCTAAGTTATTCATCTTGATGGATGAATAGTCTCCATTTCACCACTGAGGCAATCAGCAGAAAGGGGATTAAGTGACTACATCTAAGAAAATAACAGCAGACAATAGCATTACTATGTTGAGAGTCATGCAGTTTGGTTAGCAAACCAGTGTACGGCTGTGGTGCTGTTAGATGGGAGCAGCCAGGCGTAGTCACTTCCATACCTTCCAACCACCTTCATTTTTCTTGGCCAAACTGACTCCATGATTTGTTTGTAGTTTGAAAACAGAGTATCCCATAATCATGATACCCATTCTGCATTTTCTCTGTTTCCAGTTAAAGGAAATATAAAAAATGCCAGAAAATATTTGTCCAAACAGTACTGTTTTTCATTAAAAGGGCACTTTTAGAGCTTCGTTACTGCACCACTGACTCTGTATTGTTCTCTTACCAGGACTTACAAAATTGCAATTAGTGTTTTTTACTCTCAGCAGCATATCACATTTGTTGGGTATTAAATAAAGTGCTCACAGATAATGAAAGTTTTTCTCTGCCTAGGAAAGGCACAGCATTGAAAAGCAACATACTTTCCATTCTCTTTTGGAGCCCTGAAGTGGGCAGTTTCAAAACCTAATCTTTCCAAGTTGTTTCTAGGCAGCCACGACATTAAATATTCTCCCTGACTCGACCATATCTACGCTGGAGAAAGATGCCCTTTGCCCATTAGTTCTTTATTTCTGCTATGGCAGAAGGATCACTCACGCACACACCTGTCCCATGGCCTCTCACAGTCTTTCTTTCCTACAACAACTTTACATATAATGTACACTTTTCAATATAATGTAACTTATCTGGTAACAGACACATTACTTTGCAGAGAAAACTCCTGGAAAATTAGAGAACGTTTCATATTACATTAATGTGCAAATTGCAACCAATTCCACATCTCCATGGTAACAAGTCTGGAAGTGGGATAAGCCTAAAAAAAAATTCTGTCTTTGGCCAGTGGCTATTGCCAGAGAAAAAGAAAGTTTTTTTTGAGAGCTGTGGAACTCATTGTGGCTTTGGAGAAGTGCAGCATCTCAGATGGTCAGTGTCCCCCACAGCCATGAGGAGCTCGAGCGAGGAAACGGCGATGTCTCGTCAGGAGTCCCGTTGGATATGTCTGGATGCCCATAGCAGCAGCTACCATCATATGGATCTATGCTGTGCCAGGAATCACAGGCTTTAGCGTCCATCTTCCCAAGCACCCTTCAAGGGCAGCAGATGAAAGCGCTGAGCACTCTCTGTGTGCCAGGCAGGTGCCAGTCTAAGTGCTTTACCCTTATCTTCTCATTTACTTCTTGTCACAAGTCTGGGATAGGAAGATAATCACAATTGCTGTCTAGATGAGGAAATGGGGCTACTTTTCCATGGCTACAAACTCAGTAAGTATCTGAGCTGGCACCCAAACCTGGACAGTTGGCTCTGGATCCTGACCCCCACACGGCCATGCCACAATGCTCCTGCCTCTTAGGGAAGATGGGCACTTGACATATCGCTGCTCATTTAATTCTCCCAATAGCTTTGTGAGGTTAGTATTACTGTCCAGACTTGGAAATGAAGAGAATGAGCCACAGAGAGGCTCAGTAACTTGCCCATGGCCTCACAGTTAGTAAGAAGTGGTGGTGCTGGGATTTGAACCCAGGTCTGCATGAACCTGAACTACACCTCTGAAGGACAAGCCACAGTGAGCCACTTGCTTGCTATGGATAAAAGCCAATTGTGGCCAGGGTTTAGGTACTCATATTCCAAAATCTCAGGGACCATGAGATCATTTCATCTAGAAATTGCCTTTCATACTTACACACATCCGGATCCTCCTTCTAGAGAACTAGAGAAAACATGAAATGTGCGATTCAGCAACTTCCCTGATGAATCCTAGCCTGCATCCTAATCTGGACCCAAATTCAAAACTCTTTTTCCATATGTTTCTCTGTTTTAAAGGTTTTTGAGCACTTAAGATACCTTAGTCACAAGGGTAGAAATTAATCGTTGGAGACGTAATGTACCAAATATGGAAATGATAGCTGCCTAAAATAAAATATAGGATGTATCATCCAAATGAAGGCTGATCCAAACACTGCATTTCAAACCACCAACATTTCCTTAAATGCTATTTGCATGTTCTTTAGTTTTGTCTACAGTGTCTGCTCATGCTCCAAGTGTGCGCCGTGCCAAGAAGCAGAACAGAAATGGTTTCAAATGCACAGAATGTGATGGGAATCTCATTCAAAACCATATGGCATTGCAGAAATGCTCCAAATGGCCACTATGCAAAGGTAGGAGATTAAAAAAAATTCCTTGCCACCATTAAAAATAAATGAATAAGTGACAGCAATGACTTTCTTTTCCCCAGTGGATTTGTGGACAGGTTGGGAGTATGAATTGCTTCTGCTCTGTGGTTGATTTTAGGTCCAGATAACTCATCTTTATTCATTTCCTTTCAGTCATGATGAGCCATATCGAGAGCAGCTGTAGGCAAGAGGAAAAAAAGGAACTCCTCACTCCCTCCTCCAAATCATTGTCAAACAGCCTTTCTAAAGAATCCATCTGGGCTCAGCACTGTGCCAGGCACCCAAGAAATAATAGAAAACAGGAGGGGGAAAAGTTTAAGCCAAATCTAACCAAGAGATTTTAAAATTACCCAACCACATGTTTTGGGGAAAAAAATATCAACCTCAGAATGAATTTAATGCAAAGTCAGGTAGACCAGGCCTAAAGGAAAATTACACTTCAAATTAAATTCAAAAACAAAACTGTACTGTAATAGTGATGGGAAGCACCAATAGGCAGGTGACTAGTGACAAATTGGTGGCAATTCCAATAAGAATTACATATACAGTTAGAAGGTGGTATGTGAGCACCACTCAGCCAAGCTTTCAAATGTAAGAAGAGTGAAATGACTATGGGAAAATGGCTTATACAAAGTGGAATGAACTAAGAAATGATTTACATTAGTGATTGAGCTTTTATAACTGAAAAAGTATTTCCAAGTTTATAAAGCAATGAATTGAGGATCAAAACTCAGTTTTGCTTTGTTTTTTTTTTAAATTTTGGACCAAGGATGAATATTTTTTGGATCCAGCTTGGTCTGAGCTAGGAAGTAAATGCTTTTAACATTTTATTTAAAATGATCTCATCTGTTTTAAGACATAAACCCAACAGAAATCTTGTTTATGGATCATTCTACTATACTTCAATGACATAAAAATGGCTTCAATTTCAAAAGGGAGTCTTGGCAAGTGATTACCGCATAAAATATTGCAGTCTTGTTTATTTTAAAGAATTTTTGTTTGTGATTTTTAATTGTTACATGAGCCAAACACTTAGTCAACTGTGCCGAAGATTAAATAAGAAAAAAAGATCTGTTAATAGGGTAAGTCACAAGATTTTCTGAAATATAACTTAAGGAGTAAAGAGGAATTCTAAATTGTGTTTGAAAATGACCAAGTTAACATAGCGACTAAAATTAATAAAGAATGTTTTGAGAAGGCCAGAAGAAAGATCAACGAAAAGAACTGATCATCATAGAACACAGAGAAAAATTCAAATTCTCTTACCTTAAACTTGCTACCTAGAGTTAGTAATGGAAATCCATGGTCTTTACTTCCCATCATTTCTGAACTCGCTACTATCTGGCATAGCTGACTATCCTCTCTCCTTTGTAACATTCGTCCTTCTGTGCAGCCTACAACGTTGGCTTCTCTGGCTACCTCTGCAAATGGCTCCTTTTCAGTCTCCCTGGCTGGTTTGTCTTCCTTCCTGCAATTCCACATCCATACCTGCCTCCAGCAGTACAGGACCCAGAGCCCTCATCTCCAAACTCTTACTTTTTCTGGGAGTCTGCCCACTCGTCAGGCTGACAGTTCATTTCTGAGCATTCCCCAATCAACAGGTCCTCCCACGGTCTCTACCCCATTAACTTTCAGGCACCAGCATCACCCTCAGCATTGTCAATGCCAGAGGCCACCTCCACCCCCACAGGACCCACTCCTCCAGCTTGCAAACGGTGACTCATTTTCACGTCATTCTTTCCTTCAGCCAATATAAGTCAATCAGACGCTGAGTCCTACGGATTCTTCAAAGATTTCTCTTTCTATATTTTTCCTCTCATTAACTTAATTTAGGTGTTCATGATTTCACACCATAATTATACTAACAACAACAAATTAATGTCAGGCATTATGTGCCAAGCACTGTTATAATTGCTTTATATGAATTATCTGACTACTACACATGAAGAAACCTAAGGCACAGAGATTAAATAGTACTTGACTGAGGCTACACAACAAAATAAGCCAGGATTTGAGTTTGAGCCATCTGACTCTAAGAGTTCTTCAGAGTTAGACTGAATTGCTTCTCACAAAATCTCTTATCCAAACCACACTGCACACTACAACCACTTCATTTTTAAAAAACAGTATTTTAAATGTAGCAACACGTATCAGCAACTTTAATCATACCTGTTGGTTTGAAATCCATTATGAGTTAAAATTTCTGTGAATTTATCCTAAAAAATAATTAGCTTGGAAAGCTTTATAAACAGGGATCTTCATTGAAGCATGACTCATAATAGTTTGCAATTGGAAACAACTTTCATGTTCAATGGTTGGTTAAATAAAACTGAAATATTCATATGAGGGAATATACTCCATTAAAGATGGCACTGAAGAAGAGTACTTGATGACATGGGAAAATGCTCAAGATTTATTATGTGGGAAAAAAAGCAGATTATAAAAGTTATGTGAAGTACTACAGAAAACAAATCCAATTTTGTAAAAAAAAAATGAAACCAAAAAAATTACAAAGATATACACCAAAATTTAACCTAAATTGTTTCTCAAGTGTTAGGGAATCCAAGGATTTTTTTTATTCTGCAAGGTTTCTCAAAATTTTACAATGAACATTTGTAATCAGAGTCCCCATTCCCCTAATGATAAATGTTATATAAAAAAATATATTCAAACCACACTACTTCTATACTGTCATTTCTCTGCTGAAGTTTGCAATAGTAAATGCTTACAGCCTGTTGTACTATGTTGAAAGGCGCTAGAATTCAAGCCGCTTTGTCTAGGGCTTCTTGTTGGTTCTTTCACCCCAACCTCTGCTCTTCCTGAGAGAACCCCAGACCCCTGAACACAGTTCTTCTCAATAAGCCCTCACTTACCTGCCCCCTACCTAACCCTGCAGTTAGTTAAGGCCAACCCGGAGCCCCAACCCATCACTCATGCCTCACTGATACAAATGCATCAGTCCCTCCTGTGGAATTGAAGTATAACTTGGATTTATTTATAAACGGTTTGGTGCTCCTTTCTGGTTTTGCTATGTGTGAAAATGGCATTCAGCCGGTGGGCCATATGGTTACTACAAAAGGTCGTCATTTCCATGGGCAAACCAAAACAAACAAGTGTTAGTAACAATGTTTCCCACATTTATGTGCTGCAGTTTTTAGTATTTACGTGCTTGTCTTAGTAGCTATTCTTTGTCTCTTATGGCACATTTTTAACATTTGCGTTATAGCACTCCCTACAAAAACTAAGATATTTACATGTATGTCTCTCTTGCTTAACTACCAAATCCTTGAAGACAGTAACACTGTCTAAGCATTAATTGTCAGCAACCTTACAATATCTTACCCACCATGTGCCCCAGAACATAGTACCTAGTAGTTACTCAATAAATATGTGTTGAATAAAGTACAGATTAGAGGTCCTAGGTGACTCTGAATCTAAAATAAGTATAAGTGGTTTTCGGAATGTCCAGGAGGCAACTTTTACGTGACCTATGAATGAAATACAACATTCACACCAGAAATGATTAAAATGTCCATGAATGAAGCTGGTAAAGCTAAAGAATGTGCCCCATGTCCACTTAGCTTTCACTGCCAGATATGGATAAGATAGCAGAAAAGTTAACCTGAAAAATGTAATGTAATGGAAGTTGTATGTATCATGTTAATTTCTTATTACAAAATTCTTCCTATCTAATTCTTTAGGGATAAATAGGGGAAGGGAGGAGGTAACTCCAGCTGCTATTTTTTCCCACTATATTCTAAATTACTCTTAAGGTACAATGTATCTATGGAGACCAAAAGCTCATCCTGTGATTCACAAAACACAGTAAGTATATGAATAAGTGGTCTATATGAGGAGTTATAATTTTCTGTGGGGGTTTGGAGAAGCTGTAACCACATGAGGAAAGTCTGACTGGCTTATGGAGCCAACCAAGCCCCTGGCTGCATTCAAGAACATCATAATCCCAAACACACGAGTTTGGTTTTATGTAATGCACGGGTATGACTCCAACTGGGTCCACATAGAGCAAGGATTGTTCCATCTCATGTTGGCCCTTATTTTCAACTTCACTTCTCTCTCTGAACTTTTTGGGCCATAAAATTACATCATGAGTAGGCAAAACTGAGACTCCTCTCTCCATCTGGCGACTGTTAAATGTAGAAATTTAGCCACCATTGAAGTTCCTCAAGCAGAGAGAAAAGGAAAGCATTTCCCCCTTCTGCATCCATGAGATAATGTACAAAAGTGCCCTTTTGGAATTAAAGGGGAACCCCAAGAAGGAAGTCATTCCAAACCAGTTTTTATTTAGATTTTTGTACAAACATTGCAAGTGCTATTTAGAATAGAATTAAGAAATCAATGAGAAAAACAAAAATCAGGAATATTTTTAAAATGTTTGGAACCACATCATAACTCTGTAGTTATGGAAACTCAGGTCCAGCCCCCTAATTTATGGGCTAAGCACATTTTTCTCAGGCTTTTAACAGATGAAGTTAAGGTTTTGCAAGATAGAGAGCCTGACTAGATCCATAGTTATGGGTTTGCATAACAATGAACCATTGTTATCAAGGATATGATCTGAAATGAATGGAATCTGTTATAAGGAGATCTGTAGCTGGTTGCAAACCAGACTCACCTTGGAACTGGGAATTCTCTGTCCCAAAGAACCTAAAGTCTGGGGTGTGGGCACGAGGGGAATGAGAGCAAGGGGCTGAACACTAAAGTAGAAGCAGAGTATTTTCCACAAGGAAACTCCCGATATAGAACAAATTACACCTGCTTCATGGGACGTACAATTCTCAGCACATTGCAGGCATTAAATAAGGAAATATTAGGAGTGACTTCTGTGTCCTCTAGTGGTGCGTTCTCCACATAAACACAATAAAAGTTTGTTATTGCATTAATGAGGCAAAAAGTATGAATTGTGTGCTTATATAGTAAAAGCTAATTAATTTGGATTAATGGCCTGAAAGACATATCTGACTCAAAATCTCAATTCCAATACTCTTTAAAGAGATACAATTGAATTACTTAAGTATACACAGAAACTAAAAGAAGGGTTAACTTTATTAAGTAGATGTCCTTCACGGGTTTACCTGGACTTAGCATATCATCAGTCACTCTAATACGCTAGAAAACAGTTTTTTTTAATAGGATAGGCACTGCCTTTTTGTTTCTTTTCAGAACCCTTTATTGACTTAGCAAACTACTTTTCATAGGTGGAGGAAAGTCACCAGGTCATTTTAAATGAACAAGAATGATTATATAATGAAGTTTAAATGTTTAAACATTGTGTACATTTATTAGTGATGCCATACCTGTGTACACACACACGTGCTGCACACACACACAACCAGTCTTTCTAGTTCTGTTTGACCAACAGGTAAAAAAAAAATCACCAATTGTCTGAAAAACAATGTAAGCGTATGAGAGCAGAATAAGTAATTGGATTGATTGACTTGATTTCACCAAATGGATAATTAATGAGTTGATTTAGTCTATTTTAATTTTAAAGAACACTTGGAAAGGAGAATTACATTTAAAGAAATGCTTTAAAACCAAAATGTCCCTTTGCAAATGGCCAGGAAGTAGGAGGTATTCCATCTCTGGCATTACAAGGGTTAATGGCACGACTAAATGTCTCTTCCATTTCCTCCCTACCAGAGAATGTTGTAATTTTTTGGATTCATGAATTGGCCAGGCCAATCAGCAGCTTGAACACAAGAGACTCTGTCTAGATCTATTCCTTACCTGCTGGGAAGAGACAATTCCCCTCACACTTGGAACCCTGAAGCCCTTTAAGCTGCTTGCTCTGTAACCGTGGCAGCTGGGCCCTACACAATTCTTCATCTCCTGCCACCGGGCCTCACTAAATAAAAACGATGGTGCCTTGTTAGCCAACAACTGAGCGTGAAATCACTACATGACAATCCCCTACTCTCTGAGTCAATCAATTTTTTTCCATTATAGATCTGGGTGCACAGGGTCAATAAAGGGGGGTGGGTGGGAGGGCATGGAATGAAATAAAATGAATGAATCAGGGCAACAAGAGCACACCCAAATGGCATATTTAATTCCATACAGTGAAGTCACTTAGTGCGTTCATATAAACAGCTTAGAGCTGGCTAATAAAACCAAGACGTGTGTTATTTAATGTCTTCATCATGCTTTGAACTTGCACCAGATCTAAGGAGAGAACTGTACATACAGATATGTGGCCAAGAACAAGCTTTTGTCAGGCCTAAAATTGCTAACAGATCACAGTGTGTTTGACAAGATGCTGAGATTGTAACATGTTCTTTTTAAGGACTATTAGCATTTTATGCATTAGCTACATGCTAACCAAGTGAGCGTAGTAGCTAACCAAGAGTTTCAGCTGCTAAGCTACTGTAAAGTCCTTTCAGTCCATCAGCAGTTCTTGCCCACACATGGGATCTGGTGTGCATATGCACTGGAGAATGGGGAAGGTAAAGGAGGGTGGCGCTAGGGCAGGAAAGTTAAAAAGTACAGAATATGAGAATTAGACTGTAACATGCTGAAACGGGAGCGCTCTCTTTTCTCTAAGAAGCTCCCAATGTGGAAGGCATATTCCTTGAGGATTTCAGGAGAGGGAAGGAATGTTTTAAAATAAAGCTCTTATCAAATTTTCTTCCTAATTAAACAATATGGTATTTTCAGGGCTATTTATTCATTACCCTGAAATAGTCCTTTCACTAATATTCCCTTTTTGACTGTTTTTCAAGAGGCCAAAGTTGTATTATGGTAAAAATCAGTGTGTTGAATGAATATTATTAAAAATGATTTGGGGGGGGGGGCCCCCCAAGCAGATGTAGCTCAATCGATTGGGCTCCTGTCTACCATATGGGACAGCTTTCTACCATATGGAAAAAGCTGGGTTTGATTCTCAGGGCCTGCTGGTAAAGGCAAACTGGCCCGTGCCTGTGGAGAGCTGACGGTCTGCACTCCTAGTGGATGGTGCAGCAAGATGACGCAACAAAAGGAGACAAGCAGACACAGAAGAATGTACAGAGAATGGACACAGAGAGCAGACAGTGAGTGCAAGCAGCGGCGGGGGGTGGGGGTGGGGGGCACGGAATAAATAAATAAATAGAAAAAAGAGTTAAAGAAAAAATGAATTAGGGGAAGTGGATGTGGCTCAAGCGACTGAGCTCTTGGCTACCACATGGGAGGTCCCTGGTTTGGTTCCTGGTGCTTCTTAAAGAAGACAGTGAGTTGGCGTGACAGGCAGGCGCAACAAGCTGACACAACAAGTTGACGCAACAAGAGACACAAGAAGAAAAACACAATGAGAGATAAAACAAAGCAGGGAACAGAAGTGGCTCAAGCGATTAGGCGCCTCCCCCCATATCGGAGGTCCCAGGTTTGGTTCCCGGTGCCTCCTAAAGAAACAAGGAAGACGAACAGAGGCAGCAAGTGCAAATAACCAGTGGGGTGGGGAGAAATAAATAAATAAAATAAATCTTAAAAAAAAAAATTAGTTAGGACTATTGGTTCATCCATAGTACTCTAAAATTACTAGACCCAGCGGTCTTCCTATCATAAATTTCCATATATGAAACACCATGTTTTAATATAAAATTTCAACAATTGCTGTTATTCTACAGGCCCCTTACTGGCAGTGACTATATCTTGCCTCCCACAATGCCTGGCAAATAGCAAGAATTAATAAATATCTGCTGAATTGGATTGACATAAAGGAAACGGAAAACATAAAATAATATTTGTGAGGAAGGAGCCCTGCCAGCAGCTTTATTTATGCATTCCTCATCAGTATCCCACAAGGTTTTGGGTGTGTCTCACCTCAGGGCTCATTGCTCTGACCACACTCACTGATTGTCATTTTTTCCCCCAATATCTTGAGGGTAGGCACAAGAGCTTACTGGACTTTCTACCTTAAACACCTGGGACAGGACTGGGCTTTCTACCCCAAGGCACAAAGATAATTTTTACTCACAAACTTCATACTGGCCAAAGAAACTATCATCATTTCTTTTTCTTTTCTTTTTTTTTTTTTTTTTTACCGGGAGGTACCGGGGATCGAACCCTGGTCTCTCCATATGGTAGACGGACGCCGAACCTCTTGAGCCACGTCCGTTTCCCGGTCATTTCTTAATAAGTAGCTGGAAATGGAGAATTTGTATATGAGTAAAATATGATTATATGCACATCATTATCTGATTTACAAATTTGCTTTTAAAAATGAATTTTATTTCTAATTGTACAGCTTAATTTTATTATTCATGTTACTCAGAATCTCAAAATCCAGAGATACACACATACACGCACACACTTTTAAACCTTCATCTCTTTTTAATTTTTGACTGATTCCCTAATGATGATTTTAATGTTAAATGTGCTCATTTTAATGGTGGACATAATAATAATAAAAAAAAACATAGATTAGAAGAATAAAAGCTATGTAGTATTATAATACCAAAAGAGAAATAATTTCAGAATTAGCTGTCATCCTGGACTACTGATATACCTATCCAGATTTTTATGGGAAAAGAGCTCAGTTTGGACTATGGGACTCATGACTTCACTTCATGTATGGTAAATCGGTGGCATCTAAAATAAAGTGTAAGATGCTTATCACATATGCAAACATAATCTGTTAGGGAAAGCAGCATGGTTTATGTGGTGAGAGAGCCTGTCTCACCAATCGCCTTGAGCTATTTGAAAGGGTAAACAAGCAGGGCACATGGTTTATTTAAACTTTCAAAAAGCATTTGACAAGGTTCTACATCAAAAGATGGTTTATAAAAATAGAGTTAACATGGGATTGGGGGGAGTGTTTTCTCATGGAGAGAGAACTTGATTAAAGATGGGAAACAATGAGTAGAACTAACATTTGCCATCAGAGAAGCGTTCAAAGAGAGCCCCCTAGTAGCCAGCATTAGCTGAATTTTCTTATTAATGTGAAAAATTATCTTGGAGAGAAAGCCCACTCTAAAAAATGCAAATATGTAGGACCTAGCCACCCTTCCAGGTGGTAAAATACCAAAAACCACAGGAAGACCTGTGTGTGTGTGTGGGGGGGGGGGGAGTGGCTGATTACTGGAGGTGGTGGAGCTGTTGGGAGACTGAAAAAGGGATAAGCAGACAGGTTCTTACCTTTGTATCAACAGCCAATATTCTGTATTTACCCAATATGTGTAAGATACATAATGAGAAAAGTCCAGGAAAATTGGGAAATAAAATATTCTAAGTATTTTAAATGAATATGTAAATATATATCATCAATGAGATTTTCTCTCAATTATATAGACATACGTATATTTCAAAGAATACATTACATATAATATATTCAAAGAAAAATGGGGACTGACAGGAGGATAGAAAATGGAGGCTGTTTGGCATGGAAAAATAGAAGTTGAGAGGAGTGACTGGGAAAGTTCAGGAACTCACACAGGACACAAATGGTGTATCCATGACGCTCAATGCCTAAACAGTTAACCCAGGTAGACCCCTTTGAAGTTTACGGGCTCTTTAAGGACACATGGTAGGAAGGCCTTACACAGCAGGTGACTTCAAAAGGAAGTGATTATTGAAATACTGAAGATAGGCTTGAGAGCTTGAGAAATTCAAGGAGGCTAGATGCTTGCTTAACGGGTTAATAAAGAAAATTAGAAGCTTCTGGTCATGCCCCCCACCTTTGGGAATCATCATCAAGATGGCCAGTCTTGCGCCCTCACTGAACTTCCCCTGCGCGCTATCCTTCACGGTCAGGGCTGCGGAGTGCAGGGCCTGCCAGGCCATTCCTTCCGTTCCCGTCCATTAATGCAGAAGATGGAGCATGACTTATGAATGTTGCATTAGCAATCGTTGTCAACACTAGGCACTAATGACCCAATCTTGGGGGAAGACGGGTGGAGGGAAGAAAGTTCCAGCTAAACATCAGTACCGTCTAAAGACGTAAAAGATCTTTTTAGAGGTAATTAAAAAAAATTTTTTTTTGGCAACTTTAAAGACTGTCTTTCTCATGTACAGAACGGCATAGAACAGCTTGTAGGCTGCAGATCAATAAATTCCAGTTAACTTTCAAGTCATGTCAGCATGCAGCCCTGGCTGGTTTATTAATTTAAATTTCAGCCCTCTGAAAAAGGTATGTCTAAAGAAATAAGATACTATATGGATCGTGGCGAGACTGCTCAGTCGGAGCTGGTCTTTGTGTACACTGGTTATCATTCATCAATAGGGAATCTTAAAACATTGACGAGTATAGGTCACCCCTCCTCTGTCTCACTCAAGTGTCTTTCTTAGGAACCCCAAGTACTGTTCCTTTTTGTTTTTAAGAGTACTTGATATCTGAGCAGCAAACACCTATAGCGTTCCTAACAGAAAGTGTAGCCGTTAAGCAAGAATAGCTTATCTGTTAAGTAAGAAGAAAAAGCTGAAAACGAAAGGAGGGCAGTGTGATCGCAGTGCTCGTATCTGTCTAGGAGGCATGTGGGCAACAGTCTCCCCTTCTTTCTTTGTTACCCATCTCTATGTCCCCAAAGTCTATCTTACGACAAGGATATAACTCAAGAGTCTGATAGATGTGAAATGCTAGAAGTAGTGTATATTTTTCCTTTCAAACATCTCTCTGTTGATTTTTCTTATATTTGATTCCTCACATTGTTTGTTTCTGACTAAGGAAAAAAAAACAAACACAAAAAACAAAACCCTGACGTATCTGTCAGTGGACTGCTCCTTTTTGTGGGCCTGTTCCAGGCATCAGAACACTCTGGAATTCCTGCTCCAAGTGATTAATATTTTAAGGAACATAAACTAATTTTACTATTAGGCTACGTCTAAACTTACTATGATAGTTAAGCTGCAACCCAAACGATGCGTCCTCAAATTAAATGGTTTCTGGGTTATCTGTGTCAATTCTCCCTTATACTGACATAAATAAGTGAAAACTGTCTGAATCTACTAAAACTGATCAGAGACTAAAGCTGAGGTTGAATTCTGGTACCTCTCCTACTGCACTTTTTATCCTGAAAGAAATATTTACAAAATGACAATACCATCATATGGTCCTTAACGATAGCATCTTAAGTATATATGTTTTTAAAAATGAATGCATATGTGGAAATCTCAGATGTTTTCAGACCAATTGTGCCTTCATGAAATTTATATAGAACATTTCCATTTTATTAACAACTAACTGTGACATGTATTTGAAGAGCCAACTGAAACAATGTGAAACTGTGCCACATTTTTATGTTGGAACTTTAAATTATAGACAGATTTACACTCTTCATTTCTGGCTACATTCAGTTTTGATCAAGGTTCCCCAAGCTTTTCCCTAACAGTGAAATTGTCTTTAAATAGGGCTTTTAGGGTGTTCAAGTAACGGATTAATTAACTCAGTTTGGACAGGGGCACTGGATTTCTCACATCTCTAAGTTTATCTCCAGAGGTGGCCAAAGTTCCTCTAGACATTAACCACTAAATAACTACATAGGATCAGACTGATTATGACTGAAACATAAAATAAAGGCTTGTCAGAATGCAGAATACAACGATCAGTGATGAGCAAAACAAGATGACACTACTAATTCAGCATTTGGCTGAACTGTGCTGCCATGCAGCTCCACCACTTCTTAGCTGTGGGGTGCTGGTGAAGTGAACTAACAACTCAGGTCTCAGTCTCCTCCTCTGCGAAACGAGGGCAAGTAGAGCACCTCCCTTAGAGGGCTATTGTGAAGATGAGATGGGATGATGCATACTCCATATGGTGCCCGACACACGGTGACACACACTGGTAAATGTGAGCTGTCATCATCATCATCATCATCGTTCAGCTTATTATCGTGCTTTATGGCATGGCAGAATGCTCTAAAAATAAAGGGCAGATGGAAAGGGTTAAGGAAAACAGGAGCTTGGACACTGTAGCAGATGGTCTCTGGCCACCCTCTCTCTTCTCTACCTTTCCCCCAGGGACCCATGCACCCACTCACAGCACCCTGCTGCAAAGGCCACTGCATTTCTTGTCCAGCTTCAAATTCACACTGGACTTTCCAGCCTTTCTTTGCTTTTTGATCCCCCTGCCTGGCAGCCTCTTTTCCCCCATCTCTGCATACAAACACCCCATCTAGTTTTCAAACACTGTCTTTTTCCACGAAGCCTCTCCTGACTCCATGAGGCCTGTCCCAGCTCTGTATTTTATTTTAGTTTGCTCCCAGTTCCCAGCAATTGTATGTGAATGTTTCACTTTGTGTACAGCACACTGCTGGGTGCTGTGGAGAATATCGACTTTATATCAAGAAGCTTTAAGGCCTCCTTAAGAAATGCAAGGTAATTGCGTATGCCAAACGATTAGAAAAGTTGCTAAGACAGAGGCCCAAAAGGGCCAAGAAGGTAACTGAAATGAGTGAAGTGGGCTAGATTATTTATATAAAAAAAGACACTCTCTTCAATTCTTCTTGCAACATAAGGTTCCTTTGGGCTATTTTGTCATTTATAACAGACACATGAGTAGAAGAAAGAATTCACTTTTCTTTTATGCCTACCATGGGATAAACAACAGCAAAAATGCAAAAGCAAAATAGCAACTGACTCTCATCCTTAACGGTAGGGAGACAAGAAGGAGTGGGGGGGGGGGGGATTGTGGCAAATTTCAGAGCAGTCTTCTTAAAGGAGGCAGCTGCTGCTCAGCCCCAGCTGTTCAACCCCAGCTGATGTGAGAGAAGGCCAGAGCAGCTCAGTCTTCCTTTTTTCCCCCCCTGAGATGCAGAAAAATTTG
Organism: Tolypeutes matacus; assembly: GCA_026826555.1. Lineage (NCBI taxonomy): Eukaryota > Metazoa > Chordata > Mammalia > Cingulata > Chlamyphoridae > Tolypeutes > Tolypeutes matacus. The sequence goes on along the minus strand of JAKSZT010053770.1, from coordinate 43,107,674 downwards.
GATTTTTATCTAATATCTACATAGTTTTAGATATTGACTATTAAAGATGGAAAAATACTGTTTTAGGCAAATACTATGTTTCTGGGCAGATTCTGTTAAAGGCTTCCACCTCCACAAGTGTTTTGCAAATTCAGAGATTATAGGTTGGACTGCACCGCTCAGTTTCACAGAGAAGGTGGTAACTGGGGATGCCCCCAGAGCTTATTTCTGTCTTTTGTACTGACCTCTCCCTCTCTCTTTGTTGGCTGCACTGACCTCTACCTACAGCTCAGTAACAGTGACCCAGCTGTTGAACCTTTATGTTGATCCCATCAGAATGCTATCATGCTGAAGGCTTCTGGATTAGTTTCCTAGGGCTACTTTAACAAAATATCACACACTCGGTGGCTTAAACAACAGAAGTGTATTCTCTCACAATTCTGGAGGCTAGAAGTCTGAAATCAAGGTGTCAGCAGGACTGTAGCCCCTCCGAACCCTGCAGGGAAGAGTCCTCCTTGCCTCTTCCTGGCTTTGGGTGGTCTGCCTGCATTCCTTGGAGGTCCTTGGCTTGCAGCACTTGGGTCTCTGCCTCCGTCATCACATGGCTGTCTTCTCTCGTCTGTCTGTCTCCTCTCCTTATAAAGACACCAGTCATATTGGATTAGGGACCTGCCTTACTCTTTTATGATTTCATCTTTCTTTAGCTAATTTCATCTGCAACAACAACCCTATTTCCAAACAAGGTCCAATTCTGAGGTACTGGGAGTTGGGACTTCAACGTATCTTTTTGGGGGACACAATTCAACCCATGACAGCTTTCAAATTTTCAGTTCTGTTTTCTGATTTCTCTCTCTCTCTGGCGATATATCACCCTATACTAAAGGACACTTCTATACATCCCCACACTTGGCCTAGTTATCCTCACCCACTGCTTACCCATTCTGAGTTCTTCCAAGGCCCCCAGTGGAGGTAACAGCTGGCCAATTCACTAGTCTCACAAAATGGGAGGCAATTTTAATCCTTCTCTTGTCTATCTCATTCCACTCCAACCACATGACTAAATCACATCGATTATTTATTTGCAATGGTTTTCAACAACCCCCATAGAGGGCCATGAAACTTGAATAATCTTCCTCAAAGACTCCTTCCATTCTATTACTTTTTTTGCTTCACCCAAGTAAATGCTTGCCATCCCCTGCATACAACATGTTCAGTTCCACTTTTGTGCTTTTGTCTGATTAAAAAAAAAAAAAAAAAAAAATCTCTTGAGTGTCTTTCTGCATTTCTACCAATCCTTTTTCTTCATCCTTTTGTTATAAACTATGTATGATTTGTGTCAATTAATATCTTGCACTGTAAGTTTATCTAGCTTATTTTTATTCATTCTAGATGATGGAATGGAAAGACACGCAAAAAATAATTATGAAAAATGATTCAACTATCTCTGTCTTTTGCTTATCATGAACGTCAAGAAATTTGGAATGTATAACCTATGAACCAAGCAAGCATGTGCTAAATATTCCACATTTATCATTCTATTTAATCTTTACAACCTCCTAAGATAGGCAACCTTCCTATCTCCAATTTATAGATGTGAAAACAGGTTTACAGAGGTAAATAGTGCAGTAAAGTCTCAGAGCCCATCCTGCTGGCCCAAACCAGAGAGCTTGATCCCTATGCTATACCACTTCCCCAAGACAGAGAGGGGTACCTGTACTGAGTGAAGTCCACTGATGACAGAGCTGATGTTACTATAATTAATGATTAATAAGAGCTTCACTAACATAAGGTTAAAATAAAAGAAGCCCATAACGGCTTCACATCTTTTGGTACACAGGCAAAAGAGAACTCATAAAAAACAAAAAAAAATCAGCAAAAAATTCTGGCTTTTAGGACTTTTTTCATTGTATATGTAGATCCCCTCACACAATGCGAAGGGCAGAAAATGTGATTGCTTAACCTATTTCAACTTTCCCAAAGAAGTCACATTATACACACTTTCAGGGAAGTCAGCTTGTTTTCTTATTTAGTCTTTGTTTTCTTACTATTCACTTCTTTTAAAGAGATTACTTCTCCCCTCGATTTCGGTTCTACAGAGACCATATTTGGGGTGTGTGAGGAGGCTTCCCAAATCCTTTTCACTTGTGTCACCATTGCTCACTTTTGCCTTTCATCCATTCCTAAAAAAATGAACAGGAAAAAGTACAGGGAGAAGGAGTCACTGCTTTTCTTTTTTTAAATTATAAGTCTGTTTAAAGTCCTATTCAGATTAGTGTTGTCTTGGTTATATGCTAAGTCTCAGAGTTTTCTATGGGATTAAATAGGGAAACTGCGTTTCAACTTTAAGGAAAAAAAAAAGAAAAAAACAAAACAAAACCTGAGGACTGGATGGTTTCCCAAACCCTTTCTAGTACAGAGAATCAAAATAATGCCCAGTCTGGTCCCAGTGGCTGATGTACTTGGCTCTAAAAATTCTAAGGAGGAACCTGGGAAACCATTTCTTTAAACTTTGACCACTGAACCTTTTGTTTAAAAGATATTTCAGGTGGAAATGCAAAGTGTAAAGTGTAAAGCAGATTAAAGTGGAGCCATTTTGATGGGGACAGTGATGGGGTTGGAGCCCAGCCCAGCCGGCGTCCCCCTCACTCTCCCCTCCCCACCCCCTGCCTCCCAGAGAAGCCTTGAAAGGGAACTGAGGAGCAGGCACTGCCTTTCAAACTCTTTTGGCCACAACGCATGGCATGAAACACATTTTATTAACTGGCCTGGTATACATACACATGCGTGCACACATACCCAAACACACTCATATAACTGACAGAAAAATCCCATGAAATAGTACTTACTCTTATTACATGTGATCATCCGATATTTTCCTTTTCAATCTAGTCTATTGCATTTGAGAAACACTATTTCTAGTCCACGAAATGGATATCACTATGCACTGAGGGAACTGAAAAACACTGCATTCAATGACTTAATCCTCAAAATAATTCTATAGATAAACTCTTGTTCACATCTGTATTTCTTCCCTTACTAAAGGACTAATGAAGAAAAAGTACATTAAGAAGTGGTAAGTGGAGGTGCTAGAATTTGGGTCTAGGGTTGATTCACACACCATAAAAAGGCAGAATTCCTTGGCAGGGAATTGGGGGTGCTAACCTAAGGTGATGTCTGGTCTCTCTTTTTGTGTGTCTAATCATGGGACAAGTGAACCTGGTGACTTTCAGCAGCCATAGTTTGCACCAGATGTACCAGAGAGGCAGAGAAAGCCACAATTAAGGCAACGAAAGGATGGAGAAGGAGAGAGGATCATGTCTGTGCTTTGAGTCCCTGCTTCTACTTTATGCTCAAGGCCCAGTTTTCTTTTAGTCCTTGATCCCACACATCCTATAACTTTGTCATATACCATTTTTAAAAGAAGAAGAAAGGGAAAGAAATCATAGCACAGTCATGGCAATAAAGTCTAAGTTGTTGTTAACATACATAAACTCTACTCATGGAACAAAACTATCATTGCCATAAGAAAAACACCCCTATCTCCTTTTAAATATTTCTGGTGGGTTTAAAAAAAGGAAAATGAAAGAGAATGCAAACATATATTTGCACAAAGAATTCCCAACTTTTCTATCCTTAAAATTGTCTATTCACTATGTCAATCTAGTAGCAGCCATGGAATTTAAAGACTTTATTGAATTTTCTTCACTAATTTAAAAAAAAATCCATCTCAAATGTCATCTATTTAAATGTGTGCCCATTTTCACCTTTCAGTTTAGCAAGAGGCTCTAAAAATACATCTTTTAAAGTCTCTAGCCACTGTAAACCTGTAACAAGGCTTCAAACGTATGCACCTCAACACCAAATCACAAAATGGGCTTTTATAAATGTCTTTCTACAAAAACAAATAAGAGAAAGTAATAAAAAAAGATAAAGCCTTCATACAGAATTGCAGCAATTATATCCCCACAGCTACACTATAACCCAAAACTTTGCAAAGGCTTTGATTATTGAACCATGGCTGAAGTGAATAATTTGCCTTTCACTAAGAAAACAAGCACATTCAGTCTCACCACAATGGAGAGAGGCAGTTTTAATTAAACCTTATCAGAAGATGAATAAAGAATAAACTCAATACCCATTCCACAGAACTCTATTTTCATCTGTTTAGTTTAAGCTTGCCATGTCTATGCAATAATTATCCACTGTACAAGGAATGCTGGAGTTGTGTTAATGTTGGTAAAGATTTAATTAGCTCAATTATCTGGAGAGTACTGAAGTGAGACTCAGCACAGTACAAATTTCTTCAGGCTTTTTACATACCTCTGATCAAAATACATGAAACTAAAATCTGAGTGAACAAAGGACGCTTACTTCTTCAACTCTACTATTGGAACAGCTCCATAGTTCATAATTTTATTACCCCAATTAAAGACACATACAAACCTTTAGAAGCAGAACTCACAAGTGAAGGCTTATGGTGTGTGTGTGTGTGTGTGTTAGCATGTGTGTGAGTACTCAGTGCACACAGTAAATTCCTGAGTCTGTAAATATGTCCCCAGAAAGTTAATTAAATTTGCCTTTTAGATAAATATTAACATCCAAAGTCCAGGCCTTTTAAAAGTTTTATCTTTGCAGTGCTGTCTACACATTTTACCTTGTTCCCAGAAAGCGAGGCATTTAAAGAGCATTGAAAGCACAGTAACACAGACAACTGTTTCAATCTGTCAGACACCAGGGACAGACAGTACGGTTCAGTTCGGAAAACAGATTGGCCCCCAGTGGCCTGACCTTCCTGGTGGGAAAGAGAACACAGCGCTGTGCTTGACAAGCTCAGCAACAAAGAGGTATATTCAGGTCCCCCCAATTCAGACACACTTCTCACAGGGAAAAATGCAAAACAGGAGAAAGAAATTTACCACTTCCAGCAAAGCAGAGTTTTCTTAAATCAGAGACAAGTATCCCTACCATAACAAAAAACAATGTATTTAGAAAAAGGGACAAGTACCATTCATTAGTTTATAACTTCTGAAAGCTCTTATCTGGTCGCAGCCAGTATCTTGGCTTCCAACTTCACCCATGATCCATACCCACACTAGCATTACAACATCAGCAGAAACCCCAAGACATGATTGTCCTAATAAAAGAGATCTTAATTTCTATACCAACGAAGAAACAGTCTCATACTAATTTCAAAGTAAGCTTTTTCTTTCTTTTTACGTGTTCTAAGGTTTACCTTTATTCTGAAATTCAGATACACATTTCCTTGTCTTTGGAGACCTCTGGACAAACATTTTTCATTACTATTTTTATTTTTGCATTTGTATGGGGTCTTCTAAGCAGGTTTCAAAATGACAAAAAAAAAAAAAAAAAAAAATCCAGCAAAAGGCTCAACGGTCATAAAAAATTGATAAGGCAATATTCCAATGAAAAATCTCAAGCTAAATTAGTTGTTATATGTAAATACGTCTTCCTTCAACACCCAATGTCAAATTTATTGTATAAACTACTTGATCAGTTACAAGCAATGTTATGTTTCGTATTTTATAGATATATGATGTGTTAAGATACTACGTTTTTCGAAGCATTGTGCTCCATGTGGAAGGTTATAAATTTAAAAGGGCATCACTCACAGCTGGCCCCCATTCCTTCTGTAGACAAGTACATTGCTTCTGTTTTTTTTTAAATGCAGAATCTGTGATTTTAGTACCTATTTTCCTGAACTACAGGGGTTATGGACATGAAGGTTTAAACAACTAGTAAAGCTGAAACAAGTCCTAATTTCTGACACGTAAATATCTGGACGATTTATTATTTAGGCAGGTATTAAAGGTATCACTATACATGTGTAGATTAGAAAAATTTATAATAAAGAGTAGACCATCTCATACGACATAGCAGATCATATTTTGGGAAAGGAGGCATATTTTTTAAAATGGGACCAGCCACAGATCACAATCACAAGCTCCCATTGCCAGATAAAAGGTAAGGTGGGTTGAGTGGTGAGAAAATGCATATGGCTTAGTGGTCCAAATAATCTGCCTCGACCTTAGACTTAGGTAAACACTTTTATCTGAGAACAATTTGCAAGGAAGAGGGGCAAAAATGATCCATGCCAATCAAAATTGTTTTTTATTTGTCACCCTTCTGGAATCATCTTTTTTTTGGAAAGTACCTTAAGGCCTCTTTGGAGCTGGCAAGAAAGATACAAATGTGAGTGGGTTTTACCTTGTTTTCTAGCCCGCAAACACTTTCATGGCATGACTCACACAGTCTGGCTCTAAAAGACATCCTTGGAACTTCAGAGTATTTTGTGCAAGAACAAAAGGGTGCTTGGGTTCAGTTTGCAACACGAGTCATTTTCACCACACAAATTCCCTGCTTTTATGCTAGTAAAGGGGGACACTTTGAGCCCTTTGGGTTTAGAAGATCTTCAAACAGACAATAGTGTGCAAACAACTCTCAAGAACATAACTTTACTAGAACAACCTCAAGGCTGGGACCAAGGCTTTGAGAAAGGCCCCTTCAGCAGATTTCCTTCTACACTTCACCTTAACAAAGCCTGCCTGACAATACTGAAATCTCCTTCTTTCTTTGGATTAAACTCCTTTTGCAGGAAAAGTATGCAAATGCTGTACGTGGCCTCCTTGTCTGGGGCTACTCTTACCCGGCTATCTTTTCTCTGTCTGGCTCACCCAGGCAGACCATCTCCCCTGTGACACGGAGACCAGCCTTCCAATTCAACATCTTTCACAGCTCTGACAGTCCGACCCCCTGGCCTGCCACTGCCTCTAAAGGAGGCTCACTTAGTTGTAATTAACTATTCCCCACAAATTTCCTAAGGTATGGTAATTGTGCTAAAAGCCAACAAGTGAAGCATTCATTCCAGCTCTTGGTTAACTCTTTTTCTTTTCTTTCTTTTTTGAAAAATTTTCTTCAGCAGTCTTCCTCCCTTTGCCTTTTTTTTCAAATCACACCCCCACCCCCTACCCTTTTCTTTTGGCGTCCTCCCTGGTTACATTTCAAGTAAGGAGATGGAATGGAGGTGGAGATTGGAAACTACTGGAAAACGGACAGTTCAAAAGGCAACGCTTATTGCATGATGAAGTATGGCATGGAAAGTCACAAAGAGGATGAAAGAGAATTAAAAATGAAACAAATTATTTTTCTTGAAAGAATCATACATGTAAATATGATTATTATTTATGTAAAAGGGCCACATAATAAGCTGGCTTTGGGCCCCAAAGATATGTTTGTGTATAACCACAATATAAAAATTCTACAAATTCATTTTCTTAACATAGTATAAGTATATGGTATGCTTCTGAAAATTTGCACCCTGCCTTACAAATTAGAGGTAATGATTTTGTCTTACCAGCCTCTCTTCATCATCCTTAAACTTCAGACAAGAAGATAGGTAAAAAGTTAATAATCTTAATGTCTGATCTCTTACAAATGTTACCTTGAAGACTTTCCATTAGCTATGAGCTGTTTGAGCTTTAGTTAAATGGATCAAATTAGAAAAAAAGTCATTGCTTTAGGGCAATGCCCCATTCTCTCAACACACAAAGCCATGTCATTTGGATGCTGCTATTTCTAGTATTAATTTACCAGCATTTCTTAGGGGTAGTAGGAAATACTTTAAATTTTGAATAATGAAATGTTCTGTGGTTGTAAAATGAACTTAGTTGGCCTGTTATCTGACTTTTCATCTTATACCACTATCTACAGAGAAGAGTCTGGTAATGAAACAGTGTCAAAGAACTTGGACCCATCCAAAAGGACTCTGAGATTGGAATTACAGTCTATAAAACTGCAAAATAACTATCTGAATAATATAATTTATAAATTATAAACCAGTGGCATATCAGTTTAGTGTATTTCCTTTCATTTTTTTCTTACATATAATTTTTAGATACACAAGCAGAATATTTCCCCTTTTTCACTTCCCATCATCATGTATATTTCTCCATGTCATTTTCCTTTATAACTAAAAATTTAAAAATAACATAATATTCCTTCTAGTTTAGTGTACTTTCATCTACTAAATTATTCCTCAGAAAATATTTAAGCAGTCTATTCCATTCTTAATCTGTCTTATGTTAGTTTTTTTTTTCCTCGAGATTTATTTGTACTACCATAATTATCACCAAAAAAGTTAATGAGTTACTAAGCATTTTAGAGGGCTTTAAAAATTTGGTTAGACACACTTTAAGATTTTCAAATACTTAACAGTTTATTTGGATTTAGGCAAAACTGGGCATGAAAACTACAGTTAACTCTTACAGGGACTTAAAGTTCATAAATATTGGTAAAAATTTATTCATGAAAATACTTTTGCACACCTAAGAAGTCCTGAGCCCACTATAAGTAAGAGCACGAAGATACTGAATTCTTAAACATTTCTTTCAATTTGAAAAACTGTGCTAAATTTTTATCCCTGGAAAACCAGTTAATGCCCTTTTAGTTTCTGCATTTCCCCCAAATGACATCAATATATCTCAATATGTGAAATTATATATTCACAAAAGTGAAATTAAAGAGGGGAGATTATTAATTTTATAAAAGGCATATTGTGGCAGTTTGATATTATTGATGAATTCTGCAAAGAAATATTATGTTTGTAAACTGGTCTGTTCCTCTGGGCGTGATACCCTTTGATTGCATTAAATTCAGAGGTTTCACTTTTAGTTGATTAAATTAAGATTAGGGCTTTGATTCGGCCACATCAGTAGGATATTGAGTCCCTGCCTTCTTGGTGAGCAGACACTCACACAGAAAACAACATGGCAAAGGAGAGAGCTGAGTTTTGATGCTGAAGCCCAGGGAGAGAGCCAAGTTGTTTGCCTGATAGTTTACAGCTGGCATTGTGGAAAGAGCAGAGCAGCTGAGCCCGGGAAGAGATGAGCCTTATGCCAGCCTACAGCTGAGATAGGAAGAAGCTGGGACCACAAAGCCTTAAGAGGAAGAGGAAGGCTGAACCCTTGCAGAGACTGGCAGCCATCTTGCTCCACAAGGGGCAACAGACTTTGGTGAGGGAAGTAACTTCTTTATGGCCTTGTGACTATAAGCTTCTACCCCAAATAAATACCCTTTATAAAAGCCAACAGATTTCTGGTACTTTGCATCAGCACCTGACTAATACACATATACACAAATAAAGCATATTCTTTCAACTCAATGAAGAATTTATGCATGACTTTTCAAGAAATCTTGATAAATGCATAATAAAGGAACCATACCATTAGAGATGCATACAATTTCATGGCCGGAGGATGATTAGGTTTCAGCCACAGAGAAGAGTTATTGTTGGTATAATTTATAGTATTATATTAGATATAAATGTGAACAGCATTGTATACATCATCTTTAGTTATTTTCAGGATATGGTCTACAATAAGAAGTTCAAAGAAAATTAAACATACATCATCTTTCAATGTTGTTATAAGACCTCTTAAGGTAGATTCAGCTTTAAGAAGTTTTGATTCTCCTGTGTCAGACCAGAAAGTCGTATATACTTCTCCACAGGCGATCAAATTAAAATCTAAACTTTGTAGCATGTCATTCAAGATCCTCCACAATCTGGCTTCAAATTACTTTTTCAGTAACACCTCTTCTCACTCTCCCACCCCCATGCCCTTTACCAGACCATTCCCTAAAGATGCTGCATTTTGTGGCACAGCTTTGCTCTTGGTGTTTCCTCTGCTTGAAAACACTCTGCTCCTCCTTTCATATCCATGGAAAATCTGACTTCTTCTTTAACTTAAAATCACTTCCTTTGTGAAGCATTCTTCTAGCCCCTCTGGCAGAATTATTTTTTGCTTCATTTTTCCTCCCATGTAGCCTCATGCAAACTTCTGCTGTAGCCTTTATCACCATCAAATTTAAACGATTGTGTTTGTGTTTCTAGATTGTCAGTACCTCAAAGCTAGAAACTGTTGTATTCATCCTGCCTAGTGTAACACCAATACAAGGGTTGCTCAAAAAATATTGGCTGAAAAAAATGAAAGATTATGGTATCGCTAGTCAGATACTCATTAATTATTCTTGCTTCTCTGACTTTGCTTCCTAGGTGTCATCTTGACTTTAGAACCTTAACTGCCTTAACCAAGTGATCAAAGTTAACATCACAAGTGTTAAGTCATGTGGATATCAGGTTCCCCTTTCATGATGAACTGAGAAAGGGCAATTCATCTTGGTGCTATTCTTTCCCCAAACATGTGACTCCAGTCTAATCAAGAAGAAACATCTTGAAGGATATTTTTCAAAATACCTGACTAGTACTTTTCAAAAGTATCAAGGTGATGAAAAACAAGGGAAGACTGAGGAACATCACGGACCAAAGGAGACTAAGGAGACATGGACTAAATGCAATGCAGTGTCCTGTGAAGGCTCTGGGAACATAAGAAGGACATGAGTGCAAAAACCGACGAAATCCAAATAGAGTTCACAGTTTAATTGACAGTGTGGTGCCCATGTTAATTTCTTAGTATGGATGAATGTGTCATAGTTACATAAGATAACATTAGGAGATGTTAACACTAGCTTTACAACTCAGTCTGTAAACTAAAGAGTTAAACAAAACAAAACAAAACAAAACAAAAACAACTGAACTGACCGATAATCATGCTGACTGGTTTGGTTTGGATTCTGAATCCCAAAACGCACCCAGATTTCCATAAGCTGCCTTATGGCAGATGGACACAGAAAGACCCAAGCGAGTCCTTTTTTCTGACAAGAAGTCACATTTATGCTTTTGTCTTCTCAGGGCTACACATTCAAAGTCCTCCTGAGTCCTATAAACACCCTATATAAAATGGCCTGGTGTTTTGGTGTCATATAGCCAGATCATCTCCACACAAAGTCAAAGATAATGCATATAGAAAATGGAAGGTCATGGCTTGAAAAGTTAAATATACAGCAAGAGTCTTTTAAGAGTTGGTCTATTAGGAAACTAACACAGCATGTTAGAGTTAATGTATAACACTGCTGATAGACAAAGCGACTCTCACATTTTGGTCTTATGACCCCTATATACTCTTAAAATTATTGAGGACTCCACCAAGAGCTTTTGATTATATGGATTATAATTATTGTTATTTACCATATTTGAAATGAAAACTAATTAAAAGATATATTTATCAGTTCATTAAAAGTAATAAAACCATTACAGGTTGTAGCCGTTTGGCAGTTTGATGTAATTATGAATTCTAAAAATATATATTGGATTATGCTTGTAAACTGGTCTGCTAATCTGGGCATGATTAAATTATGATTAGGGCATTAAATGGGCCACCTCAGTAGGGCGTTGAACCCCACCCCTTGCTGGGTGGGGGAATCAAATATAAAAGGCAAGGCAAAGGACAGAGGAAGCAGTTCTGATGTTGGAGTTCTGGTGAAGAAGTAGAGAAGGCCCCATGATAGAGATAAGCCATTTGCCTGAGAGTTCACAGCTGGCCTTGTAGAGAGAAGCAAAGCCTAGAGAGCCTCATAGTCTACAGCTGACCTTGTGGAGGAAACAGAGGAGCTAAGCCTGGAGAGAAGCACAGCCCCGGGAAGAGAGGAACCCAAGAAGCCTGAACCCTGGCAAACGTCGACAGCTGTCTTGCTCCAACATGTGGCAATGGACTTTGGTGAGGGAAGAAACTTAAGCTTTTTGGCCTAGTAACTGTGGACTTCTACCCTAAATAAATACCCTTTATAAAGACCAACAGGTTTCTGGTATTTTGCATCAGCATCCCTTTGGCTGACTAATACACAGATTAACATGAAAATATTATTTTAATTAAAAAAAACTATATTTTCCCAAGAAATTAGCTCAAAGTGTGGCACTGTCTTACAATTATGCAAATATTTTCAATGTCTGGCTTAATGGAAGACAGCAGGATTTTCAGATCTGCTTCTGTATTCACTCTGTTGTGATATGTTGTTTTGGTTGAAGCAACTGAAGAAAATATGGTCTCTCACTGATATGTAATTGGAAACGAAAGAAATATTTTAATAGTCCTTTCAGATAATTGTGGATATTCTCCCTTTATATTACAACAAAACTCAACAAACAAATAATAGTTTCTTAAAGGTTAGCTGTACTAGGCAATCTGAAACCATATCAATAAATTCTTTGTACTCTGTTATTTTAAAATATATTGGTCTGGGGGAATGGATGTGGCTCAAGCAATTGATCACCTGCCTCCCACATGGGAGGTCCTGGGTTTGGTTCCTGGTGCCTCCTGGGTGGAAGAAACAAACAATGAGCAGACGAAAAGCAGACATCAAGCAAGAAATGAAAACAACAAGCAGACAATGAGCAAAAACAACGAGCAAGACAACAAGCAGACAGTGAGTAGAGACAGACCAGCACAGGGGGTGGATGTGATGCAAGCAGGTGGGCATCCACCTCCCTCACAGGAAGTCCCACACAGTTCAGTTCCCAGTGCCTCCTAAAGAAAAAACAAACAGACAATGAGCAAAAAAAAACAACGAGCAGACAATGTGCAAAAGAAAACAACAAGCGAAAACAACGAGCAGATGAGCAAAAACAACGAGCAAACAGATGAGGGAGCCATGGGGTGGGGGTGTGTGAAATCTATCGCTCCGTTTTGTACTTTTGATGGATGTTTTACCCATGCATGATTTTGTAACATTATACATTGGTCATTTGGAAAATACTGATTTACTGAGTTACTCAGATATTCCAACTGTTGACACATTTCAATTTACAATATTTAAAAAAATCACATTCATTTATATCACCACCAATCTCATCAGAAGAGTCTTTGGGAAACTGCCAAGTGCACAGTGGCAGATAAAAGTTTTCTCGTTTCCCAATTTCTCATTTTTCCCTTGAAAGCTCTAATTTTATCCTTGGCAGCCAATACTGTCAGTTGTTTTCCTTGGGTCACAGACTTGCTTTGTTCATTTCTGAGAAAATGTCGGCCAAATACCAATAGTTTGTCAGAATAACCATAGTTTGTCTGTCAGTCATTCTTTCAAGTAAAAACTATGTTCCACAATACCATTTACTATGGTAAATGATGGGCTATAGTTAATAGCACAATTATAAAAGTGTTCTTTTATGAATTGTAACAAATGTACCACACTAATGCAAGGGGTTAATAATAGGGTGATATACGGAAACTGTATTTTATGCATGATTTTTCTGTAAACCTACTACTTCTCTAAAAAACAAAACAAAAAAGACAACTATGTTTCATGAAAAAAGCAGCTAGTTCAGTTTGCAATTCAAACAAATACACGAAAGCTTTTCCTTGAGACAACAATAAGAATCAGGTACACAAAGAAAATGACATGCAAATTTCCCATTTCATCACACAGAATATTAAAAAGACATTTTCTCAAAGGTTAAGATCTAATAACTTTAATACTTCTTCATCAAGAACATTAAGTGAAAGTGGCTTTTTTTTTTTTTTTTTTAATTGCAGTTGTGTGGTGGTAAAGAATAGTTACCAAGAATTTGGTGTCACTACTTTGATTTGTGCTAAGGATCCAGCAGTTTCACCCACCATCGCCTTTGCACCATTAGTGCAAATGTCAACACAGTGAAAAAGGCAAGAAGCATCTCAGTATTATTATGAAATATTTTTGGCCCCATGAAGTCCCTAGGGATCCCCAGTGTATATGAAATTTTTGAGAACTCTGATATAGAAGGCGTTTATAGGGATGCCATCTCTTTTCCTTTAAAAACTAGGGACTTCTCCAAGGAGAACCTAAAACTCTGAAGGCAAAACTTTTAACAGCATGATCGCACAATTCATACAGTTGTGGAAAGATATAGCAAAGGGAATGGTAAATGTAAGAATGCCAGTATGTACCAGAGATTATTTTAGTTAATGGAGAGGTGATGAATTGAAGTGAATGCAAAATAGTAGAGAGTCTATGAAGTCAGCGAATGCAGAGCTAACTTTGGAAGGCTGAGGTAATGACAGGGAATGAAGAACAGGGTAGTCAAAGGAGACCAGGCATGTATGAGGATTCACCTCCTACTCTACATGGCCACGCCTCTGGCTTGCCCATCTGGAGAGGCAGAAGCTTCTTACTGAGAGCTAGTCTGAAGACTGGGAAAGCTACCTGTAGGCAACTAGACCCAACTCTTTCTTTCTTTGCTTTCTTTCCCTTTTTCTTTGTCTCTTTCCTTCCCTCCTTCCTTCCTTCTTATCCTCCCTTCCCTCCCTCCCGTGCTTTCTCTCAAAATAGTTGATTTATTCATTTTTCTAACAAGTCTGTCAGCTATTAAATTGGGTTACTGTGAAATAATACAAAATCTTAATTTTAGGTGAACAATTCAAATAATATTTCATAAATTTTTTTTTTCAAGGCCAGCTTCTGGACCACACAATAAAATTCCCAAATGAGAGGATGAGTGGATTCACAAAGATATATAAATTTTCAGATTTGACAAAATCAATTTAGTATATTTTGACAGCTATCTACAATAGAGCTTAATGCTAAGCTTTTTACGCTGAATAAGGAATAAAACAAATTTTCCACCCGTGTTTTGATTGGGAGGTTTTAAGTTTCCTATTCACATTAGACAGCAGTCTGAGGCTGTTTGATAAAACAATCCTTGACTATTTAGTAACTGCCTCATAAAATGTCTCAATATCTGAGAAAAAAGAGAAGCTCAAGGCAAAGACATTTTGGAAATATAGGTTTTAACCAGAATCTGTATGCTAAGTAAACATCCTCTAGTGTTCAGCCAGAAAGACTTGCCGCTGTGGCATTTGGGTCTTAAAATAACAAGACAAAGATCTCCATGCAAACAATAAATGATATCAAAAAGTTTCTTATCAAAAATAAAATATTTTCTGAAGGAATTTATGTGGGAAAAAGCTTTACACTAAAGCCCACTTAATACATTGTAAAAACAGTGGTAGCTTTAAATTTGGGACTTAGTAACGAGAACATGCTAAGCAGTATTATTTGTTTTGCGACTATGTTCTCTTTTTACAAACTGCAAATTAATTTTTTCTATTAAGGACCCTTTTTTGGTCTTGTCTGATTTGCTTTGTTTGTAAATATGACTACTGTCAGTTTTTGGCTTTATGGCAGAATATCAAATTCTCGATGAACTGACAACTCGGCAGTCAAGACATTGGAGAGCTTCCCCTTTAAAAAAACATATTAAAATTTTAACATTGTACCACAATATGATACTCTCATATTCTAAAATATACATATATATTTTAACATGTACTTGATCTAAATCTCCCAAAGGGCATACATTCTCCTCTATAAATGAGATTGCATATGAATTGGGAACCTCAGCTTGATTTGTGCAGCCCAGCTAACCACGGAAGATAAACACCAGCCCTGTTATAATTCAGTATGCAACTGAGCTAGTCTTCCCCCACAGCAGAGGGAAAAAAAAAAAAAATCTCTCCTATTTTCTAAAGTTGCCCATCTCTATCCATTTCTCTTGAATTGCCACAACTGCCCAGATAAAACATTTGAGAGGACGTCAGCTTTAATTAACGTAACATGACCTGATCATTTCCACAGTTAAGAATAAAGAAGTTGGCATTCTTTAAATCCAAAACTCAACCTGGAGATTATGCTAAATTGCTTCATTCATAGTCCACACTCCTCCGCTCATGTCAGAAGGACAGCATTTGTCCCCTCTAGTGATAAACAAATTATACATGAAATCAATTCCACTTCACAATCATTTTCCCTATTGGGCATTATCTTTCCTTTCCTGCTCCCTCCAGTTAAGCCCGCATCCTGTAACTTGCTAATGAGCTGGGGGCTTTCTGTTCCAGGTGGCACCCCCTGCCTCGAAGTCGCGACATTTCCCATTTCGAATGCTGCTGGCATTTTTCGACAGCTCCTGCTAACTAGCCTTTTTGACCTGCACTAAGAGGAACTCATCTGATCGAATCCTCTAACCTGCCAATCATTCCAGCAAATGATCTTCACAGTCACTCCCAAGGCAGGAATGGAGGGGAATTAAAAAAAAAAAAAAAGGAAAAGCAAGTAAGAGAATGAGGTAGAGTAGGCAACCGCTGCCTCTGCAGCCACCTAATGAGAATACTATAAGTCTCTGAGGCAGCTGAAACACTGAAAAACTGGTGGGAAAATTAGGACACAACCGAGTGCCTGGCTCTGTAATTACTGATTTCTTTCCATCCTGAGATCATTTTGAGAGCAACACCTCTGAGATGTGCCAGTTTCTAAAGAACACAAGAACACCCTGCCTTACGTAGAGAAAATAGATTTATTTCTCCTGCCATTATCAATATGCAATTCTCATAATCCCATTCTGTCAAACAGCATCCTTTGCAGAATTAATTACATGCTATAAGCTCATTAAGTGTGCATTTGCAACTAGGGATGATTATAATGTTTGCCACAGTGAAGAAAGGAACCTCTCTTATTTCCAGGCATATTTTAAATGTTGCCACCATTTAGGGCTGTTGATTTTCATACATTCACATAAAAACAAACAGGTATGGTAGAGGTTGGTATTGGGCTCAGGGAGGATTAAATTCTTGATGCTGACAAAATAGGATAATCTGGGCCTTTTAAGTTAATGGAGGTAAAATAATTATATGTTTTTTTCTTCCAGATTTTTCTTGTATAGAACCAGTTTATTTAATTACATTTAAACTTAGTGGGTCCCCAGTGTCTCAAATGACCCAATTACTTCAGGAAGAATGCTCTAGGAGATGGTCAATTTGGCCATGGATCAAAATTCCAGGTATCTTAATATGGAATAGATTTGTTGACTAAGGAATTATACAACATAATTATGTGTTATCACCGCAGCATTGTATGTAGTAGTGCAAAATAAATATTGTACATAATTTAATTGCACATGGTAATCACACATCTTTCCCAATTTATAGTAATTAGGCCAACAGCCCCATTTAGAGTAATAATAATATGTAATTGAGGGCATTTTACTAATTACATTGAAAATGACAATCCAGATCAGTTAAAAATCCAAGGGCATATATAATGCAAATCACTTCAAAAGAATGGTGATAATTTAAATGGGAAAAGTTTACCCAAGTCTGGAAGTTAACACCAAAGTATCTAATTCTATATTTGACATATGTGATCATATTTACTTTGAGATAAACGTTCCATCAATTTCTGTAACTTTTGACTATTTTTATTTTAGACCTTGTAAATTATTTTCTTAGGTAGAAAACAAATCATTTGAATAATCTATGATGCTATCCTAACAATTCAAGGAGTGTTGAAAAAATCATTCTGTTTGTCTTTGTGAGTATATTGAGACAGAGGGGGGGAGGATGTGGGGAGGGGAGAGAGAGTTGTTAGAGGAAGCAGCTATCTTCAATTCCAAAAGAGACTCAGTCAATTATTCATTTGCACAACCAATGTGATGTTCTTAAAAGCTTTATTCAGAGAAGCATCTCAGAGTATTGCAACCATTTTGTTAAATATACTTGTAATAATTTAGCTAAAATGTTTAATTTTGTTAGAACTGAAATAGATCCAGGTTGTGGATTTCATTACATTTGCTATCTGTCTAGAATTTTAATGTGCCTAAAGACCTGAAGCCCTGGCTTTTGTTCCAGGGCCCCAGTTTCTATCCCTCCCTGCTCCCAACTCCTCATTTCTACCCAGACAAAGCTCCCATGTGAGGAATATTCCAGGAGGATTGATGAGCACCCGAGGGACAATGGGAATAGTTTCGAGCTTCTTTCTGCCTTCCCTTCTCGACATTGTCATTTAGACATTGTCCTCCATGCATTCAAATGTCATCCCAGACCATCAGCCCACTTCAACTGAAACAGTCTCCTTTTATGCTCAGACACTTCTTAGAGATCGCAGCCCACAAAGACTGTCTAGTGGGATTCGGCTGCTATCCTGGTATTAATAATACAATACAGTGCATTTAAGGCAAAGACGATTCCCTCTGTATCCCAAGTTCATCAGAATCAACCTTAAATGAAAAGGAAAAATAGAGCACCCAAACTGATTCTAACTACTTGCTATATGTGACTGCAATAGATTTCTTGCTTACTAGCCCTATCACATCTTGCACCCACTATGTATAAGAAAGCTTCCCTCATGTTGTGCTGCTGGCTAAACAGTCCCTAAGAAATTAATTTGGGTTTTAAAAAGGAAGAAGATTCAAGTTGCAGTGCAACTCTCCCCCATAATTTGAAAACTCCCCTGAGCTGAAAATGCTAAATTACAAAAATATAGTCAATTTTCAAGGATCCATGGATGGATGAACCAGTTTGTAAAGCATCAAACCATTTTTTTTTTTCTTTTAGCCATTTTTTTTTTTCTTTTAAAAACCTTCAATCAGAGAAGGGAAAAGGGAAAGCAAGGACAAAAATGTATTATTATTTTTAGTTTCAAATATTCTGAATTTCTTGCTTTTAAGGAATTATTTAAGGATAAAGGGAAGGGGCATCATGTGTGCAACATATTTGGTTTAGGAAAAAAGTGTGTGTGTATACATACACACACTATATATGTAATAGATAGGGAGACAGAAACATATATGGAGAAAATGAATGATAAAGCAAATGTTGCAAATGTAGGAATATGCTAATTTGAGGCACCTGGGTGAAGGGTATCCAGAAATTCTTGCAACTTTTCTGTAAACTTGAAATTCTGTCAATATAAAATAAATACTTAAAAAATGCACTTTAATGAAGCATGATGCATTTAACCTTATTTCCATTTTGCTTGGTGACAAACCCTGTATGCAAGTATGCTGATTAAGGTAGTAAAGGTCTTACAGTCCTTTGCTGACCCATTCATGGGATTGGGAGGGGCAGAAGGAAAGAGAGGGTGGAAGGAAAGAGAAGGAAGAGGGAGGAGAAAAGAGAGAAACTTCCTTAGCCTCCTGTTTGGCATCAGAGTTTAAAGGTGATAACAGACTCTCCAGGCTAGAGGGAAAATTAAGGAAAGGGAGGGTGGGCTGGGGTGGGGAAACTAAGCAACATTCCAGCCACTTCTCTATGGGGTATTCATAACATGCATTATGCATTTGTGGTTTGAAGTGCTGTCAATTTCCCAAATAGCATGTGTTTTTCATCTGTAGCAATGTGGGTAATGACAACAAACTGGAATTCTTTCCCATAAAACCTGTAAGGAGCACTAAGGTTTGTTACAACATTAGGCAGCAGAGATAATAAAACTACAGTTGTCTGATAGGGAAAAATTGCAGAATCATGTAGAAAACAGGACTTCTTGCAGGAAAAAAAAAAAAAAAATATATATATATATATATATATATATATATACCTTCATATTACTAAAACAAAGTTAGATCCAACACTTGAATTTCTTATATCCTGGAAAGGAGTAATGGGTGTTATCTCTTCTGTCTAGAGTTGAGAAAACGCAACATGTTGTAAAAAGAACTTTAGTCGATTAGTTGAAAATATCACACGACGAGGATGCTATTTATTCCATTAAAACTGGAGTTTCTCTCTGTAATTGTCAATTTGTTCCCACTGCCAGTCAAGGTGCCTTTCAGTTTCTACAGGATGCTTAGTTGAAGCTTCAGAAACTGCTACCATTGCCCCCTTCTAAGGCTTCTTTGAAAAAAGGCTGCCAGTTCAGAGCTCAGCTGCCTGGAACAGGACTCAGTGCCTGACCCAGAGGTGGTCTACCATCGGCAGGCACCATATATGGGGGTGGCTGACACAACAACCTAGCTCCAAGGGGTGCTGTCTACTTCATGATGATGCCTACACCAATCAGAGCTGCTCCCGGGGTGGGGTGGGGTGGGGTGTTGAATCTGAATCTATTAGGCAACAGACTGTACCAGAAATAGAAGAACAAAGAGAAGCAGCAGTAAGGATCCACAAGAAAGCAGAAATGTGTTGGCAGAAGCCATGAGGTGAAGAGAAGACAAAAGCAATGTTAGTGCAGAGACAGAAAAAGTGTGCTGCTACAATGGCAGAGCACGGAGGAGAGCGACGGATGACTATCTCCTAGGGAGCAGTTACCAGAGCTGAGCTGGTGGTTGAGAAGGCAGATGGAGTAAAGCTACAGGTGGATTCTGACTGATGTTCCAGTCTTCATGAAACCTGGTGGTGTAGTTACTGAGGCTTCGACCTGTTCTTTTTACTTCCCGGACCAGTCTCAACCCAGGCCACTGCTGAAAACTGACTGAGTTTCCTTTCCTAGCAACCTGAAAGATGCCAACACCTGCTTTCCTGGGGGCACCAGGCATGAGATATCTCCACGGTCACTCTGTTTTCAGCCTTTGCCCCTCTCACTTTGCCACCTGCCTCTTTCTTCCCTTGGGTTTCTCCTCACACACTTTGGCTTTCTCTTAAAGTGAATATAATCTAGAACTGAAACATATTTTCCTTGAATTCAGTTTAACGTTTCCAATTCTTCTTTTAAAAGGCAGGTAGTGGAGATTATCTACACCATCACCGTCCAGGAGAACATTCTGCGAAGATGGGAATGTTCTATATCTGTGCTGTCCAGTGCAGTGACCACTAGTCACGTGTGGCTACGGAGCATTTGGAATGTGGTACTGTTACCGAGGAAATGGGTTTTTAATTGTTTGCCTGTCTCCAGGCCTACCCCAAATAAGTTGATCATCTCACTTCATAAACATAGAATTCTCAAGGCAAGGAGAGGGACTCTTGAATAGTTACTGAAGGATTTCTTTACAGGTGATTTAAGGCTACCTGCATCAAAAGTCCTCAGTGTGCTTTAAAGATGCAGATTCATGGGCCCCAGGAATCTGGATCCTGAGGGATTCCAGAGGGGCTTTGGCACCCCAGGGTGTGAGAAGCATCACACCGCTGAGCGCTCAGCTGGTAATGCCAGAAGCACCAATGCATTATCTGCTGCCTGGGATTAAAAAAAAACAAAAAACAAAAAACAACCTCCTTTTGTCTTATTTAACAAAAAGTTTTGGAGCAATATATTCATTCTGCTCTGTTTACCTCATGGCCTACTTTTAGGAAATTTTACTTTGATGACTGAGTCAAGTAGATAGAGTCTACCACATTTATTTTTCCTCGTACAATACCTAAGTAATGTTGATTAGCAAAGATAATATGCTGAAAGGTAGGGAGAGGGTTTCTAAGATATGCATGCAGTTAACTTCTTGACTTGAACCAAATAAAATTCCTTCATGTACTAGACAGATATTTAAATTTAATAGAGTCTGAAGACCAATTGGTTCACTGAAGAGAGAAGGCCCATAATGAGCACATACCATTTCAGAAAAATTATAAAACAGATGTCTAAAAGATGGGAGCACATTCTTATTTATCCTTTGTATTCAGAAAAAGAAGGAGACAGAGCAACCCTGCACTCCCTGTCTCAATTTAGAAAAAAGGGAAAATTAAACTCAACATAGGGGTGTGTTTGGTATCACTGCACGCAATATAAGTTATACCAATGGATGTGAAATTCAATATAGCTTCTGGCCTTTTCCTGGGGGAAAATTTCTATGCACATTTAAGGCTCTCTCAGTCCTTGTGAGGGCCTTACCCTTCAATGCTGATAGGAAGAGTGGTAACAATCTATACAATCTTTAGTCTAGTAATATATTTAGAGGATAATGAAAGGCAGGAAGCACAATATTTTGGTCATCCAGTATGGCCCCTATCCCATTTATAACTTAGGTGCTTATGGTTTTATTTTCATTTAAAACCAAAATTGCTTTCCACTGCAAAGCATCTCATTAGCCTTTCTACTAAGGCCAATTTATGCAAATCCCGCATTATTAGCTAAATAATTGAAGTGAACCTAGCATGAAAGTATAGAAATAATTTGGTATTGAGGTATGGGAGAAAATTAGGACTTGAAGCACTCCTGCCTGCTCAGTCTTCATTATCTCAATAACAGAAATGATATTAGGCATTTTCCACATTAATCTCTGTGTAACTCCCCAAAGAGAGGTGGGTAAAGTGTTAGCAAATGGTTTTAGCCTCTTTGAGCCTCCAAACCTTTCCCCTTCCCTCTCTCCTTCCTAATCTCTCTCTGTTGTGCAAAGAACCGGGATATTTAGGGTAAGTTTAAGATGCTACAGCCTTCTCTAAGCAGTTAATTAATTCAACAACAACAAAATCAAAGTCTAGGGAATAAGATGTTTTTCCCCATGAATACACTTACTTTCTGCTCTAAAGTGAGAGACTTTTTGCTGTCTAATGCCTACAATTTTACAATCAGATATTGGTCAGAAGAAAAGGCCATTGCGTAGAGTATATTAGGCCAACATACAGGCTATATTATATATTTATTATATATTTGACCTCTAGGAAAGCCCAGTTTGATTTTAAAAAATACAACCCACAAAGATGAGGAATTAAAATGATTTCTTTTTCTGCTAACTGACAGAAAACACTTAAAATCCAGCTTCCCTGCAGCTTTTCTGAGAAACAGTTTGACAAAAAGAAAGAAAAAAGAAAAAGAAAAATTTAGATGTTACCTTAACAGTAATGTTGAATTGAACTGAGGGACTTGGATTTGAAAAGAAAAAAAAACCAATAACAAAAACACACATTGCAAGAACAACTAAAATATAAAAGCTGTAAAAGTTGATGTGAAAAAGACAAAATGCATCAAGAAAACATTTGTCTGGTTAACAAATAATTCCACCGTGAAGATATAACCGTAAATTTAAAAAACAACTTGCTAAGAAAGTACATTTTTGTAAAGGCTTTGAATATTTAACAGTTGCAGTTCTGAGCACCTTTATAAAATCTCTTTTCAATGAGCAATTTCTCTGTCCTTATCACCAGCGCTTCTACCCTGTGAGCTGTGATTTTGGAGGAATAACGGTCCTGAAACATGTTTTAGTGGCTTCCACTGCCAAGCTCAGGTCAGAGAGATCTCAAAAGAGTCTAGAAAAAGTACACACCCGCTGCGGATGAAATTTAGGCTTGCTTGTGTGCACGTGTGACATGAAGCAGCAGCACAAATAACATTCACTTTTTGTTTTGTTCTACTGAATAGACTAAGGGATTTGTAAAGCCAGGGGGTAAGGTAGGTTAAATTCTTTAAAAAGCATATCCTGCCACCCTCATGAACTTAAAACCACTTTCAGAGCCAGGGAGTAACTGGTGAAAAACTCTGTCCCAGTCTTTGACCAACTGAAATTCAGATTGGAAGTACAAATGCTATCGAGTCAGGTTGTGCTTCTAAGTAACTTTTAATCCAATAGGAAGAAATAATAACCTGAAGGATGAAGAATCTTACTTTTAACTACAGAGTGGCAAGTTTAATAGTAACATCTTCTGACTGATCTTTCATCCGCGGATCTTTATCTCTAAATCATTCATAAATCACTGCCATGTTCCTGAGCAGGTAAAACTGGCCCCTACATCGAGTGTGCACAAAAGCTAAGTTCAGAAATACTTCATGATACTAATGAATCACCCACAAGACAATGTCAACATTGTGTCAGCGGTGTCAATTTAACCTGTTAACATATTTTCAATTAAGAGAGGGAGGAAGAAGAGGAGCTTCTACACCGTACATATCCTTCAGTTTATTGAAGAGGTATGTGGTGGTTTGAAGCTGTACGTACACCAGAAAAACATGTTCTTAAATTTAATCTATTCCTGTGGGTGGGAACCCATAGTAAGTAGATCTTTTGATGCAGTTACTTCAGTTAAGGTGTGGCCCACCTCAATCAGCAAGGGTCTTAATCCTATTACCGGAGTCCTTTATAAGCAGAATGAAATTCAGACAGACAGACAGAGAGAGAGAGAGAGAGAGAGAACATCAACAGAACCCAGAAGAGAAGGGAAAGACCAGGAATGCTGCCATGTACCTTGCCATGTGACAAGCTAAGGACCAACGATCACCAGCAGCCAGCCCTAGAACAACACAGTGTCAAGGAATAAAGCATTGCTTTGATGACACCGTGGTTTGGACTTTTTCCTGGCCTCGAACCATGAGTCAATAAATTCTCATTGTTTAACCTGACCCATTTCATGGCTTGCTTGAACAGCCTAGGAGACTAAAACAAGTTGACTGCTGAACATCATCATGAGCAAGGTACAAGTATCTACTGCTTTTTAAGGACCAGTACGTAAGCCTTCTCCACAGATAAGTTTGTTCTCTACTTGTTTCAGAGAGTTGTGTGACACTGAAGGAAAGGATATGTGTAGGCCCAAACTTCCAAAAAATAAAAAGACACTTCCATCTGGCAATAAAGAAAGACACAGTCTTTTCAGAAGTCGCCACATTATGCATGTTACTGTGAAGCATGTAAGATGACGAGGACAGGCTGACGTGCCTACGGATTGCCACACTTAGATTATGCTTTCTCTCTTCAAAACTGTAGAGTCAAACAGCAGGATAGTAAATAAGAAAAGCATCATCATGATACATTCTGTATGAGGGGCTAGGAAGGAAGCAGAAATGGGTGGAGCGGCCCAGATGGCAGCTGAACTCTCATCCTCGCTTAACGAGGCAGCCACGATGGAGCTACACACAAAACCTTCTGGCAGGCATGTGACTAAAGGATTTCCAAATTTCCTGAGCAACAAATTAAAAAAACTGTGTGGGTCAAACAAAGCAGGTCTGTGGCTCAGATACAGCCCGATGATGATCTTTTTCTAACTTCAAAGAATTTGTCAGTAGTTAAAATAATTTGCTATGACTAAAATGACTTGCTTATGACTACATCAATTATAAAGATAAAATACAATTTTGGGTAGAATCTGGAATGCACCCGAGAGTATGGGAATGACTGACTCCATTCTGCCTCAGTAGAAAATATGATGAATGCCATAATCAATATAAGAAACTCATAAGATACCTTGGGGGAAAATATCGATCTGAAATATTTCATTTAAAAGAGCTATTCAATATCCATCCAAATTACTTTCCAAGGAAAGTAGGTCATCTTACCTGCACTCTCTTGAGAATTTTGTGCTTGTCAGTGCTTGCTATTTGATAGACTTTTGCCATAACTATTGTTTTTTCCAAAGGCCCGCATGCTTTCTCCAGCTTCTGGTTGCAATCGTACATTTGGGACGGTAAAAATAGAAGACACTGTGGACAGAATGAAAAGTTTTCATTTGCACATTTATAGATGTATTTAAAGGCTTTTCTTTAAAAAAAAAAAATGGGGATTGAGATGCAATTTTGGATGCATGGCACATCAAACATTATGATATGTGTTGGTCTTTGAAGTGCCACATGGTCGGTGGTCACTGCCACACATGCTCCTTATACACTGACGACAGAACAGTCTGCCTTCCCCACAGAATCACAGCTCAGTGGATCACTCACATTCCTCCGATCCAGAACTGGCTTGGGTTTGGAAACATCATCTTTGTATTGCCATTTTAACGTGATATTTTTTCAACCACTCATTGGAGAAATATTTATTGAGCCCCACACTGCTCCAGCTATTGCAGTATGGTAAAGTGAACAGAACAGGATGAAAAGATACCTCCGTCCTTGTTGATTCTGGTTGGGGGAGACAGACATTAAACAACCAAACAAATATAAATATAACATCAAGTAGTAATAATTGTGATCTAGAAAAAGCAAGCAGGGAAGAGGAACTAGAAGTTGGGATGGCAGCAGGTCAGTGAAGACTTCTTTGATAAGCTATCTTTGAGCAGAGACACAAGGAGGTGATGGGACAACCCAGGTATATATCTAGAGAATGGGCAAGTGCACAATGTAGAAAGAGGAAACAATAAAAGCTGACTCTAAGGAGGCAAACCAGTTAGGAAGCTACTGTAAAAATGCAGGTGAAAGAAGATGGTGAGCAATGTGGGATAAGGTGATAGCAGCGAAGGTGGTAAGAAGTGGTGCGATTCTGGATGTATTTTGAAGGTAGTACTAACAGAGTCTGTAAAAGAACTGGATACAGAGTCTGGCAAAAGAAGAGGTGTCAAGGATAACTCCAAGGTTTTTGATTTCATCAACTGGAAAAATGACATTGCTCTTTATTGACAAGGGGAAGACTTCGGAAGGGACAAGTCTGGGGAGAAAGAGCAGGAGTTTAGGTTTAGTAATATTAAGTTTGTGATGCCTACCAGACTGCTAGACGGAGGTGGTGAGTAGTCAGTTGAGTATGCAAGTCTGGAGTCAGGGATGATAGGATGGAGATTTAAATTTGGATGCTGTCAGAGTACTGATGATATTTAAATCCTGAGATTGGATGAGATCATTTAGGCTTTCTCTTTCGAGAAAGATCTGAGCATTAAGCCCTGGGGCACTCCAGCAGTGAGAGGTCTGGCAGATGGGGAAAAATCAGTGAAGGAGACTGAAAAGGAGAGTCTAGGGAGGCAAAAGGAAAACCACACACAAGAGATTGGTGTCCTAGAACTAAGTGAAGGAAGTGTCACAAGGAGGAAGTGGTGGCCAACTGTGTTGAATTTTGCTGATGGATCAAGATGAGAGCTTGGAAAACACTGATGGCTAGAACAGCATGAAGGTTACTGTGGAGTTTCCTAACAGCAGGTCTGGAGGAGTGGGAGCAAGAGCCTGGTTGGAAAGGATTCAAGAGAGAAGAGATGGCTAGGAATTGGAAGCAGCAAATATGTTCGAAATAAGGGTGCTTTGTTTTATTTTTTTAAAGATGGCATTGAGGTATATTAATGGCATAATGTTGTTTTATGATAATATGTAGGAATATAAAGAAAATACATAGATATGTAGGAAAACCTACAAACCTTAGCACTGGGAAGGCCCTCAGGGATTGCTACGCCCATCTCTCTTATTCTCTGGAAGAGAAATGTGAAGCCCAGACAGACCAAGGGACTTGTCTGAAGTTGCCCAGCTGTTAGCAGAGCTGCAGCTGGAATCCAGGCGGTCCTGATTCCCAGTTCAGTGCTCTTTACACCATACCAATTTGTTGGCCTTCTTTCACTGTAGATTTGAGTTTTGTGAATTAGCAAATCAATGTAATAAAATCAAGGACTCTGTGCTAAGAAGTGTATTTTGTTCATTTATTTTGACAAGGGTAGTTGAGCTTCAATTATTTATGTAACTTGCTAGTATACACAGGAGAATGTCCTATGGTGTATTTGGAAAAAGTAATGAGTTTCTTCTAAATCAGCCCTTCATTTACTTTGCTGCAATTAAATCTTCGTGAAGTGGGGCAAAGCTGCTGGCGTTTCAGGAGGGACAGAATGACAGGGAGCCACCAGCCAGCTTTAACTGCCAGATCCCCAGTAGCTGTACCCTTATTCTTGCTTGATGCATTTATAAAACTCCTGCTTTGATGGCACACTATGTATTACTTCTAAATTTCAGTATTATATCAACTGAGCAGGCTTTAAGGGAAAGTACAATAAAAAAAAGAGTTTAAATTGTTAGGTGTTCTTCCAAAGCACATAAAAGTCTGGCATAAGCATATAACTGACTGCAAGTAGCAAGTCTTTGACAACACCTGATGTACTTCTCTGCAGGGTCTGATATATTAACATAGGCTGAGCAGGCTCAAGCCTACTTTTACCTGATTTTTGCCCCCAATCTTCTCCTTTTAAAGCTGGCTTTCCTTCCTGCTTACCTAAGCATTGTCCTCCTTTGTGAACATTCTTCAAAAAGTGCTTTGAGCCATCTTTAAAATTGTGAGGTACCTGGAATCGACTAAACCATGGCTGGGTTGCTAAGACAAATCCATTTATTAGTTCTGCACTACTTCTTCCCAGGTGCACCTCCTTTCACATCTCCTTGGAAAGAAAGCACCTGAGAGTATTGTGCTGCTGCCTTTTGCCAACTGGTGAACTTTTACAAGACTCTGCACTAACAGTCTGCACAATAGTAATACACTAATATTCTGCAGAATATTTAACTAGATGACAGTCAGCAAGACCAGTCATTTCACTTAACAGAACTAGTTTTCTCCAAGTCTCCAAAGTCTGGGAATTCTTTGTTTTGTAAACATGTTTACAAGTACAGCCACATTGTTCTAAATGGAAATTACTGTAGTATTTAATACTGGGATTGTCCTTTTTCACGACTGGATTTATGCTTCATAATGATTATCTACGAGACACAGAAATAGCATTTCTGTAACTCAAAATTGTTACCGGAAGCATTTAGCAGAATCGTGCTTTAAAAATATAATGATTTTTCATCTTTATTCTGCCCCCTTCAAAAGGTTTCACTGCTCCTGATGTTTAACGTTATGCAAAGACGTGTTTCTGCCAATGAATATCGCCTTATGGTTATGCTTCTGCAAATAGCCTGCTGTGCGCTGATAAAGGGATTAATGCAGCCAAAATTCTTAATCTGTGAAATTACAAATTAAATTCTCATATTAAAAATACCACCCTGAGGTATTTTTTGTGGTTTTAATTCCCCTCTGGTGTTCTGCATACATTGTGCTTGTTAATGATGGGGACAAGGCTGTGTCTGTTGGCAGCCTGCTGCCGAGTGATAATGTGTAGGCATTTACTCACTGATAGAAACTGAATTTAACCACTGGCTGATAAACTAAGTGGCAAGTGGGTAATAAGTCCATATTAACAGAAAAGTACTACAGAATTCAGAATTCATAGACCATCAACATCCTGGCTTAAACTCAGTCATAGTCAGGTGGGATTGAGATGTCACCAAGGAGGAGTGAGAGATAGTTACAAGTTACATTCAATGGAAAACAAACCATGTGTTTGAATTTGATGAGTCACAAACTGAGTCAATCTGTATTATTTATTTCAGTATAATAAGACATATAACCAATTCATCATTTTTCCAAAAGGGATTTCATCTTTATTTATTTTTTAATTGGGGATAGAAGTTTTAATGTTCAGTATGTAGACTTTTGGGAGGCAGGTAAGATAGAATAGAGAGTAAACCATGGGCTAAGAATATATGAAATGCTAAAGAGGATTTGCTAAGCACAGGGAGTAGTAGATTAATATGTCCGTAGTCAATTTAGGGTCAAAAAGTAATTAGAATTAAATATGTAAAACCAAAAAAGATATAGGGTGGGAAACACCCAAGAGGAGTTGTTACCTGGGATTTAGTTACAAAATTAAGAGTTATTGTCAAGAAGAATTGCAATATTGCAAAGAGGAAAAAAAGTGTCAGGAAATGGATGTGGCTCTAGTGACAGGGCTCCTGTCTACCATATAGGAGGTCCAGGGTTCAATCCCCGGGGCCTCCTGGTGAAAGGCAAGCTGGCCTGTGTGGCGAGCTGGCCCGAGCAGAGAGCTGGCCCACGTGCAGAGCTGGTGCAGCAAGATGACGCAACACAAAGAGACACAGAGGACAGACAATAAGAGACACAGAAAACCAGGGAGCTGAGGTGGTGCAAGAGATTGAGCGCCTCTCTCCCACTCCGGAAGGTCCCAGGATCAGCAGACAGCAAGCGCAAAACAGTGGAGGCGGGGGGCGGGGGTATGTGATAAATAAATAAAATCTTAAAAAAAAAAAGAAAGTGTAAACTCCAAGGGACTAAAGAAATAACTTTATGTATATACATTGTAAATTATGTACACCTGAGGTTTAGCAAAAATATTATATATATTTATGCACATATAGAGAGCACATTAATTTTTAAGGCAATCAGAAGAGTATGGGAGAAATATCTCTCTTTGGCATTTGAAAAGAACATATCACCATTTGTACAAAAATATTTTTACTGCAATAGTCTTTTGCAAAATTTCATAAGAATTCTGTTTCACACTTTGGAAGAAAGATGAGATCCTTCCAACCATAAATCCTCCCTCGAATACTTAAAATGTAATTGAAAAAGGCTGTGCAAATATGAACACTTTTATAAAAACAAAACAAAAACCCACCCAGGAATGTGTTTTATTTTAAAAAATCCAGAGAAGAGCTTTTTGTGTGAACACCAAGAGCATTTGTAATTAAAATGAATTACATGTCTTCAGTTCTTACATGTCAGTTCAGTGCAGTAGTCAATTGCCAACTCTGTCCCTCACCTCACTGCATTGCAGCCCTTTGCAAGATTATTGTTATAACCAAGATGGTCTCTGAGTCAGAAATGAATAATTTTTCCTCTGTGTACTGCAGCCAGCTAAAAAGTACTGTATGTATAAAGCACTAAATACGTAAATCATATTCTTTTCTTTTATGACTGCTCAGATCAATTTTTTGGACACACACATAATCAAATACAAAGACACACAGCTGCAGACTGCAGAAAGGAGATAGCAAAAAAGGAATCCATTTTCTTCCTGCGTCGAGTAAGCTGGCAATTGAATAGCAGGATTCTGCTAAATATATACACAGTCTCCCGCCTCTCCCTTCGTGTGTGCGTGCATATAAAGCATATACAAACATACATACTCTTTCCTGAGCATGTAAACAGGTGACTCTCTCTACATATATGTTACACATGAGGTTAAAGTTATGCCCTTGCTTTGACTGGATGCTGCAAATCTGTCATACTCACTATCAGTCAGGTCCCATAGCCGCGGGGGCAGGTCACTGAAATACTCGTGGCTCAAAGCTGCCTGTGCTGAGAGTCTGTTCTTTGGGGAACACTGTAGGAGCTTGGACGCCAGATCCTCTGCATGATTCACATAGCTAAGCCTGAAAATACAAGCAAAAAAGAGATAAATTCAGACCAAGCAAGAAAATCCCCTAAATAAGTCGAGGCTCTCTATTTTTACTAAACTTCTATTTATTCCTGGTTAGGAAAACCACCTAAATCACTGCTGAAAATAAACAGAAGGAGAATTCACCTTGATTCCTAGAAGACCTGTTACTCCAAAGTGGCTTTTACTTTTGATATCCTAGCATCATTGATTTAAAATATTTCTGCTGTAAGCAAAGGATTGATACTTTTCAGCATGGAGAGAACCAGGCCCAGAGATAGGAAATTTTGAGACTATTTGTCAAACAGTTGCCAGAATTTGTTCATAGAATCTATGTACTGCATATACATCTGGAGACATTTATAAGAAAATTAGTCCAAAGTAGAAGAATTAAAATAAAATTGCTATTAAATTCTCTAGCTACTAAAGTTATTTATCTAAGAATCTACAATTTCTTGTATTGAATATATAATTTTTGGAATAAGTATCCTGCCAACTATTAACAATCAATATACATGTTAGCAACAGGGATTTGCTTAAAACATATGGGACTGAATCAATCCAAGATGACCTCTGAAACAACCATCAAAAGAAAATAAGTCTCAAGACTATTAAAAATAAGCACAGAAGTAAAGTCGTCCATGTGAGTAAGTTTTAAAATGAGTCACAGACCAGCACTGCTTGTTAAGGAATCTCTATTTCACTGCTCAGTGCCATTAAGTTTGGGTAATTATAATAATAATAATAGTATTTCTAATAATAGCTACCACTTATGGAGAGTTGAACATGTGTCGGGCACTTTCTTAGGCACTTGACACACTCTAGCTTTCCTATTTCATTATAGTCTGACAGGTTAACTTTTTCTGTTCCCATTCAATAGCAGTGGAAGCCAAGTATAAGTCAGAGAAGGCCGTGACTTGCTCAGTCAGCAGGCTTAAAACCCATCTGAAACTACTGGACTCTGAACTGGTTTGCATATGCCATGCCATCTCTCATACAGGCCATTTCTAAAGGCTGTCACCACTAATTCCAGAGTTTCTGAAATAAGATGTTGCAGTGATCCTCAGCAGCAGCCAAAAAGAGCTGCACCTCTACTCAGGGGTATGCTTTAAATGCCTCCCTCCTTCTCCCCAGTCTTTCTCATTATTATAAATAAGAAGTTTTCATTAGTTTTAAATAAGTCAAAGTTTAAGACAGGTAGACTTCAGGAAAAAATTATACTTGTATTGAATGTCCAGTTTATATATAGTCCTGTTTGAAGAGTGCAGTTAGATAAATTTTATATAGCTTTAATAAAAGTGAACAATAGTGCCAGGCTGGGTCTCACTCTGAACGTAAGGCCTGACTCTGTCACAATTACTGCTCTTAGTTTTCTCATCTATAGAACAAGGGTGATGAACTACATTTTGTTCTCAGTCTCTCCAGTTCCAGCAAGCCATGAATCATACATTTGAAGCACGGTTTCACTATTTTTGAAGAATTATAAGTATTTATAGTCGTACCTTTTTGCCATATATTGTTGATAACATTCAGATTTAATGTATATACCTAAATATGAAGAACTCACTAATATAAGGTAATCTCATCCCCCCAAATTGACTGAACTTTAGTAATGTTGATAAAATAACCAGATACTTATTTGTGATATTCAGTTGATAAATGATATTTGAATTATTATAGAAAGTATTAATTTAGCAATTTTGCTATATCCTTACTTACATTTTAAGAAACAATTTTATTCAAACTCTCCATATGCATTTTCAACATTGGAGTCTTCATCACCACTAGAACTACTTTTTGTGTCTGTGACAGTTTGAAGTTCTTTTATGAATCCCAAAAAGAAAAAAAAAATTATGTTTTCGAACTAATCCAGTCCTGTGGGTGGAGACCCCTAGAATGGACTAGTCGGTGAGATGTGATTCAGGTTGAGTCTCCGCCCTCTTGCTGGGTCTGACATAAATGGAGATATAGAAAGAGAGAGACACAGGAGAAAGGAAGCCATCATATTGATCCTGCCATGTGCGAGAGAGGACTGCAGGAAAAGAGAGACACCCTGGGGGCTGAGAGAGGTCCCCAAGTCTGGAAACAGTAGAGCACAGTGGCACGGAAAGAGGCACCAGAGAGGTTGGGCCCAAAAGTAGCTCAAGGCTGAAGAGAGGAGCCACATGCCTGATAGCCTACAGCTGAACTCAGGAAGAAAGCAGAGTAGCTGAGACTGAGAGAAGAGGCCCAGTAGGAAACAAGTCCTGTGCCTGGTTGCCCACAGCTGAGCTCTGGGAGATGGTAGATTCTGGAGAGGAAGGCAGGGACCTTGGCAGATTGGCTGCCATCTTCACCATTTGGCAGGACCTCAGAATCAACAGTAGCTGACTTTGGTGAGAAAGCATCTTGGATGGTGCTTTTATTTGGACATTTCACGGCCTCGGAACTGTAACCTTTTACCCTAAATAAAATCCCCATTATAAAAGCCAACCCATTTCTGGTACCTTACATTGCCAGTCCTATGGCAAACTAAGACAGTGTCCATCTAAATTGTTTGAGACATGACACTCTTGGGAGCACAGGTATTCTTGAGAATACATCATAATTGGGCATTTTATTCAAAGCATAATGCATCTTATCAGAATGTGAGAATGATTGTTGTTGTTTTAAAAATCTCCTATCATGATGGTAGATATTATAATTCTACCAATTTTTATTTTAGATAGTCTAGAGTTGAGTAATCAAATGCAGTCTAGCACTGTAATCTCTACCTGGAGAATTAAGTCTTCAGTCCTTATGCAGTAACCTTCTTTATCTCTAAGAAAGGTTTCTGGGTTAAAGTTCATTTTTTCTCGAATTAATTTAATAACCTCAGCCTTCTTTTGTTTAGTATTTGCCTGGCATATCTTTTGTCACTCTCTCACTTTAAATGTTCCCTATTAGATTATTATCAAGCACCAACTAGCAATGCATCTGGAAAAAGACCTTGACCAAAAGGGGGAAATGGTAAATACAAATGAGTTTTTATGCCTAAGAGATTTCAAAGCGAGTCGGGAGGTCATTCCAGAGGGTTACACTTATGCAAGTCTCAGCAGGATCTCAGTGACTGCCACAGTAAAGAGTGCCTCAATTAGTGGGGCTCCTGAGGGCTCTAGAGATACCCAAAACTATAAGCAGGGCAGACAGCTCAGGAATTCAGCATCCTGTCAGTGGGCCTTACTTTGGAATTTACGTTCCCCAGTGTAACAGACTTAGACTCATTTATAGGTCCTTTACACATGGCTCTTCTGCCCCTTTTATTTGAACGTATAATTAGCACGATACTTGTTACATATATGTCCCAGAGACTTAAATCTTTGGTCCGTCCATGTGCCAGTTGAGGCCTGAATTTCAGCAGAGTTGTATTACCTACTCTCCAGTTCACTGGACTCACCCAGGACACTAACAAGATGATAATGGACAACGCCCATTCCAAGGAACTGAGAGTGTCTGCAACTCCAAGCAAGATAGTTCCATCCATCTGCCCCATGGGATTTAAGCCCCCTGTCAATTAGAAGCAGAGTGGGCATCACCATGCCAAAATCCTCAAGACTGGGGAATGAACAATGGACTAAAGTAGACTTATTCTTATTCTACTACAGACTTCTTATTATTCTAGCAATGGAGGAACTCTTATCATTGATGTAAAATCAGTGGCCACCAGAGGTTCTGAAGGATGGGAGAGGTGTAATATAGGGGCATTTTTGGAACACTGGATTTGTCCTGCATGACACTGCAATGACGGATACAGGCCACTGTATATTTTGTAATAACTTACAAAATTGTGTGGGACAGAGTGTAAACTATAATGTAAACTGTAGTCCATGGTTAGTAGCATTGCTTCAATTGGAACAAATGTTCTACACTAATGAAGGATGTTGTTAATGTGAGAAAGTATGGGAAGGGGAGGGAGTGGGGCATATGGGAATCCCTTATTTTTTTAATGTAACATGCACGTAATCTAAAGCTTCTTTAAAAATAAAAAAAATTAAAAATAAATAAATAAATGTTCCCTATCTATAATTTTAAGGTGTCTCTTTCATAAACTCTTTCATTAACATTATAGTGGGCTTAATTTGTATCTAATTAAACAATCTGTCCTCTAAGAAGAAACTTTAGTCTGTTTACAATTTGTGATTACTAATATATTTGGAATTACTACCATCTTACTTTTGCCCTGTTTTACTGCTTCCTTTTGGATTGAGTTTTAAAATTCAACAGTTTCCATCATATGTTTTAGAAAGTATATATTCTATTTGCATGTATTTAGTGATTACTCTTTAACTTTCCTTTTTCCTTTTTCTCTTACACTAACTTTCCATAAGCTGGTGAATGTGGACAAACTATTTCTCACAAAGAACTATAATCACACATTCCAGGCAGTATACATATGTGGTTGAACTAGCACATCACCATATTATCAATCACATAAAAAAAAAACAAATTATCAAGTATCTGAAATTAAGTTGCACAGTTCAAAAGGTCTATATAATATTAGATGGCTTCTCAATCCTTTAACAAAAATCCACTTTTTTTTTTCTTTGCAAGAGCAGCTGGGAAGGGAAGGAAAAAATTCACAATTCAAACAAAAAAAGTGGGTCAACTTTTGATAGATATGGGGAAAAAAACCAAGATTCTTAGAATTTTATGACTAATTATGGTTGCAATAAAAAACATGTCTAGTTTTTAAAACAATTACAAAATTAGACAGTATATTACATACATTCTGCACATTTCAAAGGCAATATTTTGCTAAAAATATTTAATAGTTCCCTTCCATTCATTTTTTTTCTTCAGGTCCTCTCTCTTAAGTTGCACCCTAAGTTGCAAACATTAAATTAATGGACAGACTTTTTTGTATGGAAACATTAAAGTCATGTGTTGCTTGAGTACAATGTGGATTTTACATCAACTTTTCAATCAGAGATTTATGATTTTCAAAAATGGAGATTTGTATAATAGCACAAAATGAGCTGTACAGAAAGACATTAAATAATCACCTAAGTAAGACTTGGTAAAAACCTAACAGAATCAATAGTTCTACAACCTTGACATATATCATATGAATGGGGGAGATGGAAACATTAAATAGCAGACAAATAACCATATAAGCCCCACTTTGAATATTTGGAATGACTGAAGGAAAATGACATAGGGTCTAGAGTATTGTCTGTAATTCCTGGGATTTTACTTCTGTGATACTAAAAACACACAATTATTGTGGTAGGTGTTTTGGCATCCAATCTCTGCATTTCTTACATATTGACAAGATTCTAACCTCAGAATAGATCTGAAGAAGACATAACTCAGTACGAAAGGTCAATTGATAACAATGACACACACATTTTCAATGCTGAACAGCAAGAATCTTTTGCTAAGTGTAAAAAATAGGTTACTCATAATCCAAACACAAGTCACAATTCTGTCAAGCTTGAGGCCTGGTAAAACTGCTTTTCGATCCTCCTATGGAAGAGTCATTAGACTGATCGTTCACCAGGCCTATGTGTTGCTAAATCACGTGTAGCATAAATCAGGTCCTGTCCCAAGGTCCACTTCCAAGGAAGGAGCATCTGCAGTTTCATTGACTGCAACAGTTGTTTCTCTCACCATTGAGTCTTCAAAGTGCAGCTGCACTTTAGGACAGTATTTCTCCAAATACAAAAGTCACTTGTTTTTACAAGCTCCATGCCACGTTTATCTTATAAACATTACTGCATCTCCATACTTCATTCCACTTTCAATTAATGCTAGGGCAACAGGCAAAGGACCTCTCCCAAGCATTGCAACAGGATGTAAAGGGATACAAGAATCAATTTCCATCGTTCAAGCCAACTCATTGTATGGGTATTTGTTTTAGCAAAAACGATGATGGAAGATAACAGAGTACAGTGAAAAAGCAGCTTTAGAATATGAATATAGAGCAGGAAATTCGCTGGATTCCTTGGGCAGGTAAGATTTTACACCTCAGAAACGAGGAAGAAGGAATGGATGGTCTTTGAGGGTTGTTCTAACTCTAAGATACCATGTCTGTCTTACAAATTAGGAAGAACCTGATTGAGAACCAGAGGCAGGGAGGGTTAGTCCAGCCATTCTGGCCTGTGGAACTGTCCTGCCAGTACTTTATTTTTTCTGCCAATGATGAAATGACCAAATAGTGCCGCTCACTTCTCTCCACTCTACCCTTTCAACTAACTGCTTCAGAAGCTCACCTAAATTTCTAAGCCTTCCTCAAAATAGAAAAACAAAGGGCAAAACAAATTCATACATATATATTTTCCAGACTAAAGAAAACTGTCAGAGTTGAGAAGGGCAAGCTGAAAGTGGAGAGAAGAAACCCACGGAGGATGAGGATGCTGCTGCACATCAGAGGAAGAACAGGAATGCTGAGCTACGGCAAGCGCAATGGGCTCCTTCCCGCAAGGCGTGGCTCCTGGCACACAGTGGGGACATGACATTTGTTGAGTGACTGAATCTGTGCTTGAGGGATGAATATCTTTAAAGGTTTTCCCTTAGCTGAGAAATAAGAATTTAAAAAAAAATCATGGGAAGCGGATGTGGCTCAAGTGATTTTCCCACCTATCACATGATAGACCCCTAGTTCGTTCCCGGTGCCTCCTAAAGAAGACAGCGAGCTGGTGCAACAGACAGGCATGGCAAGCTGACATAACAAAATGATGCAAGAGGAGACACATGAAGAAAAACATAACGAGAGACACAACAAAGCAGGGAATGGAGGTGGCTCAAGCGATTAGGCGCCTCCCTCCCACATCAGAGGTCCCAGGCTCGGTTCCCGGTGTCTCTGAAAGAAACAAGGAAGACAGACAAACAGCAAGTGCAAAACAATGAGGGAGTGGAGAGAAATAAATAAATAAAATAAATCTTTTTAAAAAAAATCACATTTGAGTAAAAGCATCTTAAGTTCAAATGTTCCATGAGGAACATCTTCAAAAACATCCTCCAGAGGATGTCATTTTCTTTTTCTTTTTTTTTTTTTTTGAAATGGAATGGGAATTGATTGTTGTCTTTTATGGGCTACTTTGTAAACTGGGACTGTAAGCTTTTTCTCAAACTGTAGTTCCAAAATGATCCCTCTAAAACTGATGCTACATCCACTTGTAGAAAAACTAAGGTAATACATCTTGTTCCCAAGAGTTGACTTTAAATATCTCTCTATAAAAATCTTTTCTGGAATTTATTCATCTTTTATCTCATAAAATGCGGACAGAAAGTGTAGAGGTATAGTAGATCCAATTCACCTATTAGATAATTCATTCGAGATTCTGAATTCCATATGAAACCTTAAAAGGAAATAAAAGAGATAAGTCCTAGAATATTCCTCACAAACACAGCGGACCAGGGTCTGAAGCATAATAGTGTGCTTTGGCTCACAGATCATGAAAATAGTGCAAAATGGCGTGTCTCTGTTCACCCCTCACTCCTGGCCACACTCCAGGCCCGAGCCTTTTCATTTGACAGTGCATGTGTCATCTCTGTGGCAAAGATGCCGACATGGGCACTCACCCCTGGACTCGCAACAGCTGAGTTCTTGGAAATTATTGGGATGATTTATAAAAAAGCCCACCCACCAACACAGACAAATCAGTCTGTTGCTTCAGTATTGATGCACTCTTGTCTATAAATCTAATGCAAAAATGCTCATTTAACCACCTTCTTAGTAACACCTTTTGACTTAGAGGGAGTATATGGTCATAAATGGCTTTGATTTTTCAAAAAGTGGCCTTTAAAAAATAGGCTTGAATTTATTCATTCTGTAAAGAAGGGTTAGTAATTGGCCGAGTAGAAAATGCCTGGAATCCCTGATACTGGAATAAACTCTTGGAGAAAGAAGACTAACAGGAAAGATTTAGGTCTGTGCAGTGAACTTCTCAACCCCAGGCACTGGGCTTAGCAGTGAAATGAGAAGAAGCAATACTCTTAACTACATCAGTAATGAAGACAGGGTTAACAATGAGACTTCCTTTGTTGATTCACAGTTTGTCGATATATTATATATTTATAAATGAGATCCCTCCCATCAAGGTAAACAGATAACATTTTAATCTTACTTTCCATAAATAGGTTATGGTTTTTAGTGGGTAGAAACCACCCAATTCTCATCCATTTAGTCGAATAAAATCATTTAATGCCACAATCTGCCCAGCAGACAGTTATTCCCATAATGATCAGCTCACTTGACTGTCAAAATGCTATATAATGATGATGATGATTTTGTAGGGGGCTCTACAGTTTGTAAAGTGCTTTCATGTGAATTAGTTTATTTGATACAGATGATCAAAACATCATCCTTACAAAATGGAGACTACCCAGACCACTGACTCTTCAATCTTGTTTCTATTACAAGCCTTGCCAGAGTTATTGCTAAAATATATACATTCTAAGCTGTATGTTACATGGTGGGTGTAAAGGGGTTATCGGGTTATTTATTTTTAAAGTTTTCCTTAAGAAATCATTAACATTTTCTTTACTGCTCTCTCTCTCTCCCTTTTGCTCTGAACTCTTTGCATAAAGACTTTTAAAAAATTATTATTGCTGACAACTCCACCACAGCCCTACCTTAAATAAAGACAACAGGTAGAATTCAGTCTTAACATGGACAAGATGAATAACCCCCAAAGCCAGTTATATAAACCTGCCCTGCAGGGTCCCTCTTTCAGAACTAACCCTTCCTCAACTCACAGTCCCCCTCACAGTCAACTCTACCTGACGGAAAAGTATAGAACGTCCTGAAGAGCCTCCCACGGAATAGGAATGAATCTTTTTATTAAAAACGCTGGCACTGACACTCTTAAGGGCATTAAAAACTGCCAGAAAGTGTGCCAGAAAAAAGAAAATATGAAATTCTTGCTTTGGATTTCACAGCCTAGCTAGATAATATTTACCCTAAATTTCATAGTTTTGCTTTTCTTTATTTACTATTTTCTACTCTCCCTGGAAAAAGAAATGTCCTCAGATGTTTAAGTTCATTTTGAAATCAAATAAAGGGTAGTCTGACTTTTAAACAAATTGATAAACTTATGACATCATTATACTAGTCCTTCCCATTTACTAATATGAAGCTACATATTTTCATATATAAATTTCAAAACTCCACTGAAGTAGATAATATTATTGTAAAATATTCACAAAGAAAAGCTAATATAAGTCAACTTGTTATACACCTTTAGACAAGTGCTCTCACGTATTTACTTATTTTCACTTAACTATCACAAAACTAGATTATGCTTTCATTCTATCTGTTCATAGGAAAGAATCAATTGATTACTTCACTACATTGTTTTTGCAGAGATTTCCCTTTAATTTTCTTCTTTAATTCTTCTTCATTGCCTAGTGGCAATGAATATTTTGATTTATAAAGTTTTATTTTTAATAGCTTATCTAAAACACTCTCACCCATGCTCTTAACCTATAATTTTAAATGCCTAAATAATATAATTTTTGAGAATGACTCTAAGATTTGTTAGCACTTGCCAAACATTAACATTTTTTAAATATAGGATGGTACTTACCTATCAGACATGATACTTGTGTCTAGCTTTAGTGGACTAGTGATTGTATGAGTCTATGATTTTTGTTCAGTGTTTTACTTTAGCAGTAAAAGAGGCACTAACAATTCAACCTTCTGACTAGAGGACATGGAAGGAGAGGATGAATACATTTTATTTCAGTAAAAGGAACCAAAATACATTACAGTCATGAACCCTTGTGATCAGAAGGTTTAAGGCTTGCAGAATACTTAAAAGAAAATTCTAAACTCAAGTCAGTATAGCATATCCTCAAAACCCAAAGATATGCATTCAACAGGATTGACTGTCAACTTCCCAGTTCTTTTGTTTATAGATATATCCAGTCATAAGCACTAGACCTTCATACACCTATGACCCTCTTAGAATGGAATTCTATTGTTACTTGAAGGACATCAGGCAACTCACAACCTTTCCAACTTCTGGATATAGGTCAGAATAAAATTAATACCCCTTTTCTAC
This sequence comes from Tolypeutes matacus, assembly GCA_026826555.1. NCBI lineage: Eukaryota > Metazoa > Chordata > Mammalia > Cingulata > Chlamyphoridae > Tolypeutes > Tolypeutes matacus. Next base: position 43,067,209 of record JAKSZT010053770.1, on the reverse strand, counting down.
TTCAAAGAAGTGCTGTGAAAGTTGATCTCTTCTTACCATAACTTGCTTAAATCATTATATGCACCTTATTATTTCACCAGTTTTGAAACATTTTAGGAAATAGAGAGTGAAGTAAACTGTTAGCGACCGCTACACCCCTGTGATGCTTTTGATATTTATACTACTTACAGAATAAAGATAATCCTATTCTCCTGAATTCAAAGTGGTTGATTACAGCACTGTTTCACCTGAAATAGACCTCATTTTTATGATGAAAGACTGCATTGTAAGTTTAAATTCAGATCTTTTTTTACTAAAAAAAAAAGAAAAGAAAAGAAAAGAAAAAAGCAATCCATATTCAACTTCAGGAATGGCTTATGTTTCACATTTCAGATGTATCAGTTATAAATATTTAGGCCAAATTACATGGACAGTGTGAAAAACATTTTAACTATAAAAGGCTCCTGCAAAACAGTAAGCATATTGGTGCATATTGTATTATGGTAAACGGAGTTAATGGAAAATGGTAACTTCATAGTCTCTATTCCTCTGAAACCCTAGAGAAGTTACAAATCTCAGCATCAGATGTGGTTTTGGAAGACTGATATCTCCTTCACAGGAATGGAACGCGGAGTCCGTTGACTGTAAACAGTGCTAAAAATAGATCCTGAAAGGCATGACTTTCTGTGATATTAGTTCACCAAAAGAGAGGGAAAAATATATCTTTAATCCTGAACAAAACCTCTTCAAAGTTTATGTTCGCAATAAACCTTTCAGGGAGAACTGAAAATATAACTTAGTAATGCAATAAACGCCCTAACAAATATATCAGATTCTTCACTTAATGCCTTTTACAGGCTTAAACCAAACGGAGTAAGAAAAAAATCACCTTTTACAGTCTGACTTCTACAGGAAGAATGCCTTGCTGTTGTGCTTTTTAAAGAAGGCAGGGTGAATTTATATCAAATTTGGTGAATCTTGCAGCATGATAAAGGGAAGAATGATACCAGTACAGTTAGCACGCCACAGAAATCTTTCTTCACATGTTTATTTCCTTGTGGCCTGGACATGATCCAAGATAATAAGAAAAACATAAAAAGGAAACTATCTTTTTGTAAAAAAAAAAAAAAAAAAGGCAAAGATAAGACAGTTCAGCACCCTTTGTTGATATAGAAGATACAATGTTTCCCTACCCTTTAAAAAAAGAATTTTTGTTGTCTTGTAAATTAAAGTTATTAAATGATTAGGATTAGAGAAAATTACCAAAAGCAGTTCTCCCAGTTAAATCAATATGAAAGAAAATTCAGTGAAATCAGAGGTCATGAGCTATTGAAGGCAACTGAGGAATCTATTTGCTGGGGACTCTATATCTTTCAGCTTTCTTTGTCTTATGATATTATATCTGGAATTTGAAAATCCACTCTTTCATTGTGATATAAAGAACTGGCCTGTGTGCCCATGTCTAAACTGAGAATTGGATCAAGACTGCGGAATAGCTGGGTGTCCTCTACAAGGGCCAGATATTCTTGGAAGAAAAGATAAAATCCCTGCGAGTGTGTATTTTCGTCCTGCAGGGAGCCTCCTTCTGTCTTCCACGTCACACAGTGTCTTCCAGATTGCACAGGGAATCATCAACTATTGAACTATGTGCACCCTCCATCATCACCAAAGACAAGCAAACTAACCCCCTCTTCTCTATACCGTGGGGAGTTATATAAGGAAAAGGAGACATTTACTGAGCATTTACTATGTGCTAGACACTTTTCACATGTTATCCCCCTTATTCTACATAATCAGCCTATGAGGTGATCATTATTCCCACTTCACAGATGAAGAAGCTGAGGGTCAAAGAGGAGCAGCCACAGTTAAACAATAAGTGAAAGGCAGGGCATGCTATGTGTCTCGAATGCTGGTGTTCTCTTCTCTATATCATCCCATCTAAATGCTCTAAATATATAATCTTATTTTTTTTCCTCATTATAAAAATAAGATATGATCACTGTACAGCATTTAGAAAATCCTGAAATGTATAAAAGAAAATAAAAACTCATACATCTGTAATCCAGAGATAAACTTTTATTCATTAGATGTATTTACTTCCTCTGTATATGTCAGAGAAAATATATAATTCCGGTTTTTTTTTTGTTTTTTTTTTTTTGGTTTGTTTGTTTTGGTCTTCTTTTGTCCCTGAGTACATTTTTAAAAGGCTCTCCTTAAACTCCTAAAAGCCAGACTTGACTTCACACTGGCATTATATCACCTTTGTTTCCCTTCTAGAGAAGAAAAGGAAAAAGTTTTATAACCAACAAATTCAGATATACATAAAGATCATATCCTGTTGAAGGTACATGATTTTCTTTTCACTTACAGTGCTTACTTTGATTCTCATTTTGCCACTTGCTATTACTTTAATATTATAGCTCGTTTTAACCAAATATCTTCCATATGAAAAAACATGGCCATAGGCATCTCATATTAGGCTAACACCTAACAATTCATTCAGCTTTCTAACTACCATACCGTGAGATGCTTTCTTCCTGAAGACCGGCTGCTGGCGATCCTTGGCTCCTCTGCCACATGGCAAGGCACATGGTGGTGTCTGCTGGTCTTTCCTTTCTCTTCTGGGTTTCGGTTTCATTGCTTTCAGCTTCTTGCTTCTATGGCTTTCTTCTTTTCTCTCTGTATTCATTCCCTTTATAAAGGACTTCAATAAAAGGATTGAGACCCATCCTGAATGAGGTGAGTCACGCCTTAACTGAAGTAGCCTCCTCAGGAGGTCCTACTTATAATGGGGGCACATGGGAATGGATTAAATTTAAGAACATGTCTTTCTGGAGTACATACAGCTTCAAACCACCACAGCATGCATGTAAAAAATTAAGCTGACCCCACAAGTGGAGTAAAAATAGTCTTTTAGGACTATAAAGTTCTCTCTCACATCAGTTTATATCCCTGAAAATCCCATGGTAGAAGACAACTCACTGGAGGACTTAAAATTAATGGAAAAATTAGAGTTAGGAGGATTGAGGTAATGAGTAAACCTAGGCACATATGGCCTCAAACATATTTTAAATGTCCATTAACATAAAAACAATGACAGAGCACCTTCAGTAAAAGTATTTTCAATATTATTTTACAAACCTTAAGTTAGAAACATCCTCTTGATAGATATGCTTCAAGACCTGCTTCCTAATAGTTAAGGAGATATTTGTAAATGTGTTTTGCTGTGAAACACACCAAGATAGACTCCCCTCTTTGTCAATCCCCCTTCACACCCACTATGTTTGCTGGTTTTTGTAAATGTCCAGTGTCTTCCTCCTTGACTGACTCCTATTTCTCTGGCCCATCTCATAGGTCTCAATTTCCTCCTGCCGAGCAGGCACCAGGGTGCTGACGGCATGTCTAGGTTTATCAAGCTAACAGGACAAGAATATGTCTTCTTCTTGGCATCCTTATTCCTCCTTTCCTTTTCCCAACCCTTCTGTTCAAATAGTTCCCAAAGAGAGTGCCCCAAAACACCTGCACCAGGGCTCGCAGAGCTGCAGAAGCATCAAACCAACACCAACTAGAATTCTGGGTGGCTCCAGCCTGTGGTGGAGGAGGGATTAATGCAATTTTTTTGCCTTGCCAGGGGCTGATGCTAAAATTAGTAGGAAGGAAACATTTTTCTCTTGTGTTTGTTTTGGTTGTACAGTTCAAAGCCTGGAAAATAATTTATTCTGCTCTATGATGTATAGTACAACTATGAGAACCCTTCAGAGATTTTTTTTTTTTTTCCGGAAAAAAAAATTTATTTTTTTCAAAAGACATCATTTTCTTCTACATTGGAATGTGTAATTTAAGAAGTGATTTCTAGCAACAAACCTGAAGGCTGTGTTCCAACTCTATGTTATGAGAAAGGGGTAAGAAATATGGAAAGGTACCTTGTCTCCTATAGTTCCAAGCCCTGCCCTTTGACCTTTCATTCCCCCCCATATATACATATACATATATATATATATACACATACCTAAATGCATCACCATTATCAAATAGCCTAAAGTAATTCTCGAGTTTGTAAATGGTTGTTCCCAACAGAGAAATAGTGGCCACCTTATAGACTTCAGTCTGATGAGTTACCTGCAGACAACTCACATGTCCACTAGCAGAAGCCTGCCAGTCTCAGTGGTGGGGAGCTGGCTTCATCCTTGGTAACCCAGTCCTAAACCAATGACAAGAACTTCCTGATCCCTCCTCATTTTGCTCTGCTGTCCCTTGTAACGTGGGGATGACTAGTCTTTTCCAAGAGGCTGGTGTCTTTTAAAGAACAATGCGACTACCCACCAGTCTTGCATACCTCTCTGTAGTACAACAATGTATTAAGTGGAGGAGATTGTGGATCCGGGGTCATACGTGCTACAAAGAGTGGTTTGATGGTGAATATAGCAAAGGCTGAGACTATGTCTTTTACCGAAACTGAGCACAAACTTCATTCCTAAAGAGCCACCTGATTTCAACTCCATATCTGGCTCTTAATAGAAAGAGATTTATAATGAAGTGTGCCATTCCATATCCATGGCTTAAATAAACCCTAAAATTGGCATAATTGCTAGAGGTGTTTATCTTCTCAAGCAAGAATTCCATCTTTACAACTTAAATCAAAGAAAGACCAATGAATAAAATTTAAAAGCTACACATTCATTATCATCTGGAGTCCAACTAATTATAATTGCCAGGCATATGTAGTTAAGGGTGTTTTCAGTCATGTCTCTAAAATGAGACAGAAGCTGGTGGCATGACATAAACCATTAAAAAAATCTGCTAATGTCAAAAAACTAAGACCATTGGCATAATGTAGAAAACTGGAGACACATATTTACAGATCATGTGTAAATACATGGGAGCATTTTTAAAAATGAAAGAGAGGGAAGTGGATGTGGCTCAAGCAATTGGGCTCCCTTCTACCATATAGGAGGTCCAGGGTTCAATTCCCGGGGTCTCCTGGTAAAAGGCAAGCTGGCCCACATGGAGAGCTGGTGCAGCAAGATGATGCAACAAAAACAGACACAGAGGAGAGACAATAAGAGACGCAGCAGACCAGGGAGCTGAGGTGGCGCAAGAGATTGAGCGGTTCTCTCCCACTCCAGAAGGTCCCAGGATTGGTTCCCGGTGCTGCCTAAAGAGAAGACAAGCAGACACAGAAGAACACACAGAGAGCAGACAGCATGTACAAAACAACAACAAGGTGCTGGGGGAGAAATAAATAAATAAATAAATTTAAAAAAAAAATTGAAAGAGAGAAAAAAATCTCATCTGATTATTTGAGAGCTTACAAGAAAAATTTCAAAAGAATACTGAGGTCACAGCAGAATGGATAGTACAAAAGCAGACGTTATTTGTAATCAATACAAACAGCTGTTTCATATACATAGCCAACTTAGGAAATGTATTGAAATATGCAGCTTGACACACTTTAGCACATTTTCTAAGTTGGTTTGCATCTGTAGAAAAAACTAAACAGATTGACCGGGCTCAGACTGTGAAATGACAGTGCCCAGCAGAATCAGGGCTGCCACAACTCCATGCTTTGAAACTCTATTCTGGATATCCAAGAGAGATATGCTCAATAGTCTATAAAATAAAATAAAAATTGAAAATTGAAAACCTCTCAGATATTCTGGGAGAAAGTAAATACTGGAGCAGAGCCAGAAGATTTAGATATAAGCTTACAGCTATATAAGAAAGAAATGTTAGAAAATAAAGCCTTGGCAGTAGGTCTTTAGCTGCAAAACCTAATGCATCTCACAATATATTCTGGAAAAATATCTGTTTTAAACTGATCAAGAGTCATGCTCTTCTCTGCACTGCCCAATTTGTAGCCACTAGCCACATGTGGCTATTTACATTTAAATTGATTAGAATTAAATAAAGTAAAAAATTCAGTTCTTTGATTGCACTAGCCACATTTCAAGTTATCCAACAGCCACTTGGGGCAAGTGGCTTTACCATTCTGGACACTCCAAGTATGGAAACATCACTGCAGAAGGACATGTTAAGCAGTGTTACTTTATATCCCTAAAAGATTGACTGTAGCTTCCAGAAATTTCAAAATTATTTTAAAGGAATTGTGTAGTTTATGCATTGGGAGAAGCTGGTTCTTTATATGAGTAGGAGAGATTGGATGGAGAGAAATCAGTGAATGTGGCTGTGAAAAGGAGAGTAGAGTCAGGTATCAACCCCAAAGATGGTTGGGCCTAACGTTCACAATAGCTGGAAGATGTCTCTGAGGATGTGTTTGTCATTTCCTTCGGAAAAATAAGAGACAACAGAATCCTTTCAGGTGTCACAATCTAGAAGGAAGGGATGTGGTAAAGCAGAATTCTAGAGAGGAGGATAAAGCTTCATTTGGTCACCAAATGAAGCTGAAAGTAGAGGTAAAATTTGACTCAAATTCTAAACCTTTGTCAAGGGTGACATGAAACTAGAGGCAAATGGAAAATTCCATTTTGTATTTATCTTCATAAATAAAATTATGAGTTTAGTTCTATTTGGAGGCAAAGGCATGGCACTGGTGTAAGCCTTCATTAAGAAGTCTCCAAAGTAGCTGGATCGTCACACATCTGAATTGGCAATCAGGAGCAGACAATCAACACGTAGAGCAGGTCTGGCTGCTCTAGCAGAGATATTTTATTTTTTAAAGAATCAGCTCTTATCTCACATATTTGATGGAGGTAAGTCGTTGTCCTATAACCTGTTTTTTCAGAACATGCTGCCCTCTGCAGGCCATATGGATATACATATACACAAGACGCATGCCGAAAAGTTTAGTTACACCTAAATTAATAGTATCATTTGTGAAGGTATGATAAAAAAGGGAGGAAGTGGATGGTTATAACTGTGTGTCTGAAAGGCTTTAGGATCAAGATGGGAAACAATCAACATTTATAATCTTCTAGTAAGTCTTACCTCTTCAGCTCACATATATATGAAAACTCATAAACAGTGTTATAGTCCTATCATTGCATTTTCTCGGAGAAACTTAACATATGTCAAAAGTCATTCTTCCTTTGTTTTAACCAGGGAGTAAAGGGTGTGGAAGAAAGAGGCGGAAAAATGGTTGATGTGTTTGACAGACTTTACTAACATCTCTGAAGTATATCAGTTTTGATTTAAAACTCAATATATTTAAACTCAGCCCTAGTTGGGAAATAAAAGCCAATGCATTTAAAGGAATATAACATGATTTTGCCCCTGCTAAGAATTTAATCTTTTAAACCTTGGCAGTAGTGACTGGTTAAAAATCTGGCCTAAGATATGAGAAATATCTTTCATCTTTACTTCAAATTGGTTCTTCCACAACAGTTGTGCCATGAACACACACACACAGGCACACACACAGCTGGTATGTTTATTGGTTTAGTCATTAAAGGATTTAGCTGGACAAACATCACAAAGATGATAGCTGATTTAGTTGATTTATGATCAAATGTTTTCCATTGCAGGAAGAGTAGGAAATCACTTATTGGGAGATTTGAATAATTTAAGGGAAATTCTGTATTTGGCATTGTGTTTGTATATCAGGTCTTGAGGGATTAAATATAGCTGAGGACAAACAGAGCTTTCACATTGATATATACAAAGATAAGCTGTATAATACTGCAACTAGGGCCAGAATATCGATCATTTCATGGTAATATTTCTATTCATTTATATCTCATTTATAGTCTAAGTAGCAATGTCCACACACATACACATATTATGAAATTTCAACTGAAAACCTCCACTAGATTCTTCTGAAATCTGAAAAATGCTGAAAAGGCCTACAAATGTTTTTTTGAGTAACATCAAAAAATGATTGAATTGGGGGTTTGTGTACACGGGTATCTAAGGCATTTTTATATATTTCTTTTTGTGAAGGACATAATGAGATCTGCTGTTAAAATCACTATTGTGATGAACATAATGATATTACATGGGACTTAGCTCAGTGTCTGAGAGAGAAAAGCCCTTTTCTCAGCCAGTGACGACGTACACCAAGGCCATTTTCTAGAGATAAATCATCTACCCTCCCTCATTGACACGTCATGAATTGCAAGAATTTCCTTTAGAGTATTAAAACCAAGGGGTCAAGTGGACACCCCCCAGGCCCGCCACCCCCGGTTAGGCTTCCTGATTAGCCCATGTACAGACAGCATTACTAGGAAGAGGTCTAACAGAGTCTTTGAACTTGGTAATAATGATTTGTCTATGGATTTCATTCACTCTAATGAGGAAACCTGTTTCAAGGTTAGGATCAATCACAGTTTCACTTTAATTATGTACAATGCTTTTTTAATTTTTTTTTTAAACACATCACTCTTAGGAAGGAACTGCTGAAAAGGAGGAATCTTGTTTCTACATAAGAAATACTAAAATAAATTTGGTGACCAAGCACTTTAGCACATGCACCTAGAAAAGTAGGAGGGATACTCCAGAAGACGCCTGGGCTCCCCACGTAGGAGTGGTTTTCATTTCAAAGCCTCTTACTTACTTGGAAGTAAATGAAAAGCTCTGACTGGCAGAGGAGGGCAGGGGCTGCTGAAAAGCAGAAAAGAAGTGGACATTCCCCAATTCAGTGCTGACTGCTGGATAAGGTACCTACAAGGTACCTACAAGGTACCTCACAATATTCCTGACAGGGAGTTATTAATATCCCTGTTTTATTTTTATTTTATTTTTTTTTATTTTTATTTTTTAAAGATTTTTTATTTATTTATTCATTCATTTATCCCCCCCCCTGCTGCCCGTGCTCGCTGGGTCAGCCAACCACGCCCCGTGCGGGCGGGCCTGCCCTCACCAGGAGGCCCCGGGAACCGAACCCGAGGCCTCCCATATGGTAAACGGGAGCCCCACTGATTGAGCCACAGCCGCTTCCCAATATCCCTGTTTTAGAGATCGAAAACTGAGGCCCAGGGAGGTTAGTAAGTTTCTTGAACATTATACAATTCCATAGTGGATCTGGGATTGTAACTTGATTCTTTTGATACCAATGATTTTGCCAGTTTCACTGTCCCTAAAGGCACCCAGAGAAAAGATGGGTGTTTTCTTGTGATTTGTGGCAATAATTAGCTTTTGTGGCCTCCCTTCCTCTTTTCTGCCCTCTCTTGGTTCATATCAACAATATTTACTGACTGCACATTCTCAGGAGCTCATAGTACCCTGTGTACTATGAGCATCCGGCGGGTGCATGTGTCAGCATGAACGTTTTGCCTACTGTATGCATCCTCACAATGGGTGAAAATGATGAAGGACGACCAATCACACCCCTTGTCCAACCTTAATTTTCATGACAATCAACCAAGGTAAAGAGTGGAATACAGAGGATGATAACATTAAAATTATCACTTTCTCCAGCAACTTACATTCATGTTGAGGCTGGTAATTCACAAAATTCATAAATATTTCCTTAATCAAAAGAAAATGACATAATTATTGAAGAAAAGGATTAAATATGCAGTGATGCTTAAAACAGTAAAAAACTTCATTTCTGTGTGGAATTTACTGTCCAAAAGACGGCAATTTTCAATGTTCTGAAGTTTAAGTGTTAGGATGTGTGCCCACAGGGACCCAGTTAGGAAGACCTGGTTCTTAACTTGGGAGGCTTATTTAGAAAATGGAGCCCTTCTCAATAGCATCTCATAAGCGGCAAAAAGGAAGCTGAGCCTCTGTAATATTTTCTGAGTAGAGTTCTGGGAGATCAAGGGGGCTGAGAGCAACAGCAGAGCGGTGAATTCTTAAGGGAGTTCAAAAAGGGTAGAGAGCTGTGTGTCTAACCCCTAACAGTTCCCAACAGAAGAACGAGCGAGAACACAGGAAGGGGAAAGGAAGAGAGATTCTTCCAACAGGCAGTGCCCCTCAGGAGGGAACAGCATGGCTTCTGCAGGGGAGGGGTAGGGGGAGGATGCCTGCTTGATGTGCTCTGACACTTCCACTATTCTCCCTGCAGCTTTATTATACTTATTAGGTACTCGACCCCTCGGAGTGTTTACAAATCAAAGGTAGGGGTGAGAAGGAAAATATAAAGCAAGATCTCTGGACACTTGGGTGCAAACTACAAGCACCCTTTAGCCTAGAGTTTACAAAGCAGCAGATACCTATACTTGTTTTACACTGGTCAGTACTTTGAAAAAAATGAATATTCCACAGGTTGATCTACATTTGTGCTGCCCAATATGGTAGCCACTAGCTACTTGTGGCTATTCAAATTTAAGTTAATTAAAATAAAAAATCCAGTTCCTGAGTCACACTAGACACATTTCAAGTGCTACCAGCCACATGGGGCTAATGGCTACTGCATTGGACAGTGCAGATGTAGACAATTTTGAGGATATTTATTGTGAGCACACCAGAGCCTGAGGCCTAGGTCTGTTACCTGATGGGCTCGAGACCAGGCACAATAGACTGGACCTGGCCTGGCTAGGGCTGGATCTGCCCTCCCCTGCCCTGCCTCAGCTGACGACTCATCGCTGGGTAGGAAACCTCGGTTCCCTCCTGTGTGAGGCACAATAGCCCCCAAAAATGCCCACGTCCTAATCCCTGGAACCTATGAGTATGTTCCTTTCCATGGCCAAAGGGGCCTTGCTGATGTAACTAATGTCACCTTAAAATAGGGAGATTAGCCTGATTATACCATTGAGCCCAGTCTAATCACAATCTAATCACATGGGTCTTTAGAAGCAGAGAACTTTCTCACACTGGTGGCAGAAGAGATGAGGCAGAAGGGGAAGTCAGGGAGATCTGAACTGTGAGAAAGACTCAGTGTGGTTGCTGGTTTGAAGATGGAGGAGGCAACGTGACAAAGAATGCAGGTGGCCTTAAGAGTAACAGCAAGGCCCCTGGCCGAAAGCCACAGCTGGCAAGGAAACGGGAACCACGGCCCCACACCGCCAGGAGGTGAAATCCTCCCAACCTGAGTGAGCCTAGAAGCAGATTCTCCCCAGAGTCTCTGGCATCGACACCTTGATATTAATCTTGTGAGACATGAGCAGAGAAACCAGCAGAGCCCGTCCAACTATGGCCTCCATAGCTGTGAGAACAAATCTGTGTGGTTTTAAGCTACTAAGTTTATGGTAATTTGTTACGACAGGAGAAAACAAATACATCACTTTATGTTTTGGAGAAGCAGAAGTTCACACTTCTGGAATTGGTTTCGGGGAAGAGTTCAAGAAAGCCCAATCGACTGTTCTCCTTTCAGGGACACAAGCGGCCCAGCTGTTCCTAGAAGCTCTGTGTGGCTTCAGAAGCTTTGGATGGGTTTTATTCTTAAGTGAGCTGGATGGCAGAAAGAAGCATTAGCTGCACCCAGCCTGTACTTTTGGATGAGGCACCCAATGCATAATCTGACAGGATGAAAAATAATGGCTATTGCCAACTCCCAAGACTGGCACTTACGGCCAATTAGTAAGAGAGAAGATGGACATTTTCTGTCTATCCAAAGGGGAATGAAAAACTTGGGCCCAACCAATAACAAACAGCACGGGACATGCCCTCAACCATCACAAGGGATTACTAACAACAGTGAATTCTTTGCTACAAAAAGAAAGATACCAGCAAGAAATCTGGCAATGACATAAAATGATAGTAGATAATCTCCTGTGGGTAGTGGGAGCTGTGTGGAATAGGTGACAAATCTCAGCAGCAGGGCCTGAGTGGGTGGCCGTAGGATTGTCACAAACCCAGCCTCTAGTTAATGGTACATTATACAGCAGTGGTGCAGCAGAAGCCTGAGTGAGTCAATGACGTGGGTGGTCAGTGTGCTGCAAAAACTTATTTTCCCCAGGATAGAGGAAATCAAGTTTCCATTCCTTCCCAGCATTCTTGCTGCCTAAAACTTGGACTGGGAATGACCTCAGTTCCCAGGAGAGGTCTCTCTCCCCAGTGCTGTAGTGGGACCAAAAAGCCCACACAAACTTAAGGGTTTTTAAATTAATGGTGTTTTTTTTCCGCAAGACTCACTGTGGGGCAAACATCCTAAGTTACAATTTTTAATAGCATTGGTTTTCACTTTAAGCTATAAAATGGAGACAATAATATCTGCCCTGACTACCTTACAAGATTGTTGTTAAGGATATGAAGATGTGACAATATATGTGAAAGCAAATTCTATACTGAAAAAGGCTGTACAAATGTTAACAGCTACCACTACCCCCATCACAACTATTATTTCCCCCACCGGTGATCATTTATGGAGCACCAAGTGTATGTCAGGCCTTTGACGAGCTACACTTCAAGTATTATCATATTTTTGTTGCTGCTATTATTAGAGGTCAGAGCCATTGGCAAACCTGCCAGCGTTCTCTTGAACAGCTTCCTCCTTGTCCTCCTGGCACCTACCCCCAGTCCATGTCTTGGGTTAGACCTTTACTCCGTTTTTTTCCTACCGAGGCAGGTTAGTATAGTGAAAGGGGGAAGGCTCCTGAGGCCTGGCAGACAACATGGCCATGGGACCCCATCTGGAAACCTCCTGAGGGGGAGGCTGCTGGAGAGATCCCGTGAGACCTTGGCCACGAGGTCCCATTTGGAATGCTTTCCGGGGTCAAGGGGAAGCTTGAGATACCTTCAAACAAAAGTCCTCACCATTGGCCCCATGAGAGCTGAAAGGTGGGGCAACCAATCAGAACAGAAAACAGCCGGGGCCCTGCCCCAACATTATGTAGGGGGAGGAGTAAAAGTCTTAAAAAGGTCTAACCTGGGGTCCCATGCGTGTGTCACCCTGCAGCATGCCTGCAGTCCAGTCTAGGACTATGTACTCTTTTCTTGTTTCTCAATACACTCTTTACTCCCTTGCCTACCCTATGGTGTGCCTTTAAATTCTTTTATGCGACATAAGCCAAGGACCTAGAAGCTCAGAACCCAGAGCATTCTGCTAACACTACCAGGTCCTAGAAAGCATCTTCTATTTTAGGTCCTCTCTTTTTCCTTTCAAGAATCCAATCTGTGTTTACCTAGAACTGCTCCCTTAGGTATCAAGGGTTTCAGTGGATCTGATAAACAGCACATCCATATACTGCTTTTCAGTAACTGAACAGATGGTTTATCTTGTTAAAATGGACATCCCCAGAAATTGCTTTGAACTGAACTGTAACTTTCAAGCAAAAAGGTGACCCTTTGGGACCTCCCAAATACCATGTGTTGGGTGTCCAAAGTCTAGACAAGACACTGCTTGAACCTGATGTCCATGTGTTGAAAACTTTATTTCTAAGGGTACGGAATGTGGTGGAGAAATATACCCTATGGAACCTCCTAATGCTGGACTTGAACCTGCGTTGCTAGGCAGTCAAATTGTGGCTCATCCTTTGAGTTCAGAGGTTGGAACTCCAAAATGTCTGCTTTAGTGTGAATTTGTCACCTCACTGAACTCATCTCTAAAAAAGTAAATTGATGATGTAAAGTGTAATTTCTTTGAAAATATTGTGAGAAGAAATATCCAGGTACTAAATGAGGTTAAAAAAAAAAAAAAAAAAAAAAAAGATTCCTTTCAAGGAAATAGAATTATAACAAAAATGATCAACAGTGAAAAAAATGTGAGAGTGGAGGCTGATTTTAAAGATCTGGCTCAACTCAACTGCTCCTCCTAGCGTCAGTAACTGTTTTTACATTCCACTCACATTTCTAAACAACTGGCAAAGAAATTAAAGCTACATTTCACTTTACTATTTACTATTATTTTAGAAAATTTTAGATCTGCTTAGAACAATAAGGCAGATTTAGAAACAGGGCCTTTGGGTTTCTTGAAAAGGAAGCTATTTAAATATTAACAGATTACTTGTGATATGAGAACAAGAAAAGTATAATACAGAACCACCTATATAATCAGAGTGACATTGCTATTTTTCTATAGATACTATTTAAAACATATTTTATGTACATGAAACCCAGTTATCTAGCCAAGCCATCTTTAAAATATGATTTGGAGGTTAAACAGTCAATCAGATAAAAGAGTCCAAGGAAAGTTCAAGAACACAAAGTGAGGAAACATTTCTAAATCTTCTAAATTAGGGTTTGTGACTCTGCTAGTACATTCAAACATTCATAGGCAAATGTTTTGTTCTTCTCTATTTTTTACTTCCATAAAGGCAGCTTCATTACAATATTTCTGTATTGATTATAAGGTCTTGGGAGAAAACCAGTTGGAAATAACTAACAGGAAGGATCAGAAGCACGGAAACTAGAGCAAATGGGTGGGGTAAGCAGGAAAAGGTTAACCACGACCTACTCAAACCTGCGCACACGCTTCCATTTACCAGCCACGAGCTACCTGTGTTTTCCAGATGTGTCTTCTGTAACTTTGGTGGTTTATCCTTAGTTCTCTCTTTTTGCTACTTTCAAATCTTCAAAATTGTTCAGCTGTTAAAAAGTTCCAAAACAACCAAATGTGTTCCTGGAATCTTACCCTTAACTTTGCTGCAGAGCATACAGTAGGGCCTCGTCTCCAGCCAAATTAATAAAAGATCTTTCAAGTGGCTGAAATTTTTGCTTCATTACACATACATGCCACTGTCAGACAACTATAAATAGAGAGATTTGGAAGAAAAATAGGGAGAGTCTTTACAACCCCAATGAAATCAGATGGAATTTCATGAAAGCAGTCAGAAAACAGTACATGTTTTTATAAAATTAGGATAGTGGATCCTGCGCTTCCAGTATGAGGGAATAAGAGGGCTTTCTTTTCTTTATTAATATGTATATATTTATTATTCTGAATCTTACAATTAAGATTCTTTCTTCATATTATCCTTTTGAGTTTGGATATCTGCTGGATCTTTTGATATTTTTTCCTCCATCATTCCTTTGTTTCCCTAGAAAACAAAAAAACTTTCAAAGGATAAAATTATGCCCATGTTTACTGATATAAAGTCAGTGGGGAGTGCATGGGAGTAACCTAGGGCCGACTTGGTCCCCAAATGAACTATATCGCTTGTTACAGCCAAATGAATCCATTAAGAATTCATTTCTCAAGAAATTCTTGCTCTTTGAGGCAAGTTAACACGTCCACTACCTTTAATAGCTGGTTTAATACAAAATTTTAAAAGCATTGCTACTTAATTGTGAATAGCTACTTACTTTTAACTATTAATCCCATTTTATACTAACCCATCTAAATTGAATTCAAATTAGTCCTTGCAAATTGGTTTACTTTATTTTGAACCTATTACTGTTTTACAAGAGAACTTCAGTTTAGTAATTGTGCTGCAGCCAAACAAATTAGCTAGCAGCAATGGAGAAAGCCGGCATTTATCTGTCTTTGAATGCAGTTATTCTGATTCTAGACTCCACTGCTGAATGTGAGAGATGTTGGAATGTCTGTGATGGTTGCAAGGTCACAGGTCCATTTGGAAAAAGAATCAATAATGTAATTAATGTCTCTGAATTCTCAGTTCTCTCTAAATTGCAATGAGTTCAAATTGGCTTGAGGCTATAGGACACTGGAATAACAAAATGTAACATTTTTAATAATATTTTTAGAGATGATTTTATTACTTAGTGTTAGAAATAAAACCTTAAGGCAACAAAAAATAAGACTTACAAGGATGTGAAAAAATAGTATGGTTCTAAACAAAGTCATGTTTATAATTTTTAAATCTTATCTCAAGCTCAGCTTTTAGATTTTCCTTAAAATGTTTTAAAAGTAATCCAAGGGTGGGACTCATTATGAAATGACTTAAGTAACTACTAAGTGTAAAACAAAAGCATACATGGTGATAAAGATTTTTTTAAAATTACAATTCTGCCAACTGATTAAAAAAAGTTTACATAAAATGTAATATCGTTTTCAGTATTTGAACCCTTGTTTTATTTTGCAGAAAAATGATAAATCCTATCTTCATGTAAAATGCAAATAATATTTCTGAAGTGCTCTCTTAAAGAGAAACTGTGTTCTTATTTGGTGAAAATCATATTGTGAATAATTCTTATTGCCCTCAAAAAAACCACATTTACTTATATCTAGCATCTTTTAGGAAAAAATTTAATATAGAGATTAAAAGAAGCACAATGCACATTGTTTTTAAAATATTCTTCAAATGACAATATCAGAGGATTGTACTTCCTGATTTGTCAATGAAATTAATGACCTTTGTTGTGACATGAATGATACCTTTTGGGAAAAGGAAAGCATCAGGTCTTCGGTGGTCAGAGTGAAGTAAAACAATCAATGACTTCAAATAACCTAGTTTTCTCCTGGGATAGAGTGATAATGTCAATGGGCAAAACTATCTCTTCTGAGAGGCATCCCAGAAGTTACTAAAAATGACAACAGTCCATTCGTCTGGACATATCTGTCATGGTGCTTAAAATGGCAGGTGCTGAATACAAGTTATAGAAATGATCGACCAGAGTGGCATGGAGTAAATGGTGCATGATCAGGGGATACGTGAAATGTCCCTCAGTATATACGAGAAACGGTGTGTGGTCAGCGGATATAAGAAATGTCCCTCTCTGCGAATATTCTCACTGTCCTGATTCTGTGATAATCAGGGTGGGCTAAACATTCGCTATATTAGAAACCATGCATGTGTCCCCAGACCTCGTTTTCCTCCCTAGGTCTGGTTTTTAGAGTGCTGGTGATAAACTAAGCCTGATTTATTATATGACCATCCTGTATGGGAAAAGACTGTAACTCTAGGTATCTCTGGTCAACCTTAAGAGATATAGCAGGGGACTATATCTGGTTGGCGTCCATCTCTCATATGGAGGGACCTGGGTTCAATCCCCGGGACCTCCTGGTAAAAATTTTAAAAATATATAGAAGGTGCGTGGGCCGCCAGGCCCGGTGCGCGGGTGCACCACCAGTTCCTGCAAGCCACACAGCAAGATGATGACATAATAGGAGAGTGACACAAGGGAGAGGCAAGATGAGACGCACCGAAAAACCAGCAACTAAGGTGGCGCGGGCAGGATGCCTCTCTCCTACATCAGAGATTCCAAGGATTGAATCCCAGTGAAGACAGGAGGAGAAGGATGAGAAGAGAGGGCAGAAAATGGACACAGAGTTGCCCAGCGAATGGACACAGAAACAGCAAAAACGGGGGGGGAGGGGGACGGGGTGTAAAAATGGATAAAAGTAAATAAATAAATAAATCCTTAAGAAAAAAAAAAAAAAAGAAATGTCCCTCAGCATCATCTACAGACCTGCCCTGGGTCTTTTGCAGACTATGATAAGTAGATAGTAACTGCCACTTCTTTTCCTGGGTGATTCTGAAGGTCATCTAGCTCTGCCTCTCTGCAGGAAGGATATGGGCAGTTATCTAAATTGGAGGCCCTTCTTTTCAAATACTAGTACTATGTGTAGATTTGCCAGATTTTCTTATTACTGCAAAGATGGGGTTAGAGATTTGACTGCTTTATCAAGAATGGTTTTATAAAGTGGTCACCTGTTTGGACAAACTTTTTGAACAATTATGAAAGAGGAATGTGTTTTACCATTTAATTAAGATAGAAAATGTATATTGTATATATTACTTGGTGCATTATTTTATGCACCAAGTTCTTTCACTTGACTGATAAGTAAAATGGGTGGGTCAGGGTGAGGAGTACACACAGAATGCTCCCAGCAGAGGACCTGCCTCCCAGGTTCTGTAGAGGTTAAGAACTGACCCTTCAAATGTCAATTAAGAGACCCTATGTTAGGCAGTGATAATTAGAACAGTGTGTTCTCCCAAGTATGAATCAAATCAAAATAAATGACCAAATCCTTCAGATAAACCACTGCAGAATTTAATGTATTTCATTCCATGAGCAGACGCTCTCTACCGTATTTAATAATATCATTTGATTAAAGATGTTTTTTAATATGAAAAAGCTTTTTCTTATTTGTATTTTTATAACTGCTAGTGTCTACTATTTAAGTAAAAACTGAGACTGGAACACTAAATTCCTCATAGACAAAACTGTGTTATGATGAATCATAGTTTATTAAATCAAAGCAGTTTTAGCTACCTTTTCCCCATAAGTCATGCTTGAAACGTTGATGTGACTATCTAAATAGAGGTGGCTCAAGTGTCTGCTTTCCAGCTATTTACTAACAGTTTGGCTTGCAATAAAAGACCCCTGAATAACTTGCAAAACCCAGATGCTCGGTAATGTAATCAAGTTTGGAAACCAATAAATAAAAGACTTTCAACAAGGTCAGATGACAGAACAGCAATTAAATGAAGTGACATATACTTCAATTGATACACATACCTAGCTTCCTAATAAGGCGTAGAGGACAAACAGATGAACAGAAAAACAGAAAGATCAATTTCATCTAGCTCAAAGTTTGTTACCAACAGTATTTAGGTTAGAAAGTCACTCACCAGATTGTATTTTACAAATACTAATTTGCTAATGCTAAAATTTTTCCTTACACCAAGAACACTGACCACAATGAATTTCAGAATTTACAACCCTGAAGCAATGCCACATCATTCTAAGAACCAAAACCTCATACAGCATTCGCTCAAGTTGAGCACCGGGCTTGACACACAGGACTTAACAGCTGTTTAATGATTAAATGAATGAATGAATGTCATGAAAACTTATCAAGAGAGTTTTAAAATTTTGTAGAGAGAGAAAGTGTGTGAACACAATGGGTATAAAGACTTACTTATTCCATGCTTGTCTAAGGTTTTTAGAGCTGTACAGGGTAAAGCGTTCTGAAATAAAAAAGGAAAAAATGATAAATCACCTTTGCTTCAAATGTACATATATTGCAAACATGCTAAAGAAAACTCAAGTTTTAACATGACAGTGTTTGATTTAGCCATAGTCATGTTAGCCATAGTAATGTCTTCATCTTTAGACTGGGCAGTTACAGAGAGTAAAACAAGAAGAACACAATATTTTACATAAGGAAGCATTGTTTTCTTTTGCATAGGATGATTTATTTCATAATCTACTTTTCTAGTAATTATTTCTTAGAATAACTAAGTTGAAAAAAGAAACACAAATGCCCAATCTCCAAACCCTAAGGAGACTTAGAGAAGACTACTGACACATTCTTTAAGTGAGACCCGCTGCTTCCTCTATGAAGATGTTTCTGACCAAATACAGAAATGATGGCTCTCTTTTCTTATGCTATATGATATTTACACAAGCTCAAAGCCTAACTATTAATATCATAAAATGTATATTTATACTTTTCAGTTTACAAATGTTATTAAATTTTTTAAATTAAAGAAGTAACTTGTTTTACCAAGTTAAATATAGATAGAGTAGACATTAATGATCCCCCCTCCTGCTCTCCATTTTTCAGTCCTGATGATAAAACAATTGTTAACATCTTGCCATGGCTCTTTTCACATGTTTCTTTATGTTTATAAATACACATCCTCATCTATATGAACACATATATAATTTTAATATTTTAATGGAACTGTACAATAAAAAATACTCAGAAACTCTTTGTGGCATTTAAAAATGTATAATGGGTAGTCCTTCAAATCAAGAAACTAGATGGCGGCAAAATTTTTAATAGCTGTATAACGTAGAAAAGTAGTTCCATAATATATTCGACCATTCCCCTGCTGATCACCATTTGGATAGTTTCCAGTTTCTTTTCCCACAGGAACAATGCTGCAGTAAACATCCTTGCATATATAACCCTAGACACTGATGATTTCATTTTGGTCCATGTAACACTGCCTGGCAAATGGTATGGACATTTTACATTTTAATAGCTGTCAACAGATGATTTGCCATTTTCCCACCAGCAATAGAAAAAACACGTCCCTTTCTCCATATGCCTTCCAGTGCTAGTTGTTATCAAAGTTTTAAATTTTTTGCTAAACTGATGCTTGATAGAATGTTACGAGGCTTCTTTCCATATATTTTCTCACCAATTGAGCTTCCTCTTCTGTTTCAAATTTTGCTTTTTACAGCTGGTAGTAATTCAGATTGTTGGTCCTCTATCAGTTTATAGGATTTCTTTGTACATGATCAATATAAGCTTTTGCAAATTGTATCCCAAGGTGTATTTGTGTGTGTGTGTATATATATATATATATAGCCTTTAATTATGGAGTATCTTTCCATTCATAAATTTACATTTTTATTTAAAAATAAACTATTCTCTTTTGTGGCTTTGGCTTTCTTGTCTTGTTTAAAGAAAAAAATCCCAGACCCTGAACTTATATAAAAAGTAGTTTGCATTGTTCTTCTATCTTCCCTGCCTAATTTTCTAACTTTTGGCCTTAATATCTGGAATTTTTTGAGTATGACATGACACAGAGATCCAGCTTTGCTCAAAGAGGACAGATAATAATGACAGGACTGTGAAATAATTCAATCTTTTTTTTTTTTGCAATAATTTGCAATGACTGACAGCTTATCCTCTATTAAGTTCCAAAATATACCTGAATCTGGATTCTTTTCTACTCAGCTATTTATGCCAGTGTCATCTTTTTAAATTAGAGAGTCTTTATTATCATTTAGGAAATGTCTTTTTTTACTATTCTTGATTTTTTAAAAAAAAAATTTGAGGCTAGTTATGAGCATTTCCTTACTCATTCATGGCACATAAAGTTATTGTTTACTTCCTATGTGCTAGAGATTATTCTTATGCTGATAATACAGGCATGAACAAAACATAAAATGTTCATTGGGGAATATATTCTAGAGTGGGTGGATCAGACAAAAACATAAATACTACCACTGCCACCACCACCAACAAAATGCAGAAAATAATTTTAGGAAGTGT
Source organism: Tolypeutes matacus (assembly GCA_026826555.1). Classification (NCBI taxonomy): domain Eukaryota; kingdom Metazoa; phylum Chordata; class Mammalia; order Cingulata; family Chlamyphoridae; genus Tolypeutes; species Tolypeutes matacus. The sequence goes on along the minus strand of JAKSZT010053770.1, from coordinate 43,046,535 downwards.
TAAGTGCTCAAAAAAAAAAAAAAAACAGTCAAGCAACAAGATAAACAAAGTTCCCATTGGAAATCTGGTTGGAATTCCATTAGAATATATATATTTAAGGAAGCAGATGTGGCTCAAGCAACTGGGCTCCCATCTACCATATAGGAGGTCCAAGGTTTGATTCCCGGGGCCTCCTGGTGAAAGGCAAGCTGGCCCGTACGGAGAGGTGGTCCACGCGGAGAGCTGGGCCGTGCCGAGAGCTGGGGCGCGCTGTGTGCTGGCCTGTGCAGGAGTGCTGGCACAGCAAGATGATGCAACAAAAAAGAGACACAGAGGAGAGACAATAAGAGACGCAGCAGAGCAGACCAGGGAGCTGAGGTGGCACAAGAGATGGAGTGCCTCTGTCCCACTCCGGAAGGTCCCAGGATCGGTTCCTGGTGCTACCTAAAGAGAAGACAAGCAGACACAGAAGAACACACAGCGAATGGACACAGAGAACAGACAGTGAGCGCAAAACAATGGGGGTGGGGGGAATAAATAAATCAATCTTTAAAATATAGATATATTTAACTGAGAGGAGGCATACATAATCTTTGAACACAGGAATATGGTCTGTTTCTTCATTTGTACAGGGTTTGTGTGTATGTCTTTCAGTAAAATTATGTAATTTCTTTTTCATATTGACCTAATTTGTTTCTTTAATAATTTAATATTTAATAGGCTTAATTTTGCTTAATATTGTTTGGGCAGTGTTGTCAATGTTGCCTGCTTTTAATTGTAAGCTTTTAAAGGGGAGACCCAAAACGATTGACACTGCTTTTGTTACAGTATGGTATTATGTATAAGAATTTACCATTTGATAAGAAAAGCAAAAAGAACAATCAGTTTCCTATCTCAAAACACAGATATTTAACTGAGAGGGGGCATAGATGGAATATACTATGATGGAATTTACTCAGATGGAATATACTATGATGAGTCAGTCATTCATTCAACTATTATTTATTGATCAATTACTGTGTGCCAGGTACTTGGTGCTGAAGATATAGGGAGCAAACAAAAGGCCTTCCTGCCTTCAGGGAGCTCACATTCCAGTGTGTGAGGTTGGAGTTTGCCTGGATGCCAGGGGGGATGGACCAGGCAGACCAGGAGAGTGATAGAAGGTGAGACGAAGATGGGGCAGAAGACCTGGCCACAGAGTGCATTTGCAGCTTTTAACATATGCTCTAACCTTTTCTTTTTTAAGGATGACTGTGGTTTCTGTTTGGAGGAAAGAGTAGAGAAGGCAAGTTGGATGGAAGGAGACCAATAAAAGATTACTCCAACAGTTAAGAGAGAGACCATATAACTTGGGAAATTCTATCAGAGAGAGAAGTTATAAGGGGTCAGAATCAGACATTATTTTGAAGGTCGAGCCAATAAGACTTATTGGAGAGCAGGATGTTGGGTTTGACATCTAGGAGTCAAGGATGACTAAAAAAGTACTTACTCATCTCCCATTTCCAGGTTTCAAAGAGGTGGAATTCCATACACAACTAAAATATTACCCTGGAGAATACATTGCTTTTTCTGTAATGATACAGAGGTCTTTAAAGTTCTTTGGGTCATCATTTCAAACAGGGGTAACTGTCAAAATATTTAATAACTTGGAAGACCTGGGCATTGACCAAACAGAACAGAAACTAGCCATTAGGCCATAATGGTGCACACTAGCTGAAGATCATCCCAGATCACAAATACCCACATTCTAAAGCTGTAGGCTACAGCACTCACCACCAATTATGTATTTACTTGTCTCAAAAGAATGTCTAATTTCTGAGCTTATTCTTTACTAGACTACACCATAGATGATGCAACATAAATTCAGCCAGTTGGAATAGAATCCAAAAAGCATATTCTAGGTTTGAGGATTAATTGACAAGGAAAGGAGAAATAAGAATAGTTCTCTTTATAAAGTTTTAAAAAAAAACATTATTATGTAAAGTCTGGTATTAAAGAAGCAAGAGATACTGTTAAAATTAATTATATCAAGTGTTCTTGTAAAGCAAATTTGATTTCTTTAACTTTGTACTCCCCATAAAGCAATTTTAATAATTTGCTATGATTTGGGGAGGAATGAGAATTCCATTACAGATAACAAAATTAATACAATCTTGCATTTACAAGTAAATTATTATTCTTAGCAATTAATGACTGAACATAAATATTAGTTCTAAGAATTGCTATTTAGAGTTTGACAGGATATGCTAATAGAAATATTTTTTCTTTCAGAATTATAAGGCATCAATTTTAACTGTGCATGAAAGAGTCAGCATTGATAGTGAAACATGCCATACAGAAGTACCAAAAATAAGGAAGACTAAAGCCTCATTCTCCCATTTACTTTCCATCACTATTCATATAAACTGTTAATTCTTTTATCAAATACTACCTGGGCATTGCACAGGGCAATGGGCACACAAAAATGAACAAACTCTGGTTACAGTTAAGTGCCACAGAAATGTAAATAGAGAATGACAAATACAGAGTGGAAAGGGATACAACAACATTATGGACGATGTGGACGCAATCCCCTAGGAGCCTAGAGGCAGCGTCACTAACTGCATCTGTTTCTTTTCCAAATGAAGTCAGATAAACTCAGATATCTACAGCTGGCTCCTGGAACACAGAAGGCCTGATCTCTTGTATCCAACGTCTTTCAGATCTTAACTGCTGAAATACAGGATTTCAGATGGAGAGATTTCTAAGATTTTCTGCAATAAGCATTTGTGAAACTTATTGTTAGACTAAAAAAATTATATTAAAAAACTACTTCCATCATGAATAAAAGTAGTATTCCATTAGAATGCAAGCAGCATAGCCATGTGAGTTTTGAAATCACAAAGGTATTTAAATTAATGCCCCCAAATAAGTAATAGGTGTATTTGATAAAATAGATACCCAACTGCTGATGAATAATTTTCTCAGATTATCCTGTTGGCATATGAATGTTTTACATTGTTCTCCTTTTTAAAGTTACATTCACTCTGTCGCTTACTACTTTAATGTCAACTTTCTCTTTCCAATTATGGTTAAACTAGAAGTTTAGAATGTCGTTACTGAAAGCACAGGCTTACTGGTAGCATAACTGAAGAATGCAATTAATTTAAACCTGCAGGCTGATTTTCACCTTCTCTTCTTATTGCAGGGACACTGCTGAGGATGATCACAACACAGCGGGGGACCAGGGAAGAGTCTGCAGAGGAGAAATCACTTACTTTGCCACATGAGGTGCGGGACAGAGGCTGGAAAGGTTTTCTCTCACACTGCCATGCTGCAATTCATTGAAATTCCACATGAAACAAACGGAGAACAATTCTACATACTGTAAAGTTTCCCAGCTTAAAAGAGCTAAATCTGAAATGGCTTGAGGCACTATGCAAGCAAACTTTAATCTACATGAAGATAAAACAATTTACTCATTAATTTATAGGTATGTACTTTCAGCGATTAATTTTAATTTTTATCCTCCTCCCTGCATTCTTGCTGGTATTTTTGTATCTTAGGAGATATTGCCATGTTTTTTAATTTCAGTAACGGGGAGATAAGAGTAAAAAGTTCAACCAACCAACAAAAAAACCCCAAGCACATTCAAAGCACTTAAAAAGCTAATATTTTCTCCCCTCCCCTTCCCCTCCCCCTCCCCCTCCCCTCTCCCTCCCCTCCCTTCTGATATGAGGAAGGTGGAGCCGCTGGGATTGGCAATAGGTAGAAGATAATAAAAAGACTCAAACTTTAGTATATCTTTTGCAAACGTATTTAATATCATCATCCAAAGTAAATAATATGATGGAATGGGTATTAGTTTACAAGTCAAGATGAAAACAAGTATGTAGAAAACGACATCAAATGCTATATAGCCTTTACAATTAACTACTCTAAACCATCTACTCAACTATGCACAATTAAAACTCTTTAGGATTCTTTTACATTTCAAGAAATGCATTTTTTCTTACTAAGCTTATAAGAAGGTAGTAAAGATTTAACAAACAGCTGTGGCCAAGCTGAAGGACATTCTTTTTTTTTTAAAGGGTTAACTTAACAAAGATTTATAATACATGTTAGTAGAGAAAAATAACAGAAAAGCTAAACAAATGAAATGAAGAGGATCCAAACTAACTTTCACTCTGTAGCTTTAAACTTGCATCCTGTGTGCATACATCTTGGGCACAGAGGGCCACCAACATGAGCCAATACAGTGTAGGAACCCTGCATCATAACTATTAACTTCAACATATCTTTAAGATCATGCTTTGAGAATAAAAAAAGAAAGCTTAGAAGGCAATATGTTGAGTGGGAATAAACATTGAAATACAGCAATCATGTTTTCAACTTCTACAATTGTCTTTATGTGCTGACATTCAAGCAGCCTTTTACAGATCTTTTACTATGTAATTTAAGTTTTAGAAGTTTTGATAAAATCACTAGTAGGATATAATCATGCAGAAGGCACATCACATGGACAACACAGAGGCAAGGATTTTGCACAGGTATATCAGCTTTCACATAGTGCAGGTTATACACAATACAATAGCAACCTTATCCCTAACAGATCCTAAAAAGATTTTTCAAGGCCTAGCTGTAAACTACAGTACTTAACATCTATATTCTTAAAAATGATATCCACATATCTTAAAAAGGAATTTTAAATGCTATATCAAATTGGTAAACTGCAACACAAACTGGTGCAACATAGATTTAAATGAATACCAATCTCACTCTATGTGATGCAAGCATGCTACTCTCCCACCAATTTAAATTCCTTTCAATCATTGTGAGCCAGAATGTGTGCCTGAACCTTAAACTGCACAACTAAATCTAATGGAGTACAGCCATTGAATCCTCTACATTAATGTCTTAATGCAAAGTTAAGGTGTCAATCTTTAGTGTGATATGCCCAACCCCATTTATTATTCCCTCTCTTGCCTACTCCACAAAGGTAAAAGGGTGACTCCTAAGGCATTTTACAGGTGCTTCATTGTTTAAATTTACTTCATCTTATTTCCAACTTCTTTTGGGGTACTTTAAATTGTAACTTCCAAGAACCTGCTTCTATAATGGGTAGGCAAGCTGATTTTTAACTCTATTAGCTTCATTTATGTAGTACTTCATCAGCATGCAAAACAAGGCCCCATCTTGTGGGAAAACTTGTATAAAAACTTATAAATGAAAAAAAAAAAGCTTCTTTACTGTTTGTAACCACCATGCTCAGGTTTCCTTTATTGTGTGCTCTAAAATTTTTCCTTTTTCTTATCCCTATGCATCTCTTATATGGTTCTTGTTTTGATACAATTCCCCAGAATATTTCAGAACGTACTTTTTTTTTTTGCTTCTTCATATCCAGTGCAAAGCTGTAACTGGAGACAGATTTCCACCCACTAAGGCTCCAGATGTTCATTTCCCAACATCGACCTAATACAGTGATGGCAACACCTCCCTCCTGCCCTTCCCAGGAGGGCTGGGACTGAACTGGACTCCCTACTGGTTTTACCCTTGCCCCCTGTGCACAGGGGCTCCTTCATGGTCTGCTAGACTAAAGGCCCCTAATTATGGGAGTGCAGCCTAAGTGTGTAACATTAAACACCACAAAAAGCTGCAAGACACTCTTTCAACGGAAGAAGAAACTGATCATAGAAACGCCTCCAATTTTCATCCCCAACTTGATTTTTAAATCCATGAACATGTCCCTGAGATCATCTTTTGGATTAATCCATGATTCAACAGCATCAAAATATATATAAGATCTTGGATTACTCCACTGGCATTCACACTGATCACAGTACAAATCCCACGGAATGCAGAATCCTATCCTCCCTGTCCTTTATGTTTCTCAGAGAGGTGCACCAGGTCTTATAAACTGCTATGGCATGGAGGCCACAACTTGAGGACAAACATAACCAAGATGACCAGCTGTTATTGCTGTATTCTCTAACAACATCTTTGGTGTGTTAGGTCTGTTGATTTCTACAAACTGGTGCAACACCATAGGAATATAAGGCTGCATTTCTATGCCCATTTGAATGGAAATTTCTCCAATTGCCCATGTGTCAATGTTGCAGACTGAAACAAACTCTGGATTTAGGTTGGTTCCCAATATTGGCATGAAATCAGCTACACAAGGCTTAACATGCTGAAAGCAAGCTTTCACCAGGTCACCTAAGAGTACAAAGGAACTCTCAAACTTCTGGCATTTTATCCTATGTGCACTGGTACATTAGTGTTAGAATGTTACTTGGTGCTACTAGCTGTTCAATGGTGCCTCCAAATCCTTCAGCCAGGCCACCTAGTAAATCAAGAGCCACCATCATAAAATCTTTATCTGGAGCCTCATGTTGATCTGGTTGAGCATTATTCAATACGACTTGTGCAAGAGTGTTCTGTACTAGATTTACCCAATGCTGATATACAGATTCACAATATGGAAGGAAGCCAGATTTCAGGGCTGTGGCAACTGAAGACAGACACTCAAGTAAAGGGAAGAGATCTTTCTCTTCATTCTTTAAAATGCTCCATTTCTGGATCAGTGGTGGCATTAGCATTTGAATATATTCTGTTTTGTTTAAATGATGTCCGACTGAATGTTCCCATGGGATTGTAAAGAATGAGCAGGTTTTTATGCTGGTATTTACTAAAGGCGAGGACCAGGATGTCAAGTATGTAAGCAAGGTATCCAACAAGTTCTATACAAGCTTCCTCTCCTAGGGTAGCAAAGGCACTGCAGGCAGCTTCCTGTACTCTCTAGTTGTTATCTAGTATACCCTTTAGCAATTCTGTCATTAACGGCTTCAGGTATGTGTCTCGGGGCTGGTTCACTACCCAGTGTGCATAGCAGCTAAGAGTCCAGCACGTTATGGAATGCACAAGAGCCTTTTTTATCAGAGAGGCACTGAATGAGGTGAGGCATGAGCTCAAGCAAGTATGGAATCAGCCCTTGCATGCAATCTTTAGTAATCGCTCCTAAAACCAAGATGCCTGATTCTTTAACCACCCATTCATGAAGAAAAAGCAGTTCTTTCAAAAGGGCCAAAACACACGGCAAAACCTCATCACAATACACATTTGTGAGGACATCTAGGGCGGCAGTAGAACATTCTCTTAGATTCCAGTCAGAAATTGTACCATCATCGTCAATTTCATCATCATCATCATGGTCATCATCAGCCTCTTCAATTCCATCTTCATCATGCTGCTGAGCCACCGTCCTTGGTTGATGAAAATGTGGCCTTCTATCCTGCTCACTATAAGGAATTGTTTCATCTTCTTCAACATCACCCTTAAGTAGGATTGTATCTATATCTGAATACTTCATGCCATTCACTAACACAGGAATCAACTTTAGGAAGATACATTATGAGTATATCGTTGCATACTGGCTGCTCAGCCAAAGTTAACCAAAATTCATAAGCTTCGAAAGCCACACTTTTGTCTTGATCTTGGGTCCTCTGTAGCACGCACTCAACTATATTATGCATGTGATGTAGCAGGAGATCCATTCAAACTTCAAGCAACATCACAAGAGCTCAGCACACATTTTTCTGTACCTCTGGTTCTTTATCACCAGCCAATGCAAAGAGATTCTCAATAAAAGAATCAATGTGCAGCATCAGAGCTTGGGTCCGACTGATGATAAACTGATTGACACATGCAACAGCAGAAGCCCTTATTTTTGGACTATCGTGCTTGAAGAACTGTAAAAACTTGGGAATCATGTTACTGAGAGGATGATTTAAAGCATCACTATCAGCAGAATCTTCATATATCTTCTAAAGGGCAGCAAATGCTCCCTTCACAGGTGTTGTAATCTTCAGAATGCAACAGGATATGGAGTTTTGGTAAGACGTTGGGCCAATTCTGTAATTCTCCTTTGGAGGCTATGGTTGTAATCAAAATACCTACAGTGGCTCTAATCAGAGGAGAGGAGTCCCCAATATTATTCAAACATTCACTTTTAATAAAGCCTGTTACACCATTTGGAAATTTTGAAAATGTGCTTTTCACATTATTCTTCAAGATGAGACCACTCAATGAACTTGTGGGTTCATCTTCAGATTTTAATTTTGCAAGAACAAAAATCAGGTTGTTGTTAAAATCTGGATATTGACTGAGTTGTTCCAGTCAATTCCAGTTTCTAGAATTGTTGCACTGTCTCTGGATGGTGGTGTCTGGGGACTGGGATTCCTTCAGCAGCTGCAGGCCTTGTTTGCCAGGTTTCCACTCACACTCCATTTTAGTTTGTGCCAGTATGACCCTTGTCCTCCCCAGATGCCTTGGACCTGCCCGGGATGACCTAAAGAAAGTCTCAAATGGTGAAACCCAACAGAACTGCTCCCAGGAAGCTTGCCCACCAACGTCTGCTGCCACCACAGCTGCACTGAAGGACACTCATCATCTGAACAGGGTAGTGAGCCTAAGGCCTTTCTCAGGATTGCTTCTGTGAAGGAAAAAGAGTCAAGTCTCTTCTAAGGGTAGACAAGTAGCATATTCATGAATCACTCTGGTTACATTTCAACCAACCACCTTATTTTTGTTTATTTAACAGAAAATTTCCTCCAAATCCTTTTGGACAGGAGGCAGCCATATTCATTCATTCTACAAATATTTATTGTATGCCTAATATTTGTCAGGCACTGGGGATAGAGCAGAGAACAAAACATAGCTCTGCGAGATCATAAGCGGCCTACGGTAAATCATTTGAACCAATACTACAAGACCCTCATGAGAAGAAACTGTATTAATAAATATTCACAAATATTGTTATGCAAACATTTCTTTCTTATATTTAAGGAAAACCAAGCCAGCAGTGAACATTTCAGTTGATATTCTTATCAAGATACAAAACACTGGCTTTAAACCACGTTTAGTCTTTGGAACCAAGTAAAGCAGAATTCATGTACAGTAGAAGAGAGTTTACCCCAAATATGGAAGGCCAGACTTGTTCCATAACAATGATATCTGCAGAGTTTAGATATATAATTCTGAAAAAGCACAGTGACCAAAAAGGCATTTTAGAAATAATATGTATGTTTGAACAACTGCGATTCACATCTTTAAAACACTTGATATCCCCCAAATATATAAAGGCTAAGATTTGATGCAGCTCCAGTGTTATCAGTGAGGCTTTGATCTGACATGTCAATGTGAACAGAATTGCACTGCCCTTCTCCTGTCACCCAGAGGAGCTAACATAAAATGCTGAGCAGCCACTTTCAGTCCTGGAAATAGGAGATTGCAGCATCCCAACCTGCCTTGACCGCAGCAGATCATCCTTCAATTACCAATGGTGTGCTTCTTAAAATGAGGAATCTCTGAGCATCTTCTAGAAACAAATATTCCACTACATTCATTAGATATTTTTACTTGCTAAGGCATTTGTTTTTCTAACACACATACAAATGTGGATTTGTTAGTGCATATTCCGGATGAGGTCTTCAATCTGTTCATATATTTCTCAGCCTAAAAGTGTTAAAACAATTCTCTCTCCATATCCTGTTTATTCCAGGGAGGGTATATACTTACACTATCAAAAACTACTCCTTTAGGGTAACAGTTACAGAAATGAATAAAAACCACAGGCACATCAGCACTCTTCTAACTCCTTATATGTAACTCTGTGATTCTTACACACTAGTGGAGAGATAGGATTGGCATTCTAAGTATCATATCAATTATCCTTCTTCTTTATCGTGGGGAAATTAGTAGGGTTTACAATGCTGGCTCTAGAAGCACAACCATCTGTGTACATACACACTAATGTCCTCTCCTAATAATCTCCACTGCAAACATTATTGTCTTTACCTACAAAGGCACTCTGTGACAGCACTGCATCAAGTTCAGGTTTAAGTGAAGAAAATTCATCAGATCTTACAACTGAGTAATTATGAGCAGTTAGTTTATCATCCTATGGGCTTGACTTGCATATTTGTGGGGTAAAACATGCATCTTACAAATTAGAAACCAAAATTAATTTTTATCCATATAGTACCATAAGAATTATTCCATAGTCATGTATTTGTCTTGAAGAAGCCCTATGATAATGACTTAAGGTTTTTTTAAGCAATAGCAAAAAATGAATTTGATTCACTTATTCTGGCAAGCCTAGAAGCCAAAAGACCTAGTGTGGTAGATTAGATTATTATTCAGGAAGTATTCCCTCCCTCTCCCTCTCACTTCCAAGAGAGGGGGGTATACTTCTCTGTCCCACTCATATTTTGCATGAACAATGGAATGTTAGTGGTAGTGACACAAGCAGAGGCTTGAAATATGCCTGTGGGGCTGGGCCTGCTCATTGTGCTGCTGCCTCGCTTTGGGAGCTGCCATCCCAAGGCGGACGAGAGGTGTGGAACAGAACCGAACCCAACCTGCCATGTGGAGCCACGACCAGCAGAACCCATCCAGATCAGCTGAACCCTAGCTGACCTGCACAGACATGAACAATTAATAGATGCTTATTGTTGTGTGGCACTGACTTTGGGGTGGTTTATTTGAGCATTACTGTGGCAGAGCCAACTGCTATATCCAGGTTCTGGTCCAGTGCTACCATGTACCATGAGGTAGGGCTTGCTCCAGATTCTTCCAAAAAATGAAGGTAATGCCATCTGTCCTACCTGCCCTGTTATGAAGACCCAACGAGGAAATATATGTGAAAGTAGTTGGTGAACAGTAAAGAGCTATATAATGTAAAGCAGCATGACCAGCCAACTAGCACTTAAAATTTACATGAGTATTCTGTGCTTCTGAGCATTTTTAAATGCTGGAAAAATTAAAAGGAATGCTCAGATTACTGAACACCATGCTGTTCTCTGTGCTTCCCATGTTCCTTCTTCCATTTAACCATTGGTTCAGCCACTCAGTCAGTCATGGATCTCTCTTGGTGGAATGGGATTGCTGCTCAGGACGATTAGTTGTGCAAGCACATGTGGCAAGCTTTTGGCCTTGTGAGGCCCCACTTCTTCCCTGGAGATGCAGTTTCCGACTCAAGGTACTATGGCCAAGACCCAACTTGAACACAGGGATGAAGTTTTATTGTTTTAGATCCAAACTTGTAATCCCCTCAATTCCCCTTTCTAAGATCTTGATTTCTAAAAAGTCTTTGGAAAGGTGACTAAAAATTCAAGGTCAGGAGATATAGAGGACTTTTTACAATGCATAGATTTCTAGTTATACATTTTCTGGAATATATTTGTGAGCAAGATAAATACAAAACATCAAGTTACAAATTTTACAAAACCCAGCAAAAATAGCATGGCTTGCTTATGGTAATGTCATTGGTATACAATGGCTCAAGCAGATATTCTGTTTTAATGGAGATGACAATTCTTTCAGGACCATAAACATTTTTCATGTTTTCATTTAATTTTAATATCAAGTCTTAGGCTAAAATTTTAATTCCTTTCATAGTTATGATTTTGACCAAATCACACATGTTAAACAATGTACAAGGATTGTAATCTTTGTACGTTTGGGGTGGGGTGGGGGTGGGGGTCACTGAAGATACACAGAAGTCTTTATTTGTTGATTGGCATTCTCTACCAGCTTCCATGATGTAAGGTGTGGATAACTTCCAAACTGAATTTTAAAAAACCGAGAAAGAAGTAGTGAGACCAGTTTATTCAGGATTTTTTTAAGCTTGTAATCAGAACAACTTCTTTGCCCCTTGAAACTTTACTCTGATTATATTTCTTTGTCATCACTACACATTCTGGTAGTCTCTGTCATTATTGCTGCCCTCTAGTGAAAATAAATGGGAAATTCTTCAACCATAGAGAAGAAAGTCAGTACAGATAGTCCCTGCTTTGCATTGAAATGGATTTGCACAATTCATTCAGATCTCCCCATGCCCCCCAGGTCTGCCCATTGCAGAGGAACTAAATAATTATTTTGTATTTTTCAATAATTATCAAGAATCCTGGCTGTTTCTTTTTCATTTTTATTTTATGTCATTGGCCATATCTATGATTAATTTCATATTAAATCCTTGGTCAGCTACGGACCTATGGGGAAAATATCCTCCATGTCTGCAGTATCACTGCTATCTGATGTGAGAGTAATTTCCTCCTGAGCCAGGATTTGCTTTCATTGACTCTTCTCAACCCAAGGCTCCAGGAAGAAAATATCAATCAAGAAGAGTTCACACTGAGATGAAACCTCTTTCCATTTCTGAAATAGGTCGTGATTTTTTGTAGCCAGTAGATAATTCTGAAAACACAAAACATCAATTTCCTCCCCTGCTCAAAACCTTCCAATAATGCCTGTCACACTTCAAATAAAATCCAAATTACCTACCTCTCAGAATCATCTCTTGCTGCTCTCTGTGGGCTCACCCCACTCCAGTCACATAGTAACTTGTAATTTGTCTATTATCAGCTCCCCCTCTAGCAAGTAAGTTCCACACATACTGCTGGCACCTAGCAGTCACTCAATAAAACCCCAGCTCATGAGTTTTATCTGAAGCACAGTTACTTCTGATTAATGCCAACTCTTAAGGCTCCTCCCAGTGACTTCCCTGTATGACTGCCACAGTCAGAAAGTATAAAAGAGAAGCAAAGACAGTCTACCCTTTCTATCATCTTTACATTTTTTTTACTTCCTCTATTCTATAAAGTTCATATAGTTCATAAATTTACTAGTTAACTTGCTTTTTTTTTTTCATTATGTGAATAGAGTGACATTTATTTGTGAGAGGAGGGACAGCAAAGTTGATGAAGGTAGTGATCAAAAGAGAGTTCTAAATGTCCCAAACCTTGGATCAAACAGATCCACAGGGATTTCAGTAGTAAAATCTGAGATCAGAGCCAGATATCTGCTTAGTAATTTTTGAAGACCATTTTATAACCATCACAGAGTTATACCCATGTACCATTAGACCTAACCCAAAGGTTTTACAGTTGCTATCAATCCAAAAAAAAAAAACCAAACATTTTTACAAAGATTACTAAAGTAAAGCAATAAAGTCATGTGGGAAAGGAAATACCAGGCAGAACACATGGAATAAATGGTAAAAATATCATTTTGTAGTTACATGTCAAGTTTACATCAATTATGTCAGTTAGTCCAAATCTTAAAAGTAGGTAGAATATAGATAAATTATGAAGAGAATGAAAAAATAGGTTTTTCTCACTTAATGTCTGTAGAAGTTCTTTGAGCTAGATGGAGCAGACCAATTCTCAAAGTGTAAGGAAGATGTCTCTGCACGGCCACAGGGGGCCGCTCACTGCAGGGTGGTCTGAGGGGGACAGCAACACAGAAGCGAGGCTCACCCCTAGTCTTTCTACACTGACTATCCTGGCCCCAACAACAATTTCTGCCACTTCCACAGCTTTCCATCACTTTCTTAAAGAATCGGGAAAAGCTAGGAATGTGAATAAAGGATGTGGTTGTTGAAACCGCCTTGGGTCTACAAGCTCTGAAGCTGGGCAGGCCCCATAATATGTACTAAGGATTGCACATCTGAGACTAAACATCTGCAGAGGGGTTTTGGAGGTGACAAGCTGTTGGGATCACAGGTTTAATGGGCTTAAGAATATGCCACATTTAGCAGGTGGAGGGATGGCTTGGGTAGCGACAAGTAGATACCAAAGATATTTTACAGATATAGATATTTTTCTGAGATGCCATAACATGGAGCTGAGCAGAGCCTAACAACCACCCCCACAGATCTCATAGGTTGGAGAGGTACAGGCATCAGCAAGAATAGAAGGCTTGGGATCTAAAGACCTGGGTTGAGTTTTGGCTCTGCTGTATACTGAAGGTGTGGCTTTGTGGAAGCCACAAAATCTCTCTGAGCCTCAGTTTCCTTCTCTGTAAAATGGGGTAACGATATTAGGATAACAAATTGTAATAACTTAAAGTGATTCTAAATATCAAATGAAATACGTATTTTTTTTGTAAATAATAAAATGCAATGTAAAATATAAGGTGCTATCACCAAGGCATTCTATTTCTGGAATTTACTTCTTCCCTCTGGATCTATTTAGTTTTGGGGTCCCATTTAGGCCTGCAAACAGACAGGGCTTGAGGAGAAGATTTTTTTAACCTCCTTTCAAAGCCTTAACACAACTAAATCTTATATTTAAATGTTGCCTTCAATGTCAATGTGTCTGCGGGTTTAGTTTGGGGCACAGAATATTTTATTTTCTGCACTTTGCCTCCAATGGCAAATTGTTCTTTATCTTAGTTCATTTATTGTAAGAAATTCCATCTTCATCAGACTTCAGCCAAAATAGCACTGTATATGGGGAGCGGATATAGCACAGTGGTTGTGCCTGCTTTCCATGTACAAGGTCCTGTACAACCCCCAGTACCCCCTCAAATTAAAAATAAAATAAAATAAAAAATAGCATTATATAACTTTCCCTTAGGAACAGCATAATTACTTTAGAAATGCTCTATAATCTTGCTTGATTTTGGAATATATAATTATTTTATTCTAAATTTCACTACTTTCAATTGCTTCTGGTCTAGTGGCAGTTTTTTTTTTCCTTCCTGAATTTCACAGTGTCTTCCTTTTCTAACTCCTGAATAATTATCTGTCATTAAATAGCTGTTTAATGTCTCTTTTGTTGGAAACATTTAAAAGATGAATGAAACTATCACACATGTTATTTTGGAGCCAAATCATTTTCCACAAAGGGATATTTATAGTTCTATGTGCATATGTTACCAAATACAGATGGCAGATCTCCACTTTTCTGATATTTTCTTTATAGACTAATTGTCTATCTTTATAGACTAATTATCTATCTTTATAGACTAATTGTCAATAAAGACAGAAGGTCAGTGATAAATTGCCATACGCATCCAGCAGCATGATCTTCCAAGATGTACGCTGGAGGCATGAGCTGAAACCCTGGAGACCTGGGCTCTAGCTCCACCTCTGACCTTAACTTTAGGGAAGTCCATTAAACTTTCCAGCCTTCAGGTTCCTAACTTTATAAAGGAATGAGCAGAACTAGACACTCTCTGGGGTTTCGTCCAGTTCAAATATTAAATTGGCTCAAATAGTTATGGCACAACCAAAATGCCACTCACACTCCCAACGCAAGCTGCCCTGGGTTCTCCTTGGCTACAGGAAGTTACAAGGTCTAGGCAGATGTCTCCATCTAGTCTCCCTGATGCTTCCAGCCTTGAGATCCTCAAATATCTACTTGCATTCTGCACTGATTTAGGGTTTACTGAAATTCTACAGTTGAAACAACTCCCCCAAATATGTACCAAGATGAGTTAAAAAAAAAAAAAAAGTTAATGCTAAGCCTTTTCTATAACAAAAAAATTCAAGCATCACTTCTGTATTAGTCAGCCAAAGGGGTGCTGATGCAAAATACCAGAAATCTGTTGGCTTTTATAAAGGGTGTTTATCTGGGGTAGAAGCTTACAGTTACCAGGCCATAAAGCATAAGTTACTTCCCTCACCAAAGTCTGTTGCCACATGTTGGAGCAAGATGGAGCAAGGGTTCAGGCTTCCTGGGTTCCTCTCTTCCCAGGGCTCATTTCTCTCTGGGCTCAGCTGCTCTTCTCTCTCCACAAGGCTGGCTGCAGACCATCAGGCAAACGGCTCGTCTCTCTTCCCGGGGCCTCTGCTGTGTCTACCGAAGACTTCTCTCCTTCCTCATGTATCTGCTTCTCTGTGTGTTTACTTCCCGGGGCTCCAGTATCAAAAGTCCAACCTCCCTTCTCTGTGGTGCGGTTTCATGTCCTACTGATGTGGCCTAATCAAAGCCCTGATCATTATTTAATCAAGTAAAAGTGAAATCTCTGAATCCAATATAATCTAATATGCCCAGAGGAACAGACCAGTTTACCAACATAATCCAATGTCTATTTTTGGAATTCATAAACAATATCAAACCACTACAACTTCCCTAGAGGTACATCAGCTATGCTGCCTCTGTGGAGGTAAGAGGGCAGTGGGGAAACATGTAGGACAAAGTGATCCTGGGATTCAAGTGGGGAAGCCTCTCATTATTCCAGAAGAAAATTAAGGCAGAGGGTGTTAGGCAAAGGCATCCCATTAAGTAAATATGAAATGAGTGAATGGGGAAAAAGTCTTAATTTTGCAGTGGACTCTTATTTTTCTGTTAGAGAGTGGGGATTGGTGACAGAATAAAACCTCTCACCTCCAAGGCTGTCCTCCAGCAAGCATCCTGAAGATATATTAGAGCAAAGAAAGAGACAGACAGACAGACAACCTACTTTTAAAAGACCATAAACTACAGAACCCTTAAGGTGAAGGAAAAGAAGGAAGGCGATTCAGTTTAAAATAGACCTTTGAAGAGAAATTTAAGTAGAAGCAAATGATAGAAAAATAGCAACCTCCAAGGTTAGCATCCTTATTATATGTAACAGACATAAACATATATGTATATATATATAAATTTTATGCAATTGTGGCTTGTCAAGTCTGCCTGGTTGCTGTGGAAATAAACTGAGGTTAAGGAATTTTGTGTTACCCATCAATGTAAGAGCACACGAGTACATATATACAGGCTAAATCCAAAAGAAAAAAACTCGGGTTTTATTTAATTGATTTTTAAGTATTTTTAAAATTGCTTTTAAAATGTTTGTCTAATTCTGTTATGCTTTGCAAGGGAAAACCATGTTAGGTGCTGAGCTAACACAGGAACTGGAAAAGAATGGTGATTTTATTCATGGAATATTTCATTCCCTCTCCTTCAGACTCCTGTCATAGACCCGTACTGGTCTTCCTACATCTGCCCTGGCCCCCTGGTCTCAGCACAACAGCAGATGGTCTTATCGAACTGTAACCCAGATCAGGCCCTGCCTTGTTCAGAACCTTCCAGGACTTTTTATCTCAGAGTAAAACAGCAAAGGACTCACAGTGGCCCTCAAGGCCCAACATGACCTGCTGCAGCCCCTGTTGCCTCTGACCTCTTTTCTACCCCTCTCGACTTGCCACCTTAGAGTCTGTGTTCTTCCTGTTTTTTCTGTCTAGAAAGTTCTCTCTCAAATATGCTCATGGCTCATCCTTTACCTCCCTCAGTCAAATGTTACGTTTAGCCAGGCCTATCCTGACCATCCAATTACTGCCTCTTTTTCTGTCACTTCCTGAACCAGTTTCTTGGTTCAGTTTTCTCCAGAGTACTCAGCACCACCCAAGATACTATATATTTTAATTATATGTCTCTCTTATCTACAAGGAATCGTGTGTGTTTTGCTCATTGCAATATCCCCAGTCCCTAGACATACGAGTGATGCACAATAAACGGTGCTGAGTAAATAAATGATTTTAACCTATTCCATAGGAATTAGCTATAAGAGATAAGTTGATTAAAAAAAAAAAAAAAAAAAGACCTACTGGGTAATAAGAGCAGGATACGTTGAAGCCAAGAGACTTAGCTTTACAGCTTTATTCATGACCTAGATCAGAATCACAAAATAATCCATTGCAAAACACAAATTGGCTTTTCTTACATAGATACAGATATATGAATTTGTACACATAGCTTTAACAGGAACTGTTCTTTAAAAAATATTCATGACTGAATTATTGTCGAGGCAAAATTTATTAAGCGAGTCAAGTAAGACATGAAAAGTGAGGATTATTTTCAGAATTGCTAAAAAATTGAAAAGATCATTTTTCAAAATCCCAGGGAAGCAAAAACTTTTCATAGACTACTGGATCTATCTCTAATACATAAAGAACTCCTAAAAAAGATAAGAAAGTGAGGCAACTGTAAATTAGGCAGAAGATATAGAGTTCACAGAAAAGGAAATGCAGTGTCCTGAACATGAAAAGGTGCTCAGCCTCATTCATAAAAAGGAACACGCAAATTAAAACCACACTGATGGAGAGCAGATGTGGCTCAAGGAGTTGAGTACCTGCTTTCCACATGGGAGACCCCGGGTTCGATCCCCCATGCCTCCTAAAAACAATAACAACAAAACAAACAAACAAACAACAAGCAAACGAAAAAAACCAACTCAGGAGAGCCAATGTGGCTCAGTGGTTGAGCGCCAGCTTCCCACATACGAGGTCCCAGGCTCAATCCCCAGCCCCGGTACCTCAAAAAATAAAATAAAATAAAAACTACACTGAGATTCTTTTTGGCATTTGACAGCTTGGCAAAACCCAAAAGTTTGGCAACATACTACAGAAAAAGCTGTGGAGAAGAAGCACTTTCCTAAAAATTATTGGTAATAGAGCCAGTTGTTATCATCCTTTTGGACAACAATTTGACAGAAATATTCAAAATTATAATTGTATATAATTGTACTGTTATAACTACAATCTTACTTTTGGTAATTTATCCTTCAGATATACTTGCATATAGCTGATGTGTATGTGTATTAATTAATATTGCATTAATATTATTCTTAACAAAAGACTGGAAACAGCCTAAATGTCCATAATAAGGGAAGAAGTCAAATCCATACAATGGAAAACAACACAGCTGTAAAGGAGAAGAGGGAAGTCACATTGGCCTCTTCTATGTAGTGGCTTGAAAAGACCTTTAAGATGTATTAATGCCAGGAAGATGGCAGACTAGAAAGACACGGGAATCTCTTCTCCTACAGAAAAATAGTTAGAGAATAGGTTGAAACAGCCAGGAAAAAGGTCTTCTAGGGTTTAGGACACCAGGTGAAGACAACCAGAGGAGAAAGGGACAAAGGAGGGGAATCGCAACAGAAATGTGAGTTGGAACCAGTGGCTGCTGCTGCCGGCACCCTCCCCCACACCACAGACACTTTAGAATTCTCAGGCCTCTGGGCCTGTGACAGACAAAGGGGGCTCCAGGGATCTACCACCCCAGGAAAGGGGAGAGAAAGGGATACAGCCTAAGGCTGACTCAGCTTCTGACCCAGAAATTTGGTTGGCTGTGTCCCAGGAGCCCTTCCAGTCTGGGTGGGGCTGCACCATTGTTTGCCTTGGGAGCCAGTAAGGGGCTAAAGATATACAACCCTCCCAATCTCCTCCTCTACCAACAGGGATTGATTGTTAAGGACTCAGAGGGGAGTAGAAAAGGGAGGAAAAAAGCAGGAAGAAGGAAGGGGCTGCCAGAGAAGGCTGGAGAAGGTCACTGAGAAAGTTTGAATTATAAGGCTCTTAGTCTCTAGGCAAGAAGCTCTGTCACACTGATCTGGGTCAGTATTGCAATGAATACACTCTGAACAGGCACTGAACTGAGAGCTGCCAAAGAGCACCATCTGCTGGCAGAAAAAGGAAGTGCACATGAGAAAAATTAAAAATAAGTGAGAGAGGCTTTTTCTGGCCTTTATAGCTTCCCTTCCCAAAGCTCTAGGAAGCCGGTATGCAACCAATTACTGGGTCCAGAGCCCTGTTTTGAGCAACAAACAGGGACAATCCTAACAATCCAGGTTGAGCCAAGAAACAAAAAGCAGTGGTAACACATAGCCTCCTGCCACAAAAGAGAAAGAAATTGAGCATCTGAGATGGATCGGCGTCCATCTCCCATATGGAAGGACCTGGGTTAGATCCTCGGGACCTCCTGGTAAAAATTAAAAAAAAAAAAGAAAAATATAGAAGGCGCATGGGCCACCAGGCCCTGTGTGCGGGTGCACCGCTAGCTAGGCCCTGCGAGTGGGTGAGCTGTCAGGCCCCATGCACGGATGTGCCACCAGGCCCCACGAGCCATGCAGTAAGATGATGACCTAACAGGAAAGTGACACAAGGGAGAGCCAAGACAAGACGCATCGAAAAACCAGGAACTAAGGTGGCACAGGCACTAGGACGCCTCTCTCCCACATCAGAAGTTCCGAGGATCGAATCCCAGTGAAAACAGGAGGAGAAGGATGAGAAGAGAGGGCAGGAAACAGACACAGAGAGTTTCCCAGTGAATGAACAGAGAAACAGCAAAAACGGGGGGTAGGACGGGGGATAAAAATGGATAAACTAAAATAAATAAATAAATCCTTAAAAAAATGTATAGGGGAGGAAGATACGGACTATAGTTAGTAGTAATACTTTGACGATGCTCTTTCATGATTTGTTAACAAATGTCTCACAACAATGCAGGGTGTTTGGGGGGTGGGGGGAGAGATGTGTGGGAGCCCTGTATGATGTTATGCATGTTTGTTTTGTAAGTTCACGTTATTTACTGAACACTTATAGTTTATGTATGTTCATGTATGAACGATATACTTCAATAAATTGTTAAAAAAAAAAAAAAAAAAAAAAGACAGAGAGGCCTGGAGGAGAGTATAGAAGAAAGAATAGAGAAAGGATAACCACAAGAGTAAAAAAAGCCAGACAAATATATGATATAACATAAGAAAACCAAAGATAAAATGGTGGCAGAAAATAATGCATTTGCAGTAATATCATTGACTATGAATGGATTAAACTCCCCAATCAAAAGATACAGGCTGACAGAATGGATAAAAAAAAACATGAGCCATCCATATCCTGCTTACAAGAAACTCACCTTAGACCTAGGGATACAAACTGGCTGAAAGTGAAAGGTTGGAAAAAGATACTCCGTGCAAATAATAACCAAAAAGAGCAGGGGTAGCTATACTAATATCGGACAAAACAGACTTTACATGCAAAAAAGTTATAAGAGATACAGAAAGGAAGTGGATGTGGCTCAAGTGATTGGGCTCCCATATACCACATAGGAGTCCAGGGTTTGATTTCCAAGGCATCCTAGTAAAGGCAAGCTGGCCTGAGCAGTGAGCTGGCCCAAGTGGAGTGCTGGCACAGCAAGATGATGCAACAAAAAGAGACACAGAGGAGAGACAAGAAGAGACGCAACAGACCAGGGAACTGAGGTGGCGCAAGAGATTGAGCAGTTCTCTCCCACTCCAGAAGGTCCCAGGATCGGTTTCCAGTGCTGCCTAAAGAGAAGACAAGCAGACACAGAAGAACACACAGCGAATGGACACAGAAAGCAGACAGCAAGCTCAAAAACAAAGGGTGGGGGGGACGGGAATAAATAAATAAATAAAAATCTTTGGAAACAAAAGAGAGATACAGAAGGCCATTATATATTAATAAAGGGATGACCCACCAGGAAGATATAACATAAATATCTATGTACCTAGTCAGGGTACATGAGACAAACTCTGGCAAAACTGAAGGGAGAAATAGACATCTCTATAATAATTGTTGGAGACTTCAACACCCCACTCACATCATTAGATACAGCAACTAGAAGATGATCAACAAGGAAACAGAGATCTTGAACAATATGATAAACGAGTTAGACATAAAAGACATACAGAACGCTGCATCCAAACTCAGCGGGTTATACATTCTTCTCAAGTGCCCATGGAGCTTTCTCCAGGATAAACCACGTGTTAGGGCACAATACAGCTCTCAATAAATATAAAAAGATTGAAATTATACAAAGCACCTTCTCAGACCATAATGGAATGAAAGTGGAAATCAGTAATAGACAGGAAAGAGGTAAATTCACAAATATGTGGAGGCTGAACAACATGTTCTTAAATAATCAGTGGGTCAAAGAAGAAAAACCAAGTGAAATCAGTAAATATATTGAGATAAATGAAAACAAGAACACAGCTTATCAAAACTCATGGGATACAGTGAAAGCAGTCTTGAGAAGGAAATCTATAGCCCTAAATGCCTATATTAAAAAAGAAGAAAGAGCTAAACTGAAAAATTTAACTGAACAACTACAAAAACTTGAAAAAGAACAGCAAACCAATCCCAAAGCAAGCAGAAGGAAAGAAATAATAAAGATTAGAGCAGAAATAGATGAAAATGAGAACGAAAAAACAATAGAGAAAATCAACAAAACCAAAAGCTGGTTCTTTGAGAAGATCAGTAAAATTGACAAACCCCTCACTAGACTAATGAAGAAAAAGAGGGAGAAGATGCAAATAAATACAGTCAGAAATGAAAGGAGGGTAGTTAACAAATGACCCCACAGAAATAAAAAGAATCATAAGAGGATATTATGAGAAACTATATGCCAACAAACTAGACAATCTAGATGAAATGGACAAATTCCTAGAAATGCACAACCAACCTACACTGACGCTACAAGAAATACAAGAACTTAACAAACCAATCCCATTTAAGGAGATTGAAACCGTCATCAAAAATCTCCAAGCAGGGAAGCGGCTGTGGCTCAATCAGTAGGGCTCCCGTTTACCATATGGGAGGCCCCGGGTTCGGTTCCCAGGGCCTCCTGGTGAAGGCAAGCCCGCCTGCACGGCGTGGTTGGCTGACCCAGCGAGCACAAGCAGCAAGGGGGGGGATAAATGAATAAATAAATAAAATCTTAAAAAAAAAAAAAAAAAAAAATCTCCAAGCAAAGAAGAGTCCAGAACCAGATGGCTTCACAGGTGAATTCTACCAAGCATTTAGAAAAGAATTAACAGCAATCCTGTTTAAACTCTTCCAAAAAAACTGGAGAGGAGGGAAAATTACCCAACACATTTTATGAAGCCAACATCACCCTAACACCAAAGCCAGATAAAGATACTACAAGAAAAGAAAATTACAGGCCAATCTCTCTAATGAACATAGATGCAAAAATTCTCAACAAAATACTTGCAAATCAAATCCAACAGCATATCAAAAGACTTATACATCACGACCAAGAGGGATTCAAAACTGGTATGCAAGGCTATTTCAACATAAGAAAATCAATCAATGTAATATACCACATTAACAAACTGAAGGAGAAAAAAACCACATGATCATCTCAATCGGTGCAGAAAAGGCATTCGACAAAATCCAGCATCGTTTTTTGATAAATACACTTCAAAAGATAGGAATAGAAGGAAAATTCCTCAATCTGATAAAAGGCATATATGAAAAACCCAAAGCCAACATTGTACTCAATGGGGAAAGATTGAAAGCTTTCCCTCTAAGATCCAGAACAAGACAAGGATGCCCACTGTCACCACTGTTATTCAGTATTATACTAGAAGTTCTAGCTAGGACAATTACATAAGGAAAAAAAAAAAAAAATTAAAGGCATCCAAATAGGAAAAGAGGAAGTAAAACTCTCACTGTTTGTGGATGACATGATCCTGTACTTAGAAAATTCTGACATATCTGCAACAAAGCTACTTAAGCTAATAAATGAGTTCAGCAAAGTGGTAGGATACAAGATCAACATGCAAAAATCAGTAATGCTTTTGTACACTAGTACTGAACAATCTGAGGATGAAATTGGGGGGAAACTCCATTTACAGTAACAAGAAAAAGACTCAAATACCTAGGAAGTAATTTAACCAAAGAAGTACAGGACCAGTATGCAGAAAACTACAAAACAAAGAAATTTAAAAAGACCGAAACAAACGGAAAGACATTCTGTGTCCATGGATTAGAAGAATAAATATCATGAAGATGTGAATTTCACACAAATTGATATACAAATTCAATGTAATACCTATCAAAATTCCAACAGCCTACTTTACAAAATTAGAAAAGGTAATTACCAAATTCATTTGGAAGGGAAAGTGCCCCTGAATAGCCAAAAGCATTCTAAAAAAGAAGAATGATGTGGGAGGAATTTCAATGCTTGACCTTGAAACATATTACAAAGCTACAGTGGTCAAAACAGCATGGTACTGGCATCAAGATAGACACATCAATCAGTGGGATAGAATTGAGAATCCAGAAATAAACCCTCACCTATCTGGTCAATTGTTTTTTTTTGTTTGTTTGTTTTTTTCCACACACCTACCAAGTCCATGCTAACGGGACAAAACAGTCTCTTCAGCAAATGGTGGTGGGAGAACTGGATATCTATAACCAAAAGAATGGAAAAGGACCGTATCTCACTCCCTATACCAGAATCAACTCAAAATGGATCAAAGACCTAAACACAAAAGCCAGGACCATAAAACTACTGGAAGAAAATGTAAGGAAACATCTTAAAGACCTTGTGGTAGGTGGTGGTTTCTTGGACCTTACACCCAAAGCACGCACAACAAAAGAAAAAATAGATAAATGGGACCTCCTCAAAATTAAACACTTTTGCACCTTCCAGGACTTTGTCAAAAGGGTGAGAAGGCAGCTGACTCAATGGAAGAAAATATTTGGAAATCACATGTCAGATAAGGGTTTAATATCTAGGATATAATAAGAGATGTTACAACTCAATAGTAAAAAGACAAATGACCCAATTAAATAATGGGTAGAAGACCTGAATAGACATTTGTCCAAAGAAGAAATACAAATGGCAAAAAAAAAACACATGAAAAAATGCTCAACATCACTAATGATTAGTGAAATGCAATTCAAAACTACAATGAGATATCATTTCACACCTATCAGAATGGCCACTATTAAAAAGAGAACTACAAGTGTTGGAGAGAATGTGGAGAGATAGGAACACTTATTCACTGTTGGTGAGGATGCAAAATGGCACAGCCACTATGGAGGACTGTTTGGCAGTTTCTAAAGAAGTTGAATATAGACTTGCCACGTGACCTGGCAATACCACTACTGGGTATATATATACCCAGAAGAACTGAGAGCAGTGACACGAACAGACATCTGCACACCAATGTTCACAGTGGCATTATTCACAACTGCCAAAAGTTTGAAACAACTTAGGTATCCATCAACTGATGAATGGCTAAACAAACTGTGGTCTATTGACATGATGGAATATTATGCAGCTGTAAGAAGAAATGAAGTCGTAAAGCATATGACAACATGGATGAACCTGGAGGACATTATGTTAAGCGAAGAAGGCTAGACACAAAAGGACAAATACTGTATGATTGCATAACTATGAACCAAATATATTGTGTAACATATTGTATGATAAAAAAAATTTATTTGTATCCAGTACATTTAAACAAATAAAAGATGTATTAATGTAAAAAGCAAGAAGCAGAATGTGTGTTTAATTTGGGAAAAATAAAAATACACATTCATAATTTCTTATATTTCCATAAAGAATACAAATATAATAAACTAATTGAGTAGGGGCATGGTGCTCAGGAAGTGGGACGATGAGGGATAAGGTTGGGGAGAAGGCTTTGCACCACAATCCTTTTTTATATTGCTTGATTTTTTTGGAAATTTATTATCTATTCAAAAATTAAACAAAATGTGTCCTCATGGCACAGACTCTTGCCTTCCCCTCAGACTTCTTAAGGAGGTAGAGCATAGAATAAGGAGGTAGAGAGTGGGGGTGGGGGTGGGACGGCTGGCCTCTTACACTGATGAATTTCCTCCTCTGGGAATGTGTATTTTCTTCCTCTGGAGTCTGAGGACCATGAGGTCAGAGAACAGGGCTCTCCTGGATGACCTGGTTCAGTGCTGCAGGAAAGTACTCAGAGATTTGCTTCCTTTGTCTCAGTCTGTTATCTTGTCTCCCCTTGACTCCTCCCAAGCTAACTCCAGAAGCACTTATCCTTTCTATCCTTACCACAAGCTACAAGCCATGCCTGGAATAACTTTCTTGCTTGTCAGCACCCACATCTTAAGCCACTGAAATACGCTATTCATCTGGTCCCCCATTACTTTCTACGTATTATGTGTCTATGTAATATGAACTTAAACGTATATACCCTAGTCTATCTATATCCTCCAGAAGAGTTACATAACATCTGTTTTAGACATCCAGTGTAGTTCAAGTCACCAAAAGTTTATTGACTGTAAGGTGAGTGCTATGCACAATCCCAGGCCTCATGAAGCTCACAATAGGTTAGCTTAATTTTCATTGCATTATAGTACATTCCAGAAAACATTTCATAAACGCATCTGTATGCTGCTGCTGAAGATAAATTCTATTTACACTAAAGCAGATAAATTACTCCATACTTTTTAGTACAGAAACTTGGCAGGCCAAATGACTGTCTTAATTTTTCCTTTCTGCATCTAATGTTATTCATTTAAAATCTTTTCAAATTCTTGTCTGTTTTGCCTCCAAAGGACTTTTAAATCCAAACCCAGGGAAGTTAACCTTTAATCGCCTACATTTAGGACGTTTATAAAGAGCTGTGTTCTTCACTTAGATTCCATTGGGAACAAGTGGGTCAGTTGGAGGATGCCGCTTGTGTGGTTTAAAAGACAGAAAACCTTCCTAAATCGTTAAATTTCCATAGTCTTTTAGAACACAGAAGTCATTTAGAATTTTTCAGTAAAAATACAAATAGTCTATGGTGGAGAAGAAGAGAATAAAAGAATCCTCAACACACTGTACACTCTCAGAAGAAAAATATTAAGAATGAAAATAGATTCCCAACTCAAGTCATTCTTTGGGATTGATTATTTATTCTTGATGGTCCCGCAACAGAGAGAAAGAGAAGAGAAAGAATATAGTTGGCTCCCCTAACAGAAATTACTCATAGCCCTTTTGCCTAATAGAATAATGGACTATTAGATCTTCCATAAAATCCCTTTCAGCAATTTTATGGTGGGTCTGCATTTTATAATCCATGTTTTGTGATCGAGAAGAAAAAATTACAAGCAAGAGAATCATTTCACAATAATTCATTCCATTGATTTTATTAAATTTCCAAACCTTTCAACCCTCCTATAAAAATTAAATAGACCTCGCTTGAGACTCTTCTGTAATCTTTTGATTACTCTGTGTAATCAAAACTAAAAGTTTCATGACTGCCACCTACTGGTCAGGAAAATGTAACAACGTATTTTTTAAAAGTTCTGTATTTTCTCTCAGATTTTTCAGTGTAGAAGTTTGAATATTTTACATTTAAAAAAGATGGAATGCTGTACAATAAGACATTCAGAACATTTTATATTATTCTCAATATATTTGGCCATATATTTACTAGTTTTATAAAAAGAAATAAAAAATTTGATGTTTCCTTTACACAATTTAATAATTTTTCCAGTATTGTTATAA
Source organism: Tolypeutes matacus (assembly GCA_026826555.1). Taxonomy (NCBI): domain Eukaryota; kingdom Metazoa; phylum Chordata; class Mammalia; order Cingulata; family Chlamyphoridae; genus Tolypeutes; species Tolypeutes matacus. Next base: position 43,019,737 of record JAKSZT010053770.1, on the reverse strand, counting down.
GAAGTCATGCAAATGGTTTGTAGTACCCTAATTTAAATATTGTTTTTACAGATAAGAACGCTGGTCTAAATGATGATGAAATGAATGGTTACTTCAAGATTAGCCGGTAAAATTAAATATTTAACATACGTATGGTGAAATTCTCCCATGAGGGACATCACTAAGTGTCTTTACAGGCAAATTAACTGTGAAAACAAAAGGGCAACTCCACTAACAGGTAGAATATGCAATGGCAAAAGTAACCGGAATTTCTTCAAAGTAACATATTAGGTTGAAGGGGAACATTTATATATTCACTCTTTGCATACATGAAACACTTAAGCATTTGTAACAAATGAAACATACCTGGCTTAAAATGTGGTAAAGAATGAACTCCAGGCCATGTGTCCTCATTTGGTGTTCCAAGGACCTAATGGAGAGCAGGAAATTGTGGAAACAGACTTATTATTTTCAAAGCACTCAATATTCTCTAGTGTAGAAAACAGTACACTGCATATTATGCAACTCTGATTTTTTTTTTTCCATGATCATGTACCAGGGATTTTATATCAGTAAAAAACAAACTCAGTTAAAGGACCACCCGAGATGAATCTCTGTTTTAATAAATGCAACTGAATGTGGTGGACAAGTTAAATCTGCTATATTTTATCAACGCCAAACTTAATAACTAGGCTTAGGGCTCAAGTGATAAGCTGTCATCTTCATGAACAGAATAAAGTATATTTGTGTTCCTCATGATTCTTTCATGAGCTTCTGCCCTTCATTCCAGTACCATGTCTCATCATTTAATAGTTCTAAGAATTCTGTCGTTTCTTCCTCCACATCCTCTGTCTGAGTATCATAATGTTTCAAAGAAGCAGGCTCAATAGCTTTGAATGTTCAAATTCTCCATTGGCTGGGCTGCTCATTATAATTAAAATCTTTACTTACATGATTTAAAGCAGGGGTTCTTAATAAGAGATCTGTGAGCTTTAATTCAAATTAAAAAAAAAAAATTCTTGTGAGGACGTGTTGGTGTGGGTGTGAGATATTTATTAAATAATGCACAGTATAGTGTGGACTTAGTAAGTAAGGGGTCTGTTGTTTTCACCTGACTGGCAAAGGTGTCTGTGGAACAAAAAAAGGTTAAGAACCCCTGATTTAAAGTTTCTTCTTGCAAAATGTTCTTCCTGCATTTTTTCCTTTTTCTAGTCATACTTCCACCTTTGTTCCCCATCCACTTTTCTATCACCATAATGTTTAATCTCACAAAAGGATGATAAAGTGTAACTCCTGCTCACATATAACTGGGCACACCCCATCTGGGTGTTCAGTTCCATGATCTATTGCCCTTAGACTCAACAGTCATGGTCAACCACTGATTGAGAGCAGTAGAGTTGAAGGGTTAACAGCCCAGACTCTGGAAACAGACAACTTGGGTTCAAATCCTTGTTCCCCTACTTTCTAGCTATATGACCGTGGGCAAGAAATAACCTCACTGGGCTTCAATTTCATCGTTTGTAAAATGGGGGTGATATCAGCACCTACCTCATTTTGTGCTGAGAATACAGCCTGGCACATTGTAAGCACAATGTAAATATTAGATATTATTCAAAACACCCTCAGAAAGCTGATTTGGGCCAGGGATGCTTGAGTTGTGTGGGAGAAACACAGTGTCTCCCTGTTCAGGGGGCTAGGGCGTGATGCTGTCATTCAAACTCTGATGGACGAGCACGGGTAGTCATGCTCTATGTCTTAGAGCGGGTAAGAGATAAAGCTAGAAGCTGGCAGAGCAGAGGAAGAATGGCAGATATGGGAGAAAATGAAGCATTTTCACTTTATCTCTGAGGCTCAGCAGGTACCACCAGGCACTACAGAGCTCTGGTTATTTATGTGCTTGTTTATTAGGAGGGACAGGGATGTGATGTCCAAGGGAGGCACACATCTAGTGCAAGGTTTTCTCATTGCTTCCTTCTGGTGAATCAGGGTTAAACACATGTATTTATATTTGTTACAGAACCATTGCATCTGGGGTCAAAGGATGAGATAATACAATGCTTCTTTTAAACTACAGCAGTTATTTTTGCAAGCACTAATTATTACTAATACTAATAGCTAGATCTACACAAACATGGCCTCATTATAGATGGGTTGAGTGGGTAGGGGGAAAGAGACAAGGTGAGAGGGCTGGAAGAGTAGTACGATAAGAAAAGAGACAAGGACATTGGCTCTTACATAAACCATTGTGACAATGTCTCTGCAAAAAGCATTTTCCTCTTTCTTTTGAGGAATTCCAATCATTAATGAGAGAGAGAGAAGGAGAGAGAGAGTGTCAGCCAATCAAGTTTGTGGGCAGCAAACACAGTTTATCTGGGGACAGTTCCACTTTGTTCTCACACTGACTCTTGCAGGTAGGATGAAGGGGTTCAGTGGTACTAACTTTATCAGCTAAAGGGAGGAAATTTCATCTACAGAAGCATGACTTGAAAACAGACAATCCATCACATATGAAATAGACCCTCTGATAGTTTCCTAAACAACACAAAGTCAGGCCACAACCTGAATCCTGTTCTCTTGCTACTAATAAAGGTATGAAGTTAGCCTGGCTGTACCCAATTCTAAAAGGTTTGTGTTAGCAAAACTTTTTCATAAGCATTCTCCTTATCCACATCCAGTGCTTCCATTTCAAAGTGATGATCAAATATTTATGGCCATCACATAAAATTTACCAGGAAAGGGAAGGTACATAATACTTTTTTTTTTTTTTTTGAGTTGTTACAGAATTGACTGTCAAGATTACAGACCTTAAATTCTTTCCCTGCCTACAGCTCCTGGATCATCTGCACAGGAAATGCCAAGTGGGAAGAAAGTATGCAAAGGAAAAGAAGTAAATATTAAGTTTGCTTCCTGTAAAAGCTTTTGTGAGAAGGCAGTTTGGGTTAAATGTATGATTAGAGATGACAGGCTATCTGTGCACTAGGGAAAGGGGTGTGTGCTGTCTCTAGATGCCAGATTTTCATTAGCGACAATTGCCTATTAATGTCTACTACCAAGACACTTTTAAGCTTGAAGGAAAAGAGGCACTCTCCAAAATTCAAAAATAATCTTCTGCAAATAAAATAATGAAAAATAAACTTGCACCTGATGTACCATCAACATTTAAAATGAAATATGGTCCCCACATCATCATTTGAGGTCACTTTCAGTATTAAAAATGACATGCTATGATGTTCTTATACATATTCATTTCATCAATTTCACCTTAAACCTGTGTGTGTGTTTGTTGTGTATCTCCCTGTTCCTTTTTTAGCTCATTCCTTCATTTGGCTAACATTTTTTGTGGCCATCATGGAACAGATGAGACTTGAGCTGTGCTCTCAGGCGCTCTTAGTCTGGTGAGAGAGATGAAGAGGAGTGGTTGGTGATGAACTGTCTTCAACATAAGTCTCTTGGAGGTGTAGGAAGACCAAAGGAGGATGTGCTGGAGTCCACCTGGTGGTGGGGAGAAAGGCTGCATAGCTGAGGATAATTTAGTAGGCAAGGCAACATTGAGTAATGGTTTTCCAAGTAAAGAAGGAGTGGAAGCCACAGCAGAATATGCTGGTTAAAAGGAGGGCTTATGTCAAAAAGACTGTCTGTTCTCCAAATGAGCATGTTGCTCGTGTCTGCATCCCTTCACAGTGTGCTTTCCTCTTCCTGAATGCCCCCGTCTCTGGTTTGATTAGGTTAACCTGTACTTCTGTTTCGAACTCCCACTTCTATTTCTAGATTCAGCTCAAGGGTCACCATTACCTAAAAGGCTTTCTGCACTCTCTGGCTTAAGTTACATGCTCCTTCTTTGCGATCTCCAGGGACTTTGGGCAGACTTTGATTATAGGACGTAACCCATTGCCTGGGAATTGTTAGATCACTCATCAGTTCTTCACTGGAGTATAGAACTCAGATTGCAGATCATGTGTTGTTCATCTTTGGCTCACCTAGTGCCAAGCACGTCCCTGGCACAAAACAGGCACTGGATAAATGTTCAGTGACTGAATGAATGGTGTGTCTGGATAACAACGAGGTTCAGTGTTACTGGGTTGTAGCCTGGGTTATGGAATGGGAAGCAGCAGCCAGAATCTGAATCTAATGGGTGCTGAAGACAAGGAGTCTAGTTCTGGACCTATGAAATTTTAGAAATGCCCGCTGGAACCAAGATACAGATGTGCAAAAGGCCGCTGGAAATACAGATCTGAACCTTGGGAGAGGAATTTAAGAGAGAAAAACATTTGGAACTCTTCAGCATAAATATGGTGGTAGAAAGCCCATGCCAAAATATGAACTACAAAATGGTCTTACCTTCCTGTGTTCACTCATAAACAGTTCCCAGAAAGGTAGTCTGTGATCTCCTGGACTATTTTAGCATCTGTTAAGGGATGTTCTCACCTGCTCGGTGGAAGTTTAAACTGCCCAACCCTGATGAACTAAGCTTACTCCTCCAGCCTTACTTACACACTGACAAATAAGGCAGAGATCCTGCCCAGCATGTCACCCTGTTGGGCAGAGGAAGATACTGAGAAAAAGAGGGCCTCTCTGCCGAAATACCTACTTGACAAATAAATGAAGAAAAGGGAGTCCTAAACTTCTGGAGCACAGACGTCAAGAACTAGTGTTTGTCAGAAGTATTTACTTGCACCTCCAAATTATTAATTCTCACATTTCCTAGGCTTTGCTTTTGCACAGGCCCTGGGGCTGCTAAATGAATCCATGGGCTTTCCCTGAAGAACCTCTGTGGTTCAAGCAGCACAACGACTATTAATAGTTATCCCTGGGTCAAGAAGACAGAGAAGTCTCTAACAGAGACTCCTGCAGAGAGGGGCTGCCAGCAGAGAGGAATACTGACCTACCAAATGCCAAAAAACTGGTTCACACAAGTATGTGCTGAGGAAATGATGTGGAAAGAGCTGGCTTTCCACTTCAAGGTTTTAAGTTTAATTAGAGAGGCACTCTTAAGAAGTACTGATGGCTTTAAACTGCCTTAGCTGTGAACTCTAAGGGAAGGGAGAACAACTGGATAACATATAGGACTTTTAAAAGGGAAGTCCACACAGATAACACCTCTAAAGTAATGGTTGCTTTAGCTGTATTACTTTAGGTTCTGGAAGATTTCTTCTGGTTCCTCAGCGAGAAGTTCTAAAGGAAACTTGTGAAATAGCTCAGCAGAACTCAGCTTGGATGTTACACAGCCCACTCTGGAACAGAAGGTATAAAGTTCATGGATGAGCCAGACAGAAAGCAGAACTTCCCAACTGTTATGCTGCTTATGCTCTCTCTAGTCGGGAAAAAAAAAAAAAAAAAAAAAAATCATGAGGAAGAGTCACAGTTGAGAGTGCCTGGGGTTTAAAGTGCCTGAAATTGGCACGAGTGTGCTGTGGCCAGGGCATCAAAGGCTAGGAGGAAAGCTCTGTGGGTACAAGGGCGTCATGCATGGTGTTGGCAAGGAAAGCTTAAGAGAAGGAGAGGTAGTATCAAAGGCAGACAGTGAAAAGCTGGGGTGTGGAAAGGAGGAAGGGTAATGAAGGGTGCAAGGAGCAGGAAATTAGGGTAATCATGGACAGAAGGAAATGACCAAAGGGAGCACTTTTCAGGGTGGAAATCCTCCTGAAATGCCTGTTACATACTTCAGACAAATATTCATTTTCTATGGCTCCACCTATCTAGGTAATTTCTTTTTTTTTTTTAATTTTAATTTTAATTTTTTAATTTTTTATTTATATATATATAAATATATTTTAAGAGGTGCTTAGATTACTGAAAATATTACACAGAACCCCCTGGGATTCCCATGTTGCCCACCTCCCACACCTCCCACCACGTCCCACATAATTTCTTAACTAGAAATAGGATATCTTTAAAATAGACAAGTAATAGCCGTGGCCTCTGGAAGGGGAACTGGGTGACTTGGAACGGAAGTGAAAGGAGCCTCACTTTTCTTTAGATATCCTTTTGTACCTTTTAAATTTTGTACCATATGTATATTTCCTATTCGAATATTAATTTAATTATAGCTCCATTTGTGTAAAAATAGCAATGTTCTGACAACAGAGCTAGCCCTTTCCTAGGTGCAGAAGGTAAACAGAAGCATCTGCCTTGCAGCTGCTCCATGTGGAGGGAGAGACGAGGACATAAACCTCAGCCAGATGGTGAGACTGCACAGGGAGCTGAGGAGCAGAGGCCAAGGGACGGCTTCAGAGAAAATGTATCCTCAAAACTGAGACTCCGAAGGTGACTTGGGGCTTGTCAAGCAGATGAGTGGGGGAAGGACACTCCAGGCAGAAAAGAAAGCACGTTACGGGCACAGAGGGTGTGTGAGTCTCTGTGTACGGCCACTAAATGACCCAGGGCTGTCTTCAGATTGGGGGTGGGGGGGGGAGGGGGGCAGGAAGAAGGGATGAAGTGGAGGCCAGAGAAAGATGCAGTAGCTATGTCAACACAACTTGTGTAATAAGCTAAGGCATCAGATTTTAGTGCCATAGACAAAGGGCAGCCATTCAACATATTCAGAAGGGATTTAAATGCTGAGAACAGATTTGTGCTTCATAAAAAATATGGAGACAGATTTGGAGGAGGCGAGACCAGGAGCGGAGAGGTCTGTAAAGAGGGTCCAGAGGAGGCTGAGGCAATGGCTTTCCCAACACTCATGAGAACCACCTTGGAGCTTCTAAAGCAATGACACTCACTCCTCACATGCCTGATGCCTGCTTTCACAACACATAATTTAACACTCTTTTTACTGTCCAGAAATAGAACTCATAGATAATACGAGCCTCCTAAGCATAATTGTAAAACATCAATTTAATACTTTAACCATTGCATGAAGAAGACATAAAAGTATTTCATGAAAAAAGAGGCATTTCATTACACAAAAACTCAAACAAGATGATGCTAAATAGTAAAATAAGGTAATCAGATGCTTGCATCTATATGTCAAATTACCTTGAAGGTCACTGCTACAAATGATGACTAACTCAGCTGTTTTGTATTGGAGCTTCCAACACCATGAGTAGCACTGCTGTTAGGACAGGATTTTCTTAATACTCTTTCCTTGATTTAACATTAGTCAGATGCCTAGAAAATTCAGTGCATATTACCAAAAATGTTTGGTGCTTATATGTAAAAAGTATATATATGTACTATGTTACTTGTGTTATTTGCATAAAATTGTATTTATATGTAAAACAGAGATATTAAGGCTTGGAAAGTGTCTGGTGGGCCTTTCAGTCCTTCACTGTAGAGGACTGGGCTGACAGTCTAGCATCCTTGGCCAGCGCCACTAAAGGTCAATGGCAGTGTGTAAACCAAGAATACCCCAAAGGAGTTCCAAAATGTCCCCAGGGCATGACACCAACCTCCAGTGATAATTATTGTTTTAAAATTATCTCTGGTTAGGTCCCAGCCCAGAGCAATTAAATCAGCTCTTTGTAAAAGCTCCCCAGATGATTTTAACTCCAGCAGTAAAACTTCTGGTCTAAAGTAGCTTTTCCAAAGTGTGGGGAATAGCCTCTTACTTTAGGACATGAATAGGGCAATAAATAACATGTACTCAATAACATGTTCTCAGTCCTTCTGAGAACATCAAGGAGAAAACTGCAACTTGGTGCTCGTTTTTAAAACTCTCGAACACTTATTAACATCCCCCAAAACAGAAAGCAGGCCTCAGGTTCAGAACCCTGGGTAGTCAAGAAGATCTAGGCTCAGTTTAGTAATAATACTGACTCGTGTTCATTGTATGTATTTTTATATTGATCTTCTATTTATGGTAATCATAAAGGTTTTCTACTTTCAGGGGTGATATTAACAAATAAATAAAATTATTTGAAATGAGTACAATGAAGGGAAATGCTTTAATTACAAGTATCGATGCCATGATACTACAGGAAATATCACAAGAGTGTAATAAGAATCCTGATTTGGGGGATCTACCGGCTTAGAAAAGGAAGAGAAGAGGCCGGAGGATTGGGGACCACCAAGTAGACACCGGATGGGTATTCTCCCGGTCCGACTCACTTTCATGCCGGGAAGTGAAGGACCAGTTGGATGCCATTGGGGTTAGTGGTGAAAAGCAGGAGAAGCAGGAAGCTGGGAAATTCTCTCGACTGTCTTAGAATAAGGCAGGCCAGAGGGAAAGGCTATAAAGACTGGGGGGAGGGGGGGCAGGGATTTCTTAAGACATCCTTGAATAACTTCTTCAGGTTTGTTATTTTTCAATTTGCTTCCGCCTTCTAATCACATCGATATATTCCCATGACCAATTTCTGACTTAAACCTCCATATAGTTCTTGAATCCATCTATTTCTCTCCCTCTCCTGCCATGCCCATACTACATCAGGCTACCATCATCTCCTAAGGAGATGCAACCAGTCTACTTGCCTCCATGCCTGCCCTCTTCCAATCCATGTTTTCACATTCTCAAATGATCTTTTCAAATTCAAATCTGAGTATGTACCACCCCCTGCATAAAATCCTTCAATGGGTCAATGGCTTCCCACTGTTCTTGGGATAAAGCCCATATTGCATTTATCACCCTCAAGTTTCTGTGTGGCTTAGGCCTGCCTTATCTCTCTCCCCTTATCTAAAACTACCATGTCCTCTTCTTCCTCTCAGGCTTTGCTCACACTGATCTCTCAGTGACTTGAATTTGTCCCCTTCCACCACAAGGCCTTTGCACACACAGCTACCACAGTCTGGACATCTGTGCCTTCCCCACCTAATTAGCTCTTCAGCTCTTAATTCCAACATCACCTTCTCAGGTTAAGCCTTCTCTGGCTCTCCATACTAGGACAGAATCCTCATAATGTATTATTTTTGTACCTTGGACTTCTTGTTAGCAACTATCACAGCTGCAATTTTACTTTATTTCTGTGAGCTTTTGATAATGTCTATCCCTTTTATTGGACTCTAAAGGCAATAAGTAAAAGGACCACAGTATGTATGTATTTATTTATTTATATTCCCATTGCCTGTCTCATAGAACCATCTAGATCTGAAGTATCCTCATGAATGGCAAATTATAGGGGTCAATACCTTCACTAAATAAAAATCTTGTTAAACTAGCTTTTATAAAAAGCAGAGGATAAGTCTCTTTAACCTCAATGTGTATGCTTTCCCTCCTACTTCACTCTACTTTCCAGGAGAAGAATGGGAATGCAAATTCAAATTTTTCCAGGGGCCAGGCAGGGAAGTGACACAGTGCAAGGGCTGGGTGTAGGGCTGGAGGGAATGGGGGCGGGTTGAGTGCCTGGTGCTTGTCCAGAGAGACTTAGCAGTGACTGCTCAGCTCTGGCCTGAGGCTGCCACGCAGGATGCAGGCCCAGAGTTGCAACAGCTTTCATTTTACTATAGGATTTCATGTGCAATTACCTAATACAGATTTCTACATGGAATTACCTTGATTCAATCTTCTAATTCAAATTTCTAGGACAAATTATCTAATCCAAATTAAAAGCCAAAACCAAAGGAAATGGGTCAAGCAAAACATGCCTATGTACCGAATTCAGGGAGGATCAGCCAGGTTGCAACCTCTGCTCCAGAGCATGTTGACTGTAGCCAGGCACTGCCACAATGAGCTGTCACTTACTGAGCACTTACTGTGCTGGGCTCTTTTCTTAAACTATCTTTATTCCTTGGGAAATAAGTTGCTCAAGGTTGCACAGGAAGAAAATGGTGGAGCTAGAGTTCAACATCAGGTTAGTTTGACTAGAAAGACAATGCATTAACTTGCTCCAGATTGGGGCAGATGAGAAAAGTGGTATTAAATGATCCATAGCCAAAAGACCAGACTCCAGGAAAAGGATTCAAGTATTAGAAACAAGGCTTTTGGTCACTGTCTCCCTTCCTTCCAACACGGACGGACACACACACACACACACACACACGCGCGCGCGCGTGCGCACAAACATACCCAAAATTTATATTAGGTACCATCCTCTTCAGCATTTAGATTGATAACTTAAAGCAAGCCATGGAAAATTTGTTTTACAATTTCAGATGATATAAAAGAGCAGGGATGCACAATATTTTGATGGTTCAACCAGGACTCAAAATGATCTAGTCAGTGAGAAACACTGGCTGAACTTAACACTGGGAACTCTGAAAGCAATAAACATAAAGTCCAGTACTTAGATTCAATCAATTAATTGTTCAAGATTTGGAAGACATGGCAGGGAGCAATTTGTAAGACTCATGGATTTTAGCCAAGTACAAATTCTAGGACACGCCCCTGTGGAAATGAAAGGAGGTTATGGTGGCCAGACTCTGAGGTGGCCTCATGACCCCCACCCCCTCTTGTCCATGCCTGTATTAGTCAGCCAAAAGGGGTACTGATGCCAAGTACCAGAAATCTGTTGGTTTTTATAAAGCGTATTTATTTGGGGTAGAAGCTTACAGTCACAAGGCCCTAAAGAGTTCAACTCAAAGTTACTTCCTACCAAACTCTGTTGCCACGGGTTGAAGCAAGATGGTGGGCGATGTCTGCAAGGGTTCAGCCTTCCCCTTCCTCTTTAAGTCTCCACGGGCCCAGCTTCTTCCGATCTCAGCTGTAGGCTGTCATAAGACTCATCTCTATTCCTGGGGCTCGTTTCTCTCTGTTTTCTCCACAAGCCAGCTGTAAACTATCAGACAAATGGCTCGTCTCTCTTCCAGGGGCGTCTGCCGTGTCTAATGGAGTCTTCTCTCTTTCCTCACATATCTGCTTCTCTGTGTGTTTACTTCCTGGGGCTCCAGCATTAAAACTCCAACTAGGGGTCAGATGTGGCTCAACTGGTTGGGCGTCCGTCTCCCATATGGAGGGACCCGGGTTCGATCCCCGGGACCTCCCGGTAAAAATAAATAAATAAATAAATAAATAAAATAAAAAAACTCCAACTAACGTCTCTGCCTTATACCCTTGGAGGGCGGGGACTCAAGGTCCGACCGACGTGGCCCAAAGCCCTAATCATAATTTAATCAAGTAAAACTAAAACCTCTGAAGATAATACAATCTAATATGCCCAGAGGATCAGGCCAGTTTAGAAACACAATCCAATATCTATTTTTGGAATTCATAAACAATATCAAACTGCTACAATGCCCTGGAGGGTGGGTGGGGCCAGTACTTGCTTCTAACCAACAGAATATGGGGCAAATAACAGGGTGGTACTGCTGTAATTACATTACCTACGATATTTGCCTCCATGTTGCTAGGAGACTCTCTCTCTTGCTGGCTTTGAGGAAGTAAATGGCCATGTTGAGAAGGCCACACAGCAAAGAATGGACAGTGGCCTCCAAACAACAGCCTACAAGAAACCCAAGAGCCTGCAAGAAACTCAATCCTACCAACAACCACATGAGCCTGGAAGCAGATCCTTCCTCAGCTGACTCTCAGATGAGTTTTCAGTCCCAGCCAGCACCTTGATGGAGGCCTTGTAAGACCCTAAAGCAAGCGATCCAGCTAACCCATGCCTGGACTTGAGACCAATTCACAGAAATTGTGAGAAACTAAATGTGCATTGTTTTATGCCACTAAGTTTTGGTAAAATTATTACATGGCAACAAACAAAAACAATGCAGACTTAATCATATCTGGTTTAAGATGCCAGAGCCAGGTGCTGCATATTAAGAGGGACAAAAATAAATACAGTGTGTTTTAAAGAATGTACCCAGAAAGGTCAGGGGGCTGTGGACCTATGCCCCATGAGGATCATGCTTCTTTCTAGGACTATGTTTGCCCTTAAAGAGAAAGAATCTGTGAGAGACATCACCTCAAATAAATGAAGCACTGCAATGCGGATGGGGAACTGACTTATTCTGTGTTGACTCAGATGGAAAACAAGGGCCACTGGGGTAAAAGATTAGTGTACAACAAAGAAGGTCGTTCTAATGACAAGAGCTGTATAGAATGGAATGGAAAGTCTTTCAGGCTTAAGCAGAGCTATGAGTTGGACTGCATGACATTTGCATTCAGATATAATAAGGAGCAAATTTTGCCTCCATAAACACAATGGCCTTGTGCACTAAAATCCTGCTGTTAATACAATAAATAGTTGTACTAGGTGATAAGATGAGATTATACACATACCTCTACCTTTGTTTTTATTTGGTCGCAATTATAATTTAAGGGGCAGGAAGGAAGAAAAGTGTTGATAAGGAAAAGGGTATAATTAAGAGGGTACAGAAGGTATGGATGTAATCTTTCCTTTCTCATTTTCTATCCAGAGTAATAGTAATGCTAATTATTTTGAATGGAGCCAGCATAATAATCATATACTGGTATCAGACTATTTTCTAGTACCAAGATAAGCAAGATATGTGCTTATAAGATGTGTACACACCCACACACACTCATGCTTATACTTCCTTTCTTCTAACATTTCCCAGGCCTTACCTAAACTGCCACTAGACAAGGGGTTAAGATGGTCTGATCACTTTTGACAAGAGTGCAGGCTGGATGTGGATTAGAAAAACCGCTTTAAAATCTTATGATCCTGGGCTGTGTTTTGGCAGAGCAGGAGAACCCGTAGTGAGACTCTGTAGCACAGGGAGCACCACCTCAGAAAGGCCAGCAGGGGGAAACATTGGATTGGAAAAATGAAAAGCTGCTAGGCTAGTCAATTGACTGTTCAGTAAAAGGTGCTGGATTAAATGAGAAGATGTTTCCAAAATATTATGCAGAGTTTTCAACATAGCAGAGGATTACATGGTAGGAACCTCAGTAAGTTAAGGACAGCTCTTAAGAGTTTTAAAAATGAGAGTTCGATTCACCTGCTAGAAGTAAATACATGGCTTAGGGTTCTCAACCTTGGCTGCACCCGGGAATCATCTGGGGGGCATTAAAATATACTGATGACTGGGACCCACCCCAAAGGCCCTTATTTAATTAGTCCAGGGTGCAGCCCAGGTCTGTGGACTTTTCTAAACCTCCCTGGTGTTTCTATCACCAGGCAGGGTTGGGACCACTGACTGACCCAATTTAACTAGGCAATCTCTTGGAAGTCTCTCCCATTCAGTTTATAGAGTTTTTTTTTTTTTTGTTGTTGTTGTTTTTTTACCTTTTTTAAAAAAAAGGTCTTTGGCCTGAATCCAGAGGGCCACAAAAGCTTTCCAGTAGATAAATGAACAAAACAAATATTAGAGGATAACTAAAAAATACATTGGAAATTACTCCCCAAAATAGTCTTAGCTGGCATTAACTGGAAAATTCTGCACTGAAAACAGCTCATTTAAAATGTTTTCTCTCCTTCTATATTTTCATTCTTTTCCCTCTTCCTCTTCTGTTTCCCACAGCCCTGATTCCCTCATCGATTTCACTCTCATCTCAATGACTTTTCTCTAACTCCCAGACTGAGTGATGCTACTGTAACAAGGCTTCAGAATGTCAGTCTCTGAGCATGGTGGCAGTCACAGGCATGGAAATATATGCTCTCGGCAGCCTGAGGGTGGAGCTTACAGAGGCTGGAGGGGGCACTGCCGCCAAGCAAGTGCAGCAGGACTGGCCTGACTGCCTGAAGCAGCGCCTGGAAATGGACTTGGGGGAAGAGGGACCTGAAGGCAGGAGCACTGGTTGCTACATCAGTGTCAGCATTGCCCGCAGAAGCTCAGCCTCCACCCCTGACCTGATGGATCACAATCTACCTTTCAATAAGATCCCGGGGTGATTTAGGTGCACACTGATGTTTAAGAACCACTGCTTTAGAGTATTCATTATAGGTGGACTTTTTTTGCCTAAAAAGCACAAGCAGTGGAGAGGAAGGTATAGCCACAGGTACACCCTCACAGAGAGCACCTGTGTACGATTATTTATTAAAGCAGCACTCGGAAAGGAAGGGTCGTGGGCCGTCTCCAGTTTAGTGTGGATGCCTCTGACCAGGAGCTGCTACAAAGAGATGGCTCAGCCTTGTGTAAGGCAGAGCAATTTCATCAGGACCTGCCCTTTTGTCCTGACTTTAACAGTCCTATAGTCTAGACGTCTACTCAGGGCAACAGGCTTTGAATCATTTCCAGACACTGGCAGGACATAAATAATGAATAAACACCTGTTTTATCCATTGATGTGCTTTACTTCAGCTGCAAACTTAAAGTCAGTAAAAACTCTATGACCAACACATGCCCAAATTGATCATGATCTCCATTTTCTTGAGTGTAAGTAGTTTTCATATTTAATGAACATCTACTGTGTGCAAGGCAGTGTGTGATCAGGAGATACAAAAATCTATTAATGTACCTTTCACCCTCCACACTGCAGTAATACTTTAAATATTCATTTTGATGCCATTAAAATTAAATATGACAAATATACTGAACTCACTCATAACACTATGAAACTTTAATATCCTCAAGTGTGTTTTAGAAAATTATATCATCTTTGAAAAGATGTTAATGAGAGTGTATTATTTTCCTGTTGCTGTTATAAACAAAAAAAGTCACCATAATCACAGTGGCATAAAACAACAGAAATGTATTCTCTCACAGTTTTGGAGGCCAGAAATCTGTTTTAATGGGCTAAATCTAGGTGTTGGCAGGACCATGCCCCTTCAGAGGCTCTGGGAAGAAGCCCTGCCTCGTCTTCTTGGGCTCTGGATGGCTGCCAGCATTCCTCAGCTTGTGGCCATGCCACTCTGGTCTCTGCCTCTGTCTTCACATCACCTCTAGTTCTGGGTGTGTGTTTTCTACTCTTCTGTTTGAATCAAATCTCTCTCTGCCTCCTTCTTATAAGAACCTTGGAAATTGGGCTCCCCCTGATAATCCAGGATAATCTCCCTATCTCAAGATGCTTCACTTAATCACATCTGCAAAGACCCTTTTTTTCAAATAAGATACTCAAAATGGGTATTATATATATATATATATATAATATACAAAGTAAACAGAAAAGGTGGTGGAAACATGTCTATTTTCAGCAATAATAACTTCACATAAGTTATTTTATTGCCTGTCATTTGACACCTGTTATTTTATATGAGATAAGACAATAATTATTACTTGACAGATGTGAAAAGTACAGTGCAAAGAGGGGGAGCGGCTTATCCTCAAGAGGAGAGGAACAGAACCGGGACCTGAGCCGGATTATGGACCCCTTGTCTGGTGCCCTTCCTCTTGTCACTGAGGTGTATTCAGTGAAATACTGTTAATAGGGCTTTTCTTTCATCTCACTTCTCTCTTAAAGCAGTTGATGGGTGCAAGACCAGAAAAGACCAACAGAGTGAAACCGAGTGGTCTGCCGGTGACCTCGCTAGCTGGCGAGGCAACTCCTTCCCCCCAGCAATGCCCACACTCCTGGTGATCTACTGGATGTGCTTAGTGAGCTTTCAAAGTCAAGCAGTGACATTCCACAGCTTAGCTACTTACTATGAAAACCAATTTTATCATCTATTTTTATTCTGCTCTAGTGAATGTTATAGAAATGGTAAGCCCTCAAACCAAACAGAAAAGAATATGTTTATTAGTTTTCTCTTTGGATCAGGTGCACAGAATTTTAATTAATGTAATAAGCGCCCATGAACTCACCACCAGACAGAAGTAGGACACTTAAAACAACACATATTTAACCCTATGGCTCAGGCCACAAACAATCTCCCCACCTCCCCAACCTGATAAATTCCATCCTTCATTATTCTCTTCCTTTTCTTTTCATATAATTTTATTGTCCACATAAAGATTATAAAAAGGATATTTTTATTTTAATTACATTAAATTTAATTTATAAGAAAGATTTAATGCTATAGGTTATCTTTTGGGATTTATTTAATTTTTACTTATTATATTGCTAAGATTCACACAAACTCTTGTGTGAATATTCCATTGTGTGAATGGAAAATTATTCATCCACTCTTCTGCTGATGGGCACTTGTGTTGTTTCTACATTTTCGCCCATGATATAGAAAGGAAAATTGCATCATGTAAAAATGGAAAGTAGAAAGCTCAGCAGCAATCTTATTATCTCTTTCCCACTACAAAATTCCATAATGCAAAAATAAAATATTGGCATGTAAAACGAAGCAGTATTCCAATAGTTTGAGAGCTATTTGGAACTCACAATATATTTTCCCAAGGAAACAATTCTCTGCATGGTGGTTAGTCCCTGGATGATGCCCAAAGGGCTGTTTAATTCACAGCCAGAAAAACACTTCAGAGCCAAGTCACCACATAACGGTGTTACGGACAGAAAACGCACCCACCATGGAACTCACAACACTGTTTCTACAGAGGCAGCCCAGCGTTAGGGCAGGCTCCTCTTTTCTCTTCCACAAGCCTCTCCAAGCTCCAGCCTAGGGCAGCAGCTCCAGCAAGAGGAGGTACAGCAGATTGGCCCGAGGCGTCCAGGCCCAGGGAGATGCTGGGAGGGAGACCCGAGGCCCAGAATGGAAAGAGGGCTGGGTCAGGGACTAGAGTGGAAGGGGTGAGGAGTTGGTCAAAGAGTGAACAGTTCACTTTTTTAATAGTTCTTTCTTGACATTTTTAGCCCTGGTCAACGGGGAGCATCAGCAAGGTGGTGCCTGCAGGGTGCTTTCACCAATTTTTTTTCTCCTCTTCGCTTACTTTTTACTTCTTCTTTCATGGAGGCACCTACTGAGCTTAGCATGGGCCATTTGAGAGGCAGAATACAGGGCTCATGGAAGAAGTGAAGTGTATTGAAAGGAGGTGGCCCTTGTGCAGCTGTGTAGGGGAGGGGTGGGGGGAGTAGGACAGAGCCTCTTGGTGCTTGGTCTGCAAGACTGCTCCTGAATTGCGAGTATGTAGGTCAGGGCCTGCCTACTGAGAGGAAATCCATACATATACCTGTTTTAAAAAAAAAAAAAAAAAAAAAAAAAAAAAAGATGCTGTTATTTTTAGAGCTTTCAATGGGGTATGCAGGAATGTGTGAGTTAACAACTAAATCTCTGACAAGTTTACTGGCAGAAACTTTGTTAAAAAATTTAGGCCAAAATAGTTCTATAGAATGTGCTACATTTGTAGTATTTTATTAAAGTTTTTGCAATTATATATATGCTGTTTAGATAACTACAATATATTAGTATTCTGTTATTTATTCATTTGTCCATAAAATGTTACCGAGAGCCTAGATATTTTTACCAAGGACTGTGGTAGAAGCTGGGATAAAATACAGAACAGACATCCCCTGACAAGGGATGAGCCTCATCACACTCTCCAGCTCCAGGTTGTATGGAGTGTGTGATGGGCCTACTCTTGGCTAAGTGATGGGCTTACTCTTGGCTAAGAAGAGACCACCCACCACCACCACCACCATACAACACTCTCTCCACAACTGACATGCAAGCCCACAAATGGGTTACTTATTTCTTACAGTGGGTCAGCTGGGTATTTATAACCTAAAAAAAAGCTGTAGAGTTGAAAATGAGGCATTGTCCCAAGAGGTATGGCCACCACTCAAGCACCAACAACTCTGGGATGCTCCGAATGAAGCTGGCACATTAAGAGGGTTGGATTTCCGCAATTCTCTGGACAACAATGAGCTATGGGTTCATCATCAGTGTCACAATGCATTGGTTCTTTCAATTATTGTTATTTTTTTGTTTCAAATTAATAAACCAGTATCACTTTAGCCTCATCATCGCCAGCTGAGATTACTGTGAGCAATCTGATTAACTTCACAGCATTTTTTAACGTATTTCTGCATCAATAACTAGAAATTTAGGACAGTTATGCAGTGTGGGTTATATATGAATTAGCTAAGAGACAAATGCTAAAGCAGACATATACCTAGTTCCTCCCCACCCCTTAGTTAGTTTTTAATTAGTTCCCCCCCCCCAAACACTGATACTTATTATTATCTCCACAGTAAATAGGAAATATGGGAGGATGTGGTAGGCCAAGAGACCTTTTGTCTGCCTAAGTGTACCAAGGAAAAGAAAGAGAGAACCCAACCTAGAGGAGCCCCAGGAGAGACATACAAACTTGTAAGTTATCCTGCATCATAACAGTTTGGAAAGAGATTGAAATGCTAAGAAGAAGACACAGCTGACATTGCTGAGGAGTTGAGCGGAGGTAGGGAGTGTGGTCATTGTATATGAATACGAACTGTGCTTTAATGAACCCTAAATGAGGAACCTTGATTTATGCAGACGTATATACAAATGGCATATAAAACAGGAAGAGTGACTTGGCCAAGGGTCACACTTGACTGGTGTGGTCTCTAGACTCTAGTGATATTACCATTGAAATTGTGCTGTAAAATAACTTAAACACATACGTTGATCTTTGACCAAGAATTTTATCCTCATATGAAGGATAAAATTCAAATCAGGGGACAGGGCAACAATGGCCATCAGACTTCAGTAAGACCTTCCTGTTTTGTTATTTCTTGAAAAGTTGTTTGTACTTTGGATTACCAAAACAAAACATTGCCAAGATAGCTTATTATTTTACGCAGCTGAAACCTCATCAAGAAGGCAACATCTTATCAGCCTCTGTCTGCTGTGCCTCTGCTCTCCTGTCAACAGGCTACAGGGGAGAGAGGACAGCCTTACAAGCCTGCCTGCCAGTCCCACAGGTGCAAAGGATCCGTCCAACCAAGGTGCAAAGTCTTCTAATGATCACACTCACTAAAATGGCAGGTAACATGGTCCCCTAACAGAATTCACCTACATTTTAAATTTTCAGCCACCATCAGCTTGCTGTTTCTTATGATTAAAATAGTCTTAAGGTATAAACAGCTAACAAGTTGAGGAACAGAGAACAAAGGTGGGTTAGCATTTTTGAATGATAAAGTTAGGGTTTTCACCAATGGTGCTGCTGCCTGAGAGTCCTGGGGACTTCTTTTAGTGCATATGAAATTAAATTCAAAAGGGAAGTGAAAGTTCACTGCCAGTCATTTTCCAATACTGCTTTAGAGACAGTACACAGGCAGCTGGCTCAGATTCTGACTTTCATAAGGTGGTCCCTGGTAAATGCATTTTCAGACTACACTGTAACTCTCAAACAGAGCCATTTGTGTCTTTCTTTCTTCTATTAGCCTTGTCAAAAGGAGGCAAAAGCAATGTGATCAAGGTCATGCACTGTCCCTTAAAGTACCCGACTTAGGTACAAGAACAATCACTATCATTTTCAATACTTTCTCATTCCAGGTACCATACTTTCATGAGTGCAATTTAATGAGCCTTAAGTCATAAAACTCACTGTCCTCTACAAAGTTATTCACTGAGTTGGCCTTAAAACACCTCATCCTTGAACTGCCAAGCTAGGTTTCCTCAAGATGCCTTTTAAAAGCTCTCTTTCTATCTTTGGGCAATTCACTGGTAGAAATCCATCTCTACCCTAATAGGTTTCTCTGGGGCTGACTTCAGAAATCGGAGATGTGAGCAAAGTGGTGGCTACAGTTTTGGTATGGTGCAAGGCAATCTAGTTTTGCTATGGTGTATTCATAATACAAAACAGAATTTGATTCTCTTATCAATATGCATTAGGAGAAGTTCGGTTACTAGATCAGAAACAAATATTTCAAATTTACACAGACCTCCTACTCCTGATGAAGAAGATCCCTTATTTTTAAATGATACCAGTGGTTCAAAGGCAGGTGAGTAAACAAAACACCAAAAGACATATATTCCCAGATTCTTAAATTACTTTAAGATTATTCAACATTATTCACATTTGAGGACAGGCTGGACTGTAATTGGAGTGAGGTGGTGGTAGGAAATTCTTAGTTGGTTGGGTACAAGGAATGCTCATTTTCTTCAGGGTGGAGCATGTATGCCAGATTCTTCTTAGGAGGTAGAAGGAGTGTCAAGACTTAAGGGTTTGTGAATATTCTTGCTGTCCTAATTTTGTGATAATCAGGGTAGACTAAACATTCATTATCATTAGAAACCATGCATGTGTCCCCAGACCTAGTTTTTCTCCCTAGGTCTGGTTTTTAGAATGCTGGTGAAAAACTAAGCCTGATTTATTATATGACCATCCTGTATGGGGAAAGACTGTAACTCTAGGTATCTTTGGTCAACCTTAAGAGATATAGCAGGGGGACAGATGTGGCTCAAATGGTTGGGTGTCCATCTCCCACATGGAGGGACCTGGGTTTGAACCCCGGGGCCTCCTGGCAAAAATTTAAAAATGAAAAATATAGAAGGAACGTGGGCCACCAGGTCCCATGTGCGGGTGCACCGTTAGGGCCCCCCAGGCCCCGCACGTGGGTGTGCTGCCAGGCTCTGCAAGCGGGTGCACCGTCAGGCCCCGCGAGCCACGCAGCAAGATGATGACGTAACAGGAGAATGACACAAAGGAGAACCAAAACGAGACGTGCCAAAAAACCAGGAACTAAGGTGGCACAGGCAGGAGGATGCCTTGCTCCCAAATCTGAGTTTCCAAGGATCGAATCCCAGTGAAGACAGGAGGAGAAGGATGAGAAGAGAGGGCAGGAAACGGACACAGAGAGTTGCTCAGCAAATGGACACAAAAACAGTAAAAACAGGGGGAAGGGGGTAAAAATGGATAAAAGTAAATAAATAAATAAATCCTTAAAAAAAAAAAAGCATAGGGGAGTAAGATACAGACTATAGTTAGTAGTAATACTTTGATGATGCTCTTTCATAATTTGTTAACAAATGTTTCACAACAATGCAAAGTATTTGTGATGGAGTGATGTGTGGGAACCCTGTATGATGTTATGCATGTTTGTTCTGTAAGATCATGATATTTACTGAACACTTATTGTTTATGTATGTTCATGTATGAATGATATACTTCAATAAATAGTTTTTTTAAAAAAGACAATGATTTAGGGTGTTGGATGGTGTAGCAATTTGACGGTTTGATACAGTTATGAATTACAAAAATAGATATTGGATTATGCTTGTAAAATGGTCTGTTCATATGGGCATGATTAAGTTATGATTAGGGCTTTCATTGGGCCACATCACTAGGGTGTTGAGTCCCGCCCCTTGGTGGGTGGGTCTCTAAGATAAAAGACATGGCAAAGGACAGAGGTGGAGGTTTTTGAGTTGGGAGTTTTTCGAGTTGGAGTTTTGATGTTGGAGTTCTGATGCTGGAGTCTGGGGAGGTAAACACAGAGGAGCTTGGTCATGAGCGAGGAGAGAAGGCCCTGGGAAAAGAGACAAGCCATTTGCCTGACAGTTCATAGCTGGGTTTTTTGGAGAGATGCAAAGCCTAGGGAGCCTCATAGTCTACAGCTGACCTTGTGGAAGAAACAGAGGAGTTAAGTCC
Source organism: Tolypeutes matacus (assembly GCA_026826555.1). Taxonomy (NCBI): domain Eukaryota; kingdom Metazoa; phylum Chordata; class Mammalia; order Cingulata; family Chlamyphoridae; genus Tolypeutes; species Tolypeutes matacus. The sequence continues at coordinate 42,998,566 of JAKSZT010053770.1, read as the reverse complement.
GGAGAGATACGCAGCCCCGGGAAGAAAGGAACCTGAGAAGCCTGAACCCTGGCAAACGTCGGCAGCCGCCTTGCTCCAACACTTAGCAACAGACTTTGGTGAGGGAACAAACTTATGCTTTATGGCCCAGTAACTGTAAGCTTCGACCCCAAATAAATACCCTTTATAAAAACCGAAAAAAAAGACTTAAGGGTTGTTACTAAACTAGGAAGAGGTGCTTAGATAGTGCCAGGAAGGACTAAGGGGAAGGAGGGTCTCTAATACTCCACTAAGTGCTTCATTTGGGCAGGAGTCCTTGGTCCATCACCTATTTAATCCTTGCAACAATACCTCTAGGTGGGTCTGTGGATCAGATTCTTCTATATTACAGATAAGCAGTCTGAAGCTTAGAGATGTTAAAGGACTTGACTAAGGCCTCACTAGCAGGCAGAAGAGATAGGATTTGAAAGCAGGTGTTGACTGGCTCCAAAGTTCACACTCCTTACCTAACATGACACTGCTGCTTGGTTCTAGGCTCAGCTTTAGAGTTTGTATCCTTCTTTCTGGGGTGCAACTGTCCACCCCACCTAAGTTATTTTTCTAGTTGGAAAGCCACCACTACATCCTAGGAGTGAGATGAGGAGTGAACTTATATTTCTTCCTTATCCCCTATAACCTCAGTGTGTGAGATATTTACCCCATGTAGTCTGAAAAGGGTAAGTAATCATGTCACATACTATAAGACGGTTTATCACATGGTTATTCTTATTCTTAACAAGTGAACTCAAGCACCTACAAGGCTTGGCTTGGGTTTTGGTTCTGCCACTTATTCACCAAACACTGACCTTGGTAGGTACTGTGAAACAGTGTGGCTGCTGAAATCGATCCATCTGCATTCAAACCCCAACTTCAAAATGTTGAACCCTGTGATACAAACTATTTGAGTTAGTTAAGTTTCCTGTGCCCTCAGTTTCCCCTTGGGTAAAATGGGAACCATAAAGAGTACCTGCCTCACTGGGTTCTTGATAAAAAGATTGAATAAGGCAATACATGTAAAGAACTTACAATACCACCTGACACAGAGAAGCACTCAGTAAATGGCAGTTGCCATCACCAACAACGCCACGACCATCACCATTTTTGGTAGGGTTGCCTAGCTTCTTTAAGCCATGCTTTCCTTTCATGGAATATGGGATAACAATGACACCTACTTCACAGAGTTGTGACATTTGAAGAGATGATGCATAAAAAGTGCTTAGCATGTCAGTTCATTGCGAATGCTTGGTAAGTGTTTGCTAATAATAATAGTATTAATACTAATAAAAGTCGTTTGTTTATCAATTCCCCTATTGCTGGACTTTTTATTCAAAAGTCCACACATACTTTTCACTATTTAGTAATCCTGAGAACTCCAGTTTCTGCATCAAATGTTAAGGGTATTTTTAAATTTTTGCCAATTTATTCTGCAGAATCATTATATCAATTTATAATTCCTTCAGGGATATGAAAGTATTTATTACATCGTGCCAAGAGTAGGAATTATCATTTTAAAAAATCGGCCCTGAGTGACTATATATCCTGTTGAAGCAGTGAAAGCCAACTTTATCTGAGGAATACCTCTGTCAATATCCCCAACAAAAATTCAACTGAAATTTTATGGTGCTACACTACAGAAAACAGATTTATGGAGCAGCATGAATGGCAATGCATTTATTATGAAAAACAGCAAGTCATGTTTACTGATACATGAACAAGCCTTGATATGAACATTGTATTCCACTGTGCAATCTGTGCAATAAGGTGTTGCTGTGATGTGAAAATTACAACATCAAGATGTACACTGTGTCCTCAATAGCACAAGGAAATCGATAAAAAACCAAAGTTCACATATTCACAACAAAAAAACAGGGGTTAGTACTTTTGAAGGATTCAGTTATTTCATTAGATGAAAAATGTGTACTTCAAGGGCTTAAAATACTGATGCCCCAAAGAGTTCTTTCCTACCGCCACACAGCTTTGGTCTTAAAAGAGATCACACTGGCCCCCTTTTAGGGCCTGCTTACCACTGCATTCTTTATCCTTTTAATAGGACCATGTGTCTTAAATTCTAATTAATTTTAGTTCCTACAGAACCAACACCTTATTAGTCATGCGGGGAATTCATACAGTTCTAATTAGGGTGCTGGACCCATCTTCCCTCAACCACCATAAAATAGCCAGAGGGTTTTACACCTTGTCAGGTAGGGCCTACTCCCCCTAACCAGCAGGAAGCAGCTATAGAAGAAGGACCATTGCCCTTCAGTGTCCCCTTGAGAATTAAGGTATAAACTCTCTGAGGGTGTGTGTGAGAATCCTGTTCAGGGTCAAGGGAAAACCCTGGATACCCTCAAAAGGCCTCACCATTGGCCCCCTGAGAAATGGCAAGTGGGGCCACCAATCAGAACAGAAAACAGCTGAACACCCTTCCCCAACATTATGTAGGGGGAGAAGGAAAGATTTTAAAAAGCCCTGACCTGGGGCCCCACACGTGTCTCATTCTGCAGTACACACACAGTCCATGCCTCAGACCATGTACTTTTTTCTCATTTTCTTGTTTCTTAATGAATTCTTTACTCCCTTACCAAAAAGAGAGAGAGAAAGAGAGGGGGAGAGAGAGAGAGAGAGAGAGAGAGAGAGAGAGAGAGAGAGAGAGAG
>JAKSZT010053770.1:42854359-42995883 GCA_026826555.1 Tolypeutes matacus | reverse complement strand
AGAGAGAGAGAGAGAGAGAGAGAGAGAGAGAGAGAGAGAGAGAGAGATATCATGGTGAGAGGCTTCAGAGACTGAGGGAATAAGCTAGGGGACATCGCTTCTCACCATATAGGACATAATCATTCTTGAGAAGCAATAAATCAGTACAGAAAGAGCTTTAAGCAAATTAAAGCAGATTCATTCCAGCCATTTCATCTTGAAAAAAATTTGCTATTAAAAATATAAACCATACACTTGATTCTTCAACCTTCCTATAATTGCATCCCTTGCCATGGGACTTTTCCATTCCTCAAATCAGAGGTGGAGGTTAGGTTCCAGTTCCCTGATGCTGGGCTTGCCCATGTAACTTGTTTGGACAATGGAATGGGATGGAAGTGAAAATGCCAATTACAATCCTAGAAATTAGAAGGCAACACATGTTGCCATTCACCCTCCTGCCTTCTGCAACTGCCACAGCATGTCCTGGTTAGCCTGCTGGCTCAAGGAGGATGAGACACATGTGGAGCAAACCTGGACCCAACCTGTAGTTGCTGAGCTGAGCTTGGATCAGCCAACCCCAACTAATCTGTGAACATTTGAATAAAAATAAATAATTGTGTTGTCCCTGGATTTTGAGGTGGTTTGTTATGCAGCATTATCATGGAACATGGTATTTCACAGCACAGGCATTCTGGGGAAGAAAGCTATCAGCGATAAAGGAAGGTAAAATTAATGTTTTAATAGTCCCTCTGTTGATAGTGGGAGGTTTCACAGCTATTATGCTAAAGAGCGGCTTTTAGAATAGAACATACCAAAGATTGTAATTCTGCTAAAAGAACAAAACAAAGACATACATATGCAATTCTGAAATTAAGACGTTACAAGGAAATTACATCATAGAGAATTAAAGGGAGAATGAAGGCGTGAATTAAAGCCAGGAGTTCAATGACCAAAGAAGCCCAAATCAATGTAGAACCAACAATGACTAATCATCTACTTTAAAGCTCTGCAAAGGCTAAAAAGGTTTTGACTTTCTGTAGCCTGGAGTCTCTGAGCTATATTTTAAAATGCAATAGTATGTTCATAATACAGTCAAAATTGAAAATAGATCAAAGTCAGATCTACTTGGTATAATTTTTCCTGGGTAATGATACATAAAGAGAATCAAAGCTTAATATTACAGACATGAAAGAAGAAGTTCCATGAAGGTACTATTTGGATGGAGCTGTCCATTCACAGAGCCAGACCAGCCTACTGGGGCTGATGCAGACGATGCAAGTAGAAGCCAGTTTAGCCTAGTGGCTGTTACACCTCTGGCAATGAGAAAAGCCAAACCATTCTTACACAGTGAGGCCTACTATGCCAGGCATATATATTATCTTTAATCATCACAAGGATCTTAACAAGCACTCTTACGTTCTTGATGCAAATAAAGCTCAAATAAGTGAAGTTTGTTTTATGAGGACAAATATCTAGTAAATGGAGAATAAAGAAATAGGATAGAAGCCTTTGATTCCAAAACCTAGATTTTGTCTGCAGTGCCATACTGCTTCTCAGGGTTCTTCTTGTTTCTTCTGTACTGAGCATTTCTGGTTAATCCAGTCTGAACCTATTCACTATTAATGTCATGAATTATATAATGAATTCACTTAGAAATACCACTTTCCCTACGCCTTTGTTTAGGAAACAATGCCACATTTATTTGTCTCCTGTTTGCCAACACAACCTTTGGCTGATGCAAAGCCAGTCTAATTTGGTTTCATCCAAGCTCTGAAACTGGCTGAAGCTGGTAGCAGTACCATTCTTTACATATGGAAATAATCTGGCAGGCTGACTAGCTTTTGCACCCTGGTGGCACTATAATTTTTTTTTTTTTTTTTTTTAAGATTTTATTTATTTATTCATTCATCCCCCCCCCCCGCTGCTTGCGCCCGCCGGGCCAGCCAACCACGCCATGCGGGCAGGCCCGCCCCCACCAGGAGGCCCCGGGAACCGAACCCGGGGCCCCCCATACGGCAAACGGGAGCCCCACTGATTGAGCCACAGCCGCCTCCCAATTTAAAATGCCCTGTTATCGCTGTGCACAGATTCACCTACTCACAGAACAAGAGTAGTAACAGAATGCACTGGCATTGGCCCTTCCTAAAAGAGCTCTGTGAAGGCAGAGCCATCCCAGAAGCTCTGACACTCATCCATCTTAAAGCAGTGCCTATTTCCTGTGCTGATGTCAAGGGCAAACATTTATTTAGGCATCTGAAAGAAGCAATAATAGCAATATACAAACCAAAAGACTAGCATTTGGGGGAACTCACAGGACACCCAGCTTAATGCTAAATCCAAAGATTTTATGAAAGCTGTCCAAGGAATTGTCTTTTTTTCTTTTTTTAATGGACTCTTCTCTTTTAAAAAGTCTGTTTTTACCTTTAACCTAAAAATAATGATTATGAAAATGTCACATGCAAATAGCAAGATAACAATAATAATAATAATAGTAAACACTGTATAAGAATATTCGATATAAAGTGAGTCTGTTAGCACAGGCCCAGTACTGCTCTCTCTAGAAAGCAAAATAAAAAATTCTTCAAGCATTCTCTGGACACCCACAGAATGTCATATCATGTACATCTGTCCACCCATTCTCTCTTCCTTCCATAAAGAGCACACAGGCCTTTTTTGTACTTTGCATATTTTAAAAATATATATCTTGATGAAATAATATTGGAGAAAACAGTGAGATATATAAAGTCTGAGGCCAATCTCTTTTGAAAAGTAGACTATATCTCATGAAGAACTATTAACTTCAGAGAAAGTAGATCTGTTTCCTTAGACTATTTTTGCTCATGACAAATGGATAAGGTAAAGAAAGGGAACTAACACTGGGAACCCAAGGACAGATAAAGAATACCAGAGGGATCCTGGCTGCTGCCCTCCTTCATATAAAGACTTTATTTCCTTTTCCTCGTTTTCTTACTAGCAACAACTGGCATACTGAAGTTTGTGAAAGGCTTTAACTCAGGTCCCTCTGAGGTCACACTCTGTACCTCCGCAGTACCAATGCATCTGAAGTTACTGGAGATAATGTTTGGTTTGATTTTTTTGAGAGTTTGATTAAAAAAACAAAACAATTCACACCTCTCCAATTCCTTATATAGAATCCAGTTTATAAAACCTTAAAACTTATCATAGATGATGAATAATAAAAGGCATCTAGCATACATAGCTACATTGGAGTTGCCACACATGACCTAAGATAAATGATATAATATTCAGGTTTCAAACACACTCTGCAATTCTGCTTCTGGCCTGGATTGCAAACCCCTCGGCAAGCACATACTGAATATCTGACATGATTGGAGACTGGGCTGAGTGGGCTGGGCAGGAGCAGGAAAAATACACAGCTCACATTTCAACAGAGATTGACAGTCCAGGTGAGGCTATATGGCATATATTAGGCAATTAGAGAAAGTGATAGTCTACAAATAATATAAGTTAGTAAATGCAAATATTTGTCTAGTTGATTGCAACACCATATGATGGCTTGATGAATTTTCATCAGTTCTGGAGAGCATGTTTGGAAGAGCCTGCCTTAAAATCGAGGGGTACATAAAATTCAGTCCATGGGGCCTAAAGGGCTGCCAGAAATCATGATAAAATGACAGGCCTGTGTAAAGAGTGACTGAGGTTGTAACATGCTAATATTATGCTTTTGCCAGCAGAGAAAACATTTTGGGTTTAAAATACTCCCAAATCAAAATTTACAAGAAAAGAAGCTATAACCTGCAGGCGGGAACTGGCTGCAGAGACGTTTTACCCATAGGCAGTTCTCTGTAGCTCACACAGCACCCTCTGGTGTGAGAGCAAAAGGGATCTCTTTATTTAGTGATGGAGAACACAGGTATTGACCTCTTTAGACCAATAATCCATTTTTAAAAAGCCAATTTTCTGCATGGAAATGATAACTGAGAGCTTATTTCCCATTACTTTAAATGAGGAAAGTTATGATATCCTGTCAACCAGAAATCTCCAATCAATTTCCCAAAATATAATTAAAACATAGTAATCTTCTAATATATAAATAACCAACTATTATTTTAGGATGCTTTTTGAAAATTAAACAAATGATTTGGGGGATGTTCATATACAATTTTCGTATATAAACACTGAACTGACTCTTACCTACATTCTGTGAAGGGGTAGGCAAAACCAAGATGTATTCTCTTGAGGCAAAAAAAAAAAACAAAAAACAAGAAGAAAAATCTATTGGCTGGGAAGATGGGTTCTGCAGGATAAATCTGCAGTTTTTGTAAGCATACAGGGGTCAGATGGCAAACAGGATAAGTACAAACTGTGTGATCTGAATTGTGAGTAAAGGGTAATTGGCAAAGGAAGGGCTTCCTGAGGCCGTAGATCCCACAGCTGTGAAGAATGTACAGAATTTGGATAAGGGACTGAAAGCAAGGGGTGTCCTGAGGTGATGGCCTGAGAAAAGGGAGAGAAATAAGAATGAGTTTGGTAATAAGTAAGAGGGTTCAGTAGATTGTCCTGATTTGATAAAAAGAAACAATTGGCAAGTGAGGTTGAGTCAGATAAGAAGAGATTAAGGTGTCTGGATTTCATCTAATGCAGAAAGACAACAAGCAAAAGCACAAATAGACTAAGGCAAAGTCAAAGAACATATCATGCAGAACAATCTCTGTTAGATAAAGAGAGTGTCCTAGATAGGAAATCTTAGTAAGAGTCAACAGAAATTTTACAAAATTAATTTCAAGGAATACATGTTTTAATATGAGTAAGGAACTAATCATAGACTTTGAGAAATGAAAGGGCTTTCACAGTTGTCCCAGTCAACAATGAGGGCCTCTTAATAAGTGGTCAGAACCACACAGCTAGGTAAGCAGGTGCTCAGGCTCGAGAACCTGAGCCAACCATCTCCACACAAATTCCGGGGTATAGTCCACAACGGAATTTAATACATATATCTCAAATCAAACAAACCTCTAGTAGTAACAATGACAACTAACCTTTATTGATTACTAATTTAAGCTTGATGAGAATTAACCTATGATATGTTTGTTTAAAATATTAGCTTAACGTTCATGAAATCCCTACACTTGGTTAGTACAATGGCTACCTCCACTTCACATTTAGCCTGGTGACAGCATGTGGTCTTCTAATAAAGATGAGAGAAAAAAATCATCTTTGTATATGATCGCACATTTAATGCTGCAGAGTTTGTAACGTTTATGAAAAAGAATATGGGCTAGACCATCACTCTAAACATGATCTCACGTTTTGATGCCAAGAAAGGAAATGAGAAATTCACAAATTAATCTATTTTATTTTTCTGGATTACCTTTGTGCTTCAGTTTTCTCATGTCTATAATAAAGTGTCCACCTGCTAAAGACAAAATCCTGAAATATAAGCGAATTTGAGAAAGCAAAGGGAGTCAGAGTGGGCAGCTTACTATAAACAAAAGGAAGTTTGCTTTGCAGGTAACTGATTTTCCTTTCTTCTCAACCTCCAACTCTCCCCCTGCCAAGACTAATGCATAATTTAAAAAACACTGTTGGATTATCATGAACTGAAGGTGAAATCTGGTGATGAACCAGCAGAAAAGACAAGAGATGTCCCCTGGTGTGATGTTTTAACGTTTTAATATATTGACAACTAACAAAAATGCCACCAGTTTAAGCACCAGAAGAGTTTGTGTGAGATATTCTCAGCATATCTGTAACTATAAAATAAAATAAGGTCACCTACTTTCCAATTTTCCAATTCTGAATACTTATTTCACTAGTTATACAGACTCATGCAGGGTTAGAAACACATTCCTCCTGTGCAGAGCTAAACCTCTTTAGATTAAGTCTTAATTAAATGTTACCTCAAGTTGATCCTATTACATACAGTTTGTGATTATAACAGTCAGACACTAAGATTCTCCTAACTCAGAACTACTGCTTCTTACCTCAAGGTAAATCAAGGAGAAGAAGTAGGAGAAAAACCCACAAGGATAATGAGACTATGTGGTCTGCAGAAAAAAATCTTACCTTAAAAACACCAGTAAATTGCCAGGATGGTAACCTAGATTTTCAACCAGATTGGAGTTATTTATTTTAAGAACAGAGGCTCAAATGCTCCCAATATCAAAGTGACATTTTAAAAGAAAAAAGTTCTATCTGGAAAGTAACTTAGTAGGTTCCTTTGATAATTTCTAGAACATGTTTTTTTTTTTTTTGTTTTTGTTTTTTTATCTTGACTCAATTTCCTGGCTTATAAAATTTTGAAAGTGATAGTTAACAAGGCAAAATAAAAAGGATTTCTAATAATTGGTAGAAATAAGCAGATAGGTAAAGAATAATTCATTGCAGAAGCAGAACTGAAAGTAGAAAGACAATGAAAAATAGGTTAGTTCGTGACATTTGTATAATCTAAGTATCTTCAAAAAATTTTTTTAAATAAAAAATATAGATTAGTTCAACCTAGCTGATGTGCGGGCTTCTGTCTCCCAATAGAAGAACAATCAGAAGCTTTGGTAAAACCTCCCTGAGGGAGGCACTAGGCAGGAACCTGGGAAGGAACAAATGAAGAAGGGGGTTGGGGTTTTATTAAACCATGTAAATCTGAGCCTGTGTTTGGGAACTTTTGAATTATGATGACTTGTGCCTCTCCTGCTGACTATGACCAACCAAGATAATAAATTATGTACTTTCATCTCATGTAGCCTAGAAGGCAGCAAAATTCAGCTGCACTGGTGCTCTGGGTGACTGGTCAGGGCTTGGAGCAATTCCAGGATGCCCTGCTCAGAAATGCATTCTTGTCCAACATTTCCTACCTATTGTCACACTCTCTCAACAAGTTACTTTATTTTTTTCACTTACACACTACCCATTTATTTGGATGTAGCTCTATACAAGTGACTCTTAATGTTCACTCTTTGATAGGCATTACTATATATCTAACAACTACTGAATGCTAGAAGGGGCATAAAGAAACACTTACAATGTCCGCTTCCAGTCAAGACCAAGTAACAGACTGGATTTATTGTTCTGCCTGAAACAACAGAAACATCAGAAAAAATACATGAAATAATGGCTCATAAGTATTTAAATATCAGGCAATGAAGAACAGTGATCTCCAAGACACAGGAAACAAATAATGTGAACTCTATGATTGTCCAAACTTACTGCCTGCTTAAAGTGTCAAGGTTGCAATGGAGACAGGGGAAAACAAGGCAGAGCCTAGCAACCTTCCTGAATTGAAGATACATAGCTGGGAGTCTGGGGAAGCCAAAGCTGATAAGAGTTTGCAGAGCAGAGTCTTGGAGAGGAGAAACCAGCACAGAGAGAAAACTCCAAAGATGTGCAAAAGGTGCCCCTTGATGAATTAGTTATGTACACACAGAGCAGTGCATACACTTGAAGAAACTACCCAAGGCTAGGAAAAGAACCATCCTAAAAGATTAGAGAGTAAACAAGTGCCCAGAGCTCACACAGGGCTGGGAATAATGCCTGTTTCCAGTAACCAGAGTGAAAAATCCTGATAATTCACAGAACATTATTTAGAGTACTAAGAATGATCTAGCTACAGTAGTGGAGAAATTTTCACCCTAGACTAAACACAGCTCTGGTTCTGCCCAAAAAAGTCTAAGAACAGTACCTGAAAGAATGAAACTGTTTCATATAACCTGACCACGTCACAGAACTCAGGAATATTTTTAGGAATACAAAAATATCCAGAACCTGAAGGGAAAAAAATTTACAATGCATGACACCGAATAAAAAATTACCAGGCACGCAAAGAAGGAACTATAATCCAAAATGAGAAAAAAAATCAATTGCATCAATCAATCAAAACTGACCATAAATGACAAAGATGATAGAATTTGTAGAAAAGGAAATTATTACATAGGTATTCCATATGTTCAAAAAACTAGAGGAAAGATTGCACATGCTAAGTAGAAATATGAAGAGATTTTTAAAAAAAAATCCAAAACAAACTTCCAGAGATAAGAACTACAATATGTGAGATGAAAAGTACACTGGATGGGATTAATGACAGATTATACGTTTGGAAGAAATGATGAATAAACTTGAAGACATAAGCAATAGAAACCCTTTGAAATGAAACACGGGAGGAAAAAGACAGAAAATCATTAAGAGAGCATCAGTGAGTCTGTGGCAATCAGTATACCAAGCAGTCAAATAGAAGTGTAATTGGAGTCCATGAAGGAGAAGATTGAGAATGGGAACAGAAAAAACATGTGAAGAAAAAATGGCCTAAAATTTTCCAAATTTGATGAACACTGTAACCCGACAAGAAGTTTAATGAACCTCAAGCATGTTGAAAATTATACCAAAGCGCATCATAAACAAATTGTTGAAAACCAGTGATGAAGAGAATAAAAAGACACAACATATACAGAAGAAGAGATGAGGATGACAGCAGATGTTTTGTGTCCAAAATGATGCATGATGATATGATTATATAATCATTGTATACTCATATAATCATCTCAGTAGATGAAAAAATTTTTGACAAAATCTGACATCCATTCTCAGGATATTAGGAATAGAAAGGAACATCTTCAATTTAAAAAAGGGTATCTATCTATATATATGAATATATACACACACACACATATATATTTAAGTATATATGTTGAGGTATCTCGATTTCATATAATGCAGAAAGACAACAAGCAAATATACACACACAGAGCTAATCATCATACTTAATTGGCAAAGACTGAGTACTTTCCCAAGATCAAAATCAAGGCAAGGGGGGTGCGGATGTGGCTCAAATGGTTGGGCGTCCGTCTGCCATATGGAGGGACCTGGGTTCGATCCCCGGGACCTCCGGGTAAAATTAAAAAAAAAAAAAAAAAAAAAATCAAGGCAAGGATTTCCACTTTCACCAATTTTATTTAATATATATATATATTTTTAACTTTATTTTGTACATTTAATAATTGAAAACATAAACAATTAAAAACTAAAAAGTAAATACAGATGAATAAATATATACATTTCTCAAATAAATGTAATGGATACATGTAAAATTTTTTTTTTTTAATCAAACAATATATTACACAATATATTTGGTTCACAGGAATGCATTCATACAGTATTTGTCCTTTTGTGTCTGGTTTGCTTCACTCAACATAATGTCCTCCAGGTTCATCCACGTTGCTGTATGCTTTATGACTTCATTTCTTCTTACAGCCGCATAATATTCCATCGTGTGAATAGACCACAGTTTGTTTATCCATTCATCTGTTGATGGACACCTGGGTTGTTTCCAGCTTTTGGCAATGGTGAATAATGTGGCTATGAACATCGGTGTGCAGATGTCTGTTCATGTCACTGCTCTCAGTTCTTCTGGGTATATATCCAGTAGTGGTATTGCAGGGTCACATGGCAAGTCTATATTCAACTTCTTTAGGAACTGCCAAACAGTCTTCCATAGTGGTTGTACCATCCTGCATTCCCACCAACAGTGAAGAAGTGTTCCTCTCTCTCCACATCCTCTCCAACACTTGTAGTTCTCTGTCTTTTTCATAGTGGCCATTCTGATAGGTGTGAAATGATATCTCATTGTAGTTTTGATTTGCATTTCCCTAATCATGAGTGACGTTGAGCATTTCTTCATGTGTTTTTTTGCCATTTGTATTTCTTCTTCGGAGAAATGTCTATTCAAGTCTTTGGCCCATTTTTTAATTGGGTCATTTGTCTTTTTATTGTTGAGTTGTAACATCTCTTTATATATCCTGGATATTATACCCTTATCAGATATGTGATTTCCAAATATTTTTTCCCATTGAGTTGGCTGCTTTTTCACCCTTCTGACAAAGTCCTGTGAGGTGCAAAAGTGTTTAATTTTGAGGAGGTCCCACTTATCTATTTTTTTTTGTTGTTGCACATGCTTTGGGTGTGAGGTCCAAGAAACCACCACCTACTACAAGGTCTTGAAGATGTTTCCCTACATTTTCTTCTAGTAGTTTTATGGTACTGGCTTTTATATTTAGATCTTTGATCCATTTTGAGTTGATTCTTGTATAGGAGGTGAGATAGGGGTCCTCTTTCATTCTTTTGGTTATAGATATCCAGTTCTCCCAACACCATTTGTTAAAGAGACTGTTTTTTCCCATCAGCGTGGGCTTGATAGGTTTGTCAAAAACCAGTTGACTGTATAGGTGAGGGTATATTTCTGGATTCTCAATTCTATTCCACTGATTGATATGTCTATCTTTATGCCAGTACCATGCTGTTTTGACCACTGTAGCTTTGTAATATGTTTCAAGGTCAGGCAGTGAAATTCCTCCCACATTGCTCTTTTTTTTTAGAATACTTTTGGCCCCTCGGGTGCACTTACCCTTCCAGATGAATTTGGTAATTGCCTTCTCTAATTGTGTAAAGTAAGCTGTTGGGATTTTGATTGGTATTGCTTTGAATCTATAAATCAGTTTGGGTAAGATTGACATCTTCACGATATTTATTCTTCCAATCCATGAACACGGAATGTCTTTCCATTTGTTTAGGTCTTTTTATATTTCTTTTAGCATTGTTTTGTAGTTTTCTGCATATAGGTCCTGTACTTCCTTGGTTAAATTAACTCCTAGGTATTTGAGTCTTTTTGTTGTTATTGAAAATGGAATTTTCCTCCTGATTTCCTCCTCAGGTTGTTCAGTACTAGTGTACAAAAACATTACTGATTTTTGCGTGTTGATCTTGTATCCTGCCACGTTGCTGAACTCATTTATTAGTTCAAGCAGCTTTGTTGTGGATACTTCAGGATTTTCTAAATACAGTATCATGTCATCTGCAAACAGTGAGAGTTTTACTTCCTCTTTTCCTATTTGGACACCTTTAATTTTTTTGTCTTGTCTAATTGCCCTAGCTAGAACTTCTAGTACAATGTTGAATAATAATGGTGACAGTGGGCATCCTTGTCTTGTTCCTGATCTTAGAGGGAAAGCTTTCAACCTTTCCCCATTGAGTATGATGTTGGCTGTGGGTTTTTCATATATGCCTTTTATCATATTGAGGAATTTTCCTTTTATTCCTATCTTTTGAAGTATTTTTATCAAAATAGGATGTTGGATTTTGTTGAATGCCTTTTCTGCATCTATTGAGATGATCATGTGTTTTTTTTCCTTCAATTTGTTAATGTGGTGTATTACATTGATTGATTTTATGTTGAACCAGCCTTGCATACCAGGAATAAATCCTACTTGGTCGTGATGTATAAGTCTTTTGATATGCTGTTGGATTCGTTTTGCAAGTATTTGGTTGAGAATTTTTGCATCTATGTTCATGAGAGAGATTGGTCTGTAATTTTCTTTTTTTGTGGAATCTTTATCTGGCTTTAGTATTAGGGTGATGTTGGCTTCATAAAATGTGTTGGGTAATTTTCCCTCCTCTTCAATTTTTTGGAAGAGTTTAAACAGGATTGGTGTTAATTCTTTTAGAAATGCTTGGTAGAATTCACCTGTGAAGCCATCTGGTCCTGGACTTTTCTTTGCTGGGAGATTTTTGATGACGGATTCAATCTCCTTAATTGTGATTGGTTTGTTAAGTTCTTGTATTTCTTGTTGTGTCAGTGTAGGTTGGTTATGAGTTTCTAGAAATTTGTCCATTTCATCCAGGTTGTCTAGTTTGTTGGCATATAGTTTCTCATAATATCCTCTTATGATTCTTTTTATTTCTGTGAGGTCATTTGTAATTTCCCCCCTTTCATTTCTGATTGTATTTATTTGCATCTTCTCTCTTTTTTTCTTTGTTAGTCTAGCGAAGGGTTTTTCAATTTTATTGATCTTCTCAAAGAACCAGCTTTTGGTTTTGTTGATTTTCTCTATTGCTTTTCTGTTCTCGTTTTCATTTATTTCCGCTCTATTCTTTTTTATTTCTTTCCTTCTTTTTGCTTTGGGATTGGTTTGCTGTTCTTTTTCTAGTTTCTCAAGTTGTTCAGTTAAATCTTTGAGTTTAGCTCTTTCTTGTTTCTTAATATAGGCATTTAGGGCTATAAATTTCCCTCTCAAGACTGCCTTTGCTGTATCCCATAAGTTTTGATACGTTGTGTTCTCATTTTCATTTGTCTCAATATATTTACTGATTTCACTTGCAATTTCTTCTTTGACCCACTGCATATTTAGGAGTGTGTTGTTCAGTCTCCACACATTTGCAAATTTACTTTTTTCCTGTCTGTTATTGATTTCTAGTTTCATTCCATGATCTCATGATCTGAGAAGGTGCTTTGTATAATTTCAATCTTTTTATATTTATTAAGAGCTGTATTGTGACCTAACATGTGTTCTATCCTGGAGTAAGATCCATGGGTACTTGAGAAGAATGTATAACCTCCTGAGTTTGGATGCAGTGTTCTGTATATGTCTGTTAGATCTAACTTGTTTATCATATTGTTCAAGTTCTCTGTTACCTTGTTGATCTTCTGTCTAGTTGTTCTCTCTAATGATGTGAGAGGGGTATTGAAGTCTCCGACGATTATTGTTGAAATGTCTATTTCTCCCTTCAGTTTTGCCAGAGTTTGCCTCATATATTTTGGGGCACCCTGATTAGGTGCGTAGATATTTATGACTGTTATATCTTCCTGGAGGATTGTCCCTTTTATTAATATATAATGGCCTTCCGCATCTCTTATCACTTTTTTGCATTTGGTCTGTTTTGTCTGATATTAGTATAGCTACCCCTGCTCTTTTCTGTTTACTATTTGCATGGAGTATCTTTTTCTAACCTTTTACTTTCAGCCGGCTTGTATCCTTGGGTCTGAGGTGAGTTTCTTGTAAGCAGCATATGGATGGCTCATGTTTTTTTATCCCTTCTGTCAGCCTGTATCTTTTGATTGGGGAATTTAATCCATTCACATTCAATGATATTACTGAAAATGCACTATTTATTTCCTCCATTGTATTCTTTGGTTTTCATATGTCATCTTATTTTTGTCTCTCTTTTCACTCTTTTGGTTATCCTTTCTGCTTTTCTTTCTTCTATACTCTCCTCCAAGCTTCTCTCTCCTGTCTTTTTCTTTCAGGTTCTAAGGCTTCCTTTAACATTTCCTGCAAAGGTAGATTCTTTTTTGCAAACTCTCTTAGTTTCTGTTTGTTTGTGAATACTTTATATTCACCTTCATATTTGAAGGACAGTTTTGCTGGATAAAGAATTCTCGGCTGGCAGTTTTTCTCTTTCAGTTTCCTAATTGTATCATACCACTGTCTTCTCGCCTCCATGGTTTCTTAAGAGAAATCTGCACAAAGTCTTACTGGACATCCTTTGTATGTGATCGTTTGCTTCTCTCTTGCTGCTCTGAGAATTTTCTCTTTATCTTTTACATTTGACATTCTGAATAATATGTGTCTTGACATAGATATATTTGGATTTATTCTTATTGGAGTACGGTGTGCTTCTTGGACATGTAAGTTCATTTCTTTCGTGATAGTTGGGAAATTTTCAGCTATTATTTCCTCAAATACTCTT
Organism: Tolypeutes matacus; assembly: GCA_026826555.1. Classification (NCBI taxonomy): domain Eukaryota; kingdom Metazoa; phylum Chordata; class Mammalia; order Cingulata; family Chlamyphoridae; genus Tolypeutes; species Tolypeutes matacus. The sequence continues at coordinate 42,982,413 of JAKSZT010053770.1, read as the reverse complement.
TCTGCCCCTTTTCCTTTCTCTTCTCCTTCTGGAACTCCCATGACACATATGTTCTTGCCTTTTGTGTTGTCATTCAACTCTCTGAGCCCCTGCTCAATTTTTTCCATTCTTTTCTCTCTCTGTTCTTTTCTCTCTTCAATTTTAGCTGCTCTGTCTTCAGTATCACTTATTCTTTCTTCTATCATTTTGAGTCTGCTGTTGTATGCTTCAAATGTATTTTTGACTTCACCTATTCTGTCTTTCATTCCCATTAACTCCGTTACTTTTCTGTTCAGTGTTTCAAATTCTTCTTTGCGTTCGCTCAATGACTTCTTGATGTCATTGATCTCTTTAACTATATTCTCTTTTATCTCATGAATTTGATTTTGGAAATTTGTGCTCATCTCACTGATTAGTTCTCTCAAATTCTGCATCTCTTCTGGGACTTTATTGTATTCCTTTTCTTGGGCCATGTCTTCTATTTTCTTATTATGGCCCGTAATTTTTTGCTGGTGCTTAGGCATCTGGTTAGTTTGTATTTTACTTAGATGCTCTATCTCTTTCTCTTTTATGGGGTTTTAGTGGCAGGAGGCTGTGAGTTACCATATCTCTTTGAGTTTTGGCTCAACCTTGATTGTTAGGATTGTTCTGCTGGTTGCTCAAAACTGGGCACTGGACCCAGTAATTGGTTGTAGAGTCGTTTCCTAGGGCCTTGGGCAGGGAGGCTATAGAGGCCAGGAAAAGCCTCTTTTACTTCTTAATTTTCTTATGTGCACTTCCTTGGTCTGCCAGGAGATGGCGCTTGTTGGCAGCTCTCAATTCAATGCCTGGTCGGAGCGTATTTGTTGTGACACAGGCCAGATCAATGTGATAGAGCTTCCTGTCTGGGGGCTAAGAGCCCTGTGATTCAAACTTTCTGAGACAGTTCTCCAGACTTCTCTTGTAGTGCCCCCTTTTCCCAGCTAGGAAATATTTCCACTCCCTTCTGAATCCTCAACAATCAGTCCCTGTTAGTAGAGGAGGAGATTGGGAGGTTTGTATATCTTTAGCCCCTTGCAGGCTCCAAGGCAAACAATGGCGCAGCCCCACCCAGCCTGGAAGGGCTCTCGGGACAAGGCAGACCAAACCTGGGAGTCAAAAAGCAGGGTCAGCCCCAGGCTCTCTCCCCCCTCTCCCGTAGAGTCCTCAACAATTAGTCCAGGCTAGAAGAGAGGGAGGTTGGGAGGGTCGGATTTCTCCAGTCCTTTCTAGGCTCCCAGGGCAAACCTCCGTGTGGAAGGGTCCGTGGGGCTCCGCAGCCCAAATTTCAGGTCAGAACCTGAGTCAGCCTAAGGCTGTGTCCCACTCTCTCCCCTTTCCGGGAGTGGCAGATCCCTGAAGCCCCCTTTGTCTGTGGTCACAGGCCCAGAGTCCCGAGAATTCTGAAGAGTGTGGGGGAGGGTGCCGGCAGCAGCAGAAGCTGTTACTTGCAACTCACGGTTCTGTTGTCACAATTTCCTTCTTCTGTCCCTCTCTCCACTGGGTGGTGTGCAGCCTTCACCTGCTGTCCTAAACCCTAGAAGATCTTTTTCGGGGCTGTTTCAGCTTGTCCTCTAGCTATTTTTCTGGATCTTTTTAATATTGTATTGAATGTTCTAGTTATTACAATAAGGCAAGAAAAAGAAATAAAGGACTCACTTTTTGGTAAAGAAAAAGCAAAGCTACTGTTCACAGATTACATGGTCATTTATATAGACAATCTATGGAATTGTTTAAAAAGCTACTAGAATTAGGTGGCTTTAACAAGACTGCAGGGTACAATATCAATACAAAAAAATCAAATATATTTTTATATACTAGCAATACACAATTGAAAATCTGGGAAGTGAATGTGGCTCAAGCAATTGGGTGCCTACAATAAGATGACACAATGAGATGATACAAGAAGGCACAACAAGGAAACACAATGAGACATAACAGGAAGGGAGCAGAGGTGGCTCAAGTGACCGATTACCTCCCTCCCAGATGAAAGGTCCCAGGTTTGTTTCCTTCTAAAAAAACAAGAAGATGAGCAGACAGCAAGCACAAACAACGAGGGGGTGGGGAGAAATAAAAAGAAATAAATCTTTTTTTTAAAAAAAGAAACTCTGAATAAAAATATCACTTAAAATGGCATGAAAAATATCAGTTTTAAATCTGCCAAAAGAAGTACAAGACCTGTACTCTGCAAAATATGAAACACTGCTGAGAGAAATTAAATGGAGAGATACACTATGTTCATAGATTAGAAGACTCAAGATTACTAAAATGCCAATTACCACCAAATTGATGTGTAATTCCATCCCAATCCCATCCAAATACCCAGAAGACTTTTTTTTTTAGAAGTTGACCAGCAGAGTCTAAAATTTATATGGGGTACTGGCATTACAATGGAATAGTCTAGAAATACTCACACATATATATGACAGCTGATTTTCAAGAAAGGTACAAAGGTAATTCAGTGAAGAAAGGAGTCTTTTCAACAAATGATGCTGGAGCAAATGGATAGCTATATGCAGAGGCAAAAAAAGGAACTTTTATCTATACCTGGCACATATATACAAATTAAAATTGAATCATAGACCTAAATGTAAAACACAAAACTTCTGGAAGAAAACATAGAAGAAAATCTTTGTGACTATGGGATAGGAAAACATTTCTGTGGACTTCATCAAAATTATGTAATTCTGCTCTTTGAAAGAAACTGTTATGAGAATGAAAAGACAGACCATAGAATAGCAGAAAATATTTGGAAATCATATATCTGGTAAAGTTCTCTATCCAGAACATATAAAGTAGTATCAAAACCCAACAGTTAGAAAACAACTCAAAATGAGGAAAAGATTTGAACAAATACTTGACCAAACAAGACATATAGATGACAAGTAAGTACATGAAAAGATGCTCAACAGGTGAATGGACAGATAAAGTGTGTGTATCCACAAAGTGGAATAAAAAAGAACCAGCTATTGATACTAGCAATAACATGGGAGAATTTCAAATAAGATATCCTCGCTGAGAGAAGACAGACTAACAAGTATATACCTTATCATTCCATTTACACAAAATTAGAGAAAATGCAAACTAATCTATAGCGACAGAAAGCAGATCAGTGGGAGGGAGGAAAGATATAGAGGGATTACAAAAAAGTATGAGGAGACTTTTGGGTTTGATGGATATGTTCACTATCTTGATTGCACTGATGATTATATGGATGTGTATACATGTCAAAACTTGTCAAGTTGTACACTTTAAACATGTGCAATTTCAGTATGTCATTATACATCAATAAAGCAATTACTTTTTTTTTTAAAGAGATAGTTTTAAAGAGTTGAAATTTAGAGGAAAATGGAACTTTGTACTCTTGTTTTAGGGTAATGTTTCTAATACGTTAGTTAACTCACTGCCCTATTACTAAATATAAAATTCTCATGTCCTCCTTAACATTATTTAATTTTAGAAGAAATTAAGTATCCTTTTCCAAAATGTAATCCTTCCCTTACTTTGGTATGTTCCAGTTCTTTTGAAATGATTATTTTAAAGGTTTTAAGACAAAAAAAATTATAGTTAAATAGGCATTGGAAGATATAAGGCAAAACAAGAGAAGGAAGAGAGGGAGGGAACAAGTAAAATGAAAAATGAAAAGAAAATGGCAGAGTGAGAAACTCCAGAAAACAGTTAAAGGATTGCAGTAATAAGGCAAGCACTAAATTTAAAAAAAGGCAACTTAAAAATGGTAGGCTGTCCTGGCGCCCTTGCTGTTCACCCCCCCCCCAACACTCACACACACATTCATCCCCTCACATCTCTTGGCGGAGCTGGCTCCCATTTCCAGTACAGATCCATGGTCCAAGTTCCAGAGGGAGCAGAGTAACCTTCACACACATACTGGGACCATCTATGTCTGGTCCAATTTGTTTGGTGGCAGCCTCAAGGGCTTGTCACAGGCTTGCCATCCCAGAACTTGCCCTGCATGTAGAAGGCAGCTCACGGAGCTCTCCTACAGAAGGCTGTGGAGAGAAGCCAAGTCATGGCTGCTTGGGGCCAAGGAGGCTGGCGGTGGGACATACAGTGCAGTGCTGGGGACTGTAAGGAAACTGTCTCCTAGGGAAGAGGGGACATTTGTATCTATGTAAACAGGAGTATTCCTAGGGTCCTGTGAGCATGCCAAGACAGACTCATGTGCAGAAAGGACCACAGCAGCACTACACATTGGTCTCAAACTATTCTCTAAACTCACTGCATGGATAAGCTCTGTAAGAGAGCACTCATACTAGTCATTCTGAAAAGATCAGAAAAAGGTATTTTCTTGTTCTCCTCCTCCTCTTTCTTTTTGTTAGCTCCTGGCATTAAACGAAACCTCTGTCATCACACTGGCTGGATATAAACTTAAGGAATATATGCCTCAGGGTCTAAATTCCAGCAATAAGACATTGAAATATCAAACTATCCAGATTTAAGCAAAAGATTACTCTGTGTAATCTATATATATATGTGTGTGTGTGTGTGTGTAATATATATATTTAACAGGACATGGTGGCCCATACAAAGGAGAAGATTAAAGCACTAGAAACCATCAATGAGGAGGAGCAGACCTTGGACACACCAGACAAAGACTTAAAAAACATGGCCCTAAATAAGCCCAAAGAACGAAAGGAAAATGTGGACAAAGAACTACAATAAATCAGGAAAATGATAGATGAACACAAAGAGAATAACAATAGGTAGAAATGGAAATTATGAAAATGAACCATGTACAGCTGAAAATCATAGCAACTTAAATTAAAAAATTCCCTAGAGGGGTTCAACAACAGATTGGAGCTGGTGGAAGAAAGAATCAGTGAACTTTAAGAGAAGACGACTGAAATAATTCAATCTGAGGAGTAGAAAGAAAAAAAGGAATGAAGAAAAATTAACAGAGCCTGAGGAATCTGTTGGACATCATGAAGCATTACCAACATTCATACTGTGGGTCCCAGAAGAATACGAAAGAAAAGGCCAGAGAGAATATTCAAAGAAATAATGGCTGAAAACTTACCAGATTTAAAGAAAGACATGAATATACACATCCAAGATGTTCAATCAACTCCAAACAGGATAAACCCAAACAGACTCACATCAGAACATATAATCAAACTGTCAAATAACAAAGATAGAAAATTCTGAAAGTCACAGGAGAGCAACAATGAGTCATGTACAACGGGGTCTCAAAAAGATGCTGATTTCTCACTACCATGGAGGCAAGAAGGCAGTGGGAAGACATATTTAAAGTGCTGAAAGTATAAAACCGCCAACCAAGAATTCCATATCTAGCAAAAAACGCCTTTCAAAATTGGGGGAGATATTAAGACATTCCCTGATAAACAAAAGCTGAGCTAAACCAGCCCTATAAGAGAAGCTAAAGGGAATTCTGCAGTTTGAAAAGAAAGGACACTAGACAATAGATTGAAGTCACACGATAAAATAAAAGTCCAGTAAGGGTAATGACATGGGTAAGTATAAACGACAGGGGTAAATATAAATACCAGTACTTTCATAGTTTTGGTTTTTAACTCTACTTTTTGTTTCCTTTAGGTTCTAAAAGGCAAATGCATAAAATGTAATGATAAACCAGTGATTTTGGACTCAACGTATAAACGCATAATTTGTGGCAAAAACTACATAAAGTAAGGGGTTCGAGTGCAGAAACATAATTTATGTGTATTATTGAAGTTAAGTTGGTATCAAAGCAAGCAATACTATTATAGATTTAGGATGCTAATTTTAAGCTCTATCATAGCTATAAAGAAAATAATGGAGAATATGCAAACTCACAGAGACAGAAATTAGAGCACCAGTTACCAGGGGCAGGAGAAATGGGAAGTTAATGCATAATCGGTATAGGTTTCTGTTTGGAGAGAAAGGATGGTGATAAGGGTGCCACAACATTGTGAATATGATGAATCCCACTGAATGGAATGATTGGGAATGGCTGGGATGGGAAAGTTTTTGTTACATATATGTTCCAAAATTTAAAAAAAAGGAAAAAAAAAAAAAGAAACAAAGAAACAACTAGAGGGACAATGACAATTAAAGGGAATAAGTGCGGGAAGCAGCTGTGGCTCAATCAGTAGGGCTCCCGTTTACCATATGGGAGGCCCTGGGTTCGGTTCCCGGGGCCTCCTGGTGGGGGCGGGCCCGCCCGCACGGCGTGGTTGGCTGACCCAGCGAGCACAAGCAGCAAGGGGGGGATAAATGAATAAATAAATAAAATCTTAAAAAAAAAAAAAAAAAAAGGGAATAAGTGATTCTGATAAGAATCTAATAATGAAAGAGAAAAGTCTCAAAAGAACATTATTGGGACATGCAAAAATTAGAATATAGACTTTAAGCTTCCTATCAGTGTTAAATTTCTTAAACTTAATAACTGCACTTAAAGTGGTTACATAAGTGAATATGCTTGTTCTTGGGAAATGTACATAGTTATTAAGTATTCAAGGAGCATCATGTATACAACCTATACTCAAATGTTTAGAAAATAGACAGGTAGAAAGATGGATGGACAGATAGATAATAGATAGATAGATAGATAGATAGATAGATAGATAGATAGATAGATAGATAGACAAACAGAAAGCTAGATGGATTTATAGGTAGAATGATATGGCACATGTGACAAAATGTTAAAATTAGTGGATCAGAGGGGATGGGGATATGTTGGAGTTCTCTCTATGGGATTGGTATTATTTCTGCAGTTGTCCTGCAGAAATTTATGAAATAAATAATAAAAAATAAAAACTTTGTTTAAAAAAGGAACAACAAACAATCAAGAAACCCTCAAGGAGTATCTCAAGTGCAAGTGTGAATTTAAGAAAGTTTAGATTTGACCTTTATTCTAAACTTGGATCACAGCGCAAATCTTTGGGTAGCTGTTTGTCCATTATTCCTCACTTGCTTGTTTTTCTGTCACCCTCAATTACACTGAATTCACATTTCAGGTTGCTAGCTGGCTTCACCTTGAGACAGGAGAGCTTGGTGAAAGGTCAGCCAGCCAACTGCCGAGTGCATTCACTGCAGCAGGTGCAGCCACCACTGTTGCTGTTTTCTGCTCTTCTCTCTACATGGCTAAGGTTTTAGTGGGCCCAGACTGAGCATTCCTAATCCAGCAGTAGGATATTTAAAGACGTGTAGGCCTTTTCTGGGGTGACCACTTACCATCCTTACCTGAAATAATATATACTGACCACAAAAACTGCAACTACTGTGTGGAAAACTCAACAAAATGCAGTATAAAAGAAAACCAGAATGTATAATGGTATTCACAAGAGGATTTTAACCACATAAAAATACTGGCAGATGGGAGAAAAATTAGAAGGACATGTGCAAAAGAAGAAAATAAAGTAGCTGTTGTTAGGTAGGATTAATGATTTTTTCCCCCTACTGTATTCTAAAATATCTTTATTGATGTTATATTGTCTTTATGGGGGAAAATAAACAACAGCTTATGGACAGCTGCTAGCTTTAAAGCTTTTTCATTCTATCCAGCTCAAATGAATCTGAGGCTTCTACTCATCTGGGAGGAAAGGAAAAATAAATTTATTTTGTTCCTCTGGTGGGTGGTTGTAGCTGGGGTGGATTTGTTTGACTGCCAATTACTGGTAACAGTAATCTGATTGTTATATGCTTTATAAATGTGTCTAGCAGTGTTCTGTCTGGAAATATATACAGTTTAGGAAATAACCATCATAACAATCTCCAATTCCACCAGATGAAGAAACTGACCCTGGCTAATTTAACAGGCTCACACCTCACTACAGGCACAGAGTATGGTATAACTCCCAGGAAGGCCTGGGCTGAAGACTTGTCTTCAGGGAATGAAGCTACTGTGGTAAATTATCTAAGATAGAAAACAAGCTGCCATCTGGGTACATTGTATCTCAGTAAAGTAAATCATAGTCTGAGTAAGTTTATTAGTCAGGATTCTCTCCAGAAACAGAATCGACAGGAGATATCTGTCAATAATATGAGATTTTATGAGTCTCTCACGTGACCGTGGGGGTGCACAAGTCCAGGTTCCACAGGCAGGCTGCAAACCAGGGACTCTGATCAAAGTCCAGTGAAGATTCTTGATGAGTTTCTGGGAGAAGCTGGCTGTCCAAAGGCAAGCTGGGAAATTCTCTCTGAATGTTGAAATCTCTTCCTCTTTTAAGGCATTCAACTGATTGGATAAAAGTGTCACCCATTGCTGACTGCAATCTCCCTGACTGATGCAGATATAATCAGCCATCCACGCAGTAAACTCACTGGTTATCAAAGTCCATAAATGTTCTTGTATTACAATTAGCCCAGTGCTTGCTGTACCAAACACCTGGACACAATTACCCGGCCGAATTGACACATTAGCCTAACCATCAGAGTAAGAATGCCAACTCAAGGGGCAACCAGTCCAGGCAAGGGCAGATTCCAGGGCGGTTCTAGGAAGCACTCCAGCATCAAGGCAGGAGGGAGCGCAAATGCCTCATTGCTGATGGGAGTGTAAATTGATCCAACACCTTTGGATGATTCTTGGTCAAAATATATAAAAAATTTTAAGGTGTACCCAGTAGTCCTATTCCAGGAATCTTTCTTGTAGAGATAATGCATGGGTACATAAAGCTCTGGGTATGAGCAGGGATGCTACTACAGCAGGCTCCTTCTTCCATGATAGTAAAAAGCTGACAACAACCCAAATGCTCAGGACTACATGGGATAAATATTCAATAGACATATAATGGATCATTAAGCAGCTCTTAAAAAACAAAATGGAATATTTATATGAAATGACTGGGAAAGGTGTCCACGACCAACCGTTACGTGAAATAAAGCAAGTTGGAAAAAAAATCTTTGTAACAATTTATTTTGTTTGGTAAAATAGCACATACTACTCTCAAGCACATACTGTTTATGTGAGTTACTGTCAATTACTGCATGGGCATAGAAGAAAGGATAGGCACTAAATTGATTTTTTTTTTTCAAAGTTACCAGAGTGGGGATCACAGTAATACTGGACAGAAATTTAACTTAAATTTACATACTTCCTAAAATATAATGGAATTATGAGTGCTTTTTTAATTCAATAAATTAAAAAAACAAGATCAAATAAACTTAAAATAAGAAAAACAGGATATTGGAATAGAGAAGAAATGATAAGAAAAATAGGATACAATCAAATTAAGAAAATGAGATTTTGGTGGTAAAGTAGTACTATGAGGAAGAGTATATAATGTTTTTCTGGAAAAAAAATCACAGTTAAATGACTTTCTTTCCCTTCTCTACCCCCACTAATTAGGGAGAATTCAAGTTTCTGAATAAATGCAGGCTATATGGCAGACAATGGAATAGTAAAGAACAATTTAAACAGAGAACCTTTGGGGAAGGGTAACTTCTACCTTTAAAAACTAAAGAGAGCTATGGAGAGAAAAATCCCAAGTTCTTTTTCAGATACATGGTTATGCTAATTCTGAACCCAGCCAACAGTCTCAAGCACAATGAGTTCCCAGCTGCCCTGCAGTCGAGGGCGCTGTCTGACTGGATGGTCCAGCAGTGTCCACCCACTGGACACTGCTGACAACATTTTGCAGGAGAGTTGCCGGATGAGTCTGTAGCCATCACCACCTCTAGGGTGGGACGAGGACAGATTGGTAGTCTCCATGAACGGCTTCAGATCTTAAACCACAGCCGCCCACATCACCATCTGTTTAGTGCCATGTGGACCCTAAAAGAAAATTCCGGTTTGGTTCTAAAAATACTATTTGCTTCACAGAGAACTGTCTCCTATGGCTCTGCCTCACAACCCTCCGTTTTACATAACATCAATTAGAGTTGCTAATTCTGTGTCAGAATGGTTCAGTGGCCACGCCCTGGAATATGAAATTGGAAACCTTAAAATTCTGCCAAAATGTGTCATTTCATCCAAGTGTAACAAACTCAGTTTTAAATTGCTTATGTTCCAAGACTCAAGTGGACTGGAGTTGCAGACTTGCTCTTCCTTTGGCTTACTGTGTGTAAGATTTTTTTCTCCTTTATTTTAAAAAATTATCATATGTAGTAATTACAAGTGATTAGAATGGAAATGAAATCTTTGCAATATCTGATGAAAATTCAGGGCAAAAGTTAAGAACTTCTTCAGTTATCAATGTAACGTATGTCAGCTCCAAATGCACCCCACCTTGCCTGTGTGATACTGGAATATTTATTCTTTGCCAGCTGACACTATATTACAATTTGTCGGTTGAGGGGGAGAGATGGACCCTGGAAGAAGAAGGATCTTGGCATCCAGTGGTGCTCACCTTTCAGCTTTAGAGGCCTACCCAGTGGTTCCCTGCCTGCCTGCCAGCCTCAGCCTTCCAGAACACAGCAGGGAATTTCCTGCTGGCAATGCCCTGCCCAACTGCTTGGCCCACTGGCCAGAGGGAGGTTTCCACCTAGCTAGTCTGCTAGCTCTGCCTGGCAGCTGTGGATCAGCTCTGGAAACCCAGCCACACCACCTCCAGTGAGGTCTGAATCCCAAACTTGGGGAGTGAGACCTTTTCCAAGTCTTTTCCTTATTTGGGTGCTCTCCCTTTGGTTTAGGGTATTTTTTAGAATTCTCTTTTATACCCTCTTAGGAGCAAATCCCTTGTAAATGATGATTCCCTATATTAAAACCATGCCTGTTTAGATCACAGTGTGGTTTCTGATTATAGACTGGATCCCGACCAATCAAAGAATTCTCTTTGATAACCATTACTGAAGAAGGCAACAACTTGAAACCTCAAGTAGGCCCTCAAAGCTGTGCATTAGTCTCATTATTCATTTCTCGCTCACAGTCTGACATACTGCTCATGTTAGCTCAGATCTTCTCGTGTCCTTTAGGTTCCAGTCCAACCTAACAGCAACTTACCACCAGAAGGTGACATCAACCGCTATTCTTTAAAATTAATTGGAAGCTTCTGTCATAATTCAAAATTTTAATCCCTGTATTTCCTTCTATTGACCTTGCTCACATTCTTCTCAGCTTAAAAGAAAAAGCTGGAATCGCTCCCTCCCCCTAACACCAGGTCTCATTCTATACATAACACACCTTTTTCTTTATTCTAGATTTCATCAGCCAGGATGTTCCTTACAGTTATTGTCATCTGTTCTATCATCTTCAGTATCTCTCTCTCTCTCTCCATCGGGTCTTTTCTTTCTCTACATACACATGTTGTAGACATATTCAGGGTCTCCATTGGCTTTCACTGAGCAGAAGTTGTTAATTCTGAAGTCTAATTTACCTTCCATTTTCTTGATGGTTCATACTTTCTGTGCCCTTTCTAGAAGTTTTACAATTCTACACTTGCGTACATGTCTACAATACATCTAAAAGTAATTTTTTGTATGTTGTGATAGAAGTTCCTGGTTTCTTTCTTTCTTTTTTTGCATATGGATAACCAATTTTTTCCTGCAACATTTGTAGATGAGAATATCCTTCCCGCATTGAATTACCTTGGCACTTATGTAAAAAATCAACTGACCATGTAGGTGTGGATCTATTTCTGGATACTTTTTCTGTTCCATTGTTCTATGTATCTATCTTTATGCCACCAACACGGTGTTTTGATTATTGAATCAGGTAGTGTGAGTCCTACAAGTTTGTTATTTTTTATAAAGTTGTTTTGGCTATTTTAAATTCTTTTGAATATTCATATAAATTTAAAAATAAGTCTCTCAATTTCAATTTTTAAAAAGCCTGCTGGAATTTTTAGTGGGACTGGATTTCATCTGTACATCAATTTTGGGAAAATCAACATAAGTCTTCTACTTCATGAACATGGTAATCTTTCTATTTATGGAAGTCTTCTCAAATTTCACCCAACAGTATTTTATAATTTGCAGAATTTCATGATTTTGTGAAATTAAAACTGGTATTTAAAAAATTTTCAATTGTTTGTTGCTAGTATATACAAATACAATTGGTTTTTGCATATTGGTCTTTCTGGTACCTTTTTTGTACTTTTTAAAGATTTTCTACACGGGTGATCATGTTGTCTGTGAATAAGGAGAATTTTACTTCTTCATTTCCAGTAGTAACACTTCTAATTTCTTTTTCTTGTCTTAATGCATTTGCCTCTAGTAAGATATAGTAGGAGTGGCACCTTGTTCCCAATCTTAGAGTTAAAGCATTCAGAATTTCATCATTATTATGTTAGTTGTAGGTTTCTTTCAATGTCCATTTTCAGGTTAAGGAAGCTGTCTTGTATTCCTTGTTTGCTGAGAGTTTTGATCATGAATTTTTACTAATTCTTTTTCTGCTTCTATTGAGGTGGTCAATTAATTTTATTGTTTATTCTGTTGATATGTTGAATTACATTGATTGATTTTCTAGTGTTGAACCAGTCTTGCATTCCTGGGATGAATCCTGCTTGGTCATGATGTATTATACTTTTTATATATTGCTGGGTTTGATTGACTAATATTTTCTTAAATATTATTTTCTTAAAGATCTTTTGCTATGTTCATGAGTGATATTAGCCTTTAATGTTCTTTTCTTGTGATCCTTTTGACTGGTTTTGCTATCAAGGTGATATTGGTATCATAATGATTTGGGAAACGTTCCCTCCTCTTCTAGTTTATGGAAGAGTTTGTGTAGAATTGGCATTATTTCTTCCTCAAATGTTTAGTAGATTTCATAGATGAAGCCCATTGGCACTGGATTTTTCTTCATGGGATAGTTTTTAATTATGTAGTCAATTTATTTAATAGATAAGGGCTATTCAATTATCTATATCATTCAGGTAAGCTTTGATAGTTTGTATATTTTGGGGAAGTTGTCATTTGACATAAGTTATCAAATTTATTGACATAAAGTTATTCATAATATTCACTTAATAGCTTTTATATGTCTTCAGAATCTAAACTGATGTCGCCTTTATCTTTTTCAATAAATCTGTGTCTGTCTAGACAATTTGTGATCAGTCTAGCTAGATGTTTATCACTTTTATTGATCATTTCAAAGAACAAACTTTTGATTCCACTGATATTTTCTATGGATATTCTCTTTTCAATTTCATTGATTTCCTTTTTATCGTTATTTCCTTCTTTCACTTTTCTTTGGGTTTAATTTGCTTCTCTGTTTCTAGTTCTTTGTGAGGATACAGATGATTAATTTGAAATGTCCCACTTTTTCTAGTATAAGTTTGTAGGGCTACAATTTTCCATTTAAACCCTACATTAGCTGTATTCCCACTTTGATATGTTGTGTTGTGGGGAATTAATTTGTTTTTTTTTAGTCCAAGCACAGTGCAAAGTCATTATAGGGTGTTAAACTAGGTATTAGCATGATATGACGTTTTAAAATAATCACTGTGTGGCAGAATTTACTCATTTCCCCGAATAACCGTTTCTCTACTTTCTCCATTTAATAAACAGTTCTCCTGAATTTCAGCTGTGTAGATGATGACCCAGCTAGAGGCTACATTTCCCAGTTTCCTTATGATCTTGTTCTGGCCATGAACTAAGTTCTGGACAAAGAGATGTGACTAGAAGCATGCAACTTCTAGATCATGCACTTAAAAGGAAATTCCTGGCTGCCTGGCATTTGATGTTGTAGCTGTAAGCCAGCTTCAGCCATGTGAATTACGACAATACCCAATATCGTAGGAGTGAAAGGATCCACAGATAGAAGAAACCCAGGACCCTGGATCAGCTCAGGGAGTGCAGCCCCAAGAGTACCCATCAGCTTGCACATATATGAGACAGAAATAAGTATTTTATCTTTTAAAAGACATACTATTTCTGCCTATTTAACAATAGCCAAATAAATTTGCTGACCAATACACTTTCTCCACAATTTGAAAACTACAGGAGTACTGTTGGGAGAGGGGAGGGGAGAAGCAAGATGGAGATGACATGAAGGCTACTGCAGTGACCAGGTGACTTGGACTAGCATTGTAGAGAATTGTGGATCAAATCTAGAACTCCTTTAGAACTAGAACTAGTAAAACTAACTGACAAATATGTTGCACAGGATGAGAAAAAAGAAAGAATTAAGGAAGACTCTCACATTGCTGGCTTAAGGCTCTAGGTGAGAGATGGGGCCATTGACTGCAAAAACTTAGGGAGGGAACAAATTTGAGTGATTTTATTTGTGATATATCAAGAGCTATGATTTAGATGGATTATATTTGATGTTATTATTATACATTCAAGAGGACAGATTAACTGGGAGGCTGGATACTCAGCACTTACCATATGGTATCATAACTATCTGCTTCGTTGTCTGGCTCCCTGACTAGACTGTGAGATCTTGATGGCCAGGACTATAGGTCTTATTTAGTTTTGCATCTTGGGTCTTAACACAGCACCTAGCCTAAAGTAAATACTCAATAAACATTTATTGTATTAGTCCATGAATTCTTATTTTTAGTAAAAGGCAATTCACACTATAAGCCATGAAACAAATTGCTATGGGATTAAAATATATATATCACTACACAAATGATCAAAATAATCAACTTAATAGATAAAAGAAATCAGAAGTCAGGGATAAATATTTTAATTAAAACATTCTAGTTTATTTCCTTTCTTTGATTAAGAAATATATTTTGATATCTTATGGCCATTTAAAATATTATAATGAGATATAAAAGTACCCTTATGACACGACCTTAAAAGATATGAGAGATATTATAATTAGTGTGGCAATAATTGAAAAAGTTTGGAGATACCCTAAAAACCACTTGGTTCTTGTGGTTCTCATCCTATGTTCTTTGAAGCCCTAGTGTTTCTTGTAGGCTCACAGAGCTACTGCAGTGGGTTGGGGGAAGATCCAGCAGGTGGAGTTTAGAATATCCAGATTATAGATGAGATTTCATAAAAAAAAAAAACAAAAACCCTACACTACCGAAAAAAGAAAACACCCAAATTTTGAAAGTTATGGATAATCTAACCTCGTTCTGTAGGTAAAGAAACTGAACCTTTCGTAAGTATGTTCAATTGGAAATAGGACTAGAAGTAGGGCCTTCCAACTCCCAGTGAAGATATCATGAGCTTCGATTCTAAAATTTATCTAAAAAATCTTTAACATACTTCCACATTCACCAGACATCAATTCTTGGAGTCATAAATTCCATAAGTTTATTACAGATAGTTAAGTTGTATCACTTGTACTGGGCTTTAATACAGTGTAATGAAAAGAACATGAGCTTTGAAGACAATTGGGTTTAAGCTCTGCAGGCTACTGTTAAATGAAAGATTTATGTGAGTTACTTTAATGGAAGCAGCAAAGGGTATTCTGGTCAACCAACTTTGTTCCTCAAACACTGTTAGGCAGTAAATATACAAATTGCTGCAACATATCCTAATTTTTCTCTTGGGATTACAGGGGAATTAATAAAATACTAATCAGAAGTAAAGGGCAGAGTGACAGGATTAAAAAAATCTCTTTATATTCACATTTGAAGAAAAGTATTGCATTTCTCAAGGCAGGGGGAAAAAATTCAGAGTCACTACTGAAGATAGCTTCATATTATGTTTCCATTATTGCTATATTATTTATCCAGCAGGTTAAGCTGTAACACACTGTGGATAAAATTTCTTCATTTGCTTTCTTTTTTTTTCTGAGCAATTTCTTTTTTAGTCTTAGCATCTTAAAA
The DNA here is from genome assembly GCA_026826555.1 of Tolypeutes matacus. Taxonomy (NCBI): domain Eukaryota; kingdom Metazoa; phylum Chordata; class Mammalia; order Cingulata; family Chlamyphoridae; genus Tolypeutes; species Tolypeutes matacus. The sequence continues at coordinate 42,966,784 of JAKSZT010053770.1, read as the reverse complement.
GGACAGGCTGGTGTATCAAAGTTGTGTATCCTGAGAGTGAGTAGCAGGACTGAATTTCCTTTTTTTTCCATTATTTTTGGTAGAATACACAAAACCTTAGGGGTAATTAAGCTATCAGCACAGATATGTCCTCAAATTCTTACTAGGTTTCCTTAAGGGGAAAAGAAGGTAATTAATCTATTAACCTAGAAAATGGATTCTTCATTGGACTAAAATTTTATCAATAAGTAGATGAACTAGAACATGCATAAAAAATGAAGGATTTGTAACCAAAAGCTGTTGATAAGCATAAAGGTAAAAATATTAATCTTGTTAAGGCTTTCAGAAATCTAAGACTAAAAACCGAAATCAGAAACAATAGCAGACCAAAAAACAAAACCCCAAAACTATTTTTTTTACCTGCTGATATGTCCTTGCTATTTCTGCATTTAGAAATTTCCTAAAACTGATCTGCCATATTACTATCTTGTTCACATAAACTTCATTCCAGAAAAGACCAAACAAATATGAGGGAAAAAAAGGTTTAGAAATACATTGACTTTTAAAAATATGTAATCCTCTTAGTTAATATGCTGATCTGATAGATTTTCCTGAGGAACAAAGAAGCAGTCTGCTTCACACCATGTCTAAGCCACCTTTGAAATTGTCACTAAGACTTCACTTACAATTTTTCTTTTTTTAAGGGTTTGGGAAAAAGCCACTTAAAAAATGATTCTTATATTTGTCTTTTTCTTCTTTCTAAAATCTGTCCTAAGTTTTGCCACAAGCAGCCCTGAAGCATATAAAGTCACCAAAGAGCAGCCTGGGGTATGTGGAAGGGAATTAAAAAAAAAAAAGAGTACTCTGTCTTTGTGGCAAAACCTTAATGAACTACTTAAACCAATGTGAATCTCAGCATCTTTTTATGAACCTGCAGGAGTAGCCACATCCTCCTTCTAATACTTTCTTGGATCCAATCCCAATGCCATAAACATAAGGCTTTGCTCATCAGGCCTGGCTGACATCAGTGGAAACATTCTGCAATGAATGTGCACATCAGCGAGAAATAAAGCACAGCTGTTTTTTAGGTGGGATCATATGAGAAGGGCTGGTAAAATATTGAGCAGTGAAATGGAAGTAGTTCTTTTTACTTCAATATAGGGTTTTGAAGACTATATACAAAGTATAGGCTAGTTAACTTGCATTTGTCAAACTCAGTTCTTGGGCTGCAGGCCTACAAGTGGATGGAAAGTCAAAAGGCAAGAAGAATCAGTCTTCTGTTGTGTTTTATTTGGCTCTATAACTTACTGACAAAAGGAAAAGCAAGCCACTTGGCTTCAAAAAACCAGCTTGCTTCTTGTAGAATTTTCATAAATAAAATCATAATTTTGGAAACTAGAAGACAAAGAAAATGTATGCCTCAATAGTGAAAAATGAAACCATTTCATTGTATGGCTCAGTCATTACATCTTTCAAATTGGTAATAAAGACATGCTAAAGTAGTGGTTAAAGTAGCAAACAATAACAATTAAATATTTATAGGTCACAGAATATTTATGTTTTAACAAATAGGTCATTCTCTATCTCAAAACCCAAAAATAAAAGGTTCATTATTGTTTGATTAAAGCCAGTGAATTCTGTGAAATGGACAATATAATGGAGCAACTCTCATCTTTTCCAAATTAATGTTGACAAACATCTGCTTAAATAAACGAATGCTTCCATTTCAGCCAATTCATATAAACTTAAAGACACAGGAAGGAGAGTGAGCATTAGTAAAGCCCCTCAACCCACTCCCTATCCCAAAGTACTGATTATAGGTTTTAATGACTCAACTTGATCCTGCTACTATATTGTTAGCTCCTCTGCTTCAGACACTGGTATTTATCCATCTTTGTACCTCCCTCTTCCACCCACCACAGCTTCCTTTAAATTGTCAGGCAGTAAATATTTTTCCTGAAAAGGGGATCTTACTTATTGACAAAAAGGGACAGTACTCTGCTTCAATACATGAATAGTACCTTTTATTATCTGTAAAAATTGAGCTTAATATTTGGAAAGGTGAACAAATCCTGCAGTACATCCATTTAATTTTTTTTCTTTCTTTTTTTTTTGCTGGAAAGAGGGCTATAATTTCATTAAAATTTAATGCCTTTCTCATTTTGCATCTAATTTGACATTGTGGTATATTAGGAAGATAAAAATCATATGAACCTCTCTAAAAAGAATCCTCCCTATGAGGAAGAAAATTAATGAGGAATTGGTGATCAAATTTAGATTTCCCATGAGATTTTTAGTTTCCTAATTCCCTCACAGTGGCACTCTTAGTACTTGGTACTAGAAATAAAATTCAGTGAAAATCTCACCAAACTTTGTTAATAGAAATGGTATGTCACAAGCACTCACAACTGCTGAATGAACTGAATCATTCCAAGAGTCAACAACCAGATTAGATGGTGCATACATCAGTATTCTGTATGAAAGACAGGCAATACTTCATTTTATTGGGAATAAGATGGGATTCAAGAATGGGCCTAATATTATGCTCCAAAAAAGGTTTTATTAACACCTTTTAGCAATTTACAATTCACTTGGCAAACATGAAACACAGTTAATACTGATTTTATTTAGAGTGAGCTGATGATAATTTGTTCTATCAAGCTTCAGTAAAATGAATTTTGCATCTAAGTGTTAAATGCTATCTTCCATTCAGTGATTTGCATATTAGTAGAATGAGGAGCAGCAAAGGAGAAACCAGAGGAAAATATAAACTCATATCAATTTTTAAGCACACAAACAAAAGAAAGAAAATCATTTAAAAATTTTTTGTTGTGGTGGTTGTTCGGGAACATTACTTTTCCCATGGAGTCCTGGTGTTCATGGACAGACTTATAAAAGCAGACTGGTGTAAGACCAAAGGAAACGCCTCCTTCCTGCTAGCTGTGTCCATTCTTTCTCAGAGCAAGTGAATTTAGTACCATTTTCTAAGCTCTCAAATAACAATGCACAGCACCAAAAGTGGGGAGAGACAGCTCCAAAGGTCTCCTCACTTTGTAATTAGAAAAAGATTGAGAGTGGCTTCTTTTAGGCTTTGCACATCTCCCTTTTTAATTAAATTTTGAAGCTTCTTTAAAAGCAACTAGCTATGTTAATAATTCCCAATAGAATAAAAGAAATGAATATAGTAGACATATAAGTGAAATATTTTTATTGCTTGGTATTATCATTCTTAAAGTTTTTCCTGAGGAGCCTCCAATGATCTGGTCCCAGGTCCCCTCTTCAGCCCCCTTTCTGTTTGCTGCCCCCTTGTCCAGCAACAGAATTCTTCATATTCCCCAGCCCCTAAACCTCACTTCATACTCATAAGGGTTTGTATATGGTGTGCGATAGGGGTCTAACTCATTCTTCTGCATGTGGTTTTCCAGTTTTCCCAACACCGTTTATTGAAGAAACTATTCTTTCTCCACTGCATCTATTTAGCACCTCACATTTAATTTTTTTAAGTGGCCTTCAAGGTCATCTCCAAAAAATTCCCCAAAAGATGCATTTAAAAAGCACACAGAGAAATTTAAGAAATACCCTTGGCTTGTGCAATAATTCTATCATCACGAGTCAATACTGAATAGCATCAGAGTGCACACTAAGGCTCTGCAAAATATTCCTCTTCCAGCTTACCTCTCCACCACCAAGAATCCTGACCCTTAATTTTAAGGGGAATAACAGCAAAAACAACTGCAAGTTAGAAATTGAAGGGAGACATCAGAGAAGTTTGGGTAAAGAGTCTAAGAGGTTCAGGAGAAGGAGAGAGAATTTCCAGTTGGAGAATCAAAGAAAAATTCACTAGGATGGGGGAAACATTTCAAATATTTAGAAGGATGGGTAACTTTTAGGCATTAGTGATAGGAGAAGAGGAATTACTGACAGGCGTAAAGGCACAGAGATTTGGTATCACAGGCGTCCCTAAACCAATTCTTGCATTGTTACCAGGGACTTGCCAACATTAAAGGCAAAGTATGATAAGGTTGACATTTGCTCTCGTCCCAGAAAAGATTATCCCAGGCAGAGACTCAATTTCACTGACAGTCTTACCATCTAGAGTTATTAACTGAAGCTTTAGTCTGTACTAGGCACTATACTAAGAAAAAATTCACTGAATTATATATTTAAAATAGTTCTCAACCACTTCTGCCAGTGCAATTAAAGTCACAAATAAAGATTTCAGGCAGAATACAAAAAAGACACAGCCTACATGGGATCTGGATAATGCATGTATGTCACTGTCAAAAAAGACAAGTTAGTTGGAGGACAAATACAGCTCCAAGGTCAGATAATCTGTTAACTTGACTTAGGATAAAACTGTTCTCTAAAGGATATGCTCCAATGACATAGGTAGATTATTTTATATGATAAATTTTAATCAAACAGCCAGAGATTTCTATCAAGATATGTAATAATGAGACATGAGAGACCAACTTAGGATAGAATTTGTTTTGAGGCTTTTTTTTCTTGCAGGGAGTTGGGCAGGAGATGATACAAGGTAAGATTTTAAATGAACTCATGCTTCATAAAAAGGTGAACAGCCTGGACAGATCTATTCTTGAGGGTAAAGTCTTCTGAGTTGTAAGAAATGGCAGGCTTCAAAATGAGGGTAGGAAACAGAATGTTAATCAAGTGATCGGGCAAGATAAGAAGTTATAGTGCTGAAATATAATGACTATGGGGCTTCATTAGCTTGTGCTCATGGTTCTAATAATAGTCACCTAATATTATTAACACAAAGCCCTGTGAAAGAAACCCCAAATATACTCATTATAAGGGCAGGTCCTTTGAGGGTCATATCAAAATTATCCCTGTAAGAAATACAGGGCTTAGTATGACTGAATGATGATCTCTATATTCTGCATATCTAGGTTTTTAAGTGTTGCCACATCAAACCAGAAAATTCAAAACAAGCACATAAGTCTTTCGGGGTAGAAGTTCTTAACGAGGAGGATCATCAACCAGGGCCTGTTTATTTGAACACATATGTCCCATCTCCTGAGAGTCTGATCCAGTAGGTACAGAGTGAGGCCAAAGAATATGATTTTGGAAAATGATTCCCATGTAATTCTAATACCCACTCCTGGTTAAGAATCATAGCAAAAACAACCCAAAAAACATTAAAAAAAAAAAAAAAAAAAAGTCTTTTGGAAGAGTTGGTAGATTTAAGATTTAGTATCTGTTCTGGAACTTATTAGCCATGTCTTCTTCAGCAAGTTCATATCATCTCTGAAGATAATTTCCCCAGCTGTAAAACAAGAGTAATAGTACCTGCCCTTTCTTGGTCATGAGATCAGAGGAGATATATTAGATATATATTGCTATGGAACAAGTTACCATAAGCTTACTGGCTTTCAACAACAAACGCTTATTGGTTTACAGTTTCTGTTGGTCCAGAATCCAGGAGCCCTCTAGCTAGGCTCAGAGGCAGCAATTAAGGTGACAACTATGGCCGTGGTCTCCTATGAAAGTTCGCCTAGGGAAATAACTGCTTCCAAGCTCACTCATGGCTCTTGCAATGCCTCAGGTCCTCACTGGCTGTTGACTGGGAACATCAGTTCCTTGCCACCAGGGTCCTTCCATAGAGCAACTCAGAACATGGCACCCCAAGGTAGAGCGAGCCAGTAAGAGAGTGAGAGATGGTGAGCAAGATGGTAGTAAAGAGTGTTTTCATAACCTATTCTTGGAAGTGACATCCCATAATTTTTTCCATTGTCTATCTCTTAGAAGCAAACCATTAGGTCCAGCCCACACTAAAGGGGCAAGGATAACACAAGGACATAAATACTAGGAGGGGCACCTTAGACAATGCCTACCATAAGATACAACATACGAGATGTTCTGAGGAATAACAGACTTGTGTGTGGAAGCTCTTGGCAAATGGAAGACTTTTTTTTTTCAAGGTAGAGTTTGATTTATGAAAATCCACATTATGGATAACATTCTGGGAATTTGCTTAGTGGCTCCTCCTCAGACATGTCACACTAAGGCAGTGTTTTGCTATCGTTTCAGTCTGACACATCTGTGAACTTGCTAGTCAGAAAGGGAAGCTAAGGAAGGAGAGCAAGTGAGGGACCTCATGATTCACCCAGTAACACTGTGTCACAATTCACACTCTCATATTTATAGCATGGGGAGCAGTGCTGTATGGCTGTAGGGAGTATGGGGAAAAAACACAAACAATTTAGGAGCTGGATGACATTGTTTCAAGGATTTCCCCCCACATCCCCCACAAAGCTGGCAGCTCAACTTGGTGACATGCCCTCATAAAAACTGTGGTCAGTGTGGCAGTTTCAAAGCACAGCCCCTTTTCTCAGCACTATCTTCCACTAAGCTCTGTAGTCACAGACACCATTGATAAGGCTTTTGTTCTTGAAATTCTTCTACTTTAAACTTTCTTTTAAAAGTGCTCTTCTGGTTTTCCTCATACTCTGGACAGTCCTTCTCTATTCTCACCTCTGAACCATCTTCTACTTTCCAAAACAAAAACACCTCTGACCCCCTTCTAACTACCAATTCTCATGGTGAACTAACTCAGGAGCCCACATTTCTAGCTGCGGCATAATTCCATCTAGGAAGATGAGCTCAGGTGTATTACAAACTCTGTCAATTTGCTCAATCTGATGTCTGAACAGTCACTGAGATGGGAATTTAATGCTTCACACAAGCAAGACCATCAGAAAATGCTTCATATAAAAGAGCTCAAAATAACAAGGGTATCAGATGCACTAGGAAGAACAAGCCTTAATTTATCATACTCAGGTTCAAGAACTCTGATTTAAAGCACACACACATGCTATTCTGTTAGCCTGAAATGCTCTGTCTCCTGGTATATGTGCGACTTTGCTCCCTCACTAACTTCATTTAACGAACAAGGACCACCTTAAGAGAGAAACCTGCCCAGACCACCACACGTGAAACAGCATCTCTCAGGGCACTTAGCGTCACATGACACATTACACACATATTTGCTTATTGTCTTTCTTCCTTCATTTGAATGTAAGTGCCATGAGAGCAGACTTTGTTTTGTGCACTACTTTCTCCCGAAAACATGGAAAATTATCTAGCCCATAGTAAATATGTAATAAATATTTGATGAGGAAATGAATAGCTTAATGAGAAAATGAATGATTTAATGAAAATGTTCTCATTTTCCACTTGCAGAAACCTTATAATGCTATGTGATTCAAGAACACTCAGGGCAAAAAAAATAACACATTTTTTTTTTTACCATGTGAGCTATTTTAAATCATCTGCATATAATAAAGCAGTTAGTTTTCTAAAGAAGTTTCTGTGCAAATAGAAATGGAATAAGCTATTCTATAGTAGGATATACTACTGTCCTAGTTTTTTCTTAAGACAAATGACCCACTAATGTTTGCTTCCCACTTTTATATTAGCTTAGAAGTGCAAAGCGCTTTTTATCAGAACCTTTATATAAAGTCTCCATCTATGAATCACTCTACTTTTCTTTCTTTAACATCTTCATTTTCACTGGATCTACCTTTTTTATTCCACACAGACATATTCGTTCACAGAATTCTTGACCTGGGACAGCCTTCAGGGGTTTTCAAACCTTTCTTTCAATGGTGGAAAGAAATCTTAATCAAAGTAGAGCCAGAAGTAAAGGGCCTAGAACTGTGCCTCCCATTGAGCCACACCATCCTTCGCCCCAGCATCCCTGACACATCGGGAAGATGGATGGGTCTGCCTTGAAAACCACTGGATGCCTAGGCTTATATGATTAGGTTCATGGGTGGTCTGGGTCAACTCTTGCATTTCTCCAGCAAGAATGCCTTCCCTTCCTCTGGGGTGAAAGCACTGACTGAGCACACAGTGTGCTATACACCACATAGGCAACAAAAGGCATGTGCCCAGGGAACACAAGAAAAGGAGGCCTCTGGTCTCGTAACTCCTCTATCCCACCAGTTATAGTTGATCCATAATCTCCCTCGACTGAGTGGTCTTCTCTCTCCTCTTATCCTTCGCTTCTCTGGTGCTCCTTGACTTTTCTGTCACTGTTGACTGTCTCCTGTTCTAGCACCACCCTTCCCCAACCCATCCCCACAAATCATGAACATCTCCTAAGGTTTAGGCAGTGGTCCACTGCAGTTCCCACTCTACCCTGGTGCCTCCTCCTGACCCTGCCGTGCACACGCTGGGCGCTGGAATCCTTTACCTGGGGTCAGTGCTGCCAGCTCTCTCCTTCCTTTCCCTCCATGGACACTCCTTTCAACATCCCAGTTATTTCCCATGATCTCACTAATCACTTTGTTCCCCTAGTTTGCTTTGACTTCTTTCTCTTCCTCATCATTTACAGCCAAGGCTTATCACAACAGTTTTGTAACAGCATCCTTCTAATCTGACTTTCTGGAAACTATTCAAATGTAGCCAAGCCAACAATACATTTGAGGCGAACAGGGGCTGTGCCTGTTGGTTCACCACCGCCCAGGCCCAATGCCTGGTACAGAATAGATGCCTCACAAGCCCTGCTGAACGAATGAATACTTGAATGGGGTAAAAATATGTCATGTTTACTGTAGCATAAAGCCTGCAAGCAAATTACCTAGTAATAGGGGAATGTGTTACTAAATTTTGGCACATTTATAGAATATTATAGTATAATTAAAATAATACTTTCAATTATATAGTAATGACTTGGAAATTGCTCCCTATTTAATATTAAAATGAAAAGGAAGCTGAATAGAAAACCATAAATGTATTATGAATTCAACTGTGAAAAGCAAATGCAAAAAAAAAAAAAAAAAAAAAAGGTTAACTTTGCTTATCTCTTAGTGGTGATTTTTATTTACTTTCATATTATATTTTAGATTTTCTGTTTTATTTTTATAAACAATGCTCTGAAAATGATTTGCTCCCAGGTAAATAACTACACATATTGATAAGACTTGAAAGAAACACATACAAATTAAAAGAGTTATTTGTTCCAAGGGGGGGGGACAAGAGAAATTCTAACCTATCTCCTCCCAACTTTTGCCTTCCCAAATTGACTTAAATATTATTGCTTAATATTTTCAATCATTTAAAGATATATATATATTAAATTGATTAAATTCATAATATGATCCTTATTAAATGAATAAAGATTACTCCCTTTCCTTCTCCATCCAAACAGGTATTCCTTAGTTCTCTACTTCATGATATCATACTAGATTAATTTTGCTAAAAAATACCCTTTTGAAAAATACTTATTTATTTTCTCCCGCCCCTCCCCACCCCCATTGTTCTGACTCACTGTCTTCTCTCTGTGTCTTGTCTGTTATGCACTCGTCTTTTTTTTTCTTTTCTTTTTTTTTCAAGGAGGCACCAGGAACCGAACCCAGGACCTCCCATTGTGGGAGGAAGATGCTGAATGGCTTGAGTCACCTCCACTCCCACTTGTTGTGTCTCTCTTTGTGTTTCCTCATGATTATTCTTCATTGCACCATCTCATTGCGTCAGCTTGCCGCACCAGCCAGTTGCGTCAGCCCAACCTGTCAGCTAGCTGTCTTGCTTGTCTTCTTTAGAAGGCACTGGGAACGGAACCGGGCCTTCCCATGTGATAGGCGGGAGCCCAATTGCTTGAGACACAACTGCTTTCCTAAAATGCCTTTTCACATCATTTTCTTGTTCAAGAAACTGTATTGCTTTCTTATTACTTTATGGATAAAATAAAAAATCTTCAATGTATCATTCAGAATCCTGCCTTGCCCATCCAATCTCACCTTAGACCACACACAGGACAAACTTCACTTCCTCTATTCCACTTACACACCATTTTCCCTACCTGAAGTTCCGTTGTCCTCTTTACTCCATTTCAAATCTAATACTTTCTTCAGTGTTTAGTAAACTGTTCGATTAGCAATTTTTTCTTTAACCACCCATCCACTTTATGCATAATCCTGTAATATCACACAGTTTTAGAATTAGAAAAGGCTAGAGCTGCAAAACAATACTGAAATCATTTAGTTCAACTCCTCCCTTTGCATATGTGAAAATTGTAGTCCAGATAGAAAAGGTGACTTGTTTGAGGAAACAAGTCACCTTTTCTATTTGACTCTCAGAGTTCAGTATTTTAAGTAATATAGGATCTGTTACTATTGATGGGTCTATGCTCTTCTGATCAATTTCTCAGCAACTATTCATGACTGTATTCCTAGAGGTCCTTACCCGCTTGACTTGATTGTCACTGCCATTTTCCCCAAGGCAACCCTGAGGCACACAATTCCCTTACATCTTCATTGTACCTATTGCTACAGAGGGAATGCTGGAGAAGTAAGGTGGAAATGACCTAAAGCAAATCCAATAATGGTAGTAATGATACAAATCTGCAATAAGAATACTCCAGCTTAACAATGAGGCTGCTATATCCAACTGTATATTAATTACTATCAAAGGAGGTAGTGGCAGCTTTCTCTTACATTCTATGAGAGTACTCTAATCAATCATGAAACCTCCAGATTTTAGTTCAAGCTAAGACACCTATAAACAGAGCCTGGACAGGGAAAAAAGGACAAGAATTAGATCGGCAAGCAGACTGTACCTCTATAGTTGGTCTGATGTAAAACACAGAGGCTTAAGGAAGCAATCCGATTCAAAAGCACATACACGTGCAATTTATTTTCTGAATGATATATCTGTATGTGTGTGTGTATGAAACACATATATTGATGAAGAGGAACGTTTTAACAACTGTACAAAGTAAATAATGTACAACAGGTTAACAACTGGTGGATGAAATTCCATTGCAAGCCAGAAGACCCACGAGACTGGGAATGGAGAGACTTTCTGGGTAACCAACATTCAAAGTCAGGGACAACAGAATATTCCAAAAGACTGAATCATTCCAGCCCCTCTGTCGTGACTGCCATACAATGGTTCATGAGCCTCACAAACCCAAAAGCGTCTGCCAAAGGTTTCAGACAGCTGTGCAAGCATTCTCTGCCTTTTGTTCAGCTGTTTTGAAGCCAGAGAGACTCACATTCCCATGGTAAAATCAAGTAGACTTTTTTCAATTCAGAAGAATGTAATTAGAATACAATTTTTTTTATTAGTTCTGATTTTGTCACTGAAAATATATTCACTTGAATGAATACATCTACTGCTCATAATGAAGGTGAATAGAGTCTATCATGCCACATTAAAAAATGGGTAATGCTGAAGAAATGAAAATAAATCACTCTTTCAACCTAAGAGCAGAGCTGCTGCTTAGAGAATTAGGTGGTCATTCACCTGGCATTTCAAATGTAAAATAATTTCTCAAAATTCCATCACCTTTTTTCTTTTCTGCAAATGAGCATCACAATTTCAAGGAAGATGATTTAATGATGAATCTCAGAAAGTAGCAAAGACAGCTCACCTTGTATATAACAACACAGTTATGTTTCAGAAATTAACTCACTGAATCTGTTAAAAATGTGGACTGCTCCCTTTTACCAAAGGAAGGAAAAAGAAAAACAGAAAAGAAAACCTTCAAAAGAAAAACATAAGGCTTTTATGGACTGATCTTTTTCCTTTTACATTTGTTTCAAAGACTCAGTGTGTGGGAGTTAATTCTATTAGTTATCTTGGGTAATAAGCTATTAATTTTGTGCTTCAAAGTTATTAAACACCTTTCTGTATGCAGTTCACAGATGAATGAATGGACTTAATCCCTTTATTAAATAAAACACACACAAAAAAACAAATAATCCCATGTTTCATGACTTTCAAAGTTGATTACCTCCTTGGCAATGCTTCACCAGAAGCTGGATATACAACTGCCACTTTGGTAAAGAATCTCTGGTTGTTTATATTCGAAGCCTTTTAAAGTAGATTTAAGCAGACTTTAATAGTCATTCCTCTTCAGACCAGACGTAAAAGGTCACCAAGGAAAAGTATTTTTTTCCAGTGATTCAACCCTACTAGATTTGTACATTTTCTTTTTCCAGTGATCACACAACCCCTGAGAGAGTCTACTTGCTTAATATGAAACATCATTAGCATTTGAAAATTTAAACAATTCAGTGGAGAAAAAATATATATATAAGATGATAACATTTATAGTCAAAAGAAGTTTATAGATTTCTCACTTTTTGGTCATATCTAATTCCTCAGGGCAAACACATAACATAATTTACTCTTAAAGCAGCAATTTTATACAGATGATAATCTTTACCTCCCAATTATCAAAGGGTCTTTTTACTTGTAAATAGCATTTCACATGTAAAATAACTACAGTAAATGAGTTATTACCACCAATCATGATTATCTGCATTTAATGGTTTCTGTGCTCTAACAAGAGCAAATAGTAGGTTAGTGTATCAATAATACCATGGGAAATTTACAATTATTTATTTCTCTGACTTATTAGAAACCTAGTCATAGCTCAAGGGCCTCTGTATACTTATAAAATTAGAATTCGATTGCCATAAATTAAGAAATAAGAGCAAAATCTCCACAGAGGAAGCAATCCAACAGGGTATACCAATAGGAAATTATTTGAATTACAAAAATAATATTTAAAATGAAAAGTTTGACTATATTTTGTCAAAAATCTATGCTTCTGTGAAATTCTCATTTCTTGGTTGTATTGCTATAAAATTATGCCTCATTTATATAATCATTTTTCTTCCTTTTAAATCATGCTAAAATAATGTATAAATGGAGATATTTTTCCTATATTATTTACTTTTGAAGTCTGCAGATTTTAAATATAGTAATTTAATGGTTTAGCATAAAAATCAGTAACTTTACAAGGCTATATAATTATTGTTCAGCAGGTATCAGAAAGTGAAAATCTAAAAGGAACTTCAAGTTTAGGAAATTATTTTCAGAATATATTTTAGTATTGTTATTATACTTGAGCTTTAAATAAATTTGAAAGATATATATTTTGAGATCTGTTATAGCATAAAAATCCATATGATGCAAAATATAGCCCGTTAAAATTCCCTCTCCTGCTATTTTTAAATGTCACATATATGGAGAAGTTTATTCTATTTTTAAGAAAATAATTGTGAAAATTATATTAAATAATTGACTAAAAATAAAGGCTTGAGTAGAAAAAGGAAAATAAAATATATTAATAAAAGTATACATTTTATGCTAAGGGGGAAAACCTATGAAAAAGAAAGAGATATAATTTATTCACAGATGGAAAAGCTCAATTTCATATTATTTCTTCCTAATATGATTGATAAACGAATACACCCAATAAAATCAATGAAAGATGTTCTTGGGAAGAGAGGGAAGGAAATGTTTCAACAGTTTAGATGAAGGGATGAATGTGCAAGGATAGTGAATAAGTATCTGAAAATTAAATTTTATAGAGTTAAGAATTTTAAATTTTAATAATAATTCTTAACTAATAGGACAGCAGTGCAAAGGTTGTTCCTGGTAACACTTTATAATAGTGAAAAACTATAATCAGATGAATAATACAGGGCTGGGTAAATAAACAATGTCTCATCCATACAGTGAAACTCTTCCCTCTCATGGTAATGGGTGTCTGGATTTAAAAAAAATTTTTTTTAAGAAAGGTGTTAATTGCATATGGTTAAGCAAAAATAGAGCAAGTTACAAAATAGCATACAAAATATGATTCAGTTTTTTAAAACATATATTGAAAAAAATCTATGGATGATATACACCAAAATACTAAACGTGGTTTACTCTGGCTTGTAGGACACTGAGGGTGATTTTCAGCATTTTTTTTTTTTTTTTTTAAGATTTATTTATTTATTTACTTTATCCATTTTAAACGCCCCCCCACCCCGCCCCATTTGCTGTTTTGTGTCCGTTCGCTGGGCAATTCTCTGTGTCTGTTTCCCGCCCTCTCTTCTCATCCTTCTCCTCCTGTCTTCACCAGGATTCGATCCTGAGATCCTCCAATGTGGGAGAGAGGCGTTCTGCCACCTGCATCGCCTCAGGTCCTGGTTTTTCGGCACGTCTTGTCTTGGCTCTCCCCTGTGTCTCTCTCCTGTACGTTGTCATCTTGCTGTGTGGCTCGGCCGGGCCTGGGAGCTCACCTGCACACAGGGCTTGGCGGCTCACACCTTCTATGTATTTTTTTTTACCGGGAGGTCCCAGGGATCGAACCCAGGTCCCTTCATATGGCAGACGGACGCCCAACCATTTGAGCCACATTTGCCCACGCCCCCCTTTTCAGCTTTTATACTTTTTTGGCATTGTAGGAATTTTCCACAATAAGGATATATTATTTTTCTATTCATAAATTATTTTAACATTTGTGAGTGGAAATGTATGGAAAACCAATAAAGTAAAATTGAAAGGAAGTGGATACAGCCAGCTTTTTGGAAAAGAAAGCAACAGTACAAATTTTGGAGCAAGGTTTCTAAAATATTAGGGACTTTGCTGTTTGTCCATCTGATACGAGCAGGGACACACTGTGTTACAGGATACTCTATGGAGGAGTCACGGTTTCTTGGTTTCCAGTATTCTTTTCTTTTCATTTTATGGCTGACATCAAAGTGAAAACTCACTGGTGAGAGAGTCTCAATTCCTATCAGTATACCCTACTGTGGTCCTTACATTTAAAATTCTTTAATGCTGCTGCTGCATAACTGAAATGAATGATAGACCAATAAGTATCTCTCTTGACATGGGCAAACTAACATCTACCTTCATATAGGAATTTTATTAAAGAAGGAAAAAAATGGTAATGTGGTTAGTTGCTACAATGTACAAAAGTTTGAATCCTTTTAACAAATACTTTTATTCATTTAGCTCTAATTCTATGTTTTAAATAACAGTTTATATGAATGTTTATATGAATGCTAATGTTAGAACTTCCATTGAATACAAATATTCTGCATAAAAATGACGCTAAAAGTAATAACAACATATTTTAGGAGTACTTATTATGTGTATTAAGTCAATTATTCCTCAAAACAACCTACGAAGTAGATACTAGTATGACTTCCAATGGGAAAACAAAGGCACAGAGAACTAAGTCCCTTGCCTAAGGTCACACAGCTAAAAAGTGACAGTGGGGGTATTAAACCCAGACAATTGGACTCCAGACCACTTTTTAAAAACATTAAATAATCTTTTAATTCTAGATCAGATTTAGATATAGAAAAGTTGCAAAAACAGTACAGAGTTCCTGAACACCCCTCACCCAATTTCCCCTGTGGTCAACATCTTGTATGACTATGGTGCCTCCACCACAGCTAAGGAACCAATACTGGTATCGTACTATGAACTAACCTCTACACTTCACTCAGAGGTCACTGGTTTTTCCCTAATGTGCTTTCTCTGTCCGAGGATCCCATCCAGGTGCCACAATATGCTTAGTCATAATGTCTCCATGTCCTCTTCTGGGCTGTGTCTGTTTCCCAGACTTTCATTGTTTTCAATGACCTTGAGAGTTTCGAAAGGTACTGTTCAGGAATTTTGTAGACTGTCCCTTGGTTTGGGTTTGAGTGATGTGTTTATCATGACTGGACTGTATTTATGGTTTTGAGAGGAAGATCATAGAGGTGAATTGTTATTCTCATCACATCATATCAAGAATAAATTCTATCAACGTGACTTATCATTGATGATGTCAAGCTTGATCACCTGGCCAGAGGAGTGTTTGCCAGGTTTCTCCTTTCTAAAGTTACTCTCCCCCTTTCCATACTCAACCTTTTGGAAGAAAGTTCTCATGTGCAGCCCACACTCAAGTAGCGGGGATGGGAGAGTTCAGCTCTACCTATTTGAAGGGGGGATATCTAGGTAAATTATTTGGAATTTTTCTGTCAGAACCCTCATTTTTAGCCCATCACTCTATACTGCCACTCAAATTCTATCCTCTCTTACCATTTTGGCATGTTATTTGTGTCTGATAGTTTAAAACAGTAATTCTTAACCAATATGCTCCTTTTTTAAAGGTCCAAAAATCAATTGGGACATCAAATAAATTTGTCTTGAATTACCAGTGTAATTTGTCATTAGTGACTAATTAGAAACCAGTTCTTCTCAAAGCACTATTTAGAGAATTTACCAGAAATATTCGTTCAAGTTGATCCTGAATATCTTTCATTCCAGGAAAAGCGGCAACCCCTTGGATCATTTCAACAAAGATGCAGCCAACTCCCCTAAAGAGAGAAGAAAGGATGATTACAACAACTTCAAAACATTCTGCTTAGAATATTTACTCTGGAATTAGAGATTAATTATAAATAATATTCTTCATGAGGTACCAAGTGCTGTGCCACATATACCTACAGATATAAATCCTCCTGCAACTTTCCTTTCTCCCCTCTATCTACTGCCCTGACTAGACACAGCCATACCAAGCTCTGTTGACTCTGGAACCCCATCAAAAGTAATCCTCTGCAACTCCTCCTAACCTACACGATACAGTCAAAACCCTTTAGCCTGATACAGAAAACCTCCACAGCCTTGTCCTAACATACCTTTCCAACTGTATTTCATGAATTCATAATGTATTGTATGCTCTGCCTGTCCAGTGGTTAAACACACTCTCTTTGCATCAAAATCATCTGGGAACTTTTAAAAAGTGCAAATGCTCTGACCACAACCCCCAGAGATTCTGTTTCAGTCAGTGTAGGTAGGAGCCCAGGCACTGAGGCTGGGCTGCTCAGGTGATTCTATAGGGCAGCTCTTTTGAGGATCACTGAGCCAGACTGATCTACCCATGTGCCAAGCAAATGCCTGTGCAGTATGGCCCAAATTGTTCCACTACCTAAAATACCATCTTGCTTTGCCTATTTGCTCTTGATATCTAAATCCAACCCAACCTCTAAGATCCAATTTAAATGCCCTCTCCTTCATAAAGCCTTCCACAAAAATTCCAGCATACAGGATAACTCTCATTTATAAGCTTAATTATGAAGGCTTTACCCTATATATCAGCCATCTACCATGCTCAACTTCCTCTCCCAGCTTAACCTGCCATGCTTACAATTCCTAACAAGGCAGTCCAGGATATCAGAGGACCTTAACTCCCAGACCACAGCAACCTGGACTTAACCCAACAGAAACAACCAATCCATAGTCTGGGCAGTGAGCCAATCAGATTCTTCTCCTGGGACTTCTAAGAAAAAGTCATTTGGTAGCAGGATGGAGAGAAACTAGCACATGAAAATGGGGTAAGAAAATTAATGGCAGAGAACTAGCATGAATGGCTACACACTCCTGCAACTGAAGTCTTCTGAACTGGCCTGGTTCCTGCCTTCCGGAGACTTGGATGTTCAGATAATCCAGTGTTTTTATTAGAGATCTCTCTATCTTCTGACAATCATCCAGGATTAAAATAAAAAATTGCTCTACCTTGAGTGGCTTAATGCTTCCTGCAACTATAATAAAATCATGAACTCATTGGGGCAGTTCTTCAATTGCTGCACTCATATTTAATTAATTTAGGTTGGGCAAATCCTTGTGTCTAACTGATTTCAGAAGCCAAGAGGTTAAGGACAAGAGGCCTACTTCTCTACAGCTGCCTTAATTTTTATCATGATTGTACATAAACAATGTTCTGAATTAAAGAAGAAATGCATTTGCAGAAATCTTTTGTCTATTATACCATATAATTTCTATTCAAATTAAACATCAATGGCATATTGAGTCATGATGATTAAAAACAAACACATGCTATTTGATAACATAAAAAAAAAAATAGTTTCATTTTAGTAGAAAAGAACGAATTTCCATGCAGAATTCTAGACAAATGGGTTTAAATGCAAGTTGTTTTCCTTTTAGATTCGGAAGACAACATAGGTATCAAGAGAATTATTTTATCAGCATATTAAAATGTAATTACATGCTTATAAATACTGGGGCATCAGATATCGGGTTAAGTCTATTTTGAATTCCAAATGGTGGTTTTCCAAAGTTTTCTGCCAAGAATTCTTTTATAAGATAACTGACCTATATATCTATTGTCTTCCAATTTAAGTTTATTTAAAATATCGTGGATCCTAAATAACTATCTGAATCTTACCTTTTTAAATTTTTTAAACGTTCAGAACAGTCTCTCCATTGTCTACCTTTGGCCTCAGTCTTTCCTGCCATGAGCTGTAACTCTGTGTGTGAACATACACAGCAGAAGCCACAGCCACCCCCACTGTGCACAGAGCTAACCTGGCTGATGAGGCAACGATCACCCTGTTGGAGCTACACGTAGACAACCTCTTACCACTACTTTTGTTTGGTCTACTAATAACGTCCATAACATGATACTTCAAACCATGAAAAGATAAATCTAGGCTTTGACTTTACTCAGTTAGAATGAGATGATAAAGTACCTCTATAGGCTCTCATCTGCTTAGCTGGCTAAAGGACATGAACTTTTATTTCTAATGGAGGCTTCCGATGACATCATTTTTTCAAAGATGCTCAAGTGTGTACTAATGAAGCTGAGAGACTTTTACTTAAAAAAAAAATAAAAACTTATAAAAAGAGATATAAACCTCAAGAAAATGAAGTAGAAATATAAAACATATACACATATTATCACAGTAGAATACTAGATTACTGGAGCTGCCTTATTGCCAAACAGCACCTAAAGCCCTTCAAAAGTTAACATGAAAGGACTGTTGCCTGTTCTCCTTTTTTCCCCTTTGTTCCTTTGCTTTCTGCCCTCTATTAGCCTCATGCTTCGTTCTCTTAATGGATTAAGCTTTCTGCCCTCAGTAGTTAACTGAGAAAGAATTCATCCACTTAGGCAGTGTACTAACAATGTATAATCTTATTTAGGAAATGCCTCCTTTACTCTGATGCTTTGATGGGGAATTTTAATGATAATATAATTGTTACCCACTTAACCTAAATTTTTCAAGACTAAGAACTGGTCACAAAAGCTTACCATTAAAGGTGTCATAGGATGTAGTGTATCCAGACTCTCATTTTAGGATTAGTTATCCACCAGTGCTCACATAGCTTTCAATATCACCGAACTCAAAAGTTCCAAATTTAATTCATACTGGAGATGTGCAAATGATTTTTATCACAACTAAAAGCAACATTTTAAGCAGATTTAATAATTATTTGTCAATATGAGGGGACAGGCAGTTTTTGAAGCCTAAAGCTCAACCTATTTGAGAGCTCGGTTTATGGAAACCAACACAAAATTATGAGCAAAAATTGGGTACAAGAATGAATTTATGCCACACAAACATCTCCCACAAGTGTGGCCCACCACCCTCAATGGACTTACACATCCTGGGGCCTTGCCACCAACCATAGACCACACTGGGAGGTGGGCAACATGGGAATCCCAGTGGGTTCCGTGTAATATTTTGGGTAATCTAAGCACCTCTTAAAATATATTTATATATATATAAAAATAACATTTTTGTAAGCAAATGCACATATATACATATATATTTATATATCATTTTACAAATATTGGTATGTATTGTGAAAATTTTGATTTTTACCCACAATAAAAAATAAATAAATTAAAAAAAAAAAAAAGAATGAATTTATGGGGAGTGAGGCATATGGGAATCCCTATATTTTTTATGTAGCATTTACGTAATCAAAGTATCTTTAAAAAAAAAAATTTAAATAAGTTAAAAAAGAAAGAAAAAAGTGAATTTAAATGAGAAAATAAATTAAATCAGAAAAATTTTAAAAGCTAACAAATATGGCAAATAATATAAAACTCAGAAAATAAAATATATTTATTATTAGCTGTTTAACACACCTCTCTAAACAATTTTGGATTTATACTTTTTGATAACCTCTTCATATGACAACAATTCTGTAATGCCATTTTCCATAAAGAGAATTTAAAAGTTCATTTAGATCTTCCTCCAGCATTTGTTTGCTTTTAATTTCTGATAGCTTAGAAAAATTTCATTTTTAGTTTCAAGTCTCATCCTTGGTCATGCCAAGTAAACTTTTTGGGTGATTGTCAATTTGGGGAAACTCTAAAAAATTTCTTTCAAGTAGGCTTGTATGATAAAAACACAGTGATTCTAATACATTCTTTTCTACACAATTCCCATGACAAGATACCAGTGGAGCATGGATAGGAGATGCCTAGCTCAGTATGGAGGGCAAGAGAGGAAATGTACACCTGAAATCTTAAGACTTTAAGTCCAGACTGGTGGGTTGCATTATGTTGCTGGGGGTGAGAATGGTACATTTCAAGTAGAGAAAACAGGATCTAGTAAGTGAGGAAACTTGAGAGAGCCAAGTGCCATTGCTGTGGTTTGTGCAGAAAATCAAACAAAAGGTTAAAAAGACAGCAATCCCTATTCCATGCAAAGAAGTTCATGTTTTACCCCTTGGTTAGAAGTTCATGATCTTTTTCTGCATTCCATCACTCATGACACATGATGGTCACCAGCTGAATAAACTCCCCAGGGAACTCAGTTTACAGGATGATTTGAAGATAAAACAGCTTTCAGAAGAGAAGCAATTACAAGCACTAGTTGTAAAGCCATCTTTTTCTTTCCCACTCACGGCAGCATAATGACATGCAAATGATTGAGACTAACAGCAGTCTATGCTCTCCTTTTACTCATGGCCCATGTACAGGGGTCCACAAAATATGGTCCATGGGCCAAATGTGGCTGGCCCACTGCCAGTTTTTATATGGCATATGAGCTATGAATGGCTTTTCCATTTTTTTAATGATTGGGGGAAAAAATCAAAAGAAGAATATTTTGTAACACACAACATTAAAAAAAATCCAAATTTCAGTGTGCTTAAATGAGGTTTTATCAGAACTCACTCATGTTCATTCATTTACACACAGTCTATGACTGCTTTTTTGTTTCAATAGCAGAGTTGAGTAGCCCTCCAGAGACCATATTGCTTGCAAAATCTAAAATATTTACTTTTTGGGCCTTTACAGAAAATGTTTGACAACCCTGACCTAGGTTATACTCCACTTACATCATAACACCCAATTGTAAATAGAAGAAATCATTCTCATCAGTTATGGAGAAAAAAGAAAAGAAAATGATATACCATTATTACTTGTAAATAATTTTGAATAGAAATGGCTTCCCAAATATGAGCTGGTTTTTCATTATTTTCCTCAGGCAGAGTTCCTATGATAAGATATGCATTTGGATCAGTAGAAATAGCTTATTAGATTGAATAAGCATATAATATTAATCAATGTATATCTGTTCCCCATTTTGTAAGACCCCCTTATGTAAAATGGAAACATAATGTCAGCCAATCAGAACATTTCCTCACTTGCTTTCACATTTGCCCTTTCCACCCCCTTGGTAGAGCTCCCTTTTTCTTTCTGAATGGGATGCTGCCCAATTCATGAATTGCTCAATAAAGCTGTGAGATATCCTAAGTTCCATGAAAAGTTGTTCTTTAATCAGATGTTAACAATAGGGGAAACAATGAGGGAGGGGTGTATGGGAGCACTTTATTTTCTTTGCAAATCTCCTATAAATCTAAAAATACTCTGAAATTAAAAGTTTATTTTTAAAAAGGCAAAATTAAGAAGGGCAGCATCTCCTTGGAACTGTATATTGAATGAGGCATTACAAATAGAAGAGCCAAAGCATTCAATTTTCCCTATTTGAGCAAAAAAGAACCTCTGTTCATATTGAAGAACTTTCACATGAACCATGTAGAAGTGCAGGCTCAGAATGTGAAATGCCATTAAAGATCAACTTTAAATAATTTGGGCAGCAACTAATTAAAGATTAAGATTGATTTGAAACCATTTGAAAATTGATATACGCACTCTTATGGCAAAGGAATTAAAGATGAAAAATGTATCTAAACTATTAAATTTGAGGCAATGGTGGAGGAGGGGAGGAATTCAGAGAAAAAAATGGAATTGATAGGGAAGGGGAAGAGTTTTCTTCTATTAGAAGAGGAAAGAGGAAAGTTCAAGTTCAGTTCTTTGGGAAGGCTTCCTTATATCTTAGATGGGGGAAAGTCCCCTCACTCCATGCTCCCTATGATACTTTCCACAATTGTAATTTATTTACTTACTTGTAAATGTATTAGCTACCATCACCTTCCTCAGAATGAGTCTTTGGACTTTTACTTTTAAAGACATAGTTCAAATGATTCAGAAGAGCTATGGCCACCTTCCCAGAGTTGAAAGAAACAGGGTTAGGGTGCTAAAGTCACCTTAACATACTTGTAACATACTTGTTTATTAAAATCCTGTTGGGATTTTACAGTACAAGATAATTTTATATCTGTTCTCTAAAATATGGATTAAATCCATCAACACCCATACTTAATATCTACAATTGACATCATATTTCAAGTGAAGCATACTTAGTCTTGGTCAATTTTTCTTACAAAGACATTAAAGATACAATATGCTAATTATTGCAATAAATAATAATCCAATAAATAGGACCTAGAGACTATTATTTACTTAATTGGCCTTACTCTATTATTTTGTATTAGCCAAAACACATAAAAAACTAAAACACTGTTCTACTTTGTCCTTCATCCTCAGGGTGTAAGTTTGGTTCAGTTCCAGGAGACAAAGAAGAAAGATTATAATATTTTAAAATATGGTGCCATTAAAATCTATTTTTCAAAAAAAAAAGCTCCTGGGTTTTAGCTTATAATTTTATCTGTGCAGTAGCAAAGGCTTGAGATTCCTTAGGATAGAGAGCTTTAAGCAGAGAAAGACTGACCAGTGGCAGCGCTCAACATGCTGGAGGAGCCATGACACAGCCCAGTCTGTGCAGAGGCCACAGCGACTCACCCAACTTACAGTTTCACTGAGGGGGGAGGCCTGCCCCTTCTAATGCAGACATTCCCAAATGAAAGTTGAGAGAGTCCTCTACTCAAGTTCAGAGAATCATTTAGTAAGCCTTTCAGAACCATCTGCATTGTCAAACCATTTGGAAAGAGAGCTGGAGAGGAAGACAGGGTGAAGCTACTTCTGATAGGAGGAAAGCAGATGAAGAACCGTAACTCACTGCGGGTTAGTTCCTTTGCCTTCCTCTCTTTCCACATCACAGAAAGTCAAAGTGTCCATCAAGAAAACATACAACAGTGCTTCT
Source organism: Tolypeutes matacus (assembly GCA_026826555.1). Lineage (NCBI taxonomy): Eukaryota > Metazoa > Chordata > Mammalia > Cingulata > Chlamyphoridae > Tolypeutes > Tolypeutes matacus. The sequence continues at coordinate 42,943,802 of JAKSZT010053770.1, read as the reverse complement.
CACCATTTAATGTGTATACTAATCATGAGGGATCCTGATAAAACGCAGATTATGATTTACCAGCTGGGTGGTAGCCTGAGATTCTGCATTTCTAACAAGCTTCCAAGTGATGCCAATGTAAGACCAAGCACTGAGTCCCAAGAGTCTAAAGGAATCTAGGCTATTCCATTTTTAAAGGATACTTGCAACTCAGTTTAAATCTCTCTATACATATAGGTTCCAGTCAAGGGAATAAAGAAACAGTAGGCACATGAAATAAACTAAGTGCTAAACAAAATCTGAATTTAACACACAAGGTTGTAATACCCACTCAGAAAGATTCCACATTAATTAACCTAATAGGTTAATTTAGCCATGGCTCACTGAAATATGCCTTTATGCAGTTAAAGCTAGTGCTATTTAATTCACCAAGCTAGCCATTTATTTATCTCGCTTTTCTCTGATGGAATGTATATGTTTGTAAAATAGACCAAAGGGTTAGTTCCCTAGAAAGTCAACATTTAAGAGATCAGGAATTTTTTTTAAAAAGAATTTTGTTCTGCTATAACCTGTAGAGAAAATTTACTACACATTACAGATGTGATCTTTTCCTGTTGGTATTCATAGTATCTGGAAAGTGAAAGATTAAAAAATGACATTCCACATGCCCTTGGCGACTACTGAAGGAACTGAATTGATTAAACTGTCACTCATCATTTACTGTGGTTAGTGCTTCATTAGGCACAGATAGGCACAATATATCTTAGTCAAATACTTCTATGAAGTACTCAGCTCTCAAGGAATGAAAACAAAACAAAGCAAACCCTTAGATTTTGGATAGAAGCCCATCTCAGAAAAAATTTCTTTTCAAAATAATAGACTTTTTATATAAGCGGGGAAATTCAAGACATTTTTTAAACATAGAAATAAAATTATACCTCTAACAAACTGTACTTGCAAAGTAAGCATTTTTATATCAGAATGAAAATTAAAACAAAAGTAAATGAAATACAGGAAGCTAATAGAGTTTAGCCGAAACCCAGTGTGGTCTGCACTGACTTGGCAAGAGGCACAGGGTCAAGGTCCCCTGGTGCCCTCACCAGCGTCCACGGCTACAATAAGACTGGCAAGGAAGAGCAAGAAGTCCAATCAGCTTAAAGTTCCGACAGCATAACTGCTCCTTAGGTTGCAGTGATAATACCTATCAAAATCTATAGCTATCAATATCTATCTACCTATCTAGTTTTCTATCTATCTGTGTATATTCATACTTTAAAAGATTTATTTCAATCAAATGGCAAGTTGTAGTTTTCTTTCTGGTCCAATTACCCGAGCCAGAAACCCATGAACCATTTGAAACCCTTGCCTTTCCCTTATTACTCACATCCCGCCATCAAGTTTTCACATCCTAACTATCCTCCATTCTAATCTCCAACCTCTTTTCTCAACCTCCTTTCCTTCTCTTTTCTCTGCCTGCTTCCTAAACCCTAGGCTTTATCCCTACCCTCAAATATCAGATGTTTCATCCCTGTGTGGCACGTCTGTCTGTGCCATGGCCCCCAGGTCCTCCAACCCCAGCTTTGTCAACTTAGAAAGATGGCCTAAAAGGTGAGGCTGAGTAATAACCTCTCCTTAACCACCCATTTAAGGGTGAATTTATCACCTTGACCTCTGAGGCACCAGAATACTAACTGCATAGCTCTGTTATGGCTCATCATCCAGTTTTTTCCTCTGTGATGGAGGGCACGGGTGGATATTCCTCATCTTTGCATTACCAGTATCTAGTGCAGAGCCTGGTACAAAATAAGTGCTCAATAAATATCTTTCAAATGAATCAATGAATCAATGAATTACATAAATAAGACTGAGGAGTGTACACAAGAGATAGCAGTAAAGAAAGGAACTTGATTTAGAATTAATATTTTCCTATAAAATTTAAAAGTAAAAAATAAGTTCTGTAATTTCACTGAAATATATAAACCCAGACACATATATAAACTCCAGCAAATCCATGGAAGCCACTGGTTCAGCAGAAAGGTCTGCTCAAGTGCTAAAAGTTAGAGATAGAAAGGAACTTAGAGAATGCCTAAAACACTCTGCTTTTACATGGAAGGAAAATATATTATATGTTTTAATATCATAATTTCAGTCCCAGAACAGGAAACTTTGTCACCTAAATCCTGGGCCAGTGACTTCTTCATTATACCATGCTGCCTTCCCAGTTAGAATAACATGCATTTGGTCAGTCTGGTCAGATTTAAGAAAAGAAAAGAAAAAAAAAAAAAAAAAAAAGGCAAATTTGTTTTTTCTCCAGGTGACACAAAAGCCAGCAATGATAAAGATAAAACTGAAATCAAAATTAAAGGTTTGGACAGAAAACACAATGAAACTGTTTTAGAAAACTGAAGTCTATCACCATTGCTAAGACATTGAAAATAAGATGATTGTTGATGCTTAAAAACACTTGAAAATTGAAAACAGACTCCGAAGGATAATCAAGACCCTAGAGAGAGAATCTTAAAATAACAACCACAGATTAAATAGCCAGAAATATTCAGAAAAATGCAAACAGGAAAGGCCTTTAGTGCAGACAACTTAAGGAAAAAAAATATAAAACTCAAAATATTGCACTTGAAAGCAGAGAAATACTATTTCTTATACTATGGAACAATGAAGGGAAAGAGAAGTATGATTTGGTAAGTCATTTAAAACACTGAACACATTTCTCCAAGGAATAACTGTAGACCATGCAGAGAAAGCAAAAACAAGTTAATAAGCCTTGCCCACCTCTAATTTCTGTTTACATGAAACTGATACAGAATGAGGAATTCATATTTTAAAATCTCTCCTTGCAAATATAATAATCTGGGGAATTAGGAAACAAAATTGCTTGTGGGTAATTATCTTGATTACAGAAAATGATGCATTCATCAAGCAACCCTTTATGAGAAACCATACCTGGCACATCATGAAGAGAAATCATTGCTAAAATCTTTGTGTAATTTATTCTCCTATAAGAGTTTTGAACTCAATTTATAGTACCTTAGACTGATATATTCAGTTCCAGCCATCTAATGGCATAGCTGGACTTTGATGGACTATGGTTAAGAATGGTAGAATGGGAGCTACTAAGACATATAACTGCTGGCTGACATTTGACAGCAAAATATTTGACAGCCATCTGATATCTTAGATAATATACGCAAAGACCTGAAGGCAAAAACTTTTCTATTATAAATCTTCATTGTCCTTTTTATGTTTTTGGTGAAATCTGTGGGCTTTGGTGAAATCACTTGCAATAGGAATGTCCACATCGCCTGTGACTGTGCGGACTGGACGATGCACAAAGACTACTGTGTGAACGACGCCCCCTGGAGCTGTGCAGTGCAGCAGCACTGGTAGCATTGCTTGAGGCAGGGATGAGATCTTTTCACTCTCGTACTTCTGTAAGGATTTGTTGAATGGAGGGATGGATGGAGACTCATACTGCATAAGGTAGGCCCTTGTGGGAACTGGGCTGCCCTGGGATTCTAGGTTTCTTTTTCTGTGCCAAGAGCAACCAGCTAGCCAAGTGGTGGGGAAATAACTAAGCATCTTCAGGTATTTCAGGTATAAAGTGGCCATAAAACAACAATAAACAAAATTATGTATTGATTTCACAGGGTTGCCAAAACTCTGAAAAGATTTCTAAATTAAACATATCAGGATTAAATGTGACATACAGTTGAAAAACTTATATAGTGAATATAATAAAGTTTTATTAACAGTTGAGTTTCCATTAGGCTCTGAATATATTTGGTTCTCAAAATCAAACATGGTAAAAGCTAGCAATACAAATCAAGCAAGAACCATTTGAATTATCTTTCAGAAAGAATGAGAAAAGCCTTGCCCCAGCTCTAAAAACAAAACAAAGCAAAACAAAAAGGCAGTTATGCAGACATCCCTCTCTTGAAGTCTACTGTTTCACATGGAAATAAAGAGAAATATAAAACGGTATAGTGAAAGTTGAACTGCCCACATGTGTATAAGAACAGGAAGCTACTTAGAAGTAATTACTAAGTGCTTGTTACATACTCTGAGTAAATTCTGTTTTAATTTTTAATGGAATTTAGCAGGCTTTTTCTTGGTCATTTTAGTTAAGTTTGATTTCAGTTCTTTTTCAATTATTGTTTTATTGCTTTTCTTTTTTCCTAATGACATCTTTTTTCAATAAGAATTTAAGAACACTACATTTGAAGAACAAATTGAAAAAGGCACAAATATTTAAGTTTATCAATTACATGATATAGTATCTAAAACCAAGAAAACTACTAGAATATTTGCTACATAAATTCATATAGCTAAATACCAGTAAATGAAAATTGATTCTTAATTAAAATACACCTCAGATTATTCAGTGCCCTCAGGAATTCTCAAATGCCACAATATCACAGAGATCCCCATTTCCCTCCTTCAATGAGCTGTTTGAAGTAAATATCCTAGTGGAGATATATATATATATATTTTTTTATAAGCACTAAGCAATTATGTTTGTTGCATATATTTTTATATTGGGTTTTTTAAATATATTTTTTCTTTATTAGAACAGTTGTGGGTTTACACAATAGTCATGTTTAAAATACAGAATCCCATACAATATCCCACCACCAACACCTTGCATTGGTGTGGGACAATTGTTACAATTGATAGTACATTTTTAAATTGTACTATTGACTACAGTCCATGGTTTAACTTAGGGTTACTGTGTAGTGTAGTTCCATTATCCTAGTGTTTTTAATTGCTATTCCTTCACAGAGATATTTCTAGAGGCTCCTAGGTTCTCTCCAATCATATGTCTTTCCTATGCACATAAGTTAACGGCCTACCTTTTCACCTTTACTGGATTAGAAATTTTCTATTGGTTGGAACATTTGCTTAAAGAGTTTCCCTAATTATTTTTTCTTGCTTTAATAGCAGGCTCATGTTGGATCCATACATGCCATAGATCCAAAGGACTACTTCCTACAATACACTCTTTAATCTGTGCAATTTCTAAAATCTTTTAAAGTACTATCACTTCACATTTTACTCCCTTTCATACTTGTTCATCAACGAGCATATTGCTTCCTTTCCAAGTTGGTTTTCATAAATAAACTTGCCATCACTTCACTAACAGTTAAATGGTAAGGATTACAAATTTCTACCATTACACTAAGATGTGTAGCAGTCATGAGGCACCCATCTGCAACATGTTGTTTGACTGGCTTCCTCTCATTTTCATGTATAATTAAAATTTGGGGAGCAGATGTGGCTTGAGCAGTTGAGCGCCTGCTTCCCACATTGGGAGGTACCCAGGTTTGGTCCCCAGTGCCTCCTAAAAACAAACAAGGAAACAAATGAAAAAACCAATTCAAGTGATCTGATGTGGCTCAGTGGTTGAGCGCTGGCTTCCCACATATGAGGTCCTGGATTCAATCCCCGGCCCTGGTATCTCAAAAAAAAAAAACAAAAAAACCAAAACAACAACAACAACAAAAAACCCCAAAAACCAATTGTGCCTCAGCAGAATCATAAATTGCTATATGGCAAGAACCTTAGAAGTCAACTGTCTACACTTAAGCCCATAGATATTAAGTTACTCAATAGGAGTAGGACATGTGGTTAAATATTCTTTTATTTCCCCCCCTCCCCAAAGTGACCAAACTGTCAGTAACAGGGGGAAAAAAAATTAAACAAGGATAAAAGAAGCAGATGAGGGGACATAAGTGGGAGAGAAATAACCTGTTTTCAGAAGATATGGATGAAGGCGGAGTTAGCATTTAGGCAGACCATAGGCAGTTAAAACTTCAAATTTCCCAAAAGAAACCCAGAAAAGGCTCAGGACTTGGAGGCACAGGTTCCAGAAAATGTGAAGGTGAGTCTAAGAGCTGGATATTGAAAGTTTGTACAAATTCTCTGACCACCCCCAACCCCACCCCACCCCAACACACACCAACGGGGTACTGGAAGTTTATTCTCTGGAGAAATTAAACCTCAAAAGCAACAAACTGAGGATACAAGGTGAAGTAGAGAGCTGGGTGAAGCACAAGGCTAAGAAGAGATGAATTAAGGGAAAACCTTTTCATTGGACGTGCAACCGTCAGCTCCATTCTCCCACCAATTTCCAAGAGGTCAACTGCTAGGAGTCAGTATGGGAGAAAGAAGAGAGAATAGGCCTTCAGATATTGATATTTGGGGATCTCCCAATGAAAATCCCAGCTCTTCTCCCAAACTAACCTATCACTGGTCCCTCCTAAGTAAACTGTACACATATATAAAAATAAATGACAACCAAAGATACCTCCATAATTGAAGAAAGCTTCCAACAGAGGACAGAGAATAAAGGAAGCAGGGGGAACTTATAAAATTTGGTGATTGAAATAAAAAATAGACATTCTGGAAGATAAAAGATGTGAAGTAAGAGATAAAAGGTTATAAAAAATAGAAGATTTAGCTAAGAGCTCCAATATTCAATATTATGATTTTTTTTTCGGAAAGTAAAAACAGAGAAGATGGAAGGAAATAATTCACTAAAAAGAGAGAGAGAGAGAGTGAGAAAGAGAGAGAGAGAGAAATTCAAGAACTATTCTAAGAACTGCAAGATATGAGTCTTTATACTGAAAAGAACTTACCCAGCACCAATAGGAAAAGACCTTACCACGGTATAACATTATGAAATTTCAGAACATCAGGGATAGAGAGAGGAACCAAATGATTACCAGAGAAAGAGTATGAGGGGACGCACAAATGATTGAGAAGCAGAATGCAGTCAGACTTCTCAGGGCAATAGTTGAGGTCACACAGCTAATTATCAATACTAGAAGCTCTAAGTAAATGAAGCAATGCATTCAAAATTCTGAGAGAACACTAATTACATACTAGGATTTTATTCATCATGTATGGGAGTAAAATAAAGAAATTTTCAGAGAAATAGGAATTTGAAAACATTATCTCTAATGTATCCTTTCTTAGGAAACTAAAGGAGGAAGGCATGAAATCTAGGAAAGAGGACATCTGTACTAAGTCAGAGTTCCAGAAGGAAGATAAAACAACCCAGCAGAAACTTTAATGAAGTGACTACTTACAGAGGTGTGAGAGAACCAATAGGAACACTCAGAGACTAGCAACAGCAGGAAGCCATTAGTCACCTAGTCCTAAAGGATCAAGAGTCTAGTGAGAGCCAGAGCCTTGGAAGAGGGGGTTCCTGAAAGAAGCTGTCATCAGCAACTTCCAAAAATATGGCCTAAAGCAAGGAAGCAGGGAAGAATACTACCCAATCTCCCTCTCCCCCTACTTGTCTTTTGACTGAACACAACTGGAAACCAATGGCCAAGTATGCTTAGAGGATGCATCCCTTAGAGGTCATCCATCCGTGTGATAGGGCAGGGTATAAGAGGGTAGAAAAAGGATTTTGAGGGAAACAGAGAATGATGCTAAGGCAAGAAATCAGAAAGCTGAGGAAGGAAAGTTTCAAGGAAAAGGCTGAAAGAGGATGTCAAAAAAATAATAAATGGGTCTAACAGATTTGCTGATGTGTTTGAACATTTGGAAAGTATTTTTTATAGGTTAATGACAAACCTGTTATACCTATAAATAAGTAGCAATAGGAACAAAGAAAATAATGAAAAATATGGATAATTGTTAAATCCAAGGAAAGCAAAAAGTTGTACAAGAAAGGGTACACAGTCATGAATGTTACTTGACTTAAGCATGAATAACATTTACATGTTAATTTTAAAAAACATGATACAGATTCTATATTAGGAGAATGAGGTTAAGGGCCTGGGGGAGAGCTGATATAAGAAAGTTATATCCTTACTTACCATAACAACTATTTCATAGATAATGTCTAATACACACACACACAATTTTTAAAAAGCCATTGGCATTTGTGCAAGAATAGATTTATGTTTGGAGGAAAAAAAGAAAAGAAATGCAATATAAACTATTGTTTAGACATATGGAGGTGGATATCAAAGAAATAGTTAAAAGAGTTAAAAGTGGTTGCTTTGCAGAAATAGAACTGGAGGGAAGTTAAGGATGAGGGCAGGGGATTACTGTATTTGTTGTTGGTACTATTGTGGCAAGCATTAATTATTGATTATACCTTGGATATACTTTAGCATCATAGTTTTCTGATTAGGAAACTGAACATAAGGGTAGTTAAAGGATTTGGTCAGTCAAGGTCACCCAGTGAGTAAATGGCAAAGATGGAACCCAACCTAGGTTTTCAAAGCATTTTCTACTACACCATTGCTTCTCTTTTATACAGAAACACTCCGCTGGCCAAATTTTCAGAAAATTGATTTCTACATGATTAAATACATACCTTAAAACATAAAAGGCACTGGGGGGAAGCGGCTGTGGCTCAATCAGTAGGGCTCCCGTTTACCATATGGGTTCGGTTCCCGGGGCCTCCTGGTGAAGGCAAGCCCGCCCGCACGGCGTGGTTAGCTGACCCAGCGAGCACAAGCAGCAAGGGGGGCATAAATGAATAAATAAATAAAATCTTAAAAAAAAAAAAAAAATGCACTAGGGTACATGCAAGCTTCAATTCTAAACTTGGAGCATGAATTTATATATTTACAAATGAAAACACATACACACGAAAGTAAAACGTGGATATTTTGGGCCAAATTTTCTCCATGATTCTCTCTTTATAGAAGGTGTGTGACTGTCCCTTAAACCAGGTAGGGCAGCTTCCATTTCTGTTACCGATCCCTTAGCATTCTTGGATGCTGTATCCCAATAGAAATACTACATATTTAGCTTGGGTGATTGACCTACTTAAGAGCTGATAGAACTACTATTCTTAACATCTGTGGTGTCTCCTATTTCTTAGGGAATTTCAAATGTAGCCATCTCTTGTTATTCCCACAACCAGTGATGCAGATAAGTATGCTAAGGGCTCTCGTCATAAAACTTAGTTATTATGATTAGCTTTTTCAAAAACCATCCAAAAACTAGTTTGTGGATAGCCAATTACTTTTCCAACATTGATAAAAATAGGGGAATTTTAACTTGTTTTTAAGATACTTAGTAGTGAGGACTGCAAACAAGGTCTCATTTTATATATTATCATTCAGCTTATTTATCTCCAACAAATTACCAAACGTTGTCTATTGAAAACATAAAAATACTCTCTCATCAATAAACAGAAATGGGATGTAAAAACCACAAGTATGTTAGATTCTTTAAAGAATAATGGAACTGCTTCGCCTTAGCACTCCAGGGCCATCACTGAATTCACCTCTTAAGCAGCTGCTCTCTAATGCCCCAATAAGCTAAAATTAGATAACTGTACTTACAGAGATAACTCATTATTAGACAATATAATATGCATTTTCTGCAATGAATTTGAGTTTGTAGCCAGCAGTCCTTAAGGGTGAATTAGGCACTTGAATCCATTAACTCTCTTCGACCACCAGTATCTAGCAAATTATTGCTCTGGAGCACTATGAGAAAGGTGATATCCTGGCAGAATTACTATTAATTTTCAAATGTGTTCTGGTATGCATAATAAACTATATGGTCACCCTAACTGTATGAGACTTCAGTAGTGGGAGTGGGCTCAGAAATGATGGCTGCCACCAAGAGTCCAGTTTTCAACTCCTGGGATGCCCTTTTCACTATCCCTGGCTCTTTCATTATGCTTCACTGTGTTCTCAGGTGGCCACGCCAACAAGTCACTCGGCTTGTGTGTTATTTGAGGAGCTCTCAAGAGCTCTTAAAGAGTTGTTACTTTTGACAGTAACTAATTCATATCCTCCATGGTCTTATGACTGGATTAGTTAGAAAACTGTGCAAGCAGTCCTGGCAGATAGATGACTTCAATGTAGCTCATAAACTCAAACTCTCATTCTTACTTGCATTCTTTTTAAAAATGGACTTATTCCTTTTAGCAGAAGTAGTAAATAAGTAATGGTTAGGAGGTGGGAAAATATATGCCAAGACAGATTTTGGTCCAGTGAAAAATATATTCAATTCAATGATTTAGATCTTAGTTTATTTCAAAGAACCCCCCTCCCACAACGCCCCTTGGAAAAACAAAACAAAACAAAACTATATAGTAGAGTCTGTTGAAATATCTTTGTTGAAGGAGAAAGGCAGTCCACAAGGCTGCTGAGTGGGGTTGCAGAGGGCCTCACATAACCCAACGTGTAACCTAAGTTATAGAAGAAGAATTTCACTGTATTTGTACTTTCGGGCTTGCTTTAGCAGTAAAATAAAGAAAAACTCCTCAGAAATCATTGTAAGAGATTGTGTAATATGTTATAAAAAGAAAGCGTTCTGGAGTGGGTTAGCCCTGAGTTCGAATGCTCTGCTATTTACTAACTGCATGATCTGGACTACACCACTTAGTCTGTTGAGTCTTGTTTCCCTCCTTTGTGTCGTAGTATAGTAGGTCTGTAATTAAAATGTATAATGCAAGACTTAGAGTATAGTGTGTAAGTACTTATTACATTTACTATGTCTATAATTCAAGACTCAAAACTATAGGCTCTTATATGTAACAAATGTATTATCAGGGTGGAGGCTGTGAAATAGGGCACACTTATACTTTTCTCACTTAAAATACTGTTAAATAAACCTGAGTCTTAGGAAGCCTTATTTTTATTACAAAAACGATCCTTGATTCAAAAGTGATCAATAAAGATGATGACAGAACACTGTGTATTGCCAATATGTATGGTGATTAGGCTTATTTCATTAAAAGTCACGTTAAATGGCCTTATAATACACAATAAATAGCAATTTCTTCTCTGATATATGCAAAATCAATTTTGAGCAGACATTTTTCTATATATCAAGGCTGGTGTGCAATTTTTTTCTAGCCACCCAGCTGCTACAATGTTAAATAAATTAATTTTAATCTTAAATCAGAGATGTAATAGAGAAAAGGGTGATTTAATATGCAATCTCATTACATTTGACAGGCTTATTTATAAATGATTTGCCCCACACTTTGACAAGCATGGTTAATATGCTAATTAGCGTGTAAAAAGCTGATGGAAGAAAGAGACTGGCAAAGATTTGATTTCTTCACTGTGTTGGAGGAACACTGTAGTTAATACTACAAGGTAAATGCTACTATATATTTTGGCCCCCCAAAAATACTGTGATCTTGATAAGATAATTATTTACCAGCTGCAGATAACTTAGTCACCCTATGTTAAAAATTAATCCCTTAAAATAATCCCAAGCGACCTTCTGCTTCAGCAAACAAATGAAGCTAGAAACATATTTGTGGGCTCCTATAACAGAGTATAAAGCTTATTTAGAGCAATGACCTCGACAGCTAGAGCAGAGCTCCTTGGCAAGGCAGGAAATATACAGATAAGATGCTTCTCACATTTGCACTTTTCTTAATGTGGCTTTCAAGACCATGTAAGCCTTTATGGTTTAGAAGCTTAAAGATGATTTCCTATGCCTTGACTTTCAAAGAGGTATAAAATGCGAGAATGAAGAAAAGTAACATAAGAGAAAATGTTCAATTTGATTCCTCTGCTTAAGTCTTCCTTTAAGGAGAGAGGCAAAGATATCAAAAATTACTTTTCTTGATTTATTTTCAAATCACATGGTGCATTTAAACATTGCCAAGGTGCTGAGACCTAGAAGAGTAAATCATAACATGCCAAACTCTAATTTCCATCATTTACTGAAAATGTTAATGCATATGTGTCTTCATTAATATTTTCACTGCCTGTGGGTATTTAAACAGAAAACTGGAAAATGTAACACTGTGTAAGGATCGTTAATTTTTAGTTACTACCCTACTGCCCCATGATGGTAAATGAACTGTAGAAAAGCCTGAAACCACAGCCACCTGCCTCCCTGCTATTATCCATAGGTTAATATTTGCATTTCTCTTTGGTGCAGCTGAGCCATGACTCAATTACAGTCCCATTTCTAAGTCTCTGAATACTCAACATCAACATCGTTGATTGTGCAAAACACAGTGCCCTATGAACTTCCTTCTAACTAGAAAGATATGTACATTTTACCTGACTTATAGGATAATAACAAAAATGACTTTTAGAAATGGCTTGCAATGAAAATTGCTTGAAATGAAATCAAATTCAGAATGACAGGCAAGACCAGACATAACTCAGATTTTAGGGTTTGGAAGTGAAGAGCCAATAAGCATGGGAAGCTGCTCAAATATAACATAATTGCTATTTGTTTTTGGCAATGAATAATCTTGGCAGGCAGACAAAAGGGCATTTGGGGTCCACTATTTTCTATCAATTTCCCTCCCTTCCACTTAAGTAAGTCTTCTTATGCTTCCATTATTTCTCTGTTCAAAGCAAATTGTCAGAAAGTGCCCAAGTCTTCTTCCTTCACAGGAAACACACCCATTTATGCAGAAAAGGGAAAGAGAAACACGACTGGATATCAAATATTACACATCAGAAACAGACACATAAGCAAATCACAGTCCATGTGGTTTTTTCCACATTAAAGAGCATGTTTAAAGGTTTGGAAAAAATTAACTACTATGTATTAAAAAAAATCTTCTTCTGATTTGTGAAGGTAAAGTCTTAACTGAACTGCCAAGCACTGAGACAAAACTGGCTCCAACCCACAAATGTTCCCAAACTATGTTCTATTAGCAGAGCCCTTAATTGACCTCACTGAAATACAACCTAGAATTTCCATACTCCAAAAATACAGAAAACTCCCATAACTCAAGAATATTAAAATAATAACTATTCACATAGCCAACTCTCAACTATAAGGCAGGAGGGAAGAAAGAAATGAGAAAGTCAGTGACTGCTATCTTGATGCATTCAATGGCCTTTATTTTCAACCTTTTCCTCCATTAAAACTAATGATCTAAATTTCTTTTCTACCCATGCCCATGCCTAGCATTGGGTAAAAAAATCTAACTTTGTAAACAACTGCCAAAAAAAAAGGCCAGGAGGTATGATGAGAAGATGTATTGGCCTAGCCTTTCAATAACAAAAGACAGTCATCTTTATTCTCGGTGTTTTGAAATACGGATTAAAATGGTATTAGATCATAATGCATGACACATTTTATGGCAATAGATGTCAGGCTGTTTGAGGACCCAGAATCTTGTAGAGCTCTACTGAAAGTTATGGATCTACACCCCATAAAAAATAAATATACCCATGTGTATACAAAACATTTATATATTTTCAGTGGCTTTATAGATCCTGAAATCCCATCCCTAGGGGTTTTGCTAAAACCTAAATTAAGAAAATATATACTGTGCCCTACACGGCAAGGAATTTGATTGTCTTCTCACCACAAAATTATTGGATCAAAGTCATCAGGGAAGAAAGAAGCCAGGCTTTATCATAGCCTAAATTACTAAAATCCAAGCTTACCAAGGGTAGAGCAGTGAAATGAGTGCAGATAAACAACACATGCTGAAGTTTTACTGAGGTCATAAACATTATACGAACATGTAGCTGCAATCTGTATATGGAGGCACAATCACTCATGACTGTTATAAAATAGCCACGTGCTGTGTGAATTGTTTTACTTTGCACACAACTGTGAGTCTGGAAAAGGAATTCTCTTATTAATAAAAGGCATTTTTAATAGTCATTGGTAAGCTTTCTCTGAGTGCTAAAAATAGATTCTTCGCAGATTTGATTATTTGATTTAGATCACATTTCATTTGGAACTAAATATGTTATGCATTATATTTTGCCAGTCTTTGGGCCTCACGGGATAGATTTTTAAGCTTTGTTAAACCTTCAATGAAACTGAGACATGATATTTTTTAAAAAGTTTTAAATTTCATTTTGGCTAATTGGTAACAACAGTTTTGAGAGAGATGGTGTGACCCAATTTAGTACTTAACAGTTACAGCCAAATTTTCAGTCCATTTTTCTCTTAGCTTAGTTGTGAATTTAATATGCTCCTTGCTATTTCCAATCCATACAGCTGTTTGGAGATGTATACTTCCTTGTTATAAAATAAAGCAACAAATTAAGACCCTTAAGGGAGAAAAATCACTATCCTGGCAGAAAATTGTCCATTAAGAATCATTACCAGACACCATTTGCAAGGGAGACTGATGAGGGAAGATTCCCAATCAGGTTTTAAAAACTCTAGCACTATCGCCACACACAGGCAAATACTGCTGCACCATTAATCTTCATTGAAACTGTTAGGATATTTGTCTAGGCTTGACCTAGACCAAACACTACAAACAGATTAGCTACAGAAAAGCACACAGTTCTCACCACATGTCAAGGCAGGTGGAATACTCGGTCGAGCCCAGGAGGACATCAGGAGGTCTATACCACAAGGTAACCACTTCATTGGAGTATGTGTGGCTAGGGACGGATTTTGCTCTTGCAAGACCTGTGGGTTATAGGAAACAGAAAGAAGTTCAGTGGGCATTAACAGAACAAGGGAATTTAGATTTGAATGTTTACAATTTTAAAAGGTCAAACATGATATTGTAATATGGAATCATGAATGAAATGCCAAAGTTAATAGAAAGGTTGGGAACAGCATATAGTGGTCTATTCGTTTTGAATATGTGCAAATAAACTATAAATCACTTATATTTCCCAAGAAAACACTGGCATCATGAATCTAATATAGAACCAGTAGAGTGAGCAAAGATTTCAAAAACTATTAGATGTTACAAGGAAGCCTAGAAATCTCCTGGACTTTCCAAAGTGTATTTCATGGGACTCTAGTTCGGAGGGTTATCAATAAGTGTTATGGGATAGGGTTCCAAAGTCAAATACCAATGAGAAAATCTAGATTTAAAGAGTTAAACAGGTTTTCACACTGGGAGCTTCTCGGTGTCCTTAATTTTTGTAGTGTCCTAATACGTTTGTTGTGAATTTCCCAGAAGAGCATATGGCACTTATTTCAAAAGATTGTTCAAGATGTTTCCAATGTTCTGCTAAACATTCATGAGAAAATGCTTATCTGGAAAGCTCAGATGAAAGCCACCTAAATAAATAATTATAAAGAAATAGTTGAATAAATCTGGTACATATAGATGAAATAATATAAGGCAAACTAAAATGTTTTCTAAGAATTTTTAAAAACTGGGGAATATGGTCACAATAATATATGTTAAGCGAAAATGTACATGCAATTTGCCATCATAACCATAAATATATATGCACAGAAAAAATGACTGGTAGAAAACAGATTTAAATGTCTTCAACATTTAGTTCCAGAATATGGGATTATGTGTCTTTTTAATTTACTGAATTATTCCAAGTTTTGTTCAATGAATATGTATTTCATCTTAAGAAAAATCACCAAAATCTATAGATGTTATTTTTTAAAAGAAAAAATTGGGGGGATATCTTTCTATCTGGATATGTTAATGCTTTGATGCTCAAAGCACATAGAAACTTTTCACAGCAAACCCACCATGACTTCATATTCCTTTTACTTTTCTGATTATTTAAATTTTTTGTAGTATTTAGCAACATGACTTTTCCCCTTAAACACTTGGCATTCCATTTTCTGTGCTATATGTAAATTTTTAAATCAATAGGACAGCTGGTGAGACAAAGAATTTCTAATTAATTCAATTACTGTTACACTCAGTTCTTTTCTACAACACAGTTTTTTATAATGCTGCAATAGAATATCATAAATTGGTTAACATTTATAAGTATTCCATATAAAAATGTATAGATTATACACACACAAGCATACACATATATTCCAAGTTTCCTGCAAGCGAAGGGTAAGACTATTTTTGATAAAAGATTTCTATAATAACCTCTATTTCTTTTCTCTCCAAGGTTTTGTCCCACTGCAAATGAAGCAAAAATCAACAACAGATAGGACAATTAGGATGGTAAAGTGTCTCCATAATTTGGTAATCCCATCAAAGAGTCTGGTCCCTTGAATGACCATGTTTCTGTATAGAAACCAAAGAGCTAAGCACAAGTCTGAAATAGGTTCTGACTCATTCCATATACTGTTGCCAAGTCAAATGGGAGGCAGAAAACATTCAGGCTGGATTCCCTTAGTTTCCCTGAGGCCCTGTTGCCAAAAAGCTAGGCCAGAGAGATAGGAGAATGGAAAAATCTGAGGTTTTCTCTGATAGCTCAGATGACCAGGTTAGTTATAGAAAATTGCAATATTCCCAGTTTTAAAGAGAAAACAAGGACTCAAACTAGAAATAGTATAAATCAAAATAGTTAGATGTGATGTCAAGCCAGTTGTAATGTTTAATCTGAATATGAATTTGTTGAACTGCTTAAATATTTCTGGAAAATTTAAATGGAAAAATCTATTTTTCTACATTATTTTGCTCCATCTCACATGTTTAGGTCAAGGACTACCCATTCTCCATTCCAACGGGGCACACAACATCCCCAGACCACAGCAAACACGAGGCCTTTCAATATCTAAATATTCAGTGTGTTAAGACTGTGGGTCTTAGAATGGTTTCCATGTAAATGACTGATATAGAATGAAGAATATTAAAATGTTTTTAAGGTACCTTCTTCTGCATTGCTTGAGAAAAACTCTTTCACCATCTCACTTTAATATAGTCAGTCAATTAAAACATTTTCTTGGGGAAAGTGTCCTGAAAATTGATGAACAAAAGGTTTTTACCCTAAAAATGTTTCTGCCTGGTTATAAAGATAAATAAATTCCATAACTTTTCAGGGAGGGAGCAAATTATTATAACAGTGACAAACAAACAAACAAGAAAGTATACCTTGGAGTATTAAGTCTATAATTACATTTTAAAAATATTTTGATAATGCCATTGCTATGTATTTACACAGTTCATCCATCAAAACATGCTTACTCATGCAAAATTTATTAAACTGCATCCTCCAGCCAAAGGAAAACTGTAGGTCAGGATTAATTAGCACAGCATGTGTGAAAGCCTTCTTTCTCTGTTCCTTGTCAGTTGCTATGGTTACACGACAGGAAGAGAGCTACACTACCTTTTAAAAAGGATGAAGTTCATGGGTTATTATCAAAACTTCTTATAGTCAATGTTTAGTTTGAATTAAAAGTCAAAAACACCATGAAGTGCTAACCAGATGACTACAGGTTACTGGTAAGCTGCTGCTTTTGCCGTGGGTGTGCACATGGGCGCATGGACCTGTGGGCATCTGAATGGTTCCCACAACAATTCAGTGTATCCGACTTTAAGGTGTTGTTATTTCTAACTAAATCAAAGAACCCAGAGCAGAGTAAGATTCCTGCTATTTAAGGCCCGCTCCCAATGATTCAAAGTTGGCAGCCCTGGTACTAGATAATCCTAGATTTCCAAAAGAGTTAAGAGGTTTTATAGTTTACCTCTTATCAATGAAGGAATTCCTTCATATCTCTATAAGATGGCTGCCCAACATCTACTGTGTCCCTGAGCCTGGTTCTACTCTCTGGTATGACAGACTCAATCAAGTGGCAGTGCTTCTGACATCTGTCTCAGCAGACCAGTCATTTAGCACCAACCAATGAAGAATCTTCAGGTCTTCTCTGGGTAGATCTCTCAGCTGCCTTGGACACTGCCAACCACTCTCCTTTTCAATTTAATTCCTTAAAGTCTCAGATACAGAAGAGTTAAAGGAACGACTTGATCTCTTCTCTTTCCAGGAATCTTCCCCTGTCCCTTCAATCCTGGTTTTGCCGAGGGATATATGTTCAAACCAGTGTTTTCTCAAATCTATATACTCTGTAGGGAAGTGCGGCTACTGTCATGCTTTTGACTATGATCCATAGGTGATTTCTCCCAAGACTTTTTATCTCCAGCTCTTACTTGTCCCTGACCTTCACACCTGGGTCTTTGCAATTCCCCACTAGACATAACCATGAGGATGTTCTACAGGCTCCTTCGACTCAACAATCTCCAACCAGAAGTTCCCTGTCCCCCTCAGTACCATTACTGCCAGGAATACTGCCTTAAGAGTTCAGGAGCATTCACATTTTAGTAGAAAGATGTTTTAGGTTCCAAAAAATGGCCAAAGTTTTTTTAGCCAAACAAGGATATATGTTAAGGCAATATTTTATTTTTCTCTGATTTTATTCAATTCTCCCTTAATTTTTAAAGAAAATAAATTATGCCAATTCCTCTAGATCCCAAAAGGCACAGATTTTTTAAATGTCTTACATTTTTTAATAACAGAAATGATCATAACCTTTTAATATAGATGTTCCAAGGAAGAAAGAAAATATTCAAATAACTACCTTCCATTTATGGGGAGATTTTTATTTTGAATTTTATATACAAGATAAAAACAATATACTTCACTTGGAAATATTGCTTTAAATGGAATTAATAGATGTGGGAAGACCAGTTATTCAGAATTCTTTGGCTGAACCCATATGACAAGTATGTTGTTGCTGCTAGAGGACTGGCCTTCCTATTAGGAGGCAAATCACATATGGCAAAACCAAATGCTTGATAGTAGTTCTGACACTCACTAGGTTAGTTGTGTCTCTTGGATAAAGCCGCGTAAACGCCCTGGCTTCAGTTCTGTTATCTGTAAAATCAGGGACAAGATCAGAAGTCAGCAAACTATGGCCCGTGGGCCTGCTGTTCTGTTTTTGAAAATAAAATTTGCTGGAACACAGCTACACTCCTTTGGCTACTTTTGTGCTTCAGCAGAATGAGTAGCTGACAAACACAGATTTGACCCCTAAGACTACTACCTGGCCCTTTAAGAAAAAGCTTGCTAATCCCCAGGGCGAGAAAAAGGAAATTTTAAGATCCAAGTCCTAACACTCGGCGATCCTAAGAAAAGATTACCCAAAACCTTGCTCATTAAATGTATGAAGATCATATATGCCTGTCCTTAAAAAGCACTTCAAATAAGTAATTCCACCTCAATGAGCCCATCGCATCACATCTGCATTAGCAGAGAAAGCAGAATAACTTTCAACAGAGTATATGCAAATATGTCATCATTTTCACAGTTCAGTGGTTTACATTTCACTTTCTACTTTCTGCTTCTCAGTTAATGAAACTCATAGTTATTATTCCAATGCTAGGTGACAACACTATATAGAAAACACATTTCAAAACCTAACTAAATTGGCAATTTCGATGAATTTCCATATCCATGCTGGCTCATTTCTGATTAAAAAAAATTTTTTTTTTTTAATTAAAGGTACTCGTAAGGTTAGTCATCAATAACAAGAACCCATCAGTGGACCATCCTCCCTTGCCAGACACTGCCCCTGCACTCGGGGGACTGCTGCTGCTCCCTTGGAGAATGTGACAGAGCTCTCCAGGCTGGGAATTCAGTATTCCCTCATTTATTGTGTGATTGTCCACCCACTATGACCATGCCCCATCCCAGTGGAGCTGCAACTCCTACTCTACAGCTCTATGGACTCACCCAAGTCACCTGGTGAGGAGATGATGATGGACAACAGCCATCCCAGGGAATGGAAAGAGTCTGCAGCTGCAGGCAGGATAATTCCATCCATCATATCCATGGGCTATGAGGCCCCTCTCACTTAGAGGTGGAGTAGACATCACTATCCCAAACTCCTCAGGATTGGGGGAAGAGCTATGGACTAGAGTGGACTCACTGGTATTCTGTTGTAGACATATTGTGATTCAAGCAATGGAAGAAATTATACCAGTGAGGTGGAGCCAGTGGCCACTGGACGTTTTCAGGGAAGGGAAGGGAAAAGCATTTGTAATAGATGGGCTTTTTCGGGACTTCGGAATTGTCCTGAGTGACATTACGACGACAAATATAGGCCACTTTACACCAGCATATACAATGCAGAACTGTGTGGGAGAGAGTGTGATATACAATGTGAACTATGGGACATGATTAGTGGCAAAGCCCCAGGATGTGTATATCCATTGCAGGTGATGTGCCACACTGATGAAAGATGTTTATGTGGGATGTTATGGGAGGTGTGGGAGGTGGGGAACATGGGAATCCCTGTAGTTTTTGTGTGGCTTTTGTGTAATCTAAGCATCTTTTAAAATATAAAATATAAAATATAAAATATAAAATATAAAATATAAAATATAAAAATAAATAAAACAAATAAATAAAATTAAAGGTAAAACATACTAAATATATTATAAGAGTCTAATCTTTAAATCGATACATTATTAAGTAAAATAAAATGGCCCTCTGCATTGGATATTGCCTTGGGGAAGACCCCTTTCCCAAAAGGCTTTTCCAGAGACAAAAACAATTGACCTGCAGGAATTTTCCAAGAAAACAGAACACACCCTACAGGGTACCTGATAAGCAATACCTGGTGAGAAAACTAGTTTTGAACCAGTAAAGAGAGCATACTATACTAATCAATGTATATATACTTCCCACTTTGTAAGACCCTACCCCTCCAAGTAAAATGGAAACAATGTCTATCAATCAGAACATTTCCTCACTTGCTTCTGTGTTGGCCCCATATAGATGAGTTTCCCCTTCCCACCCCCTTGGTGGAGCTCCCTTCTACTTTCTAATGGGATGCTGCCCAATTCATGAATCGCCCATTAAAGCTGTGAGATCATGGACAGCATGAAAAAGTTTCTCTTCCACCACATAATATAACCTTACTTTTAGGCCATTTGCTTGTATTTATGTACGAATATATACCCCAAAACATTATATTAGTATGTACCTACAGGTATCATACCTACAGGTATGATAAAGAGACAATATTAACAGAAATAATCACAACTATAATTAGATCAGTTAAGAAAGAATAATTATGATTTTATGCCAGAGGTCTGCTTTGCACTTGACAGGAAAGAAGCCAATTTATAAGGATGAAATAATTATACATCATAGTACTTGAAATGACAACATATACCCTAGTTAGTGTACCAATTTCTTTAGCTTTTAAGAGAAATAAATTAGAGTGAGTGTTCCTCTGAGAGGCGTATAAATCATTTCCATTTCTTTCCTACATAACCTAAAAATTAAACAAACAAACAAACAATATATCCTTACCTGGTCTTATTACAGATAATACTAAAATATGAAAACATGTATATATGGTAGTAAAACCTAGAATATGATTATTAGTATTCCAACGTAAGACAAAGAAAAGGAATGCTCAGAGGAACTAAGGTAACGCAGTGGTAAGTGACCGTGTGAGGATTTGAACATAGGCAGTGGAACTAGAGGTTATACTTGGCCTCTGTAACTCCTTCCCCAGGCAGACTGGGAATAATGCCTATGGGCTCTAGCTGCGTGGTGGGTTAGACTGAGAGGGTTCAAAGTCCAGAATAGTGACAGATTAGTCTGGTGAGAAAAGGAGGGCGAGGGACTGAGGGAAGGGAGGCGAGGAGATAGGAAAGGGAAGTGATGAGGAAACACAAGCTGGGTCTATCCGAAGGAGGCTCCAAACACATGAGCACACTAGAGAGGATGACTGAAGTCTAGAGAGCTTTCACACAACAATCAGACAAAAAGCCCTCAGGGAAAGCAGGACTTTGATGAGGAAGTATTCGGGAGAAATGCTAGGGGACCTTCAGGGCAAGGTCTGGTGGCTGAAATGAGAACGCTTTTCACTTTGTTTTAAAGTGGAAAATGGGGTAAGGCCAGAAATGGAGTACTTAGCTAGAAGACTGTGATGCTTTGGAGGGTGACAATTAGAAACTGACACTGTTGAAAAATAAAAGATCTATTTGTCTTATAGGACCCTCAGGGCCTTTTTTTTTCAGACACCCCAAACCAGGGTATGGTCAAAGCTAAACTGAAGGGCATGTAATAAATAAAACAGAAAGAAAAAGCTCTTCGAGATGCCTTGACTAAAGCGAATTTTTAATAAGTTCCATGAGATGAAAATAGGCAACAGGTCCTTTCAAAAACTGAACTAAGAGGAATTCATCTTTTTACAACAGTAAATGCTCATATGAATTAGTGCAAATTAATGAGGCAATTATTGAGACAATTCAAGGAAAAAACGTTTGAGTCATACTGAATATTATAATACTGTTTTATTTTATGGTTGCTGCCCAATTTTTCTGAGTTATTTTCTCCTGTGCTTTTTTTTTTTTAACCGGGAGGTCCTAGGGATCAAACCCGGGTCCCTCCATATGGGAGACGGACGCCCAACCATTTGAGCCACATCCGTCCCCCTCTCCTATGCTTTTAGTTTTTTGTTTTGTTTTCTTTTTCCTTTTCTCTTGTCAAAATCTTTGGGCTAAGTTATATTTTTGGGTCTTGTCACTGATTCCAGACATAATAATTAAAAGAAAATATCTACTGAAAGACATATACATGCTCACTTTGATAATTTCCAAACATATTTTGTGACTCATTGTGACAATCTTGGGTTACCTGTACCTGGTGTTGGGCAATGCTCATGCAGTAAATAAATGTCACAACTTCAATTCTCCAAAAGGAGGTACATTGAGCACTTGGGGAATATTTTCAAGAACAAATTAATTCCATGAAACAAATGAACATCGTAATCACTGCACAGAAGAGTCACAGAGCTTTCTTGCTGGAAGGATCTAAGACAGTCTGTAAATTCCATAATATCATTCCCTTTAAATGAGAAAGAATTTGAGGCCCAAAATTCTTTCCATCCTGCCTCCGCTGCTTCTAATCCCTTCCCTTCTTTCTGTCTTCACTGCCACTTCAGTCCCTCAAACTTACTCTTCTGTGTCTTGGATCTTAGAAAGAGCTCCTACCTGGTCTCCCAGCCTTGAAGTTTGCTTTTCCTATTCCTTTTCCTCTGTCTGTTGAAGAGACAGTTCCTGTAAGTAAGTGGTAGAGTCAGGCAGGACCACCACTTACAGGTTGTATGATTTGGGGCAAGTGACAATCTAGCTGAGTTTCTGTTGCTTCATCTATGAAATGCGTACAGTAAGTCTGCTGGATGTTATCTATCCGCCCCTCGACATACATTCTCTACTCTTCCTCAACAAGTTCTATGCCCCCCAGAGGCTGAACTTTATGGACCTATAATAACAGAGTTGCTGGTCCTGCCTAGAGTTGAGTTTTGGCCAATGGCACGTGCTGACCAAAGACCAAAGGGAAGGAGAAAAGTGAGGTCAGTATACTCGTTTCCCTGGTTCCTCCCCAGCTGGGCAGGAAAAGTCCTTTCTTGAAGACTGCAGCCCTTGTGAGGCAGGTTGGGATAAGGAACTGGGAAGGGGTGTTCAAGAGCATAAAAGATCCTCTGGGCTTTATCCTGAAGGCCAAACTCCAAGGACTAAAAGTCCCTGCTTCCTACTCCAACCTTGTTTCTTCCCCTCCTTTCTACATTTTAGTCAACTGTTATCACCCCATCAAGCCACCTATAATTATCTTGTCTCACTTTAGTTGCTTAGCACAAAATGGTCTTACATTCTGGAATGTCTTACTCAACTGATCAACTCTTATATACCCTTCAAGACAATACTCCCTCACTTGCCCTTCCCTTACTGGTCTAGTTAATGAGGCTTCCTCCTATTGACGTGAACCCCTGCTGCTTTCCTTGATGTCCCAAGTCATTCATTCACTTGCCAACCCCTCACCTGTCCCACCTAAGACTGCAGATCCTCTGAAGGCAGGACCCTGCTTGCCTTTGCACCCCCAGCTCCTGGCATGGGTCTGGCCCACAGTGAATCTATTGATGAACTGACACAGAGCAAGAAGAGTCCCCTAGTTTAGTGTGAAGCTCAAGATCACTGTCCCCTTAGTGGGTCGCATGTGTTTGCTACCCTGGGTGGGAGACCCACCCCCACCTTAACCAAATCACCTCTGCTTTCACCTGTATTACACCTTGGGCTTTTGTGTAAGGTTTCAATAGAAAACATGGACCTCAATTTTTAAATGTGAAAAACCACTAATATAAATAAATGTAAATCACAAAAAAGCTCAGGATCTATTCGTTTGGTAAGAAGTTACCCCAAAACATACATAAAATACTTAATCCCTTTATTGTGCTCACTTATATTTTAAATAAAATACAAAAAGATATCATACCATAAGGCTATTAACATACATGCTACTGGTTCTTACTAATATAAATGAAGGATCACTTTCCTGACAAATTCCATGACTTTTCAAAATTTTTGTAATAAAATATTTAAAATTTAGATAGATGAAACCTCAAGAAATAATCAATCTCTCCTCCAAACTCATATTACTTTTTTTTTTCTTATTTTTTTTTTAATGTATTACATCTTGTTCTCTGTTCAGCTCACTTGGCAGTCAGCATATACAATAACTTTTACTCATATTTTTATCTCTATGTTTACCTTTCCAACTGTACTATAAGCTCCCTAAAAACAATGAACACTTCTTAAAATCACCTCATTTCCTGCCACCACTCCCCACCCCCTTTCTGCATCCTTATGTAACAGCGGATCTTGCATAAAATGTAGTTAGTAGCCCTGCACGGCGTGGTTGGCTGACCCAGCGAGCACGGGCAGCAAGGGGGGGATAAATGAATAAATAAATAAAATCTTTATAAAAAAAAAAAAAAAAAAAAAAACCTACATTTAAAAAAAAAAAATGTAGTTAGTAATCAGTAGATAAGACTAAGATTGTCTAAAGTACTTTCAGAAAAGGGATCAATTTTTCTCTGCTTACTGGGATCCCAGACTAAGAACTGCAATATTGAGATGTGTTAACCCAGTTTCAAACCCAACTATAACAATATCAACTATAACAATATGTGACTCTGCATGACACCTTAGCTACCTCCCAAAAGTTAATTTAAATATAGGAAGGGGTATGCCTAGTGCCAAGATTTAAAATACAAAAAAAAAAGAAAAAAAACTTTGATAGGCAGATGCACAAAAACACAAGTTCCCAGCTGTTTGGGTTTACTGAAAAAAGAGACTTGAACTTACCTTTGATGCTGACTGCCCCTGTGTTCTAGCAAAGCCAACTTAATGGTAATTTCTGTTATGGAAATATAAAGCATGTCCCTACCCACTGCTCTGTGGCAATTTTTTAAATTAACCTGCATCTCGAGGAAAGGGTTTAATGTAGTCCGGGTCGTGTATTGGCAGAGCCGTTTCTCAGGCCAGGTGGCTTCTTCAGGGAAGAAGTTTCTTCCCTTGAGGAACATAGAGACTACACAGCAATGTTCCCCAGTCCTTAATCAGAAGTCTTCAGGAACCCAGAGCACTGACCAAAAATGCCCAACTTGCAGTAACATCTAAGCCACCCCAAGAGTACTGATATTGGACTGTTTGCTGTGTTCTCATATAAATATCAACAACTGCTCTGATTGTCCATTGGGGCTTGAGGGCAAAGTGCCTAGTGCGGTGGCTGGAGGTAGAGGATGACCCCCAAAAAATGTAAAATTAGAGCTCCCAGGGGCCATAGGTTCTCCTGGGGGGAGATTTCCTCTTTCTGGTAGAATCCTCTAGAGTGCATTCCCACTGGGGAGAGAGAAGCCAGTCCCAGTCAGAGAACTACGAGCAGGAGCTAAACAGAGAGGACCCTTCTCCCAGCACTGAGGACGGGCCCCAGGTGCTGAGCATGCACACTTCAGGGAGAAATACGCATTACTCCTGTGCTGCTCCGACCTGCCCTGCCCTTCCACAAACGCCCAAGCTTCATAAAATCTTGTCCCAACGACAGGCTGGGGCTGGCCACATTATAAAGCCTAAGAAAAGGGCCTGTTTTGCCCTTGAGCAGATGGCAAAGGAGACCAGAATGGCCGTGGCAGTGGAAAGAACCAGCTGTGCAACAGGGTCATCATTAGAGGCACTTTCAGGGTGGCACCAAAAGGACCCGCAGAGTCTAGGAGCAAGAGATGTCAGTTTCTGACACACACAATATAGCACCTGGAGCACCCATGTGAATAAGCGGAGCCTATGCTCAGGGGACCCGACATCCTGTGGGCATCACCATAAAGGGAGAAGGCCATAAAGACATCTCCAGCAAGGGGGCATAGCAAAGACCTGAGGCAGGAGCAGACCGGGCATGTCACAGGGTGGTGTGCAGTGCACCCCGCAGGCCCGGCTTTGCTGTACCCATGCCTCCACGCATCCTCTTAGTGTGTCCTTCTCTGCCACTACCCATATTTAATTCTAATTCCAACCCACCCTCAAGTTCTTCCCTGGCCTCTGAGCCATAAGTCAATGCCCCCTGTTGTGGACTTCCAAAAGATTCATCTGTGCCTCTGTTCTGAGCCTAGCACTTCTACCTGGAAGCACCACAGTCACCAAAGAGGCTGCATCCGAGTCTTAAAAGCCCCCTGGCACCAGCACAGGGCCTAGAATGAGTTATTTGCTCAACTGAGTTGATGGGCTGAACTGAACTTGGAAGTCCCTGGTTGTGTTTCAGAAGTTTCAGGGTGATCAATGGCAACTTTATTCTTAGGTGCTTATTCTATATGATACACACAAAGAATTAGATTCATGGTTATTCATTGCGACATTTATAGCAAAAGACTAAAAATAATCTCAAATTCCAGTACAGAACAAGTTAATAAATTATGGCAGCCAATGAGGCCAATAAATCTATATGTACTAACACAGAACCAACTATAATGTATTGTTAAGGGAAAAAGCAAAATAAAGAGTAGAAAGTATATTATGTACTATTTGCATAAAATATGTGACTATATATGTATATAAAATCTATGGAAAGATACATAAAAACCTAATAAAAGTAACTGTCTATGAGGAAAGGAACAAGGAAACAGGAGAGAGATGGAAACTTAATTTTTACTATATCCACATTTTCTACTCTGAAATGCCTACTACTGTGTACTCATATTACCCACTGGAAAAAAAAAAAAAAGTTTTTAAAAGAGAGAAAGAAAAAAAGGTCAAATAAGTTCTCACCCAGCCTGGTGCAGCCTCAGTGTCAACAGGGCTCCAGCCTTAGCTTTTATACTATGGGTCCTGAAATAGTCATCTCTTCTACATGACAGATTTTCCTGGCACGGCAGGGAAGCTGGAGGCTGGCAACAGTGAGTTCATTACTGGGTGGAGCAGGCTGAAATACACTATTCTTTAAATATTCTCACCACTACAACCAAGCTGCCTTCTACAGCTGAGGCTTGTCTACATAATAGCCAGTTTAGCTACAATGACCTGGGATAAGCTTGCAAGAGCAATATGAATCATAGGGAAATTCTGAAGTTGTTTTTTTTTAAAGTTCCTTAAAGGGAAACTTGCTTGCAGTATAACACTTATAATAGACTTTCCTAAGGTGAGGCTGTCAAACTGCCTAAGTAACTGTAACTCTTTATAAATTTAATTTTTAAAATTCATACAATGACTTTCATTTTTACATCTAACTTAACTATATAAAGGCATGTTGCTCTAAATAACTAAAGACCAATGGGCATAGAATAATACTGGATAGATTTTCATAAGTTCAAACTAAAAATCGACAACCTGACAATCCATTATTCCTCACTTGTCAGCAAACATCTCACATGCTAAGTTTTAGAGGACCAAGAGTACTCGCAAGACAGAATTCCCAGAAGGCTGCCACAGTTTTAAAAGAGCTGTCAGAAAGGAAGTGTAAACTCATCTTATGCTATACTAGACAACTGTCTTATCCGTTAAGAATTACAGACAGAAACAAACATCTGAAGCACATGTCCTAGTTTTTAAGAATCTGTTGAATATGCTTTATATATCCCCATCTTGTCAGTCCAAATATCTTGTCCTTCAAGGCATTTATCTTCTCCAATAAAGATTTATTTGAAATCTTACAATGTAGTTGAAGACATCTTAAATTTAGAAACTTTCTTCAAATTAAATTGAGTTCCAGAATCACAAAGTGCTCTCTACTTTGCTACCTACCCTTTTATTGATCCCATTGTTTCCTTCATTAAATATTTCATTAAAGGAGCAAAAAGAGAAGCTGTACTTGAAATACATATTTAGAAATTAATTAAAATCTAGTACATGTAGATTAATTAATTTCTGAAATCACAAGAGTATATTAAAATCTCAAAATAAGAAACATGGGCATTAAATTGCTTTAAATCTATTATTTAGCTTTTAAAGAAGACACTCTATCAAATGCTGTGAATAAATGTAGTGTAGGCAGTCTCCATTTCTAAAAATAGATTTCAAGGGAATTAATCCTCAAAACAAAACAAAAAAAACTCACAAGTTTTTAAAAAGATACCCTTTCAACTATCAATCGTTTTCTATAAACCTTTCTTATTTTACTTATTGGCAATTATAAGCATTTCTCACTTTTAAGTCAAAGGATAAGCCAATTAATAAAAAACTTTTAAAAAATACATTTTTTCTATGTTAGCATTCACTCTTTGTAATGTTACTAACATGAAGTCACAAATTATGCTTACTTTCTATAAAAAGTAGTTAACTTTACCTGGTGCCTATGATAAGCCCATTTTTCAGTATCTGCGTGAAGTAGTAAGTTTGGGCTGAGATTTTATTAGATTACTAGGTTTGACTCCAATTATGGTTTGGTAAAAAGAATCCAAAGATTATAATATTATCAAGCTGTACTTTGGATGAGAGAAGAAATGCATATGACAAAGGCCACAAGTACAGATGTTAGAACTTCAATAGGTAAAAAGTGCCCCAACCACAGCCTGCTCTTCGGTGTGCTCATTAGTCAAATGGGTGGTACTATTCTCCCACGAGTCCCCAAGTCCTCAGGATTCATCGGATTGTAAATTGTGTTGTATGTAAAATATACTGCAATAAATACACTAAAACATACCATTTGAAGTTAAATTTACCTCATTTTTATAGCTGGATTATAAATGTCTTAAAATTGAGAAGTATTAGACGAACTTAATAAGGAAAATAAGCTGATGGCTTAATTTATGTCATTTTTGATAGGAATGTTTGTACAAATTTACACGAATTATAAAACAAAACAATGTTGAATAAGGAAAAAGAATTCTTAAC
Source organism: Tolypeutes matacus (assembly GCA_026826555.1). Classification (NCBI taxonomy): domain Eukaryota; kingdom Metazoa; phylum Chordata; class Mammalia; order Cingulata; family Chlamyphoridae; genus Tolypeutes; species Tolypeutes matacus. Next base: position 42,915,040 of record JAKSZT010053770.1, on the reverse strand, counting down.
TATCATTTGTAATTCTCTACACTCTGATTTACTAAAAAAATTAATTTAATTTATATGGGAGACTCAATATGAGTTTTCCTCTCTAGGGTGATACATGGAAAAACGGGCCAGCAATTTTTTGTAATGAAGACTATTTTCTCTTCCTGAGGGCACCCAAACTGAATTTTCAAAATCTAAAGGTTCAAACAATTATTCAGCTTTAGATACAAATTAAAAACTAAAGCAACGATCATTTGGCCAGCTTGAACAAATCGACTAGGAGAACCTGATAACGACAATGAGTTCAAAGGAAAAACAGAAATAGAAGCATTAATATAGAAAACCACCCAGGTTTTTCGCATAAGTTTTCCCTTCATTAAAAATCTGAGTAGCCGTGTTTTAGGTCTATTGAGATAAGAGGAAGCAAAAGACCTTTTCATGCTAGCATACAATTTTACTGGATTTCAATATAAAGTTTGTGAAAACTTTTTGGAAAAATATTTGTCCATTTCTCACTGCATTTATCATATTTCACATAAATCTCCACTTTGCTACCAACTCTATTTGAGATAATTAATAAGCTGGTGAATGCTTGGTGAGAAAATCCACGAGATTAGTACAATCATATAGCCTTAAAAAGCAATATATGTTTTTTTTCCCGCAAAGCAAGTTACATTTTTTAAAGTAAAATATAAGCCAATATGCAAGTATACAGAGAAGGTTGTGAGACATGGTATTGGGCTATACTAGGGAAGGAGAGTACTAGGTAACATTTATTTTCTTCTTTATGATTATCTGTAACCTCTATTTTTAAACAAAGAAGATACATTCCTCATATAATTTTAAAAGTTAATATATGAAAAAATATAAAAAATGTTGCTGATCTGTTAGTAGAAAAAGTAGCCTCCAAGCTATGAAAGGCAAACTGCCATTATGTGAAGATGTGTATGCATGTAACAAGGGATTGAAGGCATTTAGAAACTATTAAAACATTTGCTACAATTAGGTTCACAAGATTATGTGTAAATGCTTTTAGAATTTTTTATATTGTCTTATTCACAATATTTTAAACAATATTTACATACTAAGAAATAAGGAAGGGATTATATATTCTCCTCTATTGTAATGTAAAGATGCTTTTCAAGGTTTTCCTTGAATTTACATTTAAATTGACATTTTCTGAAAGCATTACAACATCTTCATCCTTTCTCTATATTACAGTCATTGGAATGATTACACTAAGAAACCATTTAAAATCTCCATTCCATATAAGTCTGGAAGTCACCAAAATTTTATATTTGTTGGGTTTCATTAATTTTTCATGGACAAGCAGAAGTTTACTTTGAAGTTGGCCAAAGTATTTTTAAGAAAATGACCGCAAACTCCATAAACATATGGTAGGGAATGAAATAAATTTATGTAAGAGAATAAATTGAAACTTAGAACTTAAAGCTTAGGGTGTCTTTTTTTTTTTTTTAATTTTAGAGAAAATTAAATTAATCATTTAAGTGATTTCTCCAAAATCAAATAGCTAATTACTGACAAAGACACCTGTCTCCTGGTACCGTGCTGTTTCACTAAAATTCACTGCTAAATGAGCCTGCCTCTTTGCCACTGTCTCTGCCCAGAGGAAAAGCTTCCAGATAAGACACTCATTTCCTAGTTTTTCAGCCCACTCTGCTACAAGCCTTGGCTTTTGTTCTTCCAGGAGACTGGTAAACCGGACCAGGACGTGCTCTCTCAGCCTCAGCCTCCCCAGATCTGCCAACTGGCTCTGTGCATGGCAAACTGCAGGTTGCAGGCACCTGGATCTTCACCCTGCCTCAGCCCTGTGGGTTTACCTGGACAGGAAGTGGACCTGGCCCAGGATCTGCCTGACTGGCAGCAGGTTCTAGCTGACTGGAGGCCAGGAAAATGAGTTCTGAAATCTTCTCCTGCTCTAGCCCTCCAGTCACCGGGCCTCCCCAGCACTGGCTGCTCACTGAATGCTCTTGATGGAAGGTGGAGAGGTGGAGAGACTGCAATGGGGAGTAGGGGAAGGGGGAGAGGGACGTAGGTGGAAACAAACCTGCCTAGTAGCATGCAGGCTAAACTGCCTAGTAGCCTGCAGGCTAAACAAGACTAGAGCAAGTGGACCATGAGATCCACAGCTGCTTCACAGTTACTTCGGAAACAGGTTGAGGATAAATAAATAGCAATAACTATAACCAAATAGTTGCCATCTGTGGCTATTGTCGCCACTTAATTGATATTTAATCTACTTTTTTGCTTTGCTGCCCATATTTTCACCAACATCACTTCTCTTGACAAACTATAAAAGCTTTGTCCTCTGGCATGTTACAAGTAGAGGGATCATGAAATATTACCATTCCTAAACCTACCTACCTTTCCTCATACTGGGCCCTGCCCTTGCCCCAGAACCCTCATAACATCACACTCATCCTTTGAAAGACTTTTTTAGGTCTTCCCCTCTGAATCTCCCAGGCAAAAGTGCGGTGCCCTTTTCTGGGGTTCCATTCTGTACAGAGACATCACTTGTCTTAAAATACTATAATTTGTAGTATAGATGGTCTGTTTCTTCGGTGAGCTGCTTGCTTAACTTCTCAACATTCTATTTCATTATCTGAAAGAGGAGCTTTGTGAGAGGATGAAGTAAGGGATGAGAAGCACAGTGCTCAATCCAGTGTCTGACAGGAGTGTCAATAAAGCTTACTAAGCATCATCATCATCATCATCAATACCCTTTACAAACCATGACACCATAGCATAGTGCTTGACATGGAATGGATGCTCATTTAACTCTTATTCTTTATGGAATATCATATCACACAATATGATCACCCTGAGATAATTGCACAGTAATTTTTACACTCACAGTGGCTGGCAGACTCTAAGGTGGTTCTCATGACAACCCCCCCAGGTGGGTATTCATGCTTTTGTGTAATCTCCTCCCCTAGAGTGTGGATGGGACCTGTTACTTGCTTCAAACCAATAGAACACACAAAAGTGATGGGATATCATTGCTGTGATGAGGTTATATAAGATCTTAACTTCTGTCTTGCTGCAGACTCTCTCTCAGCCAAGGCTGGCATGCTTTGATGAAGCCAGAGCCATGCTGGAGAGGTCCACATGACAAGCAAATGAGTTCTACCAACAATCACCTGAGCCTGGAAGCATGTTCTTCAGTTCAGCCTTCAGATAAGATGAGAGGGCAAGACCAGGCTGACATCTTGATGCAACCTTGAGAGAGATCTTGAAGCAGAGGCCTGAGCTAAGCCACTCCCAGATTCCAGATCCACTCAAACTATGGGATAATAAATGTGTGTTGTTTTAAACTGCCAAATCTGTGGTAATTTGTCGCACACCAATAGATAATTAATAAACTGACATTTCCCCAATTTCTGTTCACAGGGTCAAAAATTTGTCCTTAATCAAATATATTTGGAAGGTGCAGTGTCAGATATTTTTTCAACTGCATAAAGTCACAGAGCCTTTCATTACTAGCTAATGGCACTGTGATTCCACAGAAGCTGGAAAGGCATAAGAATGCAGCTCACCCTAAACTGATTTGACAAAGGAAATTTTTACAAAATTCCTTTTCATTGATGTGACTTTTCCTATCTACAGAGGCAGTAAAAGAACTAGCAATCAGAAGTTGGCTCTGAATATATCACAGAAAAGAAGGTAGGAGGACTGTAAAAAGGGGACAAAAGCCACTTGAGCAACTGGGGAAGGGGGTCATCTGGTTTCTCCCCAAAATAATTCAAGGATGAAATAGTTGTGCTTCAAATATTTTTCTAGTCATTTCTTGTTTGTTTGTTTTTAGCTCACTAAATATAACAAGTATGATGTTTTTATTTGCAAAACAAATTATACGTTGTGTTTCTCAACAAAATAACTTAGAGCTACGAAGAAAACAGTGGTTCTTATCCTTTCCTGCCCTCTCCGTCTCCCACCCCAGCAGAGGTTTATGCCCCTCGCATGGGCAATGCTGTGATGTCAGTAAGCTGGGACGAGCGCCCGGCTTCACATTATATACTTCACCTTTTTGAAAAAAGGTTTTGGGTTTCGTTTTAGTTTTTTAATGTCTTCATGATTTCCAGAAAGTTTAGATTTTCTGGCAAGGAAAGGGAAAGTTGGGATACACTAGGCTGTTTCCCTGTCTTCAACTTCTGTGTTTTCAATTTATAGATAACCCTAGAGGGTAGGTGGGGGAAAGTGCTATTTATTCTGGTGTTCACTTAGTGATTCGAAGACAATTTCAGATTTGCAGAAAAGTTTCTCAGCTTACCAGGTGTGTTTAAAAGTAATTTGATACTATGTGTGAATTTTGATATCACTAATTACTGGTCTAAATTTTACTACTGAGAGAGTTAATAAAAGCTCATAGTAATCCCCATTGATAAACTGCGGGATAGTACCTCATCCATGCTATTCATTTTTAAAAGTTCACTGACCATAATAAAAAGCAGAATTACTTGAAGAGTGTTCATATTGTTATTTAAAGGATATAAAAGAACTCATATGATCATAAGATGATTGAAAAATGAATTATCTTCAAGCTTACAGAATCAGCAGAAATGTCAGTGTTAAAAAAACAATCTGATGCCCAAGTGGAACACAAAGCAAGGCTCTCATATTAAAAAGGGAGTAATGAGACCTGTGCTATCTACTTCACAGGGTTGTAAGAATAAAATGCAATAATAGCTATGAAAGCACCTGATCAACTCTGAAGGACTATTATTGTCATTACAAATGACAGAGGTTTGAATCAGTTAGATTTCCTAAAAGCAATCTAATGTCAAGTGCTTCAGATTAAATGTTTTAATGAGTCAGCAACTAAAATGCTTCCAAATGTTGAATTCAATATTCAAAATTAAGGATGCTCTTAGTCACTGAAGTCCAGAACGATGTACACCTCATGTGCTGTCAAAATGCTCATTCTTAGTTTCAATACTGCCAGCAGAGATGCCCAACAAACAACAGACATGCCACTCACATAGGAGGTAAAAAAACACAAACCTTTCTTAAACTTAAGAAATGACTCAGTTTGCTGTCCATAACAAAGACTGACAAAATGTAAGGTACTGTTCTTTTTATAGGAATGAAGAATACTTGCTATAAAGCACTTGGTTTATTAATTAGAAATGGAATCTACATTCCACCATTATCACAAATCATCCATTCTGAGTAACTAACACACTTAAAAAAAAAAAAAAAAAAGATTATAAGCGTATACCTTAATTTATGCATATTACTAGTTATAGGCCTTTCCTCTTGAGATTTTAAAGACTGGTCAAATGGACTTTGATATCAATCTAATTTCAGTGACACTGCCACAAAGGCCCTAGAAAAAGAGATATAGTGATCCTATGTTCTTTTCTTGTACACTATTTTCACTGTCTTACAGAGCATCAAGCCTCTAAAGACTCTTATAAATCAATATACTATTTTACATTTAGATTTCTGAGTTATGTGAAATACCTGCAGCAAAATCCACTCCTAAGAGACCAAAAACATTGATACTGGACAGCAGGTGTGCTCATTTTATGTGAGGGCTAATTCATTTTTTAAATTAAAGTGTACACTAAGGTATAATTATATTTTTCCTTCCAGACTGACTTTTCATCTGCTTCACAAGATTGTCTTATCTAACATCTCTCTCCTAATAAAAATCTTTGGCAAAAGCATGTACTCATTGTTTACGAAAAGAAACCATATAATACCATGGATTTGCAGGTACTTACCAAAATATTCTGCATTTTAAAGGAAGTACCATAATGGAGAATTTTATTCTCAAAGCATGACAATAGTGATAGAAATCTACTATATACATTTTTCTCACAAGAATGATTACTTTTATTAAATTATCCTTACTGCTTTTAACAGAGAAGCTGAAATTAACGGCACTGTGGTAGATATCAGTTTACGATCTGAACTACAAACATCAGAAAGATAACACTGATTTGTAGACAATTATTTTTTAAATCCTACATAGTTTAATACTACTACTTTAAAACAGAGAAATAATTTCCATAAAATATGCAGATAATGATTTAAAAACAAGACCATTTCTAAAGGCTTCATTATTTCTCAGGGGCATCTCTGTATAAAACATTAACTAATATTCAAAATAGTGACTGCAAGCCTGTAAGGAAAGTTTAGATTAGGAATTCAGGAACCATGTTTCCTTGATTTATGACTATATACTCAGCCACTAGCACAATGAGAGACATATAGTAGGCACTCACAAAAATTCCAGATCCTCTGTTCAAGAAGGCAAGATGTATGTTACCCATTTTAGGAAAAAAGTTATATTAAAAATAAATAATATTTTAATAATAAAAGTGACATTTACAGGGACTTTCTTATAAGCCAGGCACTGTTTTAATTATTTTTTAACTCTTTTATTTTTTTAATTTAAAAAAATTTTTTATATATATTTTAAGAGGTGATTAGATTACCTAAATATTACACGGAACCTACAGGGATTCCCATGTTCCCCACCTCCCACACCTTCCACCTTATCCCACACAAACATCTCCCACAAGTGTGGCCCATCACCCTCAATGGACTTACACATCCTGGGGCCTTGCCATCAACCATAGACCACAGTTCACATCATAGACCACACTCTCTCCCACACAGTTCTGAATGGTGTGTGCTGATTTAAAATGGCCTACATCCATTCTCACAACGACACTCAGGACAACCCCCAAGTCCCGAAAAAGCGCCTGTGTTTCAACTGCACATCCCCTCCCTGCCCCGAAAGTGTCCAGTGGCCACTGGTTCTATCTTACTGGTTATAATTTCTTCCATTGCTAGAATCATCATATGTGTACAACAGAATACAATTAAATTCACTCCAGTCCATAGTTCTTCCCCCAATCCAGAGGGGACTGGGATGGTGATGTCCACTCCACCTCCAAGTGGCTTCTATCCCATGGATATGGTGGGTGGGATGATCCTGCCTGCAGATGCAGGCCCTCTCCATTCCCTGGGATGGCCGCTGTCCATCGTTGTCTCCTTGCCAAGTGACTTGGATGAGTCCATTGAGCTGTAGGGTAGGAGTTGCAGCTCCACCGAGATTCCACGCACACCTGGCACATAGGTATGCCAGAGGCTCCAGTCTCTGGAAGTATAACTAAAAAATCGAGCATCACATATAGGTTTGAATAGAAGGGACTGATGAACCATGTGCAAGGAGGACTTATTTGAGTCCAATTCTGTCATTCTCAGGAGCACAGATTCCAAAATAGAGCCCACTGATAAGGCATCAGTCTCTGGGGCTATCCCCCCTTATATAGGACCTGGGTGTTTCCAGAGCTCTCAGGAGCCCCTCTGTGTGGGGTGATATGCACTTTGGTGTTCTATGAGCTCCTACTGAGGTGTGTGTAAGTGTTACCGTGGGATGACCTCCCGACTCTCTTTGAAGTCTCTTGGCCACTTGAACTCATTTGTCTTTACCTTTTCCCCCTTTTATTCAAGGTCTTTTTCCAGTTCTGTTGCCAGTTGGCACTTGGTATTAATCCCTCGTTGCCAGGGAGGCTCATCCCCGGGAGTCATGTCCCACGTTGGGGGGAAGGTAATGCATTCATATGCTGAGTTTGGCTTAGAGAGAGGCCACATTTGAGCAACAAGGAGGCTCTCAGGTGGCAACCCTTAGGCACCTCATAACAGTAAGCTAAGTTTCAGTTACAAGAGCAAAGACTCATAAGGGTAGTCATCAATAACAAGAACTCATCAGTGGGCCCTCCTCTTTTGAGACACTGTCCCTGCACGCAGAGACTGTTGCTGCTCCCTTGGAGAATGTGGCAGAGCTCTCCAGGCTAGGAATTCAGATTCCCTCATTTATTGAGTGATTGTCCACCCACCGTGACCATGCCCCATCCTTTGATCTTTTGAATCTTTTTTTTTTTAACTTTATTTTGTACATTTAATAATTGAAAATATAAACAATTAAAAACTAAAAAGTAAACACAGATGAATAAATATATACATTTCTCAATTAAATGTAAAGGATACATATAATTTTTTTTTTAATCAAACAATATGTTACACAATGTATTTGGTTCATAGTAACACATTCATACAGTATTTGTCCTTTTGTTTCTGGCTTGCTTCACTCAACATAATGTCCTCCAGGTTCATCCATGCTGTGATATGCTTTACAACTTCATTTCTTCTTTCAGCTGCATAATATTCCAACGTGTGAAGACCACAGTTTGTCTAACCATTCATCTGTTGATGAACACCTGGGTTGTTTCCAACTTTTGGCAATGGTGAATAATGTTGCTATGAACATCGGTGTGCAGATGTCTGTTTGTGTCATTGCTCTCAGTTCTTCTGGGTATATACCCAGTAGTGGTATTGCAGGGTCACGTGGCAAGTCTATATTCAACTTCTTTAGGAACTGCCAAACAGTCCTCCATAGTGGTTGTACCATTCTGCATTCCCATCAACAATGAAGAAGTGTTCCTATCTCTCCACATCCTCTCCAACACTTGTAGTTCTCTGTCTTTTTAATAGTGGCCATTTTGATAGGTGTGAAATGATATCTCACTATAGTTTTGATTTGCATTTCCCTAATCAACAGTGATGTTGAGCATTTCTTCATTTTTTTTGCCATTTGTATTTCTTCTTTGGACAAAAGTCTATTCAAGTCTTTTGCCCATTTTTTAATTGGGTCATTTGTCTTTTTATTGTTGAGTTGTAATATCCTGGATGTTAAACCCTTTTCAGATATGTGATTTCCAAATATTTTTTCCCATTGAGTTGGCTGTCTTTTGACCCTTCTAACAAAGTCCTGGGAGGTACAAACGTGTTTAATTTTGAGGTGGTCCCATTTATCTATTTTTTCTTTTGTTGAATGTGCTTTGGGTGTAAGGTCCAAGAAACTACCACCTACTACAAGGTCTTGAAGATGTTTCCCTACATTTTCTTCTAGTAGTTTTATGGTCCTGACTTTTATATTTAGATCTTTGATCCATTTTGAGTTGATTCTTGTATAGGGGGTGAGATAGGGGTCCTCTTTCATTCTTTTGGTTATAGATATCCAGTTCTCCCAACACCATTTGTTGAAGAGACTGTTTTTTCCCATTAGTGTGGGCTTGGTAGGTTTGTCAAAAGCCAGTTGATTGTATATGTGAGGGTATATTTCTGGGTTCTCAATTCTATTCCACTGATCGATGAGTCTATCTTTATGCCAGTATCATGCTGTTTTGACCACTGTAGCTTTGTAATATGTTTCAAGGTCAGGCGGTGAAATTCCACTTACATTGCTTTTCTTTTTTAGAATGTTTTTGGCTATTTGGGTGCACTTACCCTTCCAGATGAATTTGGTAATTGCCGTCTCTAATTCTGTAAAGTAAGCTGTTGGGATTTTGATTGGTATTGCATTGAATCTATAAATTAGTTTGGGCAAGATTGACATCTTCACGATATTTATTCTTCCAATCCATGAACACGGAATGTCTTTCCATTACTTTAGGTCTTTTAAAATTTCTTTTAGCATTGTTTTGTAGTTTTCTGCATATAGGTCCTGTACTTCTTTGGTTAAATTAACTTCTAGGTATTTGAGTCTTTTTGTTCTATTGAAAATGGAATTTTCCTCCTGATTTCCTCCTCAGGTTGTTCAGTACTAGTGTACAAAAACATTACTGATTTTTGCGTGTTGATCTTGTATCCTGCCACTTTGCTGAACTCATTTATTAGTTCAAGCAGCTTTGTTGTGGATACTTCAGGATTTTCTAAATACAGTATCATGTCATCTGCAAACAGTGAGAGTTTTACTTCCTCTTTTCCTATTTGGACACCTTTAATTTTTTTGTCTTGTCTAATTGCCCTAGCTAGAACTTCTAGTACAATGTTGAATAATAATGGTGACAGTGGGCATCCTTGTCTTGTTCCTGATCTTAGAGGGAAAGCTTTCAACCTTTCCCCATTGAGTATGATGTTGGCTGTGGGTTTTTCATATATGCCTTTTATCATATTGAGGAATTTTCCTTTTATTCCTATCTCTTGAAGTGTTTTTACCAAAAAAAGGATGCTGGATTTTGTCAAATGTCTTTTCTGCATCTACTGAGATAATCGTGTTTTTTTTCCTTCAATTTGTTAATGTGGTGTATTACATTGATTGATTTTCTTATGTTGAACCAGCCTTTCATACCAGGAATAAATCCCACTTGGTCATGATGTATAAGTCTTTTGATATGCTGTTGGATTCGGTTTGCAAGTATTTGGTTGAGAATTTTTGCATCTATGTTCATGAGACAGATTGGTCTGTAATTTTCTTTTCTTGTGGAATCTTTATCTGGCTTTTGTATTAGGGTGATGTTGGCTTCATAAAATGCGTTGGGTAATTTTCCCTCCTCTCCAATTTTTTGGAAGAGTTTAAACAGGATTGCTGTTAATTCTTTTAGAAATGCTTGGTAGAATGCACCTGTGAAACAATCTGGTCCTGGACTTTTCTTTGCTGGGAGATTTTTGATGACAGATTCAATCTCCTTAATTGTGATTGGTTTGTTAAGTTCTTGTATTTCTTGTTGTGTCAGTGTAGGTTGGTTATGAGTTTCTAGAAATTTGTCCATTTCATCCAGGTTGTCTAGTTTGTTGGCATATAGTTTCTCATAATATCCTCTTATGATTCTTTTTATTTCTGTGAGGTCATTAGTAATTTCGCTCCTTCCATTTGTGATTGTATTTATTTGCATCTTCTCTCTTTTTTTCTTTGTTAGTCTAGCGAGGGCTCTGTCAATTTTATTGATCTTCTCAAAGAATCAGCTTTTGGTTTTGTTGATTTTCTCTATTGTTTTTCTGTTCTCATTTTCATTTATTTCTACTCTCATCTTTATTATTTCTTTCCTTCTGCTTGCTTTGGGATTGGTTTGCTGTTCTTTTTCTAGTTTCTCTAGTTGTTCAGTTAAATCTTTGAGTTTAGTTCTTTCTTGTTTTTTAATATAGGCATTTAGGTCTATAAATTTCTCTCTCAAGACAGCCTTCACTGTATCCCATCAGTTTTGATACGTTGTGTTCTCATTTTCATTTGTCTCAATATATTTACTGATTTCACTTGCAATTTCTTCTTTGACCCACTGAATATTTAGGAGTGTGTTGTTCAGTCTCCACACATTTGCAAATTTACTTTTTTCCTGTCTGTTATTGATTTCTAGTTTCACTCCATTATGATCTGAGAAGGTGCTTTGTATAATTTCAATCTTTTTATATTTATTGAGAGCTGAACTGTGACCTAACAAGTGGTCTATCCTGGAGAAAGATCCATGTGCACTTGAGAAGAATGTATAACCCGCTGAGTTTGGATGCAGTGTTCTGTATGTGTGTTAGGTCTAACTTGTTTGCTATATTTTTCAAGTTCTCTGTTTCCTTGTTGATCTTCTGACTAGTTGTTCTATCTAATGATGTGAGTGGGGTGTTGAAGTCTCCAACGATTATTGTAGAAATGTCTGTTTCTCCCTTCAGTTTTACCAGAATTTGTCTCATATATTTTGGGACACCCTGGTTAGGTGCGTAGATATTTATGACTATTATATCTTCCTGGAGGATCGTCCCTTTTACTAATATATAATGGTCTTCCATATCTCTCATAACTTTTTTGCATTTAAAGTCTGTTTTGTCTGATATTAGTATAGCTACCCCTGCTCTTTTCTATTTACTATTCGCGTGGAGTATCTTTTTCCAATCTTTTACTCTCAGCCGGTTTGTATCCTTGGGTCTGAGTTGAGTTTCTTGTAAGCAGCATATGGATGGCTCATGTTTTTTTATCCATTCTGTCAGCCTGTATCTTTTGATTCGGGAATTTAATCCATTCATATGCAATGATATTACTGAAAATGCACTATTTATTTCCTCCATTTTATTCTTTGGTTTTCATGTCATCTTTTTTTTTTTTTTTTGCCTCTCTTTTTACTCTTTTGGCTATCCTTTCTGCTTTTCTTTCTTCTCTACTCTCTTCCAAGCCTCTCTCTCCTATCTTTTTCTTTCAGGTTCTAGGGCTTTAATATTTCCTGCAAAGGTGGATTCTTTTTTGCAAACTCTCTTAGTTTCTGTTTGTTTATGAATACTTTATACTCACCTTCATATTTGAAGGACAGTTTTGCTGGATAAAGAATTCTCGGCAGGCAGTTTTTCTCTTTCAGTTTCCTAACTGTATCATACCACTGCCTTCTCGCCTCCATGGTTTCTGAAGAGAAATCTGCACTAAGTCTTACTGGACGTCCTTTGTACGTGATTGTTTGCTTCTCTCTTGCTGCTCTGACAATTTTCTCTTTATCTTTTACATTTGACATTCTGAATAATATATGTCTTGGCGTAGGTCTGTTTGGATTTATTCTCATTGGGGTACGGTATGCTTCTTGGGCATCTAAGTTCATTTCTTTTGTGAGAGTTGGGAAATTTTCAGCTATTATTTCCTCAAATACTCTTTCTGCCCCTTTTCCTTTCTCTTCCCCTTTTGGAACTCCCATGACACATTTGTTGCATTTTGTGTTGTCATTCAACTCTCTGAATCCCTCCTCAATTTTTTCTATTCTTTTCTCTCTTTGTTCTTTTCTCTCTTCAATTTTAGCTGCTCTGTCTTCGGTATCACTTATTCTTTCTTCTATCATTTCGAGTCTGCTGTTGTATGCCTCAAATGTGTTTTTGACTTCACCTATTGTGTCTTTCATTCCCTTGAACTCTGTTACTTTTCTGTTCAGGATTTCAAATTCTTCTTTGCATTTGCTCAATGTCTTCTTGATGTCATTTATCTCTTTAATGATATTGTCTTTCATCTCATTAATTTTATTTTAGAAATTTGTGCTCATCTCACTGATTAGTTCTCTCAAATTCTGCATCTCTTCTGGGACTTTGATGTATTCCTTTTCTTGGGCCATGTCTTTTATTTTCTTAGTATGGCTCGTAATTTTTTGCTGGTGTTTAGGCATCTGGTTAGGTTATATTTTACTTAGATGCTCTATCTCTTTCTCTTTTATAGGGTTTTAGTGGCAGGAGGCTGTGAGTTAACAACAGCTCTTCGATTTTTGGCTCAACCTTGATTGTTAGGATTGTCCTGCTGGTTGCTCAAAACTGGGCACTGGACCCAGTAATTGGTTGTAGAGTCATTTCCTAGGGCCTTGGGCAGGGAGGCTATAGAGGCCAGGAAAAGCCTCTCCTAGTTATTTTTAATTTTCTTATGTGCACTTCCTTGGTCTGCCAGGAATTGGCACTCATTGGCAGCTCTCAATTCAGTGCCTGGTCGGAGTGTTTTTGTTGTGACACAGACCAGATCAATGTGATAGAACTTCCTGCCTGGGGGCTAAGAGCCTTGTAATTCAAACTTTCTGAGACAGTTCTCCAGTCTTCTCTGGTAGCCCCCTCCCTTTTCCCAGCTAGGAAATATTTCCACTCCCCTCTGAATCCTCAACAATCAGTCCCCGTTAGTAGAGGGGGAGGTTTGTATATCTTTAGCCCCTTGCAGGCTCCAAGGCAAACAATGGCGCAGCCCCACCTGGCCTGGAAGGGCTCTTGGGACAGGGCAGACCAAACCAAACCTGCGAGTCAAAAGCAGGGTCAGCCCCAGGCTCTCTTCCCCCTCCTGTGAAGTTCTCAACAATTAGTCCAGGCTAGAAGAGAGGGAGGATGCGAGGGTCTGATTTTTCCAGTCCTTCCTAGGCTCCCGGGGCAAACCACTGTGTGGAAGGTTCCATGGGGCTCCGCAGCCCGAATTTGCAGGTCAGAACCTGAGTCAGCCTAAGGCTGTGTCCCTCTCTCTCCCCTTTCTGGGAGTGGTAGATCCCTAGAGCCCCCTTTGTCTGTAGTCGCAGGCCCAGAGGCCCGAGAATTCTTAAGTATGTGGGGGAGGGTGCCGGCAGCAGCAGCCGCTGCTGGTTCCAACCCACGGTTCTATCGTCACGATTTCTCTCTTTTGTCCCTCTCTCCTCTGGGTGGTGTGCAGCCTTCACCTGCTGTCCTAAACCCTAGAAGATCTTTTTTGGGACTGTTTCTGCCTGTCCTCTAGCTATTTTTCTGGAGAAGATAATTCCCGTGTCTTACTAGTCCGCCATCTTCCCGGAAGTCCTTTCCAGGCACTGTTTTAAATGTATTGATTGCAGTATTAATTTAATTCTTTGAACACCTTTGTAAGGTACACACTATTATCATATCTGCATTTTAAAACAGGTCACTTGAAGCATAGAGAATTCCAGGCACTTGGCCAAGGACCCACAATTTGTAATGCAGAGCCAGGAGTCAAACACAAGCTGTCTGGCAACAGAATGTGTACCCTAACTTCTGGGATTATTTAATTTACCTTGTTTTTTTACATGGGTATATTTGTTTCCACAAAAAGTTTTCCCTTGCAGATACATGTTTTTACTTAGTACTTCTTCTACAGCTCCACCTGCCCCAGAATTGTGCACTGTTTATTTCTAACACTTCGAAAGAAATGAAGACTTAGCATAAAATTCCTCCCACTGAGAGGCATCAGGGATGTTTTTTTCAGCTACTGCCTGCCCGCACTGCTGAGTTTTAATGGGAACATTGTTAAAGCCCATTCAACCTTCATCTGCCCACAGGGCTACTCAATGCTTAATTTCTCCAAGGAATATAATTAACAGAGTGTTTCCTTCTAATTTTTAAATTACTGAGGCTCCATTCCAACATATACAAATGAGGCTTCCTACAGTCTTTTGTGAGACACATTCTTTGCGTTACTTCTTGCAGTTTCCTCAAGACTCATGTTCTTATTCCAGTGTTTAGTAATGAGTGATACCTAGTGCTCTGAGTTTCACCTTCCTGGCAGGGAACTCATTGTTCAGTTGACACAGGTCATCAGACCAGCAGGTGTTACTTTGAATTAGACATATGCTTAGCACTCCTGACCTCTCACCTGTTTGGGAAGGTAAGACTAAGTATAGCAAACAAGTTATCAATAGTCTACTGAACTCTACACTAGGGCTCTAGAGACATGTACTACTAATAATTTAACACTTACTGAGCACTTAACGAAGTGACAAGCACAATAGTAAC
Source organism: Tolypeutes matacus (assembly GCA_026826555.1). Classification (NCBI taxonomy): domain Eukaryota; kingdom Metazoa; phylum Chordata; class Mammalia; order Cingulata; family Chlamyphoridae; genus Tolypeutes; species Tolypeutes matacus. Next base: position 42,900,037 of record JAKSZT010053770.1, on the reverse strand, counting down.
TTATTTTCCATCTCTGCAAAGAATATACAATTTTGAGATGAAGGGTTTTGACAAGATAATCTCTGAGGTTCCTTCAAAATTCAGAGCTCTGTGAAAATCTAACATAAAAATTTCTAAAACGTAACACCATTTTTTTAAACTTGGAGGTTTTTCTTTTATCTTATAGAATTAAAATTGATTTATTTTATTTCAACTTTCCCTCATAGATATGCTACCTTTATCATGAAAACAAAAACAACATAAAATTTTCCCTATGATAGAATTCTTCCAACAACTGGACTATGACTTCAACAATATCATATCCTGCTTTCAATTCTTTGAGCAAAATGCTTGCATATGATACTTATTTTGCTGTTCTTGCAACTCTTCTATCAGTGATTCTTGTGAAGAGATGCTCCCCACTGATTTTAAGAGAAATTACATAGGTTGAGACACCAGTGGTAACTCTTCTGAAACCACCATAACCATAGAGTTCTGTAATCTTCCTTTTTTTTTTTTTTCCCCCATGTCTTTAGTCATACCACTTGTATTGGGGCACTCAATTTGGCCAACTCATTGACTCCTTTCACCCACTGCTTCCTATTCTATTGACCTCCAGGTTGGTTCTAAGCCCAGTTTCCACATCTAATATTAGCTGGTCACTGTCTCATAAAATAGATTTCTTTAGCTGATCTCTACTCAAAAACTGGAATAAATATTCTAATTTGCATTTATACCAGCATCCATGATTATTGAAAATTAGCACACCAAATAATTTGACAGGTATTTTAAGAAGAGATGTGTCATTTTCAGAGTTTCAAACTTACCATGAGTTATTTTATTTTTAGATTTGTAAGCTTCATAATACTCATCAAGGTTATTCTTATAGTGTATGGTAAAATACATATAGAATATTTTTTTCAGATATGTATTTGAAATTCCTAAATAGCACAGATCAATAGTTCTCAGTTGGTTCTTATTTTTTTAATTTTCTATTTTCTTCCTTTCATTAAAATGAAAAAAGTCCTAACTTCCTAAGTTTAGCTATTACAATAGAAGAAATTTCTTCAAGAAGAGAATGAAAAATTTTTATATGCACATTTTCAAAAGTAAATAAACCAACACACATGGCATTAAAAAAAGAACAAACAAACCCAGAGAACAAAAGAAGCCAAAGTAGAACTGATAGTATTAAAGAGGGGGAAAAAAAGGTCAAACATGCCAAATTTTTAAAAGATTTCTAACTTTCAGAATTTATCGCTTATCTCAAATTTCCAATAGTAGTTGGTCAGTTATTCTTGCTTCCAGTAAAGATTTTTAGCAATAACGTGCTTTAGATGGCAATGACTCACTTGCTGTCATCCAAGATTCCAGTATAAATCAGGCATATTGACTTATGTATTGCTAAAGTCTGCTTTTGGCTGCATTTTAAAATGTGGCTTCTTGAAAGATAGAGAGCAGATGTAACAAATGTGCCACACTGATGCAAGGTGTTAATAACAGGGTGAGTTGCCAAACTCTAATAATAGGATGAGTTGCCAAACCCTAACCGACTTTTATATTTATCTATATATTAACAAAATTCACGTTCAAATGTTAATCACTACTGAACAGCACACATGTGTTACATAATTCTAAGGACCATTTCATTGCTAGTCTTCCTAACATCAAGTATAATTCTTCTACTGTAGTCATTACAGGGTTCCAGTCATTCCACATGCAGATATTTTTCTTACGGATACATGGCTATATTTCAACTCATATCCTGAATGATCTGACTTACTGCTAACAATTCTGCCTTCATATTGTATGAAAAAAAAACAAAAAAAAAACAAAACATAAAATTTGTGCATAGTGATATTCCCTCTGCCCAGAAAGTTTCCATGGACAGTGGAGAATAAAATGATCGGCCTCTCAGGAGCAGTCTGTTCTGCATTTCAGGATGTCTCCTCCTTTCACATGCGTGATTTGGCTAAAAATGAACTAACACTCTTTCAAATTTCTTCATGTCTATACAGTTTGAAGTTGCCATTCTTAGCATTCAACCTCTATCTACATTGCTTCAATCTGATTTATGGTAACTGAACAGAGAAATTTCTCCTTGATGGAGAAGAATATGAATATTACTTGCAGTTCATATGTATCCTTTTTGCTCCCATTTACAGCTTTTAAAAAACCAGATGAACATTTTAACATGACTGGGAAAGGTTACATTGTGATAACACAAAACAGAAAAGCAATATAATTATCATCATTATCATTGATTTTTATTATTCCTCCTGAAAGGAAAAATCTATTTGAGGGGATGAAGGGGGTTTTAAACAAGATTTAAGTGGTGATTTCACAATCAGGGAGAATGAAATTTAAAGCATCAATACTCCTTTTCAAAAGGGATACTACATCTTTAAAATAATGGGTCAAGGGGAAATAACTTCATCTAGAACACATTTCAAATCAAAATTATATCTAACATGTAATCTTGATAATGAATTTGATAGATTTTTAAATACATTAAATTGTTTGGAATTTCAATGAGGTTTAAAGAAAGGAGAGAAAAATCAGTCCTTTCTCTGGGTCACACTGTAGAATCACTTATTCTTTATATAGGCCTTCAGCTTTCAGATCTGCATGAAAACAATTGATGAAACTGCATGAAAACTGTTTATGCATTCAACTGTTGAAGGGCCTGTTACAAGTAGAGTGATATCTCATTGAGTAAAAAAGCGCTTTTTTGTTCTTAGAAAACATATTCTAAAACAAAGATACGTTAAAATTCAATCTAACAGCCCATTACAAATAGGCTAAGTTATATCTAACCTTGAATTTATAACTACGGCTTCAGTCGTGAATTTTGTATGCTTACGATAAAAAAAAAAAAATAGCTAAAGGTCTGAAACTTTGGGACTAACGGACTTTTATTCAGAGGTTTTATATTTATCAAACTGACAGATTCTACTCTGCATCTAGAAGTTGGTTTCTTTCTGTGTTCTACTATTTCCCACGTGAATTCTGAAAAGTACATAACAAACCAACCATGTACACACCACGTACTCCACAGAGTCACATCTCTGGTGTGTTCTGTAAATTAATCTAAAATGTGATTCATAATAATTTCCTTCCTCATATGTAGACAAGCAACAGCCTGGAGGAAGAAACTACCAACTTTAGGAAGCTAATATTTCAGACTTTGGTAGGAAAGAAACGTGTACTTTACTTGATTAAAACCACAGAGCTCTTTAACTTGGTTCCTGCATTAGGAAAGTCAGTAAAATAAGCATGACCTTAAATGCTTATAGTTCAACAATTTTCTTTTAGTGTGATCTCTATGCATATCATGAAAGCATGGTTCTTATCTTGTTGGATTTCCAGAAGTTAGAATCAAAATTAGATTCCAAGGAGAGATGGAGTATTGATTCTAGATTCAATGGACCGATTTTTACCCAACAGAGAATATCTGGTCGTTAGAAAATAGGTTAATAATGTCACAAATGTACAATATAAAAAACACTGAAAAAGTCCTTAAATGGGTGTGGAGAGCCCACATGGAAGAGTGAGGCTCAAGCAATCCTGAAGGCCCTACACTGTCCAAAGCCACCTAATTTCATCCTGCACAGTCAGGACAGAACTGATGAAGAGAAAATTAACTTATGAACTGCTAGTTTATCAAAACTAATCAAACCAAAGTTAGTCCATTCTGGTGGGTCTTTGACTTTAGACTAATACACAACTTATTCATCTATATTTATTTATTCACTCAATATTTCCTGAGCACCTACTATGTGCTAACTATGGTTCTAGTTATAGCACAGACAACAGTGAGCAAGGCAGGCCTAGTGCCTGCCTTCACAGAACTCACAGTCTAGTAGAAGGGACATGAAATAGACAAATGGACAAAATGATTTCATTGTACTGTAAGTGCTACTGGAGAAGTTAAACCGAGGATAGTAACAGGAAAAGTTCCGCTGTTGGAGAGGTGGCCTCTCTGAACAGTGAAATATGGACTATGACCTGAATGACAGCAAGAAGCAGGAAGAACAGCATTTCAGGTGGAGGGAACAACCAAGTAAAAGGTCCTGAGGAGGGAACGAGTTGGCATCTAGCTGTAGCACAGTGCACAAGGAAAAGTAAGGTGTCTGAGACATAAGCTGGATAAGGGGTTTGAAATATTTTTCCTATAGATAATTTAATCATGAACCCTCTTTTAGAAATGACTCTAAATGCCACCACACAATTTCACTATTTTTTTATACAGAGGCAGGAGTTCTGGACAAACCTCTACATTAGAAATACCATAGGGATTCTATGTGTAATTTACTCATTCAAAATGCACATAGAAAATCAAGCTCAGTTATGTGCTTACATATGGCCTTGCTTACCAAAAACAAAACAAAACAAGTTGCAGCCTTTGACCTTTGGACTTCAGAACTCATTCCAGTTAAACCTGAATGGGTCTACAAATATTCTACTGCCTGGTTTACCTTGTTTGTGTCCAGCAGGTAAAATCTCCAAAGTACTAAGGATTGACCAAATTCATTACTATTGAATTAGTCATTGACAAAACACTCTTTAAATTATGAGATGTACTTTGTGGTCTTAGTGCAATCTATTGACAGAGCATGTATGTTATATTTGCTATATGTAAAAAACAGTGCATATAAAATGATCAATAGCTGATTAAGAGATTAGATCTCCCTGTAAGATAAAATATGTGTGTAAATATAAAGACCTTGGCCCACCTGAGATTGAAGAATATGGATCAAAAATCAAAATTAACCAGCTTCTGGACAGGTTTCTTAACCTTTCCGAATCCTACCTCTCTCTCTAAAATATATAGGGATATTCTCACTTGCTAGACTGAAGAAATAATGAAACAAGAAATCCTAATTAAAGTGTCTGCCCATAAATAAACTCAATAAATTTTTGTGTTTCTTTGCACTTTGCTGCCCCCCCACACATATTTTTCTGATAAAATAGTAGCATTTATAATACGGGAACTCAAATCATTCAGATTGCATTTGTTTCTTTTAATTAAAACGTTAAGGTATTTTTTGTATAAAAGAACAAGGCAGGAAAAAGAAACTGTTTCTAAAGCTCATCTAAAGCACATCAAACTCTGAATTAAGACCTCATTTTCTAATTGTTCTGTTGACTGGACCCATTCCATTTTGACTGTCTAGCTTCTCTGAAGCTTCCACTGTGTTTCTTTCATCTCAGACACACATGTGCATGCAGTAAATCACAGTTAATTGTATGTCTTAAATTAAAAGATGAAAATAATGCACGATTAATTGGGGGGGCTTGTCAGTTGGTGAATGTCTCCCTCATTACACTCCGTGCACAGATGCACACCAAGAAATATTCCAAGCTAGAAGATTCAGTCCGTGACACTGACGGGATGTGCACAGGCACAACCTTTCTGCAGAGCAGCCTGGTCCAAAGAATCAAATATTTTTAAAACTCAATATTTCAATTGCAGGATATATAGCTTTCCCTACAAGGATGTCCAATATAGGACTGAGCAAAATAGTGAACAGTTAGAAATAAAGTGTTCATAGACAAGGGTTGAATAAAGAACCAGCTTTTCCATTAATGGGAAAAAAATCTAAGCTGTTATAAATGATTTCATCCTATTTAATAACATGCAAAAATGTCTGATATCATCTTATGTGAAAAATGATTACAAAATAGTGCTGTTTTTTTTTTTTTTTTGAGGATATTTAATACGAGTGAAGCAAGGAGAAATAGAGAAAGAATTTCTAAGTTGATTTTTAATTATATTTCGATTTGTTTCTGAGTTTGATACTACAAAATGTCAGTTTTAGCCATAAGAATCTTTAAGATACTTACCTGATTATTGCAATACTAAAGTTACCATAAAATTAAACATTAAAAAGTAATCCCCAGTAAGCATTTAGATAAAATCCTATTGCATATTTTTGTTATAGAGACAAAATCAACTTTATAAAAATACATTTTACAAATATAAAAGAAAATTATGTTCAATACAATAAGTGTTCAATATAATCAATTATCCCAATATATAACTTAGAGCATATTAACGCAGCATAAGAAAATCATGACAAATCCTTGCATATTACCGAGACTGACAAACTACTAATGTGTTCACAGTGCAGCCCATACCCTTGAATTTGAGGAACTAAAACCTTATTCTCTTCTCTACCCACCAGTCCTCCCATTATTTTCTACACTGTAATACAAAGATTTTACATCTATAATTTTGCTGCTAAATTCAGGCAATGAACAATAAACACACACACAGAATTGCATAATTTTTACCAATGCTGAATAAGGACAAATTACAAAGTTTTCCAATATAATGCTAGCAATGATAACTTTCACCTTATTTCATTTTTAGGAGAAAACAATATATAAAACCCAACAAGTAGATACATTCTAAAAACATTCAGCAATCTACTAACCTTGAAATAGGAAATAAATATTTCCTGCCCTCTGTTACTCGTTGGGGGTGGGGCTGGGGTGGGAAATGAAAATCACATTCAGCAAAAGCCCATATCTCAATATCCCAAGGGTAATATTTTCATTCTACTCTTAATGGAACGAATTTCTAATCAGAATATGTATTCAAAAATAATTGAGGCAATGCAATGTCATCACATCATGCTGCCATCAGCATTCCCCAGTACACATCAATTCAACATACTCTCTGCTGTGAGTGAAAACCACGGCAATGTACAAATGCCAGACTTGATCTTGGGAAGGGCAGCTAGTAAGGACAATACAAAAGTTTTGCTTCCCTTTGGATGCTCAAAGACAGTTTGGAGGAAAGCTTCTAACCTGGAAGAGGCCAATCGTAAACCTTCTAAGGAAAGAATGACTTAAAATGGGCCCAGACCAGGAGCCCCAATTTTCAAATCAAAATGTTTACTTTTGTAATATTATTGGAGCTTCTTGATTTTTAAGCTATTAAAGTTTTAGGGCAATGTATGCTGTTGAATATATCCAGTAATTCCTTGAAAAAGTCCAGAGGCTTAAAATTCAGGTTTCTTCAAGTCTGGCAATATATTGGCAATTGTTGAAGCTGGGTGATGGGTAATGGGGGAACATTATACTATTGCTTCTATTTTTGAGTATGCTTGACATTTTCATAATAAAAAGTGAAAAAAATTAGATTTCTTTAAATGTATTTCGTGCCCATAATTTTACTGGCTTTTCCTTTTGCAATATACATTAATGAAGTCTGAATTATGCTTATGATTAAGATACTAACAGTCTGGATTTAAAAAAAAAAAAAAAAAATTTACCAAGCATTATGTTGGTCATAAAAAATAAATAAAATTCTTTCACTCCAGAAAAACTTTTACCATGATCTATGATGACAGAATAAGTGTACCTAAACAAACACAGGGCCACCATCTGCCTGGCATTCTCTCACTGTGACAAAATAGACTGGTAATTAACCGCTTTCCTACCGAAATCTGCCAGCTTTAACTCCCCCGTGTCACTGATCAGAAGGTTCTGTGGTTTCAGGTCTCTGTGCAAAATATAACGCTGGTGGATGTAAGACAGCCCTCGCAGCAACTGAAATAAAAACAACTGAAAAGGGGAGACAAAAGTTAAAATCTGAACACAGAAAGATGCCATCCACATACAGTCTGCCAAGCACTTCTATTTGTGAAAATGGGTACCCATCACCAAATTTCCTAACAAATTATTTAAGAAGAATGTGCAAATCCTTAATTCATTAAGAATTTCTAAAAACCTACTATGTCAACCAAGACTGATCTCCCTTCAGCAAGAGAGAATTGTAATCCAGCCTGTTTTCTATAAATAAGGGAAAATGTAAAGAATCAATTCTTTATACTATTATATTTCTTCAGGCCTAAATTGATGTCTGAGGGAGAGAAAATCTATCCATACCATTATAAATATAAAATAAACAGAATTGCTTCCCAGTTTATGTAAATGGGCACACATTTAATTTTTCCATAGAAACAACATAAATATGGTACCCATGGATTCATGCATTAACATGCTTTAAGGAACGGAAAGATAAGATGATCCAAAATAATTAAAATAAAAACACTCACATGGTCCAATTTATGTAAGATTGTAATTCTATTGCTTCTGCACATATGACCATAGAAATTAGGTTGCTGCCTAAAGACAGACATGTACCCTCACTAATTATAGAGCAGTCCTGTTCTAAAGAGAAGAAGCCAAGAGCAAAAAAACAAAGCAGAGAAATTAATAAGGCAAAAGTAATATTTTTCCAAGAAATAATTTAAGAAGTGACTGATGGCCTTCTCTGTGGAGTTTCAATACTGGGTAACATAAAATGTTTCTATTTTGATACAAAATATTTGAATCACTAGACTTTCCAATATTCTGCTTGTGAAAAGGGAAATTTACTTGCCAAAATAATTTTATTTCACATAGTTTTTATTATCATTTAAAAAAAATAAAAAGAAATGGCCTTATTTTTAAGTTCCAACAAATGTTATTTTTTTAGGTGCTACCAATAGTCTATTCTATATAACCAGCCAGTAACAAAAAGTAGTTTACCAAGTTTACCAGTTTTTTTAATGAGTCAGTTGTCAAAGACTAACAAGGATATTCCAGAATTTCAAATGGAAAAGATTGGCAACTGCTTGAAGGCACTGGAAGCTAACATTTCTGGAGTATTTTCCACCAACCTAGGGGATAGGAAAGCCAAATAAATCTTTTACAGGGAGAACACCATGAAATAACAGTAAGATGCGTTGATTTCAAAAGCTTTGTGTATGATAACCCGCAGGACAGAGAAGGCACATTATCATTATTTCCAGAGTCTAAATACCAGAAAGTAGAAATCAGTAGTAGTTAGTCTGGATTAAAACATTGGCTCAAGAATCTCAGGAAGCAATTATCTCTCTAGGCTTCTCCTTGTCTGAACCTTCATGAAGAGCAGATGGAAAGACTCGAGTTAACCATCACCAGCACTTTGCAGCCTCATTCCTCATTTTTAACATCCCCTGCATCCTGAAGCCTAGAGTTTACAATTTCCAAGGAAATCCATATCATGTCAGTTTAGAGGGGAGGAGAAGTGAGTGAAACTCTGTTTTCAAAAGCTTTTTTAAAATATTAAACATGCAAAGGCAGACCACATAAACAACTTTGAAAATAAACTGGTTTTGAAAAGAAATGGTTTGTTGTTCTTCAAGGTGCCAACGGATCTTTGAAGCCAAGGAGAGACATCAGAATGTGATTGTCTAACTGCGGCAGTGCGCTTTAATAATTTAACAAACACTTCTACATTCTAGATGCCATTCTCTGCTTTGTACAAATCGTATGCTATTTAATTTAATCCCTGTAACAACTTTAATGAAGTAGGTACTACTATTATCTCCATATTACCAATAAGGAAACCGAGCACCGTTTCTCAAGGTCACCCAGCGTTTAAGTGGTAGAGCCAGGACTCAAAACCAGCAGTTTGACTCGGTCCATGCCCTTAACTCCCATCCTCCAGCACAACTAAGCAAAGTGTTGCTACAGAAACAGCTTCCTTCAACTCTCAAGTTATTATTGTAGGCATAATGTGTTGTGTTTAGCTAAGTTTAATGAACAGTTTTAGGGTTGATGTGCCCAGCACTCTACTTAATAAGTATATAATGATTTATCAGGTAAGTCCTGGCCCTCTTCCATTGTTCCCCCCCCCCAATCCCCCAGAAAATGATTCCTCTACGTCCCTCTACCAGCTACTACCACCACATCTTCCTTTCACAGTCGCACAATTCACAAGAATGGCCTGAATTCATACTCCCTTCCACATTCACAATCACTACAACAGCTCAGCTGACCTCAAAGGGCACCAAAGACCTCCTTAATCAATGCTGAGCTCTTAAATGACAAATCAAATGGACACTTCTGAGTCCCTATCTCAGGGGATATTGGTCTCTGACCTTGTTGAAAACGTCCTCCTTCTTGAAATTCTCCCTTAGCTTCTTCCTCCCTCCCCTGCGCCACCCCACTCCAGTAGACCTACAGAATTGCTTATTCCTTCTCTGGCTCTTTCACTAACACACCACTTCTGCCCAACTTTTAACTTTTGATCCCTGACCCTTTTCTCTGTGAGAAACCTCACACACTTTCATGGTCCAACACTCACATAAATGTAGCCTGAAGTGACAGCCACAAAGGCTGTGCACTACACAACTCCAGGGGGCGCCACTCCCATATACTGCAATATGAACGGTGCCCCTGGAGCCATGTAATTCAGCAGGGCTGTCCATGTGATAGGTCCAAAATCTGTATTTCCAGCTCCAATCAATCCTCTATGCTTTACACCATACATCCAAATGGCCTTCTGGACATATTCACATAGGTATGTAGCAGAAATTGAAAACTCAACATGTACAAAACTTTACTCATTGTCATCTCTCCCTTGCTGAGTTTGGTAATCAGTGAAAAGAGATTTTTAAAATGATAATTAAATACATTAATAGATGCAAAGCACCTAGAAAAATGTGCAGCCCATAATCAGCACTCAAATATTAGCTATGACATTTATTGTATATATCCTACTTACTTTCATTAGTTACTTTTATTATTATTATTATCCCTTTCCCAGACCTAAATCGGTAACTCTTCCTAGTTTCTTTATCTCAATTAGTAGAAACATTGTTCAACCAGTTACACAAGTTTGAAACAGAATCATCCCTAACTTGGGGTTTTCTCATATTTCTCTCCCTCCCGCCACTTGCCTCCAAACCCGCAATCTTAATCACCAAGTCCTGCTAATTTTACCTCTTCATTATCTCTTCCATTTTCCATCACAGACTCCTTCAGTCCTTCCTAGATCCTGCTCACAGCTCACCTGGACTGGACAAGTGAGTCAGCATTCATACTGCTCTTCCTGTTTCCTCTTATTCTCCTCCAGTCTTTACCCCCAGAAGACTATGTGAAAATTGAATAATATCCTTCTCTGATTAAAATGCCCGGCAAGCAGGATAAAACCTAGTAATATTCCTTCAAGGCCACCAGCTGGGAGCTCAGGCATCATTCCTCTACTTTCTCTAACTCCAACTTGTGGCTCCAGCAACCTCACCGACCCCACACCCACCTCATCTCTGATCCTCTGTTCTTGACTCTCTTCTAGATGAAAAGTCCTCTTTCCCCTTTGCCTGCCAATGCCTTGTATTCCTTAGGTCTCACACCTCAGGAACCAATCTGCCCTGCCCTCTTTCCCTTGCCCTCACTGCCTCTATAGTCTGCATGAGATGAACTCCTCTGTGCTCCTGGGGCAGCCTCTGTATATTTTTATCACAGTATGGTATTTTATCCTACCTTAACCCTCTTTATAATTTGGGTATATAGTTGGCACTCGTTTAGCAGTAATGTAAATATTGAACTGAATTTAGAGACATCTGGTTGGCTGCAGATTAAAAAAATGACAGATAGGAAATCACGCAATGGAATTCTCTGGAAGCTAAGCACCAAATTGGGTAGACCAAGCAGTCCCAATGGGCTCTTCTTTTAATACCGTGATTAATTAGTGAAAATATATAATCCTCATGCTAATTCAGAAGGTAGTCAAATAGAATATCACATTAAAGGAGATTAAGAAAATCAGTGTTAGAAAAGGATACAACTACACGTTCCAATTATAATTATATACATGACAAACTAAGCCCTGGGCATGAAAAGTACAGCCCCAGACATTAAATTATAGCCCAAACAAGAAATGTTTTGCTCTTTGAACAGTGCAGTTAAGTCAAAACAAATCCTCCTAGAATAAATTCATTCAGGTTTACTAAGTGCCAATCATGTGTTAGATGCTGTGTCATGCAAGAGGGATGAAGAGATGAATAAGATGTAAGATGTCATTCCTGGACTTGAGGACCTCACAGCCTAACGGGTGCCACAGACACATAAGCAGATCACTGTCAATTATCTGCACCGTATCAGCAGCACAGAATGAGGCGCAGAGAAGGGAGGCTTTAACCCAACAAAATACTAGAACTGATCTTGCCATTATATAAACACTAGCCTGTGAGAGGGGAATGTATCGTAGGAAACTGGAAACTCCAGAAATAGAATTCTTTACACATAAAATTTAATAAGTTTGAACTGCTATATTATATGATAAATCCCTTGCTATTCTGAGAGAAAAAAATCAAGGAGACCAAGCAAGCAGATTATTAGCATACTTTCACAGGAAGAGACACTTAAATAAATTAAAAGAGAATACCTGAAACTGTAAATCTACCAACACACCATCATAAAAACATTGGGGGAATGGGAAGCAACAACAGACTTCCTTGAAACCATTAGAAAATAGTGTTCATGAATAATATTTTAATGTGTTTAAGAGAAGATGCACTGCTAGCTAGAGATGTGAGTGCTGGAAGGAAGCAGAGGCCAGGCTGAGTTATTAAACAGAATGCCCTTTGGATTCCTCCCTGGAAATTTCTTCATAATTCAAGCCTTGGTGTCTTTATCCTTCAGCCAAGCAGGCAAAAATACCTAACTTGCCCATATAATTTTTTGAGAAAGCCACTTGGTTGTCATGTATATCACCACTAAACAAGCTATTCTTGTTATTTTTTTCTGTGAAAACCACAGAATCCTCATGCTAATACAGAGGACACTGTAAGAACAATAAGCATCACCAGAGAGAGAGCCAGACACAGAGGAATAATAAGAATTGGCACTGCTACTTCCTAATAAAACTCTGGTAAACATCTATGGAATCTTGAGCATTGCTAATTGAAGGATTACTGTATGCTAAAGACTGTTCTGAGTACTTTTACATATATTATTTAATCTTCCCCATCTACAGTCCTGTATTTTTCCTTTTGTTTTAAACAAATGAGAAAACTAACTCTCTAAAAGCATAAGAAACTTATGCAAAGTCATCCAACCATCTTACAGAGCCTGAACTTTCTGCTACACCTCATTATCTTAAATGAGGTTTATGCTTAATAAATACATGGATGAATAAAGTTATATACCCAATATAATCAAATTGCATTATTATCAAGTGAACTTAAGTTTGAAAAAGCCTGAATTAGCATATTATATAGTCAATATATGAGTCCTGAATTTCTAGTTTGGTATTTAAAATCCTCTAAGAAATGAGTAAATGGCAGAGGACCGCTTCAAGCACTAAAGGTGATAAATGAACATATTTGAAACTCTCTTCCTATCTTTGTACTGTAATCACCATAAGGTCTTCCTAAGAATCCTTTGTCACCTCAGGATAGTCTACTCAACCTTTACAAATTGAGATTCCTCCAAATCCTTCAGTATGATCACTGAAGATTTATATTCTCTTGAATATATTGACCTACAGCAATAAAAATCTGCAAAAATTAAAATTAAAATAAAAAAATTATGCCTTAAATAACAATGATATGAGGAAGGACACTTTTGCCAATAGCAGATCTATCTGTAGCCGAGTTGTCCTGCCATCCCCAACAGGAAGCAGCTCATATTCTTTTTTTTTTTTTTTTTAAAGATTTTATTTATTTATTCATTTATCCCCCCCTTGCTGCTTGTGCCCGCCGGGTCAGCCAACCACGCCGTGCAGGCGGGCCTGCCCTCACCAGGAGGCCCCGGGAACCGAACCCAGGACCTCCCACATGGTAAACGGGAGCCCTACTGATTGAGCCACAGCCGCTTCCCAGCTCATATTCTTAATGCCATGGCATATACTTCTTGGGAATATCCCTTATTACTTCATCTACTCTCTTCTGAAACTCTTTTGACTTCAAGTGGATAAAAGATATCAACATAGGGCCTTTTATCAAAACTTAATGTAAACTGGTGAAAAGCACAGGATCGGACTCATCACATTGTATTTATTGCTAAGAGGAATTTCTGGCATTTGTAGTGAAGTTTTATATCCTCTCGAAATCTTAGATGTGTGATTGGATGCCATTTGTCCGAATGTCTAGAGTCGTTAGAATGGTCTGAAGCACACGCATTATTTAATACATGTGATACCACTTAACATGAGACCAAGTGCAGTTAGCATCTCTCAGAAATACAAGGCATGTGTCAAGTTCCTTAAAACGTCTAGGGTCTCTTAAGGTTTACAGGAGGTGTATTAGAGTTGTTAGTAATGGACCCTGTATTTTTGGCACACCACCAATTCTTACAAAGACAGTCTGTTAACCTATTTTTCTGCCATGTGGGGATCATGCCAAACATTTCTGTACCTTAGTGTTAGACACAAATATTCTTGAAAATGAATGTTTAAATCTTAAACATTTCTAATAGCTAGTCAAGTTGTAAAATTATATAATTCCGTAATTTTAGGAATAACAAAAATGGAGAGAATTCTACAAATCAAATAGCCATAGTAACTGCCATTGATTGAATGCGTGCCATGGTAGACGGTGTGCTAAGTGTTCTATACTCATTTGATAATTTAATCCTCACAACATTCCCACCAGTTAGGCATTATTGCCTCTGTATCACAATTAAGAAATAGAGGCTCAGAGAAATCGATTGAATTGCCCAAAGGGTCACATAGCAAATAAAGAATAGTACTGATATTTTAACCCACATTTGTCTTGCACTGACAAATCAAGGAGTACTGCTACAATGGAAGAGTGCTTACTATTTAATGAAAGCAGCTACACATTGTGTGAACCCAAGACTAGAAAATGTGACGTTGGCAGATGAACCAAAGTGGTACACAGAAACAATCATTTCAAGCATTATGCTTAACACTATATCATTTTAAAACCCATAGGCTGCACAATTATTAAATTTACCGTATATCTAACTTTCTAGAAATGAAAAATAATTATAAATTTTAAGACCCCAAAATATCTAGTGAATGTCAAAATATGATATAACATGTATCAGATTAAATGTGCATTAGTAGGTCTACTTCAATATTTGAAAGCCAAAGAATGATTCATTCTATTTGAGCTTTGAAATATTTTATACAAACATAGAATCGGAATTTGTAATAAAACCTACACAATACATATCCAAATAGTTTCTCTTTTACAAAGCATCATTGCAATTCTATGCATTGATTTTTTTAAAAGAATACATAGAAGGTTATAGAGAGATATAAAGGAGACAGAAATAAAATCCTAGATAGCCAACATAATGGTGTAATTCAGGTGTCAGTTTAGATATATTTTAAAGAACTAAATGTACTACTGGGATGGTGTTAGACACAAATATTCTGATTATAAAAGAAACTCTTCTTTCTCCTCAATACCTCATGTAGGTTAAGACTTTGAAAAAATCTGAGTAAGCAGAGGAAGTTTTCCTTGCCATTTTTCTGACCTATTTGAGTTTCGCCATTCAAATTTTTTATTCTTTGTTCCATTTCGTGGTCCTGACATCAATTAACATGTCTCATTATTTCTCAATGTATTCACAGCTTAATTTGCATCCCAAGCAAGTTTTTCAAACATCAATATGCTATTCCTAAAGACAAATTTCTATCTAGAAAGGAATAAACTCAAAAATAAGAATTTCGGGTACTTGAGCAAGTTCTTAGGGAAATAACTACACAGTTTCTGTGATCCTTTCTTTAATCCTTGAGCTTAACAAACACATTGGTCTCTCACTGTACTCTTTCTTTCTCCCTCATGGCAACTGCAGTGACCAAACAGTGGATGTTTCAGACACAGAGGCTCCCACAGGTGGGCAGGCAGATTGAGGCCACCGGATCCAGAGCTGGGAAACACAGAAGGCACAAATGGGGCCTGTAAGATAGGTTTCATTTTGCCAAGTTCTGTGAAAGAAGATCTAATAGAGGAAGCAGGTTTCCAAGTTATTAGGGTTTGTGTGTATGATGAAGAAAGCAGGGAGGGAAGAGGGCAAGAATTTTCCCTTGGATAAAGTTGCTCTTCTGCCTAAAACCAGCATTCCTAGCTGAGTAGGAATCCTCCTAGGCAAGATGATCAAACTTCAGTTACTGGATTTACTAGTTATCAAACATAATTTTCCAAGAGAAAAACTGAAACAATTGTTCCAAGGAATTCAAATAACACAATCTTCTTAGGATCTGTCATTGTCAAGCTTCTGCCTGTCAATATAAATCAGTTACATAACTGTCCTGATACATGCTTTTTAGAACTGAAAAGAAATAGCATGCAGTACAAACAGTGAGCTGAGAGTCAGCACATCCTTTCCACCCAACTTCATTTGTGAATTTTACTTCTCTACCTGAATCATAGGGACATTCCTTTTTACGCTCATATTGAAATGGAATAAATATTTACAGTTTAAAATGGTGTTATTGCCAAAACTAACACCTAAGGCTCTAAATATATGTCATTTGTCTTAGTATCAATGGAAGTTGCTAGTATAACTTAAAAAACAGAGACATGTGGACTGAAAAACTGGTAAAAGTGATGACTCTTGAACCTTAAGATCCTGGAGAAAGCTCACAAATGCAAACTGTACCAAGGGGAAAAATAAATTTCAAAAGGAATTCAGTATCTAAAGACGAATAAATTTGGATATATATGATCAACAATCTTCTCTCTGTAACCTCTCAGAGAGTCTCTGGTAATAAAAATGTTATACATTAATCCAAAAATAACAATGAGTTGGGAATGATTGTCACATGAAACCTGTGCCTGCCTAAGACCATCAGAAAAACCCCTGACCATGTGTGTGTAGAGAGACTGTTACTTGTTACTTGGGCTGATTGCCTTCTGGGACCTCGTGTCTATCTTGGAAAACATACAAATAAAAGGGTCGTGTGCATCTTAAACTGGAGAGCGGCAAGGTGCACGGCTTGAAGCTTAAATAATGAGGGGTGTTTCCCCTCTTCCCACTGTAATTGTCCGAGCTGAGTACTTCTGTCTAAAAACTAAAGCATCATGTATCTGACTTCCAAGAAATTTCTAGATTTCATCATTCTTTGGAGTGATTTCAATCTGGGTTTTAAAGGGCCTCTGGGAAAGAGTGTGCTGTTTAATTAGCTGGCCTTGATTTTTCTGTCTGATCCAAATTGTTATGGGCAGATCAGCAGATGATACCAAAGATGGAAAAATCATCTTCTAAGCTGAACTCAACACCCACACCTTACCAGTCAACTCACTACTCAGATCACCTCTGAATGTCCAACCCAATATGAGCAGACACTCCAAATTTCATTTTCTTTGATTTTTAATCTTTCACTTTCTGGATATGGAAGATAGTTTGATAGAACAAAAATAGAGTGAAAAGGTTCAGAAGAAGCCTGGACAAACACTGAGATTGGGTATTGCATTTTAAAATACTCTTTAATGTCCTCATGAAAAAATCATATTTCCCAAAATGCAGAATGAGGAAAGGCTTTATAATATTCACAGTAAAGCATAGTAGGAAATCATTACCAGCGAAATGAGAGCTCTAATGTAGGATATGAAGAAAATCAGGTGTCATCTAATTTTCTATCTCAGCATTAGAAAGTCTCATTTAGAAATCAATTCTCAGTGCCATCTGTATAAGACCATCTTAATTTGGCATAACATTATTGTATCTTTTATACACCTGCTTGTTCTCTGGACTATGAATGAAAAATAGCAACTTTCAACCATAATAAATCTCATATCTTTTAATTAGTACATCTATTGCAATGAAAAATAAAAATCAGCCTTGTGCCAATAGGACTTCAGATATGTCAAAGAATAAGGCACAGTTATAAATTACTTTGGTCATTTTCAATTATTCCAAAACAGTTCTATAAAAAATGACAAATATATATTGTAGGGAACCACTTAGAAAAGTCATTAAGATAACATGGAAATGGAAGTACATTATAAAAGGATGCAGGAAGATTCAATCTGATCATGGTAATAAGATTCAGACATCTACACTTCAGGATATCAGCCGAAGACAGTATCAATTAATCTTTTTTTTTGCTTAATGAACCTTAATTTTTAGTCTATCATGCATATCAATCTTTAAAGAACACATGAAAAACTGAATGAGATTTCCACTGTGATGGTGATTTTTAAAATTCAATGGTTAATTTTTAAATCACTAAGAATTATAAAATCAAGCACTAATACAAGTTCTGCATTCAACTTTAGTATGATAACACTAAAACCCAATATAATTTATAGAGAAGAGTTTGGGAACAGGGAAAAAACTTACCCCTCCCCCTTCAAAAAAACACTAACTCATTTCCTACATACCAATTATTACGTTATAGAAATATGTTGCTATATCTTTAAGCATCATAAATATTTATAACAAAGCCAATGTCCCCAAACTTTTGATTCAGTTCTAAATTGCCTTCTAAGTAATTAACTGCTAAAAATATCCATTTGTCAAAAATTGATATTATTCTTTGAAACAAACCATTAGATAATAGTGAATATTTATTATAAAATGCCATATTGATATCAGACACATTCTATAAGCAATTAAAGTAGCAAAGTGATTCTAGAAATTGAGTTAACATTGACATTTTTTTTCTTATGAGTCTACTTCATTGCTTAGTAGGATTATACACCAAGAAAGTTAAGTTTTTAACAGATGCTGTGCTGTGAATTAGCACAAAATTACCTTAGAATATCCCATGTTTACAATGAAATCAGGGGCTGTGTGCTATTTCAGGTTTTTGTTTGTTTGTTTTATCTTTGTTCTTCAAGGATACACTCCCTTTATAAAGCTTGAAATTCTACCTAATTTGTAGTAAGGAACTATCTCCTCAATTCAATATGTAGAATCTAAGGTAAATCTTTTATTTTTTTTTAATATATTGCCATGCTCCACAGCGATGAAACTAAAAGCCAAAATTGTCAAATGGAGAAGCAAAAGAATTTGATCACTGTGTTTTTCCTCTGCTCACCATAATAAATATTCAGTATTTATTACATTCTGATCATTTAAGGATTTGTGAAGTAGTCAAATACAGTTTCAGAGGTATTAAAAGGACATACTCTTTTAAAGATAAAGCTTATCTCACCCAGTTTTCACATCTCCTCAAATTTATAGGGAATCATTACAGTGTCCTATTTTAGCTCAACTGTTTTTTTAAATTAACATCTAGCAGAGTATTATGAATAGGTGTTAACTGAATAAATATTATTCTGATGTACTTCATTTTGCATTCATAGATTTAAGTGACAATAAATATCACCACATGAAAAAAAGGTTCATACATCAAACAGAAATACTAATGGGACATCTGTCACTATGTCATATTCAGTCTTCTTTGAAAATAATTTCACCTGTAGTGCAGATCCTAAATGTAACCCTGGAGGAAGAGTATTGTCTCTAAGCAGACAAACAGTGAGGAAGAGCCACTGCATAATTAGGTGAGTGGCCTCCCATGGAAACCAAGATGATAATGAGGGCCATCGGCTTCCCTGCGCTGCAATTCAGATGCCAAAATGCATGACATTTACAAGCTGCATTCTGTTTTTTTCTTTCCATACCCTCATATCTTCAATATGAGAATGATGATAAACCTATGTGACTGAGTGCACATAAAGTCACAAATAATCAAGCTAATTACGGTAATTTAATGTATTACAGGCAGTGCAGGAAAAAGAACATTGGACAAAAAGTCAGAAGCTCTTTGACTTGTTTCTCAATTTCAATGACCCTGATCTTTTGTTTATATATGAAATATGAGGATGGAATGTACCATTGCTTCAGAATGCTGGTCCTGAAATGTGTTTGGTTATGTCAGGTTCACTGAAAGAGGATTTTTAAATAATTAGATCAATATTCAGTGACTGTGTAAAGGTTATTTACAGCTAAGCCATGAAATTTACCATGAATCCTTTTTTTTTTCACCACAGATTTGTTATTTCTAGTGTTAATAACCTAGTTTTTAGTTTGTTTGGTTTTCCTTTCTGTTTATCACTATTTCAACAACAAACTCTTCTCTCATCTTATAAATCTGCTCAAACACATTAGGTAGTCTGTCTTTCGACTTCATCTTCTTTAGGAAATCTCTCCTGGAACCTTCTGATCTGCTCCAATCTGAACTGGTTGTTTGTTCCCCTAGCCTGATGTTATTCTGGGGTCCTGCTTCACCATCATCCTGGGGACTTCGGTCACCTCTCTCCAGTAGCTGTCTCAATTACTTGCTTTGTGTTTGTCTCTCTTCCTTGCTTTATTGCCGAGTTTTGGTTCTAGCAGCTTCTTGAGAAAGGCAACGTAGGCAAAATTACCACCATCGTGCACACCTGAAAAAGACTTTTTTTTTATCCTCACACTTCATTGACAGCATGTCTTAGTATACAATCCTGGGTTAGAAATAATTTAATGTCATTTCAAGTCATTGTTGCCTTCTCACTTCTCATATTGGTATTGAAAAGTCTACTTTTATTGTATTTCTTGATCCTTTACCTGTCCTTTTGTGTTTGTTTTTGGTAAGGCTCTTTCTTTGAATCCAGTGATCTGAAATTTCACTGTAATGAGCTTTATTGTCAGTTTATTTTTATTTATTGTCCTGAGCATTTAATGGACCCTCTCAATCTGGAAACCCATGTCATTCAGATCTGGAAAAATCACAGTTTAGTGATTATTACATTGATTCCTTCCTATTTTCTCCAATTATTCAGCTACTGTATCCCATGGACTGGTTCTCTAATTCTTGATTTGTGGATGCAGTATTTTCTTTAACTTCTCTGGGAATTGATTGTTTTTTATGTTGTCTTTTTTGAAGGTTTCTTCTGTACCTTTTCCTATCCAATCAATGCAAGCAATTTTGCTTCCTTCCAGTTACTTCTTTGTTAATTGAGGTCTTCATCACTGTAGCCTCCCAGATTCTTTACATTTGTTCTCTTGGACTGATCAGATTCTCCATGGAAGACTCTTCCAAGCAGCTTCCCAGAGGCACTGTCTGATGCCTGTATTCTGAAGTGCCCAGGACATGTCCTATCTCTCACCCACTCAACCCCCTCTAACCCCTTTACACTGGAATGGCCTCAGTAGTTGCGATAGGGGCAGCAGCAGAGCAGAAAGCAGTCCGGGGACAGAAGTCCTCCAAGTTCACACCACCCCATAGCACATAGTGAAAGCAGGTAGGCCAGGCCAGCAGGGGGTTGACATGCCCTCCTGGGACCTGGGATGATGCCGGTCATTGGAGGTGCCCTGGGCTCAATCTCAGGGTTGGGTCAGATGCCCATCTTTTCCTACTTAAAGAGGATTTAAATTTTGATTCTGATTCTGGGAAGTGAGACAAGAGTGTGTGTTTGTGTGTCTAAATATATATATATGTTTATATGTGTGTGTGTGTGTGAGTGTGTGTGAATTATGGCTTCTCAGCTTTTCAGGTCACTACTGTGCAGTAAAGTTTGAAGAACTCTTATATGATTACTGAGACTTCCCAGTACACATTGACAAGTCCTCAAGAAGCCAAAGATTTCACTAGCTATAGAGATAGGGATATCAATATATCAATATATTTTGATGCCTTTTAGTTTTCAAAAATATATGAGAAGAGGTAAGTCATATCATTTTCCTTTAGAGACAAAAATGTAGTAATGCATCAATCTGTCCTGAATGTGTTAAACAACTTCCAAGTGGAAATAACGCCTGCTCTATATGACTAATACCTGGACTCGCTGTGGTTGTCGCATCTTATTCCTGTGACATTATTTCTAGCTTGCCTGCTCATCTCATTCATCATCAAGTTTCTCAACATATCCTAAGATGCATCAACTCTTGCAGTAGCAGACACTAAGTATTTGAAGTATAATGAACAGTCATGGCTTGAAAGAAAAGTATGCAAAATATGACTAAGAACTACTAAAAAAAAAAAAAAAAAAAACCCCACGATTTCAAGTAGTCTAGCTATTGGGGAAAAAAAACAGCTACCTAGAGATCAATCTCCCTATGACCATTAGGAGGTAAGAAAAAATAAAATGTAATAGAAGGAAGGCTTACAGTAAAAAAGGCTACAATAATCACCTAAGGCACTGACCTGATGGCAAAGAGCACATACATGCTTTATGGAATGAGCTTTCCTTGTTTTGCCAATAAAAATTTCACCAACAAAATTTTCACCAACAATTGCCCATAACTAATGATACACAGAGGGTTGGTAAGAAAGCCAAACAAGAAAATTAAAAGCACAGTGACGCCCCATGTGTCTTTGATAAGGTTCAGTCAGCTCTTTTATCTCAAACCTATCACTCAATTTGACAGCAAAGTCAAGGTAGCTCAGACTAGCTGCTGATTCCCACTGAGGCTGGCCCCTGAAGTCTCAAGTGGGAAACAGGAAGAAGGAGGCCAAGTGTACTGTCTGTTTTAAACCCAACAGCCTCTAAGAAGAGAACAACTGAAAGTATAAAAGACAATTTGTCTGAGATTTTTTTCATGTGAAAGAAAAGAACAAATATTATGTTAAACGCTTGCGTTATTATATAAATGCTTAGAAGGTGGAGTTGAACAGAGCTAAGAGTAATTGAAAAAGAGCCCCTTCATTTGTTGAAATTTCTTTCCCAACCTGATTATTTTAAAACTATTTATTTCAATGGGTACATATTTTTAAGAAGAATCAACAGTAAAAAGTTTTAAAAGAAAACTGTCAAAACTACCACAACAATGAAAAAAGAGACATTAAAAATCAAAGACTATAAGTACCACTTGATTTTATTATTTGTTTAAAAAAAAATCAGTGTTTACATATCCCCTCCCCTCCCCCCACAGCCCTTCATCCTCTCCAGATTCTAATAAAGAGCTTAAGGGAAAAATAAATAAATAAATGTTTTGTCAGAGATTCTACATGTGATATGAAGAATTTTTTTTTATGTTGATTATAAAAAAAAAAAAAAAACCCATCATTAATGACCTAAATATTTAAAAGCTCCTAAAACTCATTAAGAAAAAGTAAAATAACCCAGTGAAAAAATGTACAACATGTAAGAACAGGCAACCTATAAAAGTAAAATGACAAAGGGTCAAGAAACATATAAAAGATGTTCAATGTAACTAGTAGTAAAGAAAACATTAATTGAAAAGACATTCTATTTTTGGTCATCAGAATGGCAAAAATTAGTGACTGGATACAATCAATGCTAGTGAGAGTAGAGGAAACCGGTACTCTCAAATATAGCTGATGAAATGTAAGCTACAACCTTTTGGGTAAATGAAATTCATTAAAATTAAAATCACACCTCTTCCTCACTGAAATTCCATTAACTAGATATACAAGAAGAATATAAGGCTTTTATATTAATATTTGCTTTAGGAAATGAGAGAGCCTAAAACTATAAGCAAGAGAGCCCATCCACCAGCTGTTCAGGATCAAAGCCCCCTCTCAATTAGAGGTGCAGTGGATATCACCATCCCAGAATCCTCATGATTGAGGAATGAACTACGGACTTGCTGGTCTTCTGCTATAGACTTATTATGACTCTAGCAATGGAAGAAATTACAACATTGATGTGGAGGCAGTGGCCACAGGAGGTTCTGAGGGCAAGAAGAGGGAAAAACAGGTGTAATACAGGGGCATTTTGGGGACTTGGGAATCGTCCTGAATGACACTGCAACAACAGATATAGGCCATTATATATCTTGCCATAACCTACAGCATTGTGTGAGAAAGAGTGTAAACTACAATGTAAACTATAATCCATGCTCAGTGGCAGTGCCCCAAAACGCGTTTATCAATTGCAATGAATGTACCACACTAATGAAGAATGTTTTTTATGTGGGAAAATGTGGGAGGTATGGGGAGCGGGGCAAATGAGAATCCCTTCATTTTTTATGTAACATTTATGTAATCTAAATATCTTTTAAAAAATAAAAATATATTTGCTCTAGAATCACTTATAATAGTAACATTGTGGAAATAGCCCCTGAGTAAGGAAGGAACAGGTGAAAAAAATGATTTATTCATGCTATGGAATAATATGAGGTAATTAGAAAGATTGAGCTACATAGTAAGGCATTGCTTGCTGTAAGTGAAAGCAAACAAGTTATAAAATAAAAGGAAATAAACACACAAAACACCATATGTGCATGCTTATAAGGAAAAGGAAAAAAATACAAAACAAAAAGCATGCCCTGTTGTAAAGAACAGCATTAATAGTTATTGGGAAGAAGTGGAGGCTATTAATTTTACTTCAAATACATCCATAATAATTGGTTTCCAGGATTATAAAATGTAGTCATTTGAATTACTAAATGAAAGCACATCATTAAGCCTTCAGATAAGGTAAAACTCCAGGATCTTCTAACTCCCTAACATATGCCAAGAGTCTCCTGTTCTAGGTTTGAAATTTGGGAACAATTTCCCAAGATGGTTGCTAGGCCAAATCTTAGAAAAACTTAGTTCTTTAGACACATATTAATCAAGCTGTTAGCAAAAGATATTAAAGAGTATAGGAGGAAGTAGAACCATTTTTATTTGTTTGTACGAGTGAAAAAAATATGCACAGGAGACCCACAATAACACTGTTTTGGATGTCATAATAGTGCTTTATGATGAAAACAATTTGGTATTTCAGTATGGGGTCCCATGCTAGAGTGACCTGAGATACCCCTCAACTGAAAATAGTGTTAAAATGGATCCCAATGGATCTCATTCAGTATGGGCACACTTTTTCTTCATAAAGAAAGAATAGGATAAGATCTAAAAAAAATTAAAAATTTCCAGTGAAAATAAAGTTTAATGTTAAACTATAGTTTTCAGACACTAAATTGAAGTTTACTAAAATATTACTTCTCTTTACAAGGATTTTAAAAAATTTATGGTAGAGATCCTAAACATTCATGAAGAATGCTAACTCTTGCTTAAAAGGATCTTTTCTTACCTTCACATTTTCTGGATGCAGTCCCCCAGGGTGCTTGTCCATATACTGACATAAATCAGTGTGCTAGGAGAAAAAAAGGAAAAATGTATTAACATCCCTCTGGCTATAACATAACGAATCAATATTTTTCTCCTTCAAAGTCACTATGAATTTCTGAACAAAGCAAATATATGACAAGTGGGTAGTTGCATGCCATCTCCACCCCTCATTTTTAACCATAACTTAAATCATTATCTTTACCTCTAGGCTCTGTTTTATGTTAAACATGTCTGCATATTAGAAAGTATACATGTCCATAATTTGTTAAGTGTCTAATATCTTCTCCATTGAATGTGTATCTCCATGCCTTAACTAAAATAAATAAATAAATAACTGACCCAATTAAAATGTCAATTAGTTTATGTTTTCTAAGTGAAAACTGAGATTATGGTTACCTGTTTTATATGAAAAAAAAAAATACTACAAATAGATCATACTAGTAAAATTAATCTTCGGGCTTATTAAAAATTTAATATCTATATTTGCAAACAATAATTTTTAGTTTTCCAGGATCCCTGAATATATTTGAGCCACTATGATTATAAATTAATAGAAATATACCCAAAATTATAAATTAAGACAAATACATCCAGATATAAGTTAAGGAATATCCCTAGATAACAACATACACTGTTATTCTTTTAAATATGCCAAGCTTAATTTGACCACAATTGTCTGTTTTCTTCTTAATGTTTTTTCTGTTTACATTAAGAACTAATAAACTCAAGCTAGAGAATATCACACAAGACCAAAAGAAAGTAGAAGGGATCAATGAAGTTAATGCATAAATTAATAAAATAGGAAAACCAGAATACAAAAGGCTTGATCAATACAACAAAAACCCACTTCTTTTAAAGGCCCAATAAAACAGAAAAATCTATGGCAAGCGTGATTTTTTTTTAAAGTGAGAGGTTTTGTCAAGATGTAACCAAAATTAAGAATGACAGGAAAATGACATACCTATAAATGTGCAGATTAAAAAATATGAGAGTACAGTACATTTCATATATAGATAAAAAATTTTTCTAGGAAAACATAAAGGATTATATTTGATTCTAGAATAGACAGGAATTTAAAAAAGGTACAGCTCATTCTCCAAATGTTTGAGTAACAGATATAAATTACTCAATAGCCCAGAAAAGGAGAAAAGGCTCCCACTTCCTCCTTAAGGATACACTTTCAAAAGAAAGACAAGGGAGAGGAGGTGGAAGGATAGGAAAAATCTTTCCTAAGGTTATAAATGCATAAATCCTAAAATAATAATTGTAGGTACTAGGATTCAATATTGTATTAGAAGACTAACACATCAAGATCAAACAAGGTTAATTCTAGGACAGAATAAAGAGTTCAACATAAGAAAACTTATTAATTTTATCCTCTAAAATTAATAAATTAAAGAAGTGGAGCAATGATGGATATGAAATAACTTTTATGGTATTTATGTATTTGGCATGTATTTATTAAATGCTGATTATGTATAAACAAAATAAAGTCCCTGCTCTCATGAAGCTTACATTCTGTGAATTTTATATACTTGTGAATTATTTTAATATTTTCCAAGAATAAAGTTTTCAAACTTTTTGTTAAAAAAAAGTTTAACTTTTTGTTAAAATTAAAGGAAAAAAAAAAAACTATGAGAAAAGAACATAACAGGAAGGGTGAAAATTTCCTGATCCTCAAGCTATACATTATGTCTTTCTAGGTGTATGTCCAGTGACATGAACATAATGTATTACAGGCAAGAACTCTTCTCTAGAAATGAAATCTTGGGAAATTTAATAAAGATTTTTCCAAAGCTTTAAATTTTTAAAAATCTGTATTTCATTAGCTATATGGCATGAAAATGTGGTGGTGGGAACGATGCACACTCATCACACCATGCACACATGAAGATAACTAGCTGTGTCACCTTGGGCAGGCTATGTAACCTCCATGTGTCATTATATCAGTACCCGATATGGTTATTATGAAAATTAATGAGTAAATACCAACAAAAGTTTCAGAACATTGTGCAGCATGTGGTAGAGGCTATAGGTGATGATGATCTGTGATGTGTGTTTAAGGGCAGAATTAAAGAGGGCTGTGTGGGAGAATTGCAATAACTGGACTCACCCAGGACAACTAACAAGGAGATGATGATGGACAACGCCCATCCCAAGGAACAGAGTGTCTGCAACTGCAAGCAAGATGGTTCCATCCATCTGCCCCATAGGATCTAAGTCTCCTCTAAATTAGAAACAGAGTGGGCATCACCATTCCAGAATCTTCAAGCTTGGGGAATGAACAATGGAGACTAATTATTATTCCACTATAGACTTATTATTATTCTAGCAATGGAAGAACTCTTATCATTGCTATAAAAGCAGTGGCCACCAGAGGTTCTGAGGGGAGGGAGAGGGAAGAATAGGTGCAACATGGGGGCATTTTCAGGACATTGGAATTGTTCTGCATGACAATGCAATGACGGATACAGGCCATTATATATTTTGTCATAATCTACAAAATTGTGGGGGACAGAACGTAAACTATAATGTAAACTATAGTCCACGGTTAGTAACAATGCTTTAATATGTGTTCATCAATTGTAACAAATGTACCACACCAATGAAGGATGTTGTTAATGTGGGAAAGTGTGGGAGGGGGAGGGGGTGGGGCATATGGGAATCTCCTATATTTTTCATGTAACATTTATCCAATCTAAAGCTTCTTTAAAAGTAAAATTAAAAAAAAAAAAACAGGAATGAGAAAAACATAAAAATTGGAACTCTTACTGCACTAAACCTGGAACTATGTTAGAAGTGCCTAAATTATAAATGACATTACCTCTCTTCTTTCTTTTTAACTTCTTTTTGGATTATCTGACCTTTGAGATTTGGACTGTTCCAGAAATACAGAACTCAACTTGACAAGAATGCCAAGGGTACTTCTTATTCATTCCATTTTTCATTTGTCCTGGGTAGAAATGTTCTGAACAGAAGACTCCTATGGCATATGATCAATAGATCATTCTTCTCTGGTGAAACAATGATAATCTCAGACCCATCTGGCTTCATCTCTAGCTATATCTTATTCTAATACCAGAAGGAGCACCTATAGACTGGACGCTGGTGACCTCATATCAAACATAATTGCTGTTCCCTCTCCAATCCCTAACATGGCTCCAGCCTAACATCTCCTATTTCTTTATTACTTTATGGCTCACCTCACTTTCCCACACCTCTTCAGTATTCATTCCATCACTACTGGTTATCAGGGTAACGCCATTAGGAGTGTTTGTGTCTGAGGGGCTTATCCCTGAAGACCTAGGATAGCACATCAATCGCCCACAAAGTGAGTGGTTTTAAATGAAGCTATCAAATGTAGTTAGAGCTCTAGACCAAGCGGAGGATGGAAGTGAGACCAGAAAGGGGCCCACAAGGTTCAATCCTCAGACTCTACATTCCTATCAAAATCTGTTTTCTTCTTTCTAAGAGTTGATATCCAGCAAGTAGCGTCCATATGGTTATTTACATAGGGACAGGGATGTTTCTAAAGAAAGGAATTTCAAGGAAAGTATCTGAAATTATAATCCCCTGGAGACTAAATATTTTTTGTAAAAGAGTTTGTCAGACTTATAATTTGAGTTTCCACATATCAACTTGATTTCTCTGTGGCTAGATCAATTTAGAAAGTAGGAGAGAAATCTAGCTTTGTGAAAAGGCAGGATATGGAAAGACCATAGAAAAAGGAAAAGACTCACACAGAAGCATCTGAATTAATTTACATCAAATGTAAACCTGAGAGCTACAGGGCTAATAACAATCATGTGCTACACACAGCCATGACACTTAAAGGGAAAGACATGCAAAAAACTGGAATGATAAATTAGGAATATAATGGCATTTTAAAAACTGGTCTGGTCAAAGAACTGCCCTTTAAGGGCCAACCCCAATCAGGAAAGGGAGAGCAGCAGGAGAAACAAATGAGAAACAAGTGGGCTATGACACTCACCTCTCCATATTTTTCACTCTCTACCCCATACCCTTTTTTTAATCTGACCTTGAGTCAGGGGAAAGAAGCAATATTCTTGTACCTAAAGTCACTGGTCAGAAGACTATGTTAAACCCACAAACTCCGACAACCTCTTAGAAGTGAAACTATGCCCATTTTTCAGATCAGAAACAAGTATAAGTCTACTGTGCTTATATGTTTCTCCTTAATCAATTTGGTATGTTCTTATGTTTCCCTTTAATCAATTTATTACCCATGCAGTGAGATTTTCCAATTGCTGGCACCTTGAATGATCAAACCTTCTACTCAAGAGAAATGAAGTTCCTCAAAGAGTAATTATGCTTTTGGATTAGCACTGGCTTTCACACTGAACTTTTCTTATCAAATAGGGATCCAAATAAAGCTCCTTCCTGAGCATATGTATTTGATTCCATTCTCCTACAATGTTAACCACAGTGTCTACAATATTCGTTAGCTAATATTGATGTTCTTCAGAACCACTGCCAAATTATGATGCTGAAAATAACAGCTCTATTTTTAGCACCTAATCTGAAAATAAGGAAGTCTATCAGTGGGAATGACCAACAGAAATCCCCTTTTTGAAGTTATATTA
The DNA here is from genome assembly GCA_026826555.1 of Tolypeutes matacus. Lineage (NCBI taxonomy): Eukaryota > Metazoa > Chordata > Mammalia > Cingulata > Chlamyphoridae > Tolypeutes > Tolypeutes matacus. The sequence goes on along the minus strand of JAKSZT010053770.1, from coordinate 42,870,709 downwards.
AATATAGCCTTTCCATCCTTATATCTCTGCTTGATTTAGTTTTCCATTCTGATAGCAAGAGGAGAGTTAAATTTCAAAATTAAAGAGGAAACATGATAAAAGACTAGTTGATATAACATGTGCAAATTGGAAGCATGAAAATACAGAGCCCTCCTTTCCCTGACTGGTCTTGGAAATCAGATTGTGTAAGGAGCCCCACAGCCCTCATCCTTGTTTAATTCTATCTACTCTAATCTCCTCCAGGTAAGTGACCCATGATAAAGAACCTTCAAATAGTACTTTTGATGGTAAGAGACCATAACTTATTAAGCGTGACTGAGGCAGCAAGAGTGACCGATGTGACCCTTCCCACTCTCTATCACTGCCTAATGTCACTTTCATTGCCATGTTCCATGTCTGGGACTCAGTATACACACCACACACATTAACTGAAACCATGCTTGAAGATGATCCAAAAATTATGAACTTTGGTAGAACTCACTTTCATTTTAATCTGTTTCACCTGTAGCCACTGCAGTCATGTATTCATTGGGGAGTAGTTACTGCTAGAGGCCATAGAAGAAAACTTAGAAAGTGAGCCTTCCTTTTTTCAAAAGCAATCAATGCCACTTTCCTCTAGATATAATCTCCATTTTAATCAGTCTACAGTTCTGTAAGAATTAAAACATAAAATTACTGAGAAGTTAGGTTCAAACTGCTGTTATATGAAGTCCACAGGTTTAAACTGATGTTGAAATGGCATTTGGTGGGAGGTGTGGGGAGCAGGGCATATGGAAATCCCCTATATAGTCTCTGTAACATTTATGTAATTGAAGTATCTTTTAAAAAATAAAGTGAAAACAAAAAAGAAATGGCATTTGTTTTCTGTTAAGGTTTATAGTAATCCTCTAGTTCATTACCAAATAATAATTAATGAATTTGAAAATTATGAATTCTAATATGTGAGCATCATTCATTAATGAGAAGAAAATATTAGAAGTAACTTTAAATCAACTCTTCCCTTAGAAAACAGTCACAGATATTTTAGATGCTTAATAGATGAAGTCTGTAACCACTATATATGAGAGTGGCCCATTTTTAAAATGATGACTAAAAGTAACTTTTTATAAGTATTCCATCAAATGTTATTTAGGCTTTATGTTAATGCATTAAAATTCTCTATCATCCTTAATGACAAACACAAGATATTCATGAAAAAAGTGTTATTTCTTTCCTCTGAAGTAGAGATTCTAATTACAACTATATCATGTGCCCCAAATTGCATCATAAATAAATGAAATGATAATAGAGACAATATGGGCTTCCCATGCATTATACCATTACCAATTCAAAGATATGTTACTCTGAAATATTTTCCACTATTCCTGCATAGACTTATTTTGCATATTACAAAGCCTGTTTCAGGGTTATTTTATTTTTATCTCTTTGTAGGCCACTTGTGAAATGTTTGAAATTCTAGCAGTAACCACATATATTCCCTAGCGAGGGTAGGGGTTAGCTAACATGCAAAATGGTTTATTAAAAACCCTCCCATAGTAATCGCAGTGTTGTAGTTTATTCCCTAATTAAGTTAGCCATTTCTTTTTACCATATAATGTATTCTCCTTGTCCTTTATTGGTCATAATAAACCTACATGTGACTTAGCTGTCCCATAATTCTGCCTAATTGGTTTCAGCTGTCATTTATGAATCCAAAATGCCTGGGTAACATGGGCTGGGTAACTGGAACAGGGAGCATTTCTAGCCACATTCCCTTCATGTAAAACCAGCCATCTGAAAGAGTACTTCCATTAAAACAAAAACCTTATGATTTTGCTTCTGGCAATGACATCATGGGCAGGCAGACTGTATAGTGCTGCCCAGGCAGTTAAGACTATTGCAAGTCATTCTTTACTGATGTGGTGGTTTGGATCTATATGTATCAAAGAAAAACACGTTCTTAAACTTAATCCATTCCTGTAGGTATAAACACATTGTAAGTAGGACCTTTTGATGAGGTTACTTCAGTTAAGCTGTGGCCCAACTCAATCCAGATGGTTCTTAATCCTATTACTGGAGTCCTTTATAAACAGAATGAAATTCAGAAAAAGCCAAGGGAAGCAAGAAGCTAAAGGTCAACGAAACCTGGAAGAGAAGGGAGAGGCAAGAAAAGGCTGCCATGTGACAGAGGAGCCCAGGACAAGGATCACTGGCAGCCAGCCCCAAAATGCCAGTCTTTGGGATGAAAGCTTTGCCTTGATGCTTGACTTCTCTAGCTTAAAACCGTGAGTCAGTAAATTCCTATTGCTTAAGCTAATCCATGGCTGGTATTTGCTTCAGTAGCCAGGAAAACTAACTCAATTGATAAAAAGAATGCAGAAATTCATGCCCCAGTAAATCACGTGTCTGAAGTAGTTTCAGTATTGTGAGGGATAATTCTTAAATCAAAACACATATCTATATACATATCTTTACATATATAGTTTATTTATTTTACAAAACTTCTAGGAAGTATACATGATTTTCCTTTTTTAAATTAAGTAAATTCAACATATTATTTTAGGACATTTCAAGAAATTTTGAGAAATCCTCTAGAAGTCTAACATTGTAATTCTACAGAACCGTATGCTATTAAGGTACTAGGGGAATGTGTAAAATGAGCTGTCTTGAGACAGCAGAGGAAAGAACTACCCAATATGGCTAATATGCTCTCTAGTAAACCATTCAGAAGACTAAGTCAAATAGGCACTGTATAAAGATGTTCATGCTATTCTGGAACCCAGCTGACTGTTTAAAGGAAAAATAAAAAAGCCAATGAGTATAAAGAATAGAATGCCTGGATCATCTAACAGCCTCAAGAATATGGAAGAAAAAATAAATAAATAAACAATGGTTAACAAAGTAGGCCATGCACTCAAGAGTTTGAGATGGAAGGGGGGAAAAGGAAATGGAATAATTCTTTGGAATATCCTGACCCTGAAAACACCTACTAGAGATGCCTTGCTAGGAAATACAGAGGTCCTGAAATTATAGGATGATGCCAGAAGTGAGAACAGTTAGAGAAGAGAGAGAGAAGAGGGGAGGAATCAATGGTGGCCGTCCTGGCTATAAACAGGATGCAGGAGCCTTTTTAATAATCTTGGTTCCAATGGGTAAGAATGACACCCACATAGAGACTGATCATAGCAAATGTGTGGTCCAGAAAATTCTATTAATTATACTGTAACAAGTGTCAGACACATGTTACTTTTAATTAAAAAATAATTCTAGAAATATACTCAAAAAGAAAATATTAAACAACTATAATTTGTTTATTTTGCCATCCCACCTTTTTTGATTTACCAATTAAAAATCAATATCTCATTATATATATTTACTCTCATAATGGGTGAAGTATTGCAAAATATATAACAATGAACTAAAAAGAATTTATTATTAAGGAGCTTACTGTTGATTGGGGGAAATAAGAATGATAATCAAATAAATGTCAATATATTTCTTCCTCTTAATTAAAATGAAATATTTATAAAATTAATCATATCATTTACCCAGTAGTAACAATTTAAGGAGTTTTTTTTTCCCTAAGGAAGTATAGAAGGATGTACTAGTTACTGAGATTTTACAATGTAAAATACTATCAAGTTCTTAAACATGGCTCAATTTGATATGATTATTTACAGGGAAAACGTAAATAATCCAAGATGAGACAAAAATCTCTAGAATTGGAGAGAGTTTGAAAAAAAAGTTTATATTAAAAATGTAGAGCAATTCTCAATCTTCCTGAATGGTGGGAATACATGGAACATAGAATGAAAGAGCTTTCACAGCAAGGAGTGGCAAACAATGAAGTATATGATAAGTCTGTTTGTTTCATATGATGAAAGATGCCATTTTTATTGCTGTTCCTGTGACACATATGAAGTATAAGTACTTTTAGCTAACATCTCTGCTTTTTAATTAAAATTTTGTTTTTTTTAATTATTTCAATATAGCAAAGTGGTAAAAGTCATTTTATTTTCTCAAACTCAATGAATGAAAGAATCACATCAGCCTTTTTTTATTTTTAATGCAGATTTTTATCCAAAGATCGTGATTGCTTTGAAGCATAAAAAAACTGCGTGGTAGATTGTTAGGAATCCACAAAAAAATGGGCCTTTTTAATAGCAAAGAAAAAAAGGTCTCCGATCACAGAGGGAGTAAAAATTTATGAATCTTTGTACTCTGAGTATTGCCAAAAATTGAAATAGAATAGAAATTCCAAATTATCTCTTAGGTTCTACATTTAAAAGTTAAACTGATGATTTATCTGTCATAAAAAAATTTGTCATAAATAAATTGTCTTCTTTTTTTGCTACTTGCTTTGCTCAATCCATGGATAAAGAACATGTGCTTAATTCTTGGCTGTACATGGATGTGAAATTAAAGATACCCTGTTTTTTTTTTTTCTCAAACATTAGACACTTGCAGACTTGCAAAGATAATAAGTTTACCAGGAATTTGACATATTTGGCAGATATAGTTGATGTTTTGAATATGAATCCTGAAACGTCAAGAGGAAAAGACTAACGTTATATCTCCTAGTGATATGTTTTTTAAATTTTATGCCAAAATCCAGTTATGTATTCAGTGATACACATCTAAAAATATTCCTTCATTGTCTTGACTTGCAATTTGCCATAAAAACGGTTACTGAAAAAAATTTCAAAGGAAAGAATAAAATCTCACCTAGTCTTTCTGGAATGAACTCAGGTAATGCTTTCCTGATGCTGTAGCTGAAAATACCATTTGCAAGTCAGTCTTAGCAAGACTTCTAAAGAAGTTGGGGTGCTCAAATTTGAATTAATTATACAAAATAACTTCAGAAAATCATACTGGAGAATTTGGGATAATAGAGTTCAATATTCAGAACAAATTAGCCAGCTAGGCACATAATTATCATAATCAGCCTGTGACACTGGTTGTCAGAATTTCTATCAAGGAAAACACAGCAGAAACCATTCTTGACATGGAATGTGACCACACTGGTGCTCTACCTTTGACACTATTTATGACATAAAAGCTTGTGGTAAGCAAGCCATCATCCTGCCTTTATTAATATAACATGATGGCATGTTTAAATGTTAAAAAAAAACAGACTCAAATATTTAATAAAATCATTTAAAATAAGCATTACTTGAAATTGTTTTATTAAGAATTTAAAATTTATTTAAAATATAAAACGACATTTAAAAAGTGCATGAGGATTTTATGGTAATAAAAAGAGTGAATGAATTTTTAAATGAATATAAACTTTGATACATGACTGTATCTATTGATATGGAAAGACGGCAGCATTAACTTTTGTCAGTGAAAGAGGTTAAAAAACATCATATGATGAAAATGAATACAGTATACACATATACACAGGCAACATGCATGCAAGTATTAACCAAAAGAAGCATAATACATGGTACCAGCAGCTCTCTCTTGAGGTGTTGAATAGTAAGTGGTTTGGGATATATCAGTCAGGATAGGCCTTGTTATGCTGCATTAACAGATAACCCCAAAAATCTCAATGGCTCTGGTTACTCCACAGAAGAAATAGTTTTGCTCACAATTCATTGGCCAAAGAAAGTCATGTACTCCTGCCCAAATTCAACAGATAAAGGAGGTATAATGAGTGGGACACAAATACTTGAAAATAGTAATATAATATTTTTAATTAGGCAAATTATATTCAAATTTTTATTCACTGATAAAAAGAATATTAAATATGTACATATATATTTGTATTAATTTTTTTAAAAAACATTTTCAAGGATTCAGGAACTTTAAAACAATGCTACAATCTTACCAACTCTATTGCTTCTCATCCAAAGTTAACGTTTCTAAAAAATTTTTGATATACTATGTTATTATTTTCCATCTGAATTCTGAAAATCTTTTCAGTGTAATGCCTGGTATACTGAGATTCTTATGCAGAATCCCATATTCTGGCAGTAACTTATCTAAAAGATAAACCATCCCTGTTAATAAAAAGTTAAACAGTATTTATAAATCAATCTTTATGAGTCTGTATCACAAGTTGGGTTCTCTGGATGGACTATGGGGTATAATTTATTTATGAGGTAAAAGGAATATAATGTTTACTAGGTAAAAAGGAGAATGAAGTATTATTGGGTAAAGGAAGTCAAACTGTGATGCAGGCTAAAAATGCCTTTGGCCAACTCAGCAGGGAGCTCTGGAGCAAGTATTGTCCACCAGAGTTGTTAAGCCTTGGAAAGAAATAGCCTCACCTAACACAGTCACCAAACACAGGTTGCAGTGGGAAGGGTCTGACCTCATTCCGAATGGGTCTCTGCAGCTGATTCAGACTCTGGAGAATCTGACAGCTGGAGGCACTCTGATGACTATATTTCCTATAGCTGGGCAGAAAGTCCTTCTTTGAAGTGGGATATCACTGGGTCTACCACATTCTGTAAAAGTGTATTAATGGTATCTAAGTAAGACTTTTCCAAATGACTCCTTAAACCTTGGAAATGACTCTATATTCTATAACCATCCCTGTCCCACCATCGTGTTTGATGCATCTATTCTATGGAAATACAATATCACTTTGGTAAAGATTTGTAGAGTATCCACTGAAATTGGTATTGTTAGGGATAAAAATCAATCCCTCCCCTCAAGGAGACTAGCTGCCCATCCATCTAACAGAAATGTCGTGAAGACAAATGAGAATGATCATGTCATCCTTTGAGTCCTTTCCAATATATCACTTAGTTTATGGTATTTTTCAGTCAGATGTAGTCTGAAAAGAAGATCCCCTGTCCTTTCTTTGCCTCTAATAAATATTCTGTTACTAGTCATCTCCTCCCCAGATCACTGCCCTCCAGCATTGCTGACTTTCTATCTTGTTAGATTTAGATATCTTCCCTCAATATATTCCCTAAGATTCGTGTTAGAGTAGTCAACATTCTGTCAGAACATTCTAACTCTTCTATTTGGGACAATGGAAATGTTTTGGTAATGTATGGTGGTGATGGTAGCACAACATTGTGAACAAATTAATGACATTGAATTATATATTTGAATGTGGTTAAAGGGGTAAATTTTAGGTTGTAGATAAGTTTCTAGAATAAATGTTTTAAAAATTCATGGAATTGTACAACACAAACAGTGAATCCTAGTTAAACTATGGGCTATAATTAATAGCACAATTATAAAAATGTGCTTTCATCAATTGTAACAAATGTACCACATCAATGCAAGGTGTTAAAATAGGGTGGTGGGGGGTGGATGTGGCTCAAATGGTTGGGCATCCATCTCCCATATGGAGGGATCCGGGTTCAATCCCCAGGACCTCCTGGCAAAAATAAAGAAAAATATAGAAGGCGCGCAGGCCGCCAGGCCTTATACACGGGTGCGCCACCAGGCCCCGCTGAGCCACGCAACAAGATGATGACATAACAGGAGAGTGACACATGGGAGAGCCAAGACGCGACATGCTGAAGACCCAGGAACTGAGGTGGCGCAGGTGGTAGGATTCCTCTCTCCCACATCGGGGGATCCCAGGATCGAATCCTGGTGAGAGCAGGAGAAGGATAAGAGAGGGCAGGAAACAGACACAGAGAATTGCCCAGCGAATGGACAGTAAAACAGTAAAAAAACAGGGAGGAGGGAGGTAAAAATGTATAAAAGTAAATAAATAAATAAATAAATATTTTTTAAAAAGTGTATCAACATCCTACAACTAAATGAAATCACCATTACAAAAATAAAACAAAAAACTGACCAACCAATCTTGATTTTCCATCCCGATAAGATATATTAATAAAGGCATACTCACATTTTAGACACTGTAAGTCTAAAATTTGACTGTTTGGAAAATAATCTAATAACAGCTAATTCAAATATCTTCTGTACCACTAGTCTTGTCACATCTGAAAACACTAGCAAACGCTGACAATTGATAAATGGCAAAGATTTATATGCTTCCCAACCATTAATGTGAAAAAAATTACCTAATTACAAAGTGGCATATGCAATGACAATCTTAAGCATTTGGTCATATATAAACTTAAGAATGGATGAGATTCCAAGGTAAAAATGGCAAAATGAACATATGCATCTACTTTGTACTCGCTTGAATCCCCACTGCCCAAATGTAGAATCTCCAAAACAGATGGTAGCAAATTTAGGATAAGAAAAAAAAAAAACTAACTTAACAAACTGACTACTAAACCAGCAATAAAACCTAGAAGCAGCCCTGTTTACGCCAGAGAACAACCAAAAGGCTGAGGAATTAGTGGCACCAGGAAGTGGGAATAAACGGAATACCTATACATGGAGGTCCGAAATGTAGAAGACTATAAGTGGCAATTTAACCCCCAGATTCCCTCCCCCCACTCTGCTAATACAGATAACTGCCTTTGCCAACTATGGAGGGGGTAAAACAGAGGCTGTGTAGTCTGAAAAATCCACTGGGTTAGAGGTAAAGGTACCATCTTGAAATAGGAGGACTAAGTGGAGCTCTATCCCTCACTCAGCTTCCAGAAGACTGGCAGCTAAGCCTCTATCCTACAGTAGAGATGGATATTGACATCAAGAATTTCTCAAAAAAACAAAGTAATCAGTTCACCCTAAGTGAACCAGCTACCCACACACCCAGAACTTTCAGTCAGTGTGTTAGTGCACCACACTGAAGTAGGAGAAGACAGTCAAGAATCCCCAAATATATGGCCAAAGCTTTTAAAATTAAAAAACAGAGACCAAAACAAACTAAAAGAAAAAAATAAAACTTGGGGAAAACAGAAAGAATACTGTTAGAAAAACTTCAAAAAGTCTATTATTAAATTTCCAGTGAGATAAGAAAAAGTATTGCAACCTTGAAACAAGAACAGGATATATTATAAAATAGAATATTCAGAGAACAAAAGGGGAACTTAGAAATGAGTAATGTGGGCATGATTAGAGAAAAGAGAAAATAGATGAGAAAATTTATAACAAAATAATTTAAGATAATTTCTTAGAATTGAAGGACATGTAAATATAAAAAGATACTCAATATCATTAGTTACTAGGGAAATGGAAATCAAAACCACAATGAGATACCCACTTCGTATCCACTAAGATTGCTGCAACCAAAAAGACAAACAATAACAAATGTTGGCAAAGATGCGCAGAAATTGGAACTCTGTCACTTGTAGGATTGTTAATTGTTGCATCCATTTTGGAAAATAATTTGATAGATCCTCAAAATGTTAAATGTAGCATTACCATTTAACATTTTGAAGATCTATACCTAGGAGTAGAATTGCTATCCATGCAAAAACTTGTACATGACTTTTAATAGCAACATTATATATAATATTCAAAAAGGGAAAACCCAAATGTCTCATCAACTGGTGAATGGATAAATAAAATGTGTTACAAACATACAATGAAATATTATTCAACAGCAACAACAAAAAAAAGGAATGAAGTACTGATATATGCTACATTATGGATAAGCCTAGAAAACATTATCCCAAGTGAAAGAAGTCAGTTCTCAAAAGGGCATATCTATTTATAGGAAATGTCCAGAATTGGCAAATCAATAGAGACAGAAAGTAGGTTAGTAGTTGCCAGGACTTGGAGAAAGGGCAGGTGATCACTAATGAGTACACGGTTTCTTTTTGGAGTGACGAAAATATTCTGAAATTGGATAATAGTGATAGTTGCACAAGTCTGTGAATACACTAAAAACCACTGAATTGTATATGTTAAAAGGCATACTATATGGCTGTATGATAGCTGAATTTTATATCTTATAAAGCTGTTGTTTGAAAAAAAAAAAAAAAAAAAGCAGCAGCACATGAATTTCAAGACTGCAAATGTCTACCATTTTCTCAGCTTGTTGGATGAAAATAAAGCCACACCTTGGTCTATTTTTCATTTCTGTAAAAAACACTGGAAATGAAGAGAAATATTTTAGCAACAGTAATGGAAAATACTTTTTCCAATGGAGCAATCCCACTGAATTTCTAATTCAGTGAAATTCTAATGAGACGATTTCCAACCAAATTCTATATCTAACCGAAACATCAATCAAGTGTGAGTGCAGAATAAAGATATTTTAGAAATGTAAGGCCTCAAAAAAAAAAAAAAAAAAAAAAAAATTCTTCCATACACCCTTTCCCAAGGATGCCATTAGAAATTGTGTTCCCAGAACAAACCAACATGAGAGGGAGGAAAAAATATAGCTCCAGCTGAGGAGAGAGGGGAAGGGCATTCTAGGAAATCAGTGAAGAGAAATGCACCAAGCAGAGGCTCTGGGGGGTGAGAGTTGAATTAATGATAAAAATAAAAGATAGGAAAATATTAACTCCAGGAAAACTAAAAATTATACAGAAGGAGAGAAGTAATCAGTATACCATATGCCTTGGCTACAAAGAACATTGGCATTAACATAACATAAATATTGAACTCTGATCTAACCAGAATTATGATATAAGTATATTTATAGAGAGGAGAGGGGGGTAGGACAGCAGCAAGATGAGAAGGGCCAATTTGTTTGAAATATGAAGGGAAGGAAAAGAACTAAATTTCCAATTTCCATTGCAGGAAATCAATGGATGATGCCTAAAGATGAATAATCAAGAAATGGTGATAGGAACGTTTTATTCGCGATTCAGAGGAAAATCAGAAAGAATCAGCTAAAGAGTTGAAAGCTGAAGGTGAAGACTACTATTTTTCATAAACTATAGACTTGACTCTTTAACCTATATGCATGTATGGATAAAAACAACCACATCCACAAAAATAAACATGCTCAACCTGGAATGGTTTAACCATTCAAAAGCACAGAATGCACAGTGATGTTAACTAAACATTCTTGAAATGAAGAGAGAGAGAGAGAGAGAGAGAGAGAAGGAAAGAAAAACATAAACAGTTATTATAAGGATCTGCATTTATCAAATTACTGATTCTAAAAGTTGGTGAGAAGTTACAGCCATCCCATTTTACATGATATATAATCATGTATACTTTTTCACAGCCAAATTCCCTAATGATTTTTTTCTCCAACTACTTAATGGCCTATTCAAACATAATGTGAAGGTAATTGAAATTATTGATCTCATCTTTTTTCTGATCTTGGACTCTTATCAGAGGGCAGCTTTTTAACCTTAGCTGAAGCCAATCTCTAATTTCTCACAGCTGATCATTATTGTCAGTCTTATTAATTTAATGCATCACTATCACTCTCCTGCCTCCTTCCACCCCCTGAAACATGCATAGCTTTTTCAAGATTACTGTTTTCTTAAGTTAAGAAGTATGGCAATAATTCCTGCGAGGAAAAAAACACAAACAACATGAGGAATATATTTCCTCTCTAAAGGAATTTTCTTTTTATTACTGCTCTTATCGTCCCTATGATTTCCTCTATCAGTAGTCTTTTTTCCATTCTATTCTCTACTAATAATCATTTTATATTACAGCTTTCCCATTAAATGTCTTTAAATGGTGAAATTCCAAATTAAAATAGGAAAAATAATTAAAATCCAAAAAACACACAGGCATAGTGCATTCTCAGGAAATCAGTATGAAATCTAGTGGAATGTACTCACAACTGTGTGTTTCTGTGGAAAACCAAGCATTTCCGATAGCAACAATTAGAGATCCATCTTAGACCATATGGATTAAAATACTGAATTATGATGAGGTCTATCTAATCAAGATGGCAACCATATGGACTAAAACTAGAACACAGAGAGGATAGGTATGAAGTAAACAGAAAAAGGTAAACTAAAATCTCAGCTCCCAACACAATAGTGAGCAAACACTGTTGAAAATGACTGAAAGAAACCATGATCCTCATCAGATGAGAAAAAGCCACTAGGGAAAAGGACAGAAAAGAAGTTAATTGACTTTATCCTACCAATTTGAGAAACTGGGAAGTTGGTAAAAGAGCACGATTGAAAGCTAACATGTTTCCTTTTCATTTCCTTAATTTCTCCTTATGGTTCAGAATTCTCCAGTCTTACGCTGCCTGCACATTAAGCCATCCACAGTTCACATCTGTTCAAATTCTGTATTTGGTTCTAAATGACAACCTCCCCTTCAGAGTACAGAATCATAGTGTTAAATTGCATAACTTGTTCTCCATATATGAAATAAAACATCTCTAAACCCCTTCCATAAAGAAGAGGTCCATGAGTCAAATCCAGTTTTTCCATTGTTTGCACTAAAACAAAAAATATTCCAGCCCCAAGACATATGAAAATCTGGTACAGCAATTTATAATTCAAATGGATCATGGCAATTAGATACTCTAAGATCACAGTCCTTCACAGGATTTCATGCTCTTTCAAAGCAAGGCCTATATATTTGTATCTCTGAACCTAAGGGTGGTCCCAAGCACAAGGAAGACAAGCAAAACACGTTAGCACAAAAGCGAAGAACACAGAGGAGCTATCACTCTCCTACACTGAATTTGCATTAGCTTTCATTGTAGCCACATTTCATTGTTGACTCACATTGAGTCATATAAATGACTAGTCTTTTAAATATGGACTGTTTTTCAGTTAACTTTTTGCATTCTGTTTTTCTGTCTTTGTTTGGGCTGCTTTTTAAACATATATCAAATACACTTCTATTCCCACAGCATTTCACCTTACAGGTTTTAGCCTTATCATTTTATCAGATATTTTTCTGAGCCTTGATTCCATCACTCCAAGTGTTAATTATGGCTCTTGTATGAAAATACAAACAGGTCAAGCACACTAGCACCATGTCTTCATCTGAGTCATTAATAAAAAATATCAAATAGGACCAGGTCAAGGACAATGCCCTCTAGCACAACCCTATAGACTTCTCCATGCTGATGTCAACTCATTAATCAATAAGCTTTGGTTAAAGTTTTTCTAAAATAGAGAGAAACCGAAAATATAATAAGCGTCTAACAACCAGATTTCACTTCTATTCTCTTTATAAGAATCTCATGGGAGACCATGTCACAAGCCTTGCTGAAAGCAAGAACTAACTCTGTATCTTACATAAAGGGAATGTTAGACCTTTCACACAATGAGGTGGTCTATGACTATCCCATTGTCTGAGACTTGCTCTAACTGCTGTGGGGTCAGATTTGTCCGATGTCTTCAACTGGGAAGAGAGTTTGCTTTGATAGAGAAAATAAAGGCAAAATCTGTTAAGAAGTTCTGCTGTTTTTTGGTTGTCACCTTAACTAGTGAAACTATGATAGTCTTGTTCTTCCTGCTCTAAACACCCCTCACTCATTCATGAAAAAAGTATTTGCTAAGAGCCTACTATGTGCCAGACACTCTGCTAGGCACTGGAGAGACAGCCCCTGCCCTTCTGAAACTCACTGTTTAGTTTTATGTGAGAACATGAATAATCTCCTTCCTTATGGGCTGTTCTTTTTTCAGCATGCTTTGCTGATTGTTCCTTATCTCCTTGACCCTTAATTTTGGAGTTCCCCAGTGCTCAGTCCATGAAACTCTATTTCATTGTCTATGTGCACTCACTCACTTGGTGTTTCAGTTACCAACTGTTGCATAACAAACTAACCCAAAATTTAGTGGCTTAAAACAATGATCATTATATTCTTTCTCATGATACTGAGGGTCAAGAATTTAGAAAAGGTATAGCAGGGACAACTCGTCTTGGCTCCACATGATGTCTGTGCACCTGGAATGTCTCCCCACTGCCCTTCACCCTCGATGGCTTCTACAATGACATGCCTGGCACCTTAGCTGGGACCACCATGTTTAGGGCCTCAGATCACACTGTTTTCTGGGTTCTCAGATCTCCTCCATGTAGTCTCAGGGACTTTCTCTTTCCACAAGACTTCACTACATGGTCCTTCCAGCAAGATAACTGGAATTATTACATGGCCAGTCAGGGCTCCCAAGAGGGCAAAAGCAGAAGCTTCTTTGGCCTTCTGAAGGCTTACACCCAGAACTGGCACCATCTCGCTTTCACCATGTTGTTTTATTGGTTAGCGTAAGTCACAAGCCAAGCCTAGACTGAAGGGGCAGGGGCTACACAAGGATGCGATTACCAGAAGGCATGGTGCATTTAGGGCCACCAATGCAACATCTACCACATTTGGTGGCCTTACCCACCTGCTTTTAAATAATACAGAGAATCCAGACAATTTCCAAATCTCCAGCTTTGACTGCTCTCCTAAACTCCAGATTCATATACCCAACTGTCTCATGAAATATCCACTTGCATATGTAATAGACATCTCAAACTTAACATGTTTCAAACCAATTTCCATCTTTCCCCATACTGCTCCACCTGCGGTATTCCCCGTGTCTCCTCCCAGCAGCTCCACTATTTCACTTGCTCAAGCCAAAAACCTTAGAGTCATCCTTGACACCTCTTTGTCTCTCAAATCCTATATCAAATGCTAACAGCTCAACTTTGGAAGAATATTCAGAATCCAACTACTCCTCACAGCCTCTACTTCGGGATATCATCTCACACCAAGATTATTCCAATAACTCCTAACTGATATCCCAGTTTCAGAACTTGGCCATCTACAGTCTACTCTCAAGAAAGAAGACAGAGATCCAGTTAAAATATGTCAAATCAGATTACTTCTCTGCCAGCACCCATTAGTGGCTTTCCATATTATTCTGAGTAAAAACCAAACCCATTAGAAGAAAAAAACGCACAAGGCCCTACACAATCTAGATCTCGTTGCACCGGGATTTCTTCTCTTCCTACCCTTGTCCTTGCTCTCTCCCTTCCAGTACAGGACTCCTCTTGCTTCTCACCCAAGCCAGGACACTCCTCACTGCGTGCAACACTCTTCCCCCAGAAATGCGTGGGTCTTGTTCATTCACCTCCTTCAGATTATTACTTAAATACCTTTCATCTTCTCAGCATGGCCTTCCCTGACCACCCCCACTTAAGGCTGCATTTCAGACGCTCATCTGAACACACACGTTATCTCACAAGAAACTAGAAATATGTACAATTACCCCTGAGACAGTTTGCTCTGGAAACCAGAATACTGATATGGAGCTATAGTTTTCGAGAACAGATGTGGTATAAAATCATGCAAATTAAAACATTCTTCCCAGATATAAAAATCAAAATGCATGAGGCAGAGAAACCAAATAATTAGGTAAATTGTGTGGCAGGGTGAAAACACGGTACTTAACTTTCAGCTTCCAGTCCCACATCCTAACATGACACACAACATCATATACAACTCTGTGATGATGGTTAACACAGGTAGGCTGCAAGTTAAAGTGGAAGAAAAGGGATTCGGGTGCAGAAAATGGGCTAAAGTCTCATATTTTTCCTTTTAACTCAGCTGAGTGATTTTAGTAAAACTGCTTTAAATTCTCTACACATTATTTTTTCTAATTAGTAAAAACTAGATAAAAATAAGACATGTCTTACCTATCTCAAAGAGTTAAAGTCAGAATTTAACAGGATAACATCTATTGTGCTTTGTAGACTGTAAAGCAATATATAAAAACTATATGATTTTTTGTGATACATAAATCACTGTGATTTTTAGATTTTTTTCATGTTAGTTTGAAATCTTTCCTTAGTTTACAGGTTGATGAAAGAAATAAAATAATTGCTTCTCAGAAATTCATGATTAACTATAAAAGTTTGCTCTTGCTTTTCTATTTATATGTAATTATTAAATGTGTCATGAAAAGTACCACTACATGTGTTTTGCTCTGATGGAATTTAAAATAGAACAGAGTAGTTACGAGCCTAACGACTGTCAACATATATTTACATAATCATGTTTCTGTTTTAACATTCTGTTTTCCACTTACGGATTCTGTTTTAAGTTTTTTGAGCATTGGGTTAAATAGTGTTATGTGGCATTTATTTCCCTCTGGCAAAAAAAAAAAAAAAATTTTAAATAAAACTAACTAGCTGGATTTTCTATTTAAGTAGAGGAAAATTTTGGTAGCACTTTTACAACTAAATCTATTCTAAAAGCCAATGATTCTGAGCTATTTTCTGTATTTCTCTTTCATGCCTTAAGCTTTGCAGAAAGAAAGAGAACTATAACAACATTTTAGACCATTTGAACACAGATTCCTTTTCAAGCTAATTCAGTCTCTCATCCTTGATTGAAGATACCCCTTAGCATTTCACAAAGAATGGAGGAAGGCAGGACTCAAAACAGCTTACATGGCAGGGACTCATATGTTACACGACCGAGACATGAAAGAGGTAAGTATATATATATATATATACTGTGAAAGTGTACAAGAATCTAAATTTCAGAACATTGTAGGAGTTTTTCATAGCACTTAAGAGACAGCCTATGGGAGACAATGGGGATTGAGAGGAGGAAGGTGTCATGGCACACCAGACATCCGATAACACAGTGATAAAGGGAAGGAAAAA
>JAKSZT010053770.1:42646408-42853959 GCA_026826555.1 Tolypeutes matacus | reverse complement strand
AATGGCCATCCCAGGGAATGGAGAGGGCCTGCATCTGCAGGCAGGATCATCCCACCCACCATATCCATGGGATATAAGCCCTCTATCACTTGGAGTTGGAGTGGACATCACCATCCCAGTCGCCTCTGGATTGGGGGAAGAACTATGGACTAGAGTGGACTTGATGGTATTCTCTTGCTCACATATGGTGATTCTTGCAATGCAAGAAATTATAACAATGAGGTGGAGCCAGTGGCCACTTGACAGTTTTTGGGTAGGGAGGGGATGAGCAGTTGAAATACAGGGGCTTCTTTGGGAGTTGCAGGTTGTCCTGAGTACTGTTGTGGCAATGGATGTAGGCCATTTTAAATCAGCACACACCACTCAGAACTCAATGGGAGAGAGTGTGGTCTACAGTGTGAACTGTGGTCTATGGTTGGTCGCAAGGCTCCAGGATGTGTAAGTTCATTGAGGTTGGTGGGCCACACTGTGGGAGATGTTTGTGTGGGATGTGGTGGGAGGTGTGGGAGGTGGGCATCATGGGAATCCCAGTGGGTTCCGTGTAATATTTTAGGTAATCTTAAGCACCTCTTAAAATATATGTGTGTATATATATATATATATAACATTTTTGTAAGCAAATAAAAAAAAAAAAAAAAAGAGACAGCCTACACTACCAATATCGTATTATCCACCGAATCACTTTCACAATGACCCACAAAGTAATTTTCTCCAGTGTTCTTTAGCATCACTAACTGTTCATCGTTTTTCCTTTACTCTGGCCCTCAAAAGGCTTTTATGTAACTTTAACTGTCATTTGTGGCAGTAATATAAAGCAACTAGGCTTATAGTTCAAAGGACAGAAATACATTTGGAGTGGAAAGAACAAAAATATATCTATACTACATGTACCTTTCACTTTGTGGAATTCAGATTACATAGGTACTTCAAAAAGCCCTTGAACATTTAATTCAGAAGCAAAATGGAAAGAGCCACTGGTACCCAAGGAATCTTAAATTATTCTATATCTTCCTTCATATCTAGGGTTTTAATGGGCATGAGGCACTGGTTTTTCCTAGTGTTTTTAACTATCCCCTCCCTCAAAAACAAAGATACTATTAATTACATGGAAATACAGAAATTGATATTCCTGATTCTGATGCTAACAATTTTGAAACATGCAGTGTAACTTTTATGGCATTATCATCATTAGGTTTAATAAACCTTAGAGTAAAATGTTTGATACTGATTTTAGGACTTGCTAAAAAACAAAGGTCCATGCTTATATGTATGTTTAAGCAGACCCCAAATGGAATCACTTACGTGATTTGCAGAAACTTTTAAAACACAGTTCTTAATTGAAATAAAAATTTAAATGGATATGTTTTTGACCAAAGTAAAATTGAACCTTTGGTCAGAGCGACATTAAGAGATAGGCTTGACTCTATCTTACTTACAAGCTATCAAAACCTTGGAAATATCACTTGATCTCCCTAATCCTTGGATGACATTCTTAGTTCCATGAGGCTGTTGAGAAAATCAAAAGTGATAATGCATGTCAAACAGTGTCAGCATAGAGTAAATTCTCAATAAATTTGCCAAAGGGAAATTTGTTGGTTTTAGTATTGTGACCATACTTGTCTTAAACATTCTTTCACCTTCCTTTCCGTATCCCTCACTCATCACCCCAAGCCCATAGTGCCCTCGTGTTACCATACTTAGAACTGCTTTAATTCCCAAGGCATTTCATGCTTCAAAATACTATCTCCCTTCCACTGCTATGAGATGTGCAAGAAAAGCATGGAGTTTATTTCAGCTAGATGCTGTGAAGAAAGCAATCTGATCAAAACTAATTCACAAAATTATGCAAGAACATTAATTCTCCTTGCGCTATCAGCAAAGTTACAAAGAATAAGCACGTGAAAAGCAGAGTAAGAAAATGAAACCTTCAGGCGATATTCAGGGAAGTTAATTTTGTTCTGAGTAATCACCAAACGGGAAGGCTAGTTCTGCCTTCCCCACTCTAACTGAGAAGACTTTTATAAGATATTTCTCATCCCAAAGCTCTCTTGTACCTCAACTTCTGATTGCAGAAATTTATTGAAACATCTTTTACTTAAAATAATCTTAGGTGTAAGAGCAGATCTTCTCAAGATAGAACAAAAGAACAGGAGGTGAAGAGAATGAAAAGAGAGAGGAGAAAAGGTAGAAAGGAGTAAAGCAATGAAACAGAAGTAAAGTGAGAAAAGAAAAGTGGACTGGAAAACTGAAGAAAAGGCAGGGCAATTATGAGCCATGAATGACAAAAGCTTGTCTCATTCTAGAAAAGAGAACAGTTAATATTCTCCGCCCCCACCCCCAAGAGAAATTAGAAATGCAATGTTTCCTATAGTGTACTATTTAAGTTCACACTATTTTTTGGTAAATTTAAAAGAATCTGAGATTTCTCCACAAGACCTGAGACCAGAGAATATTTCACTACACACAAAGAAAGATTATGTTTAAAAGTCAGTCTTTGGGGAGGGTAGGTTGGATTGTCCAGGTCAGTATGTCAAGCTCTCAGTGTTGTTGCAAGTAACTATGAATCTGGTCCTTCAATGAGGTAATCTTGGTGGTTACTGTGGGTCCTGAGGGGAGGGGGAGGGAGGAATAGAATAGAGGGAACATGGGGCATTTTGGGGAAAATGGAATTGTTTTACATGATCTTGCAATGATGGATACAGACCATGTTAAACTTCATCAAAATCTATAAAAGTGTACATTTACCATAATGTAAATCATTCACCCTGGTTAGTAGCAATGTTTCAATATTTGTACATCAATTGTAACAAATGTACCACCCACATGTAAAACAGGGGAAAGGGGGAAAGGGGGAGGTTGTTGGGTATATGGGAATATCTATATTCTGTATGTGACTTTTCCGTAACCTAAAGCTTCTTTGAAGACAAAATGAAAAAAATAAGACACTGGGGGAATAAACAGAAGAAAATGTCACTATACATACAAGACAAAAGATCTTGCAGTGATGAAAGACATAATGACGAAAAAAATTTTTTTTATTTTATATTTTTTATTATTTCAAACTTTTTTAAAAATTTGTATTTTATCCATTACTTTTTAAACTATAATTATATCATTTTCCTATTAATAGTATTTGGCTATTTTGTTGGCTTCAATTTTGAAGAAGTTTTGGATCACAAAAGCATTACAACTGTGGCAGGAGAGGATCATTGGTGCGGGGTGCCAGAGATGGGGGATGCATGGGAGGAGGTTCACCTGGGGCATACCTATAAGGCATATGAATGTGTTCAAGTGTTCACGGGGCATTGTCAGAATGAGTGGAGATTCAAATAATAAAAAAATATCGAATTCCCATCCTGGGAAGCTCTGCCACATTCTCTAATGGGACAGCAAGAATCCCCTGAGTACAGGGGCAGTGACTAGTGAAGGATGGACCATTGATGGCCCCTTAATAGTGATGACTATACTTATGAACCTTTACTTTTGAAATTGAAATTTAGCCTAGTATTATAGAGTCCCTAAAAGTTATCTCCTGAGAGTCTCCTTGTTGCTCAAATGTGGCCTCTCTCTAAGCCAAACTCAGCATATAAATGCATTACCTTCCCTGCAGCTTGAGACATGACTCCCAGGGATGAGCCTGCCTAGTACAGAGGGATTACTACCAAGCACCAACTAAAATGCAACTGGAAATCTCATTTCTACAAAAGGAGGAAAGGGTAAAGACAACTGAGTTTATATGCCTAAGAGACTTCAAAGTGAGTGGGAAAGTCATTCCAGAAGTTATTACGCTTATACACGTCTCAGCAGGATCTCAATGACTGTCACAGTAAACATTGCCTCAAATAGTGGGGTTCTGGAGGGCTCTGGAGACATCCAGACACTATAGGCAGGGCAGACAGCTCAGGAGTTTGGTACCCCACCAGTGGGCCCTACCCTGGAAATTATGCACCCCAGTGTGACAGAGTTGGACTCAGTTGTAGTTTCCCTACACATGGCTCTTCTGCCCCTTCTATTTGAACCTATAGTTAGTACTAGGGTTGATGGGTGTATGTCCAAGAGACTTAAATCGCTGTGCTATCCATGTACCAGTTGGGCCCTGAATTTGCAACACCTTCTCTCCAATGCATTGGATTCACCCAGGACTACTAACAAAGAGATGATGATGGACAATGACCATCTCAAGGAACAGAGAAAGTCTGCAACTACAAGCAAGATAGTACCATCCATCTGCCCCATGGGGTCTAAGACCCCTCTCAATTAGAGGCAGACTAGGCATTATCATCCCAGAATGCTCAGGATTGGGGAATGAACAATGGACTAGAGTTACTGTTATTCTACTAAATTTATTGTGATTCTATCAATGGAAAAATGGAAGAACTTTTATCACTGATGTGGAGGCGGTGGCCACTGGAGGTTCTGAGGGTAGGGAGAGTGAAAACTAGGTGTAATTTGGGGCCTTGGGAATTGTCCTGAATGACACTGCAATGACAGAAACAGGCCATTATATATCTTGTAATAACTTACAAAAATGTGTGAGAGAGAGTGTAACCTACAATGTAAACTATAATCCATGCTTAGTGGCAATGCTCCAAAATGTGTTCCTCAATTGTAACAAATGCACCACACTAATGAAGGATAGTGTTAATGTGGGAAAATGTGGGAGGACTAGGGAGTGGGGCATATGGAAATTCCCTATATTTTTTTATGTAACATTTATGTAATCTAAGTATCTTTTTAAAAAAATTAAAAAGTATATTTTTAAAAAGTCAGTCTTGGTGAGTTAGAAAATATTGCAGGGCAATGAATTTCCTTTCTTTTATTTGGCAACTTCCACAGAATATAAAATGACACTGATCCAATATGAATGGTTTTTGCTTCATAAACATCTTTATTTTTTTTCTCAACTTTGGAGGACATAATTCCACATTATTTGTATTAGTTTTTCTATCAATGTTACTGATTTTAGGGCCCAAACTGTTTTTTCTTTTCTTCCTTTTAATTTAATTATACAATTTTGAGGGAGGGAACAAGCACATTTTTGAAATCTCATTTCTACAAAACAGTATAAAAGTTACTCAAATATAGTAAGAAAAAGCTAGATTTATTGGAAATATATAAACTAACTATACTGCAAAACAGTAAATCATTTAAATACATTACTGACCCCAAAATCATAGATTAAACAAAAGAAATTACATTGGCATTGATATGTGAATCTGCATCCATTCTTGGTAGTATGAATATATGCAATTGCTTAGCTCTAGCTGTCCTTGTAGCCATATTACCATATTATTCAAATGTGTCTATCATTTATATGTAAATAGACAAGATGAATGGCTTCCCCAAAAGACAACAATTTTCAAATGATAAACAGACATAGGAAGACATGTGCAAGATAAAAATGTTCCAGAGATTGATTCTATTATATATTTTCAAGGAAAAATAGAAAACTATCTCATACTTTTAAAAAAGTAGTTTGGTAATTATAAAATGGGATTGTAATACATTCACAATACCAACAGCTATTCTTCTCAATAAACGTTTCCACCTATGTCATCTGTATCTTATAAATTACATGTTCTCAGATCCGTCTGTGAAAATTAGAATTTAATTATCATGGTTACGTTTCAGTCCACAGTTAAATGCTGAAGTGATACTATGCAAATACCATATGTTTTTCTAAAGGAAATGGAGAAAGATTAATTATGAGGTAAGTCCAAGTCTTCTACCAGTAATACTCTCAACACAATAAGATCATTACATTGTGTGCTATGCAAATTGGAAGATTTAATTAATAGTTGAAATACCAACTGAGGGTAAAAACTATGAAGTCTAAATTGTAAGTATCAAGCTTTCCTCCACAAATTACACTGCAATAGGGATGCTTTGAGAAACTAAGTTACAAGTCCAAAGAAAAAAACATTTTTCTTCTGTGAACTTCCTTTGATAAAGCAATCACCATCCTACTGTTGAATCCTATTGGAAAAACCTAAAAATTACAATGTATCCTAGCAACAAATAGGCTATAAATAGCTAATAAATCTGATGATAATTTAACCTAATATTTTTCTGTAATATTCTTTTTTTGTTATTGTTATTTTTTTTTTTCATTTTTGTAATATTCTTTTAAGATATTTATCATTTAAAAATATGTTACAGGGCCACTACTTTGCAGAATTGAAGGCTAATGTACTCAGATAAAATATTCACTTTAAGATAGCAACCAAGAATAGAAACCATGACAATGCCATAAAAATTTCATTCATATTTTAAAAGTTTGAGCTCCTATTTTACTCACCACATATTCAAACACAAGTGTCAGCGTCTCCTTGGTGTGGATGATATCATGAAGCAGCACTATGTTAGCATGTTTTAGTCCTTTTAACAGAGAAGCTGGAAAATAAAGTGGACAGAGAGACAATTTATCTCCAATAACCATCAACTAATATGTTTGTATCATTCTGACACATTGTCAGATGAAAGATATCTATTTTCCCATGTTCCAAGCCAGTAACAAATCAGAATCAAGAACAGAAGAACAAGGTTTTCACTTACATAAAACTCTCCTCAATTATTTCACCTGTCATTTGTTATTAATCTCTAGTTAGATTCCATTATGGTCTGAGAACATTCTTTGCACTATTTCAATTTTTTATAATTTGTTAAGGTTTGTTTTATCACCTAGGATATGGTCTATCTGGGTAATGGTCATGGGCACTTGAAAAGAATATGGAGTCTTCTATAAATGTCAATTAGATCCTGTTGGTTGATGGTGTCATTGAATTCTTCTCTATCTTTGCAGATTTTCTGAATAGTGGTTCTATCAATTACTGAGAGAAGCTGTTGATGTCACCAAAGATAATTGTGGATATGTCTCTTTCTCCTTTCTGTTCTGCAGTTTCTGCTTGGTGAATTTTGAAGTTCTGTTGTTTACTACATAAACATTGAGGATTGCTATGTCTTCTATGTGAACTGATCCTTTTACCAATATATAATGTCCCTCTTTGTCCTTGGTAATTTTCTTTGCTCTGAAGTCTGACTCACCTCACTTTTAAGAGGTACCAGGGATTGAACCCAGGATCTCATACACGGAAAGCAGGCACTCAACCACTAAGCTACATCTGCTCCCCAAGAGTTGGTTTTTTCATTTGATTGTTTGTTTTTAGGAGGTACCTATATTTTTTATGATCAAACCCAGGAGCTCGTACATTTTTTATTAATATTTACTTGATACATCTTTTCCATCTTTTTCCTTTAGCTTACCAATATCATTATACTAATGTAAGTTTCTTATAAACAGCATACTGTTGGGACATGTCGGTGTTTTATTTGCTTGTTTTTTTTTAAACAAATACACTTGAAGAATCATGTAATGCCGCCAGCATTTGATGTGATCCTGGACCACGAGTCTGCACACTCCTTCGCATGTGGTTCTGTGATGGCAAAACCTTTCATCTCTCCTTTACTGTTTACTATGACTTCTGCATTATCTTCAAAATAAAGGAACTTTTCTCTGGTATGACTTCCACTGTCAAGTTACCACCACTGGACGCACTTTATTTTTATGACTATCTGCAAGTCACCCACACGAGCAGCAAGAAGTCTATTCAGCTGTCCTCCAACCCCTTCACAGAGATGCTATACAAATGTGGGGCTCCTGTGTTGTCAGCATAGTTGATCACAGCTCCTACCAACAGACCCAGGGAAATCTAGAATTTTGCACCAGATGACCCACTATGTTCTCACTTCAACATCTTGAACACCACCAGTAAAGGACCGGGGACATATGATTTTTAAAAATTCATTCTGCCAATCTCTGACTTTTAATCGACATGTTTAGTCCATTTGCTTTTAAATATAAATACTGACATGCTAGATAATCCATTATTTGAATCTATTTTCCCTTGGGCACTTGTAATTTAGTTTTTATTTCTGATTTTTTGTCTCTTTTTTTTTCTATTTTTTCCTCGAGTTCAGTGTACTCTCACATCCTTTCCCTTCCTTCCTCTCTCCCTCCCTCCCTCCCTTTCTTTCTTTTTTTGTTACTTCTCTTCTTAGTTTTTGTATTTCCTCTTCAAGGTCTTCTTCTATTTCATATACCCAAAGACTGAATGAGAATATTTCATTGTAATTACAGTGTTGTGCTACAGTCTTCTTCAATTTCATTTTTTAAAAAGACATTTTTATCATCTGAAATGCATTGATTCATATTTTCTAATTTTTTAACAGCAGTTTTGTATAGATGTGGGCTGCACTTTATTCTATTTCTACTTATTTGATAGACTGCGTTCCTAGTTTGAAGGCACTTTCTTCTGTCAGTTCTGACCTCGTCTATGGCTCTTTTATGGTTGGTGCTGGTGGCGGAAAAAGAGAGGGTTTGAAATATCTTATTATCTTTATTTTGCAGAATCCTTAATTTCTCCCTTTTATTTCCTTCGTCCCTTTCACTGCCATGTCTTCAAGGGGTACCACCCTTTCTCCATATATCTGAATCTCCCCCAGAAGCAATGGTTTCTTAGACTGCCCCATCTATTCCCTCTCACTTTCAACCCCTTTTCGCCCAATGCGATGGACTACTTGGAGTCCCAGGTTTCTGTTTCTGGAGTGAACCTGTCTGTGCTTCCAGTAAGTACTACACACCTCCTACACTTTTTCACAGTCTCTCAAGCGCCTTACATTTCCTCTTTCCCATTTTATGCAACCACAGGATTGCCCCCACAGTCACTAGAAAGTGCTGTTGAAGGTGTGGGTCATGTACGGTTTTATTTGCTATCCTTGTTGCACCTTTGATATGACTTTTGTAATTCAAAATCAGAAGAGCTACCATTCTTTGCCCTCCAAACTCCTTGTCCCATAGGAGTAGGGATTTCTTTTTTTCCATTGTTATATCACCAGCTTCCAAATCAAAGCCTGAAAGATAGTAGGAATTCAATAGATTTTTTGAATGTCATTCTTTTGGGATCCCTAGAAGATGCTGAGAGATGAGGATTCCATTTCAATTTCGTATTTTAGATTTGAAGGAATAGAGATACACACACATACACGTATATACATGCATGTGTATGTGTGCGTGTGCATGCCTTTTACTGGCTACTGAATGAGCAAAAGGCCTGCTGCCAACTGGTATCTCTTCCTCAAGTTTGACTCTCTTCCTTTTACTCTGAGGCCAGTGGTAGCTCTGAAACTCAGGCTGATGCCACACATTTTCATCTCAGGGCCACTTGATATCTAATCTTCCTTTACCCAGAGAAGAACTACCTATATTGACAATTTTAAGATCTAGGCAAGAAACAGCTGGTTATGCCTCCCAAATCCAACTCCCTCCCCATACAAGTCCCCTTTCTTTTGAGAAAAAAGAAATGAGACCCCCATACACACCAGTAAGCAGACTCATTGAGATAGTGCTCATCTCAAAAAATTAAAAGGAAAATTTTAATTTAGATTGTTTAAGATTTCAGATTTTATAAATAATTCTACAAAGCATATAATTGGGCATTTAATATTTTTATTTCTTTAGGATTATCTTCCTTTAATGAATTGTGAAAACTGGAATTACGGAGTCAGAGGACATGAACATATTTATAGGATATTTCTTATTAAATAAATTTGGGTGCTGGATTTAGTCTTATAACTTTCTCATTCCATGTAAGAATAATAATGATAATAAAAAAAACATGGAACAAAGGGGAAATATATTTTTAAAATAATATACCAGGCAAATAACCCATATTTCATAATCTAAAACCTTATTAAATTAATATACAAGCATATTATATACTCATAATAATAAATATTAATTTAAGGATGATTCTTCTTCAAGCCTCAGTAAGGCAAAAAAAAAACCTGGAATTATTTCCCCATACAGCAATGATCACTCAGGTAGAATACTCAAAAAACAGAAGAATTCTCTACCTTCATTATTTATTTTAGTAATACTATGTCTTCAATTTTGGTTTTTGTTTAAGAATCTACACAGCCTAAGGAGAGAAACAAAAGAACAATATTTTGGATATGTTCTCTTAAGAACTTGTAATATTTGAATAATCAAATATTTATTTAGAACCTAGATGCCAGCACTGGTGACCCTGGGCAGACCAGGAACCCTTGACAAATAATAATACTGTAAGACTACATCTTTTAGAAGAGATTTAACCATGTTTTCATGTATAAAAGAAAAGCAAATCTACATTATTTAACAGTTCACACATATAAAATGGAATTTTAAATAGGCAATCACCATGCAAACAACACAGTGCTGGGAAGTCCCTAGAGAGAACATAGATTAAGCATGCAAACTGCTTAGTTCTAGTATGACCACAATAAATGTGACCTCCTATTGTTAGGGTTATAATTGCTATGAATTGCAGTTGTCTCCCCCAAAGCAAACTTGTTTCAGGGCAATATACTATATTCTTAATCACAAGGTAAACTTTTATAAACACCATAATGGTCAAAATAAGGCCATTCAAACTGAGAATTCCTTGGTGTGGCAGGTATGACACAGGAAGCAACAAGAAGTGTGTTCCCATCTGCAACTGAATCAGCAGCATCAGGGTACATTCCGAGGCCACAAAAGTAGAAGCTAACTACTGTGAGAAGGCCTTCTCTTTCATCCCATATATACCTGCCAAGGCCAAGTTAGTATTGCATGTTAAAAATATTATAGTAATATTATCTACAGATGTCATCAACATGGTGACATAAGACATTCCCTGAAAAAACTTCCCCAGGAATTTAGCAAATAAAAGGACATATCCAGGGGGAAGGGGGAAAAAAAGGACATATCCCACTTGCTTAAAACTTTGGAGGACTGTAAAGACTTGAGAAGACCTCCACAAATACTGAATGAAAGAAAAAGAAAAATATCAGGCTGGAAATTTCTGTCCCAGACCCGCCAGTCCACTCCCCTCCCCCTAACACACTTCTGTGCAACTTGGTTGTTGCTCAGAGGCAGCATAGCCCGGGACCCTCCCACGGGGGACACAGATTACACAGCCACTCACAGCAGCGAGTTAGATCCCCATGCATACCCAGGCACACGGACCCAAGTCCACAGAGACCCAGGGCAGAAAACAAGCCAGAGGAGTACTGCATAAAAAAAGGTCCTTGGGGCAGGGGACGAGAGAAAAACTGTGGTAGAATAGTGGCTGGAAAGTGGTGTGCTCACTCAATCTAGTTTCTGTTGGCTGGCCCAGTTAAATGAAAAATGGACTTTCCCGGACCGAACCACCTTTCTTGATTGACCCCAACTGACTCCCTGAAGCAGGATAACCAAATAGGAAGAAATCATAGGCAGAATAACCTCACAAAGAGTGGAAAAATGGGGTGAGGGTGTGTTTAAACTGAAGTTCTGTAAGACAGGAGTGACCCAGAACCAAAAAGTGTAAGGAAAACAGGGCACTCAGTGAGGGAGAGAATTTAAACAAATAATAGAAGCTGAGGAAAAAATTCAGCATAAAAACAAATTGAATAGATAAAGATTCCTGCAGAAGGAACAGAGGAAAGAAAGCTTTCTACTGGGAAGTGAAACATTTACACAAAAAGTGCAATCTTAAAAATTATACTACATATCCAGGGCAAGAATCAGATGAAGAAGAGCTGAGAAAACCTGATCAGTTAAACATAGGCTATTCTATAGGTCTAGAAAAAGTTGGACCAAGCATCACAGAAAAGCCTTAACAAAAAAACCAATCAACAAAAAAACTTTGGGCATGAAGGAGAAACTGATCTTCAGAGTCCCAGATATCAGCAAAAACTTACAAGTCATACTAAGAAACAGGATAATATGGCTAAAGGGAACAAATTAAAACTTCAGAGGACACAGAATTTGGAGAAACTAATCAAAGAAGCTCAAACAAATCATCTAAATCAATTCAAGGAGATGAAGGAAAATATGCATAAAGAAATAAAGGATATTAAGAAAACAATGTATGGCCATAAACCAGAAATTATGGAGATGAAAGGCACAAAGGTAGAGATTAAAAATACACGAGGCATACAACAGCAGATCTGAACACGCAGAAGAATCATCAAACTAGAGGACTGAATGGTTGAAATCACGCAGTCAGAAGAACAGATAGAGAAATATTAGGAAAAACTGAGCAGTGTTTTAGGGATTTGAGTGAGAGCACAAGTACAAAAACATATGCATCATAGGTGTTGCAGAAGGAGGAGAGAAGGGAAAAGGGGCAGAAAGAATATCTGAGGAATTAATGCCAAAGAAAAAGAGAGAATTCTGAAAGCAGCAAGAGAAGAGCAATTTGCCACATACAAATCTACTCTTTAATACTTATAAGAACCAGAATACAAGTGAAGAAGAAAAAAGCACTTTTCCTGATAATGGATATGCAAAAAAAAAAAAAAAAAGAAAAGAAAGAAAGAAAAAAAGAAAAAACCTTGGTAAAATGGGACAAAAACAACATGAAAAGAGTAAACAGAGGGATATGGGAGCAGAGAATGTATATGCTGCTGAAGGTAAGTTGATACCTCTTCAAATTAGTAGGTTATAGATATAGTTGTATAACATAAACCCAAGGGCAATCACACACACAAAAAGTATTTTAAAAATATACAGAAACAGAAATGACAAAGAGATAAGTCAAATATATCAGAGAAGATCAAATATACAGAAAAGGAGGTTGCAATAAAGGAAAGAGAAGCAAAGAAAGATATAAAAACCAAAGGGCAAAATGGCTGAAGCAACTTCTGACTCTACAGCAATAACAATGAATGTTAATGAAATAAACTCCCTAATCAAAAGACAAAGAGTAGAAAAATGGATAAAAAGAGAATGATCCAACTATATTATTTACAAGCGACTCATCTTAGAACAAAAGTCACAAGTTGAAATTGAAGGGTTGGAAAAAGATATTCCATGCAAATAGTCAAAAAAAGCTGGAGTAGCTATACTAATATCAGACAAAATAGATTTTAAGTCAAAAGCTGTCACAAGAGACAAAGAAGGGCACTATATTAATAAAAGGGGCAATCTACCAAGAAGAAATAATCATAAATATTCATGCAACTAACCATGGTACACCAAATTACATGAGACAAACACTGGTAAAACTGAAGGGAAAACAGACATGTCTACCAAAATAGTTGGGTATTTCAATACACCACTCTCATCAATAGATGGAACATCTAGACAGAGGAAAAATAAGGAAACAGAGAACTTGAATAATACAATAAATGAACAAGACCTAATGGGCATATACAGAACATGGCACCCCAAAACAGCAGGATATACATTCTTACAAAGCTCAAAGGAATCATTTTCCAGTAGAGGTCACATGTTAGGTCACAAAACAAGTCTCAACAAAATTGAAAATACTGAAATCAAACAAAGCATCTTCTCTGGCCATAATGGAATGAACCTAGTAATCAATAACAGGCAGAGAACTGGAAAATCCATAGATATATGAAATTAAATAACACACTCTTAAATAATCAACAGGTCAAAGAAGAAATTGCAAGGGAACTCAGTAAATGAGGGAAAATGAGAACAAAAATATCAAAACTTATGTAATGCAGCAAAGCAGTGCTAACAGGGAAATTTACAGCTCTAAATGTTTACATTAAAAAAGAAGAAAGAGCTGAAGTCAGAGACCTAACTGCAGACCTGGAAGAACTAGAAAAAGAACAGCAAACTAATACCAAAGTAATTAGAAGGAAAGAAATAAAGATTAGAGCAGGAAAAAAAATGAAATTGAAAATTAAAAAAATAGGGAAAATTAACAAAACCAAAAGCTGGTTCTTTGAAAAGATCGATACAATTGACAAACCCTTAGCTAGACTGATGAAGAAAAAAAAGAGAAAATACACAAATAAATAAAATCAGAAATGAGTGGAGGACATTACTATTGACCCACAGAAATTAAAAGGATCATAAGAGCATACTTTGAACAACTCTATGCCAACAAAATAGACAAACTAGATGAAATGGACAAGTTCCTAGAGACATGCAAACAACCTACACTAATTCTAGAAGAAACAGAAGACCTCCACAGACCAATTACAACTAAAGAGATTAAGTCAGTCATCAAAAGCCTCCCAACAAAGAAAAGCCAAGACCCAGATCAACACACAGCTGAATTCTATCAATCATTCCAAGAAGAATACTAATCCTGCTCAAACTCTTCCAAAAAATTGAAGAGAAGGGAACACTACCTAACTCATTCTCTGTAGCTAACATCACCCTAATACCAAAGCCAGATAAAGATACTACAAGAAAAGAAAATAACAGAACAAATTCTCTTATAATATACATGCAAAAATCCTCAATAAAATACTTGCAAACTGAATCCAACAGCACATTGAAAGAATTATACACCATGATCAAGTGCATTTTATCTCACATATGCAAGGGTGTTCAACATAAGAAAATCAATTCAAGCAATACAACACCATTAATGAAATGAAAGGAAAAAAAATGACATGATCATCTCCATTTATGCAGAAAAGGCATCCTTTCTTGATGAAAGCACTCCAAAAGATAGGACCTGAAGGAAACTTCCTCAACATGAAAAAGGGCATATGTGAAAAAAACCACAGCTAACGTCCTACCCAATGGTGAAAGACAAAGTGTTCCCTCTAAGATCTGGAACAAGACAAGGGTGCCTACTGTCACCACTGTTATTCAACATTTTACTGGAAGTACCAGCCAGAGCAGACAGACAAGAAAAAGAAATAACAGGTATCTAAAGTGGAAAGGAAGAAGTAAAACTTTCACTATTTGCCGATGACATGATTCTGTATATAGAAAGTCTCGAAAAATCTACAACAAAGCTACTAAAGCTAATAAATGAATTCAGCAAAATGGTTGGGTAGAAGATCAACAGCACTCCAAAGTCAGCAGTGTTTCTATTCACTAGTAGTGAGCAATCTGAGGAGGAAATCAAGAAAAAACTTCATTTACAATAGCCACTAAAAGAATAAAATATCTAGAAATAAATTTCACCAATGATGTAAAGGTCTTGTACACAGAAAATGAAAAAACATTGCTAAATGACTGTGGCAGTTTGATGTAATTATGAATTCCAAAAATATAACTGAATCATGCTTGTAAACTGATCTGTTAATCTGGGCATGATTAGGTTAGGATTAGGGCATTGAGCCCCACCCCTTGGTGGGTGGGGAATCGAATATAAAAGGCAAGGCAAAGGACAGTTGAAGCAGTCTTTTGAGAAGCAGTTTTGATGTTGGAAAGAAGGCTCCAGGAGAAGAGAAGGAAGCCATTTGCCTGATCATCTACAGCGGACCTTGTGGAGGAAACAGGAGCTAAGCCCGGAGAGAAACGCAGCCCCGGGAAGAGAGGAACCCAGAAGCCTGAACCCTGGCAAACACCAGGAGCTGTCTTGCTCTAACGTGGCAATGGACTATGGTGAGAGAAGAAACTTAATGCTTTATGGCTTGGTAACTGTGGACTTCTACCCCAAATAAATACCCTTTATAAAGACCAACCCATTTTTGGTATTTCATATTAGCACCCCTTCGGCTGACTAATACAATGACACCAAAGTATATCTAAATAAATGGAAGGACACTCCATGTTTATGGATTAGAAGATTAAGTACCATTAGATGTCAATTCTATACAAAATAATTTACAGATTAAACGCAATGCCAATCAAAATTCCAACAGCCTATTTTGCAGAAATGGAAAAGCCAATTACCAAATTTATTTGGAAGGGTAAGGGGTCTCAAATAGCCAAAAACATCTTGATAAAGAAGACAGAAGTTGGAAGACACACTTCCTGACTTTAAAACATTTAACAACACAACAGTGGTCAAAACAGTATGGTATTGGCACAAAGATACATATATTGACCAAGAAATAGAATTGAGAGTTCAGAAATAAACCCTCACATCTATGGCCAACTGATTTTTGACAAGGCTGTCAAGTCCACTTACTTGGGAAAGAATAGTCTCTTCAACAAATGGTGCTGGAAGAATTGACTATCTATATTCAAAAAGAATGAAAGAGGACCCCTATCTCACACCATATATAAAAACTAACTCAAAATAGATATATAAGAACCAGGACTATAAAACTTCCATAAGGAATTACAGGGAAGCACCTTCAGGATCTTGTGTTGGGTAATTGTTTCTTAGACTTTATACCCAAAGCAAAAGTGACAAAAGAAAAAAATATAAAAATGAGACCTCCTCAAAATTAAAAGCTTTTGAGAAATTGAAAGACTTTGTCATGAAAATGAAAAGACAGCCTACTCAGTGGGAGAAAATATTTGGAAAACACATATCTGACAAGGGTTTTATATCCAGAAAATAGGTATCTTACAACTAAATAAAAAGACAAGCAGCCCAATTTAAAAATGAACATAAGACTTGAGTAGACATTTCTCCAAAGAGGACACAGAAATGGCTAAAAAAGCAAATGAAAAGATGCTCAACATTACTGACTATTAGGGAAATGCAAATCAAAACCACAATGGGATATCATTTAACACCCACTAGAATGGCCACTATTTAAAAAAAAAAACAAAAAAAAAAAAAACTACAAGTGTTGGAGAGGATGTAGAGAAATAGGAACACCTATTTGTTGCTGGTGGGAATGTAAAATAGTGTAGCCGCTGTGGAAGACAGTTTGGTAGTTCCCCAGGAAGCTAAGTCCCACTACTAAGTATATACCCAGAGGTACTGAAAGCAGGGATTTGAAGAAATATTTACACATTGATGTCCATAGCAGAATTTTTCACATTTGCCAAAAGATGAAAGCAACCCAAGTATCCATCAACTAATAAATGGATAAACAAAATATGGTATATACATATGATGGAATATTATTCAGCCATAAAAAGGAATGAAGAGAACCCCTATCTCACACCAGATACATGCCCTGACTTATGCAACAACTTGACAAACCTTGGAGACATCATGTTGAGTGAAATAAGCCAGACACAAAAGGACAAATATTGCATGATCTCATTGATATGAACGAATCAAAATAAGCAAACTCACAGAGTTAGAATCTAGAATATAGTTAAACAGGGGATAGGCGAGGGTTAGAGAATGAGTAATTAAGCTGATGCTTAATTTGTACAGAATTTCTACTTAGGTTGATTATAAAGGTTTGGAAATGGGTAGTGGTTATGATAGCACATTATTGTGAATATAATACACATACTGAATTATATAGGTGAATGTGTTTAAAAGGGGAACTTTAGGTCACATATGTTACTAGGATAAAAATTAAAAGATAAAACAAAGGAACTGTATAACACAGTTAACCCTATTATGGACAATGGACTATAGTTAATAATAAATGTATAAGAATGTTCTTTCATGAAAATTATAACACATTTATGGCACTAAGAGAAGGTGTTAATAATCGGGTGGTATACGGGGAAAATATATCTAATGTAAACTATAGGCAATGGTTAATAGTACTATTTTAATAATATTTCATTAATTGTAACAAAGATACAACTTACTACTGTTAAAACAAATAGTACAGTTATAAAAAAGTGCTATCATCAATTGTAACAAATGTTCCACACCAATGCAAGGTGGTGATGGGTGGGGTGGTGTATGGGAATCCTGGATTTTATGCACAATTTTTCTGTAAACCCACACCTTCTCTAACACAAAAAAAAATTTTTTTAAGCAAAAATATCTACAAATTTATTTTATCTGAGCTTTATAAATTTGAATGCAAGTGAGGAAATAATTGCAAAAATTACAGTAGTACAATGAAATCACAGAGGATGGACTTTGAATAATCTCAGTTGTTTATGTATCCTTAGCAGAGTTTAGAATTGTTAATTACAATAATTATACAATCTTCCTTCTTTTAATTATTCAACTATCCCATCAGCCTTAAATAATTAAGGCTAAAATTGCTGGCTTTCAGATATTAATCAGGGGACCAATTTCATATTTGCTCATTTTAAAAAGAACACTTATTCCAACACTAGTCTTCAGAGGTAGACTCATCCAAGGGGATCAGTATCCATCCACAATATAGAATCTGAAAATGTTAACCAGGTGCATTTTTAACACCTAGCTTATGCTCAGGAAATGTTTACCAGTTTGGGCCTAATGAATATCATGTTGTTAGATAGGAACAATGGCTTTGTGAGGCAAGTTTTGCAAATAAATTATGTAACATCATGTGTAATCTTGTTCAATTTCATTTTTAGGTTATTCCCTCAGGCTGCCAAATTCAGTCATGATCCATCCTTACTTGCAACAACTCCAAAAAGGCACTGATGCTTACACTGTGTCGTGAGTGCCATACCCTGAGGACCTTTTGCCACAGGATTTTTCTATTTTTTTTTTTTAAGATTTTTTTTTTTTATTCATTTATCCCCCCCTTGCTGCTTGTGCTCGCTGAGTCAGCTAACCACGCCGCGCGGGCGGGCTTGCCTTCACCAGGAGGCCCCAGGAACCGAACCCGGGGCCTCCCATATGGTAAACGGGAGCCCTACTGATTGAGCCACAGCCGCTTCCCGACAGGATTTTTCTTTATCCTTTTTTCCCCATTACCACCTTTCTTCTCTCACCACTTACACCTAAATTGTTTCTCATTTCTCAAAGGTATGTCTTCACACCCATCATTTCCCACTGCGTTTTCCTTACAATTTCAGTAAAATCAAACTACTGCCATTGTTCATCTTGGGGGAAATATGTTTCCTGATGGCACTAACGTTATAGAAAAGAAGTTGTTATTTTATATTACATGTTCGACCATTTCAACATGAAGCCTCAAAACCTCCACATTTCATTCTAATAAACAATTATTACAGATTCTAGGTATCAGGATATACATATACTGACTTTTAAAATGCAGTTACATAAAAACCAGTAACTATATTTGAAACCAAGCCCCCTTTCTTTTGAGATTAACACAACGAATTCATATTATAAAAAGGATAGAACCTCTAATTTCAGATGGCAGGAAAATGGCATCAAAAGGCAGAAACAGTAAACAATATCCACAGCATGATGGGATGTGACAGATCTTACTAATGTGGAGGCTGCCAACACAACAGCTCTTGGTCGAGACAGGAGCTAAACGCTGCAGTTTCTGCTGTTATCCAGGCAAGTGAGTCTCCTCGGCTGCCAGGTGGGTCCAGGGATTAGCATCTACAAGTCCTGTAGCCACAATGTCTTCAGGACAAACACTGTCAGAATAATACTTCATGTAATCCTAAGAATATCATAAATATACCATGAATTTTTTTCTCATTGTTTACATGCAAAACACTTTCTGCAACATGACCTTTAGTAATTCCTGCATGCTTGGTTCCCCCCAAATTCTAGGTAAATGTATGGCAACATTTGAATTCATTTGACCAGTGAGGTTTGAAAAGGTACAATTGGACATGATATAAGAGACTTATAACTAGGGTTAAGAATGAAAATGTAAACAATAGCTTTGGAGCTGTGATGTCAAAACAGTACAGAAGCACTCCTGTTCATAAAGGTAACTCCATCTCTGACAAAGACAAAGTCCCACTAGGCTAGAGGGACACGAGGAGCCCTCCTGTAGCTTAGCAGCAGGATTTAGAGGGCTGCACACCAGTCAGAGTCAAACCCAGGCCTCCCACTTTAATAAACAGGTAACAAGATAGGTGAGCCTGGACAGGAGTTTGTGAAGCAATGCTTCCATAATTTGTTGAGCTGCCTTTTGTCTGTTGTTTTGTTTTCTGAAGTTGAAATAACTTAAAAAAAAAAAAAAAGAGTAAACATGCAAGTTTGTACTCCTACTTGGAAGGGATGGATTTCATCAAATAAATAAAATAAATTTTGAGTTAATAGTGAAATACAGTGTTGGTCCATTTTATCAGGTTCCCACTGGCAAAAGTATATATTAATAAAGAGAAAAACAAAGAAAGAAATCTTTCTTTAATATTTGGATGATTTTGTAGGTCATTATTATTTGACATCCCACTAGGGAAAAAAAAAAAAAAGACATCACCAATGTACACAAATCTATCCCCATTCACTTTCCCTTTAGTTTCTGGAAAGAAATACTACATTCAGATGTTCCTTTCATCCTTTCTTTGTGTCTCTTTCAGTGGGGTGAAGTGGAGAGAAAGGGCTGTTGCCTGACTTTTCCAGAATTACTACCAATTAAACCCAAGGAGACAACCATATCTCAAGCTTCAACTACAACACACATCCACTATTTCTTCAAGCCCACAGCTAAACAGCTCTAAGACCATGGAAATTCACTTTCTACTACAAATATTTCTACTATAAATAGTAAAGTACGTTCAACTGAGGAATTCTCTCTCTTTGATTTTCCTGGGGATTCTGAATATTGCCACAGGTAAAACAGTCTGAGTGGAATCATAAGGAAGAACTGAAAGAATAACAAGCATGCAAAGGAAAGACAGGTTTGCTTGTGTAACTTTGTCAGAGATGGGGAGATGGTCCAGACCAGGGGTTCTTAACGTTTTTTGTTCCACAGGCCCCTTTGCCAGTCAGGTAAAAACCACGGACCCCTTACTAAGTCCATACTATACTGTGTATTATTTAATAAATATATCACACCTGCACCAGCATGTCCCTACAAGAATAATATTTTTTGAATTTCAATTCAAGCTCACGGTCCCCTTGTTAAGGACCCCGTTTAGACAGAGAAAAGAACACAAGTGTACTGTGAGCCAGGTTAGTTCACACAGTGTTCTGCAAGGCATGCTGTTTACCTGGTCGACGTACCAGGAGAGCAATTATAAATGCTATGGGTCTACTCAGTTCTGGACCTTCCCCTTTATGACATCTAATATGATGGATATATGTGCACAGATACACGTAACGATAAACTAATAAACAAAAGAATGAGATTAAAAGATGGACTTGAATCTTCACCCTTTGAGCCTTTTATACTTTACATATACATACATACACAGAGTCAGCTCCGTGTTATGGGGAAAGGGGGTCACAGCTAACCTAAAACACAATGGATGTCAGATAAACTTAATTTAGCTAAAATCACATTCAGAATTCAGAGACATGGCTTTTGTTCACCAAATGTCATCCAAATGTGCAAACATAATACAATAGGTTAGGAATACTTTATAAGTATAACATAAATTATTTTATATCTATCAAAAAGCTTACTGTTGTCACTCGTTTCTTAGCAGGAGTTTTTCTATTTTCGGATGGGCAAAAATTCAATTCCCACAGCACATTACTCCTGCTCTGCTCCCCTCCTAATTTTTCCAACATACAGACATGAACTGCGGTGTTGGAAATGCAACTGCAAACACTGCCCTTTGCCATCAGTACCTGGCTGTGACCACTTGACTCCCAACAGAGGGTGGTCAGGCTGGGGGCTCTCTCCACACTGCAGACTCACAGAACACACATACTGCTTACCAACTCACTTCAAAGAGCAAATGCTTCTGGTGGTAAAGCTTAGCCATATGAATTGCCCATTTTGACATTTTTTACTTACTAACCCAGTGATTTTGCATAGTTTAACCTAAGTTTTCGTGGTTCAAGGCAACTTTAACTTTTTCAAAAATGCAGTTACTTTTAATCACTGTTAATATTTAAACCAGTCACTCTGACACCAAATAGACAAGAAATGACTCTGCATAGAAAAAAAAGTTAGGGAAACTATATCAAACTATAGTTATGGCTGAGGGGCATGATCATAGAAACTAATTTTCTACATGTACCTTCCTGTATCATTTGAATTGTTTATGATAAATATATATTACTTTTATAGTAAAAGGGATAACTGAAGAAGTTCTTTATTGCAAGTGAAATAGTTGAACAGAACTGATGCTTTACTCCACAATTAATATGCATGAAACAACTACAAGAATGGGTCGTTATAAGTGCAGTGTGATTCTTCACTACTCCTCGTGAGACTATTGTTAGAAACCCTTGTGCTCTGAGGGTCTCTTTTTCTATCTTGGTTCTCTGCAGGCCTGTATCAGCCAGCCTCTAATTTGCTCTCATATTGCACGTTAATTCAAGCAATTGATACTCCTCCTTGTCTCATCAGCCACTTCCTTGCATTATAATTAATTTACTCCTTGCAAAAGATTCTCAGTCTTAGTGTCTCCGGTCAGAATTCACCCTGTAAACGACCCATCAGCCGCCTATCAGTGCTGTAGCTAATTCTGTTCCTATTTGCCACTGCAGAGACCCACGCAAACACAGGAACTATACTGACGTATGGTTCTTCTAAAATGCAAACCCCCTGCGGTAACTTCTGCAGAAAGAATCTTGCTTAAGCAACATAGTGATTATGCGCCATTAACTTTCTTTAGACAGAAAAAAAGACAATTTATGGGCTAAGAGTTCCCAGAAGACTTGATAACAGAGGAGCTGGTTTTTATCTGGCTAAAAGCTGTGAGCCGACTACGTCAAAAAAAGTTTGCTTTAACTATTTTATCCTTTATTGCAGGTGGGTTACATGCACAGTCAGCAAAAACACAACAAAGTGTGCAGTATAAAAGGATGGGTGGTTTGGCACCTAGTCCCTGGTGTCTTCTGGTTTAGAATACACATTTCTATCATATTACCTATTGCTGTCTGGCTAGGTTTAAACCAACCTACTCTTTACTATAAAGTGTGTGAAGAGCTATTGTTCTTTCTTCTTACACGAATAAAGATAAGTTTAACGTAGGAGAGTATTTTCTTTGCCATGGCTACATGTCCCAGTACCTAAAGGCCTGCACATAGGAAACTCAACTTGGTAAGAAGCCAGTTAACTGGAAGAGCCCTGTCAGAAATTTCAAAACATATCACTATTTCAACTGACTGGTAACAAAGACAAAGCTATAAAAATTGCAAATGATAGTATAATTCAGTGGAAAGGGCACATTCTACAGCTCTGTATTTCTCTAAGGAAAGTAATTAAAGATTCAAAGACCATCATCCAACCATATGGTGGCGAACCACAGCCTCAGAGTGGTCTCCTTTCTCTCCTGCTTCACATCACTACAGCTAATGCAACATTTGAAAGAGATTGTTCGATATTTGGAGCTACACAAAGTAAGATGGGAAAACAATATACATATAAAGGGTATATTACCTCAAGTGTTCAGTATTCAGAAACCTGTGATAAAAAAGGAACTGTTTATGGAAAGTTACATGGGGCAAAATGTTAATGAGTTCAAGGAGCTACTCCTCCAAACCTTTTCTGAAAATAAGGACTTCCCAAATCTCCTCGACACAGGAGAAGCCACTCAAGTACAATTAAAAAATAAAAAAACTTTTAAAAATTTTATGAGAGTCTCATACTGTCTCCATTAAAGTCTTTTGTCTTCTTCTCAGAAACTGTCAACACTTTACAGGTGGTAGATTTCATGCAACATTTTACAATTGCTTAAAACATTTAAAAGTGCAATCTACTATGATAACTATATAAATATAGTAAAAGGCAAGTTATTTGTATGTTACATACTTTATGTTCCTAAATTAATGAGGCAACTTCAGATAATCCTGGTACAAAATAAATAAATAAATAAAAATAGCCAGCTATTCAAGGACATGATGGGGGCGGGGCGGGGATAGCTTTCTTCCCTGTGGTCTCAAATTTTCCTGAAATGTTGCATCTCTATCTCCATCACTGCCAGCCAAAGGGATTAGGGTAAGGGGCAGTCCAACCCCACTTTGACGACTCAAACTTTGAAGCCCAAATATTATGGTGGAAGGACTATTCTTAGGGCCTCTGCAATGTATACTTGTGACTGGCACTGAGAACAGCGCCTGCTCACACAGCCTGCCTTTCCATACAAGACATACAGCCCTTGAGAATTACGGCAAACATCCGCCTGTTATTAGCATTGCCACAACTTCCCTAAATGTACTGAACCCCCTATTGGCCCACTCTTCCATTTCTGATAAAATTTAATTTGCTTCAAATACATTACACATACACACATACATACATGCATGTGTAAGAATCTTACTGAAACACTTGTGATTTGACTTATACAAAGGGTGACTGATTTACCATGCACAAGTGAAATAATCCTCGTACAATTGTAAAACTGAGTG
Source organism: Tolypeutes matacus (assembly GCA_026826555.1). Taxonomy (NCBI): domain Eukaryota; kingdom Metazoa; phylum Chordata; class Mammalia; order Cingulata; family Chlamyphoridae; genus Tolypeutes; species Tolypeutes matacus. The sequence continues at coordinate 42,829,972 of JAKSZT010053770.1, read as the reverse complement.
TGACCTTCAAGAGCATCTAAACCAGCCCTTCATTTTACAAGTGAGGAAACTAAATTACAGAGAGGTCTGGCCACAGGTCTCAAAATCTGGCCTCCTCACTCCTGGTACAGGACAATTCTGATTTTTAAATTAAAATAAGCATTTTCTGCTTCTCCCTTTGTGTTCATCTGCTTCCTGGTCTCTGGCTGTGATTGTGATTTTCCTTTATCTTTCTATCTTTCCAGGTGTTGAGAAGAGAAAAATCTGAAGCTAAGAAAACTAGAAGGACATCAGATAAATCTTGATTGCTTTGAAAACAATTCATTTGCATCATCACCACCTGCACCAAAGACATGTAAAAAGGTAGTAATAAGTAAAGAAGAGAGGTAAAGGGGAAATTGCTGTTCAAACTGGCTTTTTAAAATTACATTTATCTGATTAAGTCACTTCTCTTCTCAAAAACTTTTCAACGGCTGCTTAACACAAGTTACAAGGACCTGAACACCAGGGCTCTTGATGTGAGCTCTTGCCTCAGCACCCAGGACTCCTTGCCACACTCTAAACTCCAGTCATTTGGCACCTCTCTGGAATCTCCAACTTACCATGTCCACTCAGACCTCTGGGACATTTCCCCTTCTGTTCCCTCTCCCAGACCCCTTGGAGCTTACCAATGCCTACCATCTCTTCAGATCATAACTTAGTTGTTACTAACTTTGAAAATCTTCCCTGAGCCCAAAGATTCAAGTTAGGTCATGAGTCCCCGCACACCTTGCATTGCCCTGTCACAGTGTTAAAATTACCTGATGACTACTTTTACCTATCTGTATTTCCAACTTACACATATTTGCAGTCCTCCTTTTGGGCCCAAAGCACCCAATTCAGCACTGTTCACAGACGATGTCCATTAGGCATGGGTGGAATAATGCATGCATCAATGAGAAAAATAAAATCCTTAAATGATCCTCTGTAAAATCATGGACCCAAGCCTCCTCCTACTTGCTAGCAAGCAGCACAGTTCTCAGTATTGCACTCTGCTAGAGTATGGTACTAGAATTTGTTTAGTTCAGCCTAGATATGCTGATCAATATGAATTCATTCTCATTTTTATGCAAGGCTACATAATTCACTGACTTTTTTTTTTTTTTTTCCTTCAAGAAAAAGCAAAGAAATACCCTACAGAATGTCATTAAGAGTCTTTCTTTCTGGGAAGCAGATGTGGCTCAAGTGGTTGGGCATCCATCTACCATATGGAAGGACCCGGGTTCGATCCCCAGGACCTCCTGGTAAAATAAAAAGGCAAGCAGGCAAGCCGGGCCCACGCAAATACGCAGGGAGCCATGCAGCAAGATGATGACGCAACAAAAAGAGAGACACAGGGGAGAGCCAAAGCAAGATGCGCCAGAAACCAGGAACTGAGGTGGCGCAAGTGACAGGGTGCCTCTCTCCCACATCAGAGGTCCCTAGGATGGAATCCCGGTGAAGCCTGGGGGAGAAAAATGAGAAGAGGAGGCAAGAAACAGATACAGAAGATCATCCAGCGAATAGACACAGACAGCAAGCGGGGCAAGGAGGTGGGGGAATGGGGCTCATTGAACTGTATACCAAAAAGAAAAATTAAAGTCAATTAAAAAAAAAAAAAAAAAGAGTCTTTCTTTCCTAAGTGGGTGAGATGCTGGATATTACTGCCATAATTAAAAAGACATTGTTTTATTCCCACTCATTATTCAGGTTATGGAAAGATGATAAAAGATCTACTTTAAACCACAATTTATTTCTAAAAGCTCATGTTCGAAACTAAAATTACATTCAAATATTTTACCCAGCATGAGAGAAGCTCATAAAAGGTAAGGCAGGATCAAAGAGAAAAGGAAGAAGATGTTCTAAACCATATGTGGGTTTACAGCAGAGCCAAATCCAACCCACAGACTTATTTTGTTTGGCCTGTGCAATGTTTTGGAGATTTGATCAAGTATTTAAAATCAGAAGCTTTCACATAAAATGCAGAGCTTTGGTATTTTTTTCTAGAAAAATCAAAATCTTTGACATTTCTAGGCTTCAAGATGGTGTGTGGCTGAAGCTACTCCACTGGTCCCATATACAAAGCATCAAGTCTATGGTTCTCCTACCACCTCCCGGCCTCCAGAGTGGCATCAACTCTTAAACCCAGTTATTTGCCGGCCTCAGAGGGCATTTAAGCTTATGATCCCTGACTTAATATTTGAGTGTCATGTGTAAAAGTCCATACATACTTTGGTTGTATAAGCTAAAGGAACAAAAATGAAGGGACTGGAAGTAGGCAATCCAAAATAGTTTTTATGGATCATGCAAATTATGAAGCAGAATAAAAAGAGGGACTGGAAGGAGAACAAGGAAGAAGTCGTTATCTGAGGAAGATGGGCAAAAACTGCAACCATTTTAAATTATTAATCCAAAGCCCCAATTAGACCCACAAGATAGAACAGGAATCCTTTAGTATTACTACCACAGAACTTTTTTTTCCCCATATATCTTTGAATATAGACTCCCCGACTGATAAATCTGAACATCTTTGAAGGCATTTAATCTAACACATGCCCTTTTTTCAGGTGAGAATATTGTGGCCTACAGAGACTGTCAATGGTCATACAATTTGGTAAGAGTCCTCCCATCTCTAGCCCTCAAGTTCCCTCAATTCATTCTCAAAGACTAAGGGGAAAAAAGGTCAGGAAGACAATAAACTCCTGATATTAATACCCAAGGAAAATGTGGAATAAAGAAGCAAATAATGAGGAATAAAGATTTATTCGTGTAAACAACAGAGAGCCAGGGGGCAAGCTAGGCCAAGAGCCATGGTGTCAGGCTTCTATCTGTAAACCTGCAGAATTTAAAGTCTCAGAAAAACACAAGCAATGCTTATTTATGCTCATCTGATAAATTCTGCTCTACAACACACATGGAAGGAAAAGAATGGGGAGGAGGGCAACAGTCAGAAAGGAAGCCTAATGTATGAAACTCAAAGCAAATTAATCAAATAATGTTTAATATCAACAAGGATGTGGGGAAAGAAATACACTCATACATTATTTGAGATCAGAATGTTATTAAGCAGAGTGGGAGGGGCAGCTGGTGTGTGAACATCTATAAAAATTTAAGGGGGCAGATGTGGCTCAAATGATTGGGCGTCTGTCTCCCATAAGGAGGGACCTCAGTTCGATCCCTGGGACCTCCCGGTAAAATAAAGAAAAATATAGAAGGCATGCCATGCCCCACTGAGCCACGCAGCAAGATGATGATGTAACAGGAGAGAGACACAAGGGAGAGCCAAGACGAGACGCACCAAAAAACCGGGAACTGAGGTGGCGCAGGTGGCAGAACACCTATCTTCCACATCGGAGATCCCCAGGATCGAATCCTGATGAAGACAGGAGGAGAAGGATGAGAGGAGAGAGCAGGAAACAGACATAGAGAATTGTCCAGTGAATGGACACAAAATAGCAAACAGGGGGGCGGGGGCCGCAGGGGTTAAAACGGATAAAGTAAATAAATAAATAAATCTTTAAAAAAATTTTTTTTTAATATTCCTTGCTGCCCTTGAACAAGCAATTCTTCTAGAAAGTCATCTTTACAAACATACTGGCACAAATAAGCAAAGCTACAATAATAAGAATGTTCACTTCACCATCATTAATAAACAGTGGAAAAATTGGAAAGAATCTAAACTGCCAATTCATTATGGTCTGGTTAAAAAAAAAAATGTAGCACACTCTTATCACAGAAAAAGTGTGCAGTTATTAAAAAGTTATCGGGGGCGGATGTGGCTCAAATGGTTGGGCGTCCGTCTGCCATATGGAGGGACCTGGGTTCGATCCCCAGGACCTCCCGGTAAAAAAAATAAATAAATAAAAAGTTATCTAACATGGGGCCGGATGTAGCTCAACTGGTTGGGCATCCATCTCCCATATGGAGGGACCCGGATTCGATCCCCGGGACCTCCCGGTTAAAAAAAAAAAAAAAAAAAAAAAAGTTATCTAACAGATCTAGGAAGACCAACATTGAAACCTATCTAAGATATATTTAGTTGGAGGAAAAAAATCAAGGTTTTTTTTACCCTAGATCATTTATTTTACATTAAAAATGTAGCTAATAAAATTAATGAAAACATTTTTAAAAATCTATTTTTTCTCCACGATGTTCCTATCCAGGTATCTATTGAACAAACTACTTATTCATTCAGCCAACAATTATTTATTGAGCACCTATGTTCTGTTTGTGACTACCTAACCTTGGAAGATGTGGAAAGGTACAGTTAAGTGCTGGAAGACTTATTTTTTTTATTTTTCATTTTATTTATTTATTTTGTGTCCATTTGCTGTGCGTTTTTCTGTGACTGCTTGTCTCCATTTCTTGTGTCATCTTGCTGTGCCGGCTCACTGCGCCATGTGGGTCACGCTGTGCGGGCTGGCTTGCCGTCAACAGGAGGCCCTGGGAATCAAACCCAGGACCTCCCATATGGTAAACGGGAGCCCAACCACTTGAGCCACATCCGCTTCCCTGGAAGACTTTTAAGACTTTACTACTCTAGTAATACAAGCAAAAACCATACTATGTGTAGGTTAATTATGGAGTGGATAAACACCCAAGAATAATAACTTCATATTGCTTGCTAGGACATGCCTAGAGAAATGTTTTGTTAAGTATAATTACAAGCCCTGCATCCATAAGTAAGATAAAGCAATGGAACCAAAAATAAACATGACCTTCCAATCCCTCCACCCCTTACCCCACAATATTCTGATTGATTGGGTCTTGAAAGAAAAGGCAGCAATGAAGAATAAGACCCTGCTTTCCCGTCCCCTATTCACATGTAATAGCTTTAGGGAAAATGGACCAGCCAGAAAGCAAATTGCTCCTGACAAAGGAAAGGGAAAGGAAGAAGGGGAAATGGCTGGGTGGGGTCTACAGGTGCTAGGCCCCAATGCAATACTGCATTGTGTACAATTTATTCAAGTGATGTTCATTTCCTTCCTGATGAACCACTTCATAAAACCAACAGAAGGTTGGGCCTCACACCAGGTGATGGCTTATCACACCACAGCTGGCCACAGCCATCCCCTGTCAGATCATGGAACTACCCTATCCTGGCATGGGCGACCCGGCATCTCATGCATTTTTCACCTTTTCCCTAAATAAATATATTTCTTTATCCCTTAGTAAGTGCCTTGAAGTATTGCTCAGATTGATGGAAACATGCAAGTGAGCTCCTTCCAGTAAACTTAGACGGTGTGGTGCAAACGTTCCCAAAGCGCCTTCAAAGGGTGCTCAATAGCAGGACAGGCAATGGCACCTCAAAGACGAATCCTCACTTTATGCAAAACTTCTACACTATGGTGGCTGAAAAAGGATGCATAACCAACTTTACTACTACAGATCTGTATAAGGGCCATGAGAGAATAACTGAAATAGCACAGGAATGTAGAGGAGAGCGAGCGAGCTCCCAACTGGGGCAAAGTAGGGAGCCTGATAATATAGGTGGCATCTGAGCTCTCTTCAAGAACAGATGGATGTGCTATAACGAGATGGAACATTCTAAACTCAAGGAACTTGGGTGTAGGGAAAGTACAAGAGTCATAAATGGGTAACATCCTGTAGTTTACTGTGGCCGAAAAGCAAAAGTCTGAAGGGAAGTGATGGGGACAAGGTTGGAGACAAAGGCTTGGGTCCCCACTGTTCAATTTCTTATGGAGTTTAATTATTATTTTATACAAAAAGGAAAGGGGTAAGCAGGAGCTGAGCTTCTAGAAGACTACTCCAGCAGAAATACATAGAATGGATTGCTATTAGAAAAGAGGGAGTTCCTTTCACATAACACTAGCTAGCTGAATGCACTATTCTGGTGATGACTTGACAGAACAGCTATTAATGGATACAAACTAGATTACTAACTGCCATCCTAGTTTAGTGACAGAATAGTGTCCAAGGGGAATATCAAGAGGAAAAAAAGTCTCACTTATTTTTTTCAGAAAAATTCATATAGCTATTATAGTAAATGAAATGAAAACATGCACGTCTAATAAAAGTTTAGCGGTGAGTGGTGCCTGTTACTTGTCATATGAATAATATAATTTACTACAACAAGACTTATGAGAAGGTTTATTGGGAATGTATTCTAACATGAGTGACACCAGAAAAGCAAGCTAGCAAAAACAATCTCTGCTTTTCTACACTTTGATTAATTGACATGGACCTTTTCTTTCCTTCTGATTTTAAATTACCATTGCATTTGGAAGAAAAAAGGATTTAAAAAGAGATTCAGAAAATCCAGTGGAAGGTGTCAGAGTAGGGAGCTCCAAGACTCAGTCCTTCCATCAAAATAACTATTAAACAGGCAGAAATTATCTGAAACAACTATTTTGAAACTCTGGAGGCCAGATGAACACTATCCAGCACCCAGGGAAGAGCATGAGGAAGAAGCTGATAAAATACTCTAAACAACAGTAATTAGTTCTCTGTGCAGTGGCTACTGGTGCCCATCACCACCATCCCCCACCCCCACAGCAGGCAACCTTGGGGTCCAGTCCCTGGCTAGATCATTGGTGACAGAAAGGAATGTAAAAATACTCTTCCCCAACAATAGGGATGGGCATGGCTGATCACAGATCACAGCTTTTGATTAGCAACTTTGGAACACTGGGGGCCCAGCTCTGAGTACAGCTATTGTTTTAACCCACCCCAGAAAAAGGTGGCAGCAGCCATTCTTTCAATCCTCCCCCAGGAAAAGACAGAGGCAGCGATGGAGGCAGTAGAGTTTTGAAGACACAGCACTTCATGAGGGATAAAGGAGACAGTTAGCTGAAAGGCTGCATTTTCTGGGCAGGCCAGGAAAGTGCAGCTTTGTGGAGTCATCAGATTAGCTCTTGGCATCCTTCCTGATCCCCTCCCCATAGCATTTTGGAGCCAGTCAGCATCCACATCATGGGTCCCTAGCCCTAAGTTAGCTGGGAAACACTGACTTGGGAAAGTCTTCTCCAGGATGAGTTTGCCTTCTAGGCAAAGGCAGCTTGAACAACAAAATGACTGTTTAAAAAAAACTATACAGGTAGACAGTCTGGGAGAAAAGCCTACTGACTTCAAATATCTGGGAGAGGGAGGTCTGTCTCCGGGGAAACAGAGGGGACAAACAAACCCCTGATAACAGGGAAATTCCAAAACACCTAAAAGCAAAAGCCCTGGACAAAAAAGAGGCCCAGAAAGACAGGGAAAACCCTGCATAGTATATTCCTTGAATAGACCTTTCTTGAAGAAGCACAAGAAAATCTCGGTCTTATCATAAGCTGGTTACAAAACCAATAAACAGATACCTCTGGGAATAAATTGACAGCGTCCACATTAAAATGTTAAAATGCACAGTTTACAACAAAAGACTTCAAGACAAACAAAGAAATAGGAAATGATGATCCATCCAAACAAAGAGGATGAAAATACAGAAAACACTAACAAAGGAGATGAGAATGTGTACATACCAAACAAAACCTTTAAGAAAATGATCTTAAAAATGGTTAAGGAGACAAAGGATGGGGGTCGGATGTAGCTCAACTGGTTGGGCGTCCGTCTCCCATATGGAGGGACCCGGGTTCAATTACCGGGACCTCCCGGTAAAAAAAAAAAAAAAAAAAAAAGGAGACAAAGGAAAGTACAGAGAAAAAACAAAAGGATATCAGGGAAACAATGATGAGCAATATGAGATAGAAGTAGATTGACAGTGAAAGGATGGGATAAAATATATCATGTAAGTAGTAACCAAAGCAGAACAGGGGTGGCTATACTAATACCAGATAAAACAGACTTTAAGTCAAAAACAGCTACAAGGACAAAGATGGATGGTTATTATATACTGACAAAAGCGGCAATTCAACAGGAAGATGCAACAATTACAAATATATATGCATCTAACAGCAGAGCCCCAAAATATATGAAGCAAATACTGACATATTTGAAGGGAGAAACTGATGGTTCTAAATTAACAGTAGAAGACTTTAACATATCACTCTCAATAATGGATAGAACATCTAGTCAGAAGATCAACAAGGAAATACAGAACTTGAGTGATACACTAAGGCAAATAGACCAGACAGACACTCATAAAACATTGCATCCAACAAAAAAACAGAATACACATTCTTCTCGAATGCACAATGATCATTCTCTAGGATAGACCATATGCTGGGTCACAAAAGAAGTCTCAAAATATTCAAAAACATTGAAATTATATAATGCAAATTCTCCAACCACACTGGAATGAAGCCAGACATCAATAACAGAGGAAGAATGGAAAATTCACAAATATGTGGAAATTATACAAAATACTCAAACAACAAATGGGTTAAAGAGGAAATTAGAAGCAAAATTAGGAAATATATTTAAGCAAATGAAAACGAAAATACAACATACCAAAACTTATGGGATGCAGGGAAGGCAGTGCTGAGAGGGAAATTTATAGCTCTATATACTTACATTAAAAAAGAAGAAAGACTTCAAATCAGAGACCTAACATCAAACTGGAAGAACTCAAAGGAGGAGGGGGGGGTAAAAACTGGAAGAACCAGAGAAAGAAGAACAAACTAAACCCAAAGTGAGCAGAAGGAAGGAAATAATAAAGGTTAGAGAAAAGATAAATAAAATAAAAAAATAATAATTGAGAAGATCAACAAAATCAAAAGCTGATTCTTTGACAAGGTCAATAAAGTTGACAAACTTTAGTTAGACTCACAAAGAAAAAAGGAGAGAGGATACAAATAATGAAAATCAGAAATGAAAAGGAGGACATTACTACCAACATGGCTGAAATAAAAAGAATTATAAGAGAATACCATGAGCAGCTATATGCCAATAAATTAAATAACCTAGATTAGACAGACAAATTCTTAGAAAGATGACAACTGCATACATTGACTCAGGAAAGCATAGAATACCATAACAGATCAATTACAAATTAAAGAGATTTAATAAGTACTCAAAAATCTCCCAACAAAGAAAAGCCAGGGATCCGATGGCTTAACAGGGGATTCTACCAATCATTCCAAGAAGAATTAACTCCAATTCTGCTCAAACTCTTCCAAAAAACTGATGAGAAAGGAACACTCCCTAACTTATTCTATGAGGCCAACATCACCCTCATACCAAAGCCAGATAATGAGGGAACAAGAAAAGAAATATCTTTTCTTAAATATCTTAAGAGTATAGATGCAGAAATCCTCAACAAAATGCAACAAATAAAATCCAACAGCATATTAAAAGAATCATACGAAAGAATGAAGTGGGATTTATCCCTGGTATATAAAGTTGTTTCAACATAAGAAAATCAATTCATGTAATACACCACATTAACAGAACAAGGGGAAAAAACCCACATGATCATCTCAACTGATGGAGAAATGGCATTTGACAAAATGCAGTACCCTTTCTTGATAACACACTTAGAACACAAAAAATAGAAGGAAACTTCCTCAACATGATAAAGGGCATATATGGAAAGTCCACAACTAAAATCCTACTTAATGGTGAAAGACTGAAAGTGTTTCCCTCTAAGGTCTGGAACAAGACATGGATGTCCACTGTCACCATTGTTATTCAACATTTTACTGGCAGTTATTGCTAAAGCAATTAGGCAAGAAAAAGAAATAAAAGGCATCCAAATTGGCAGAAGAAAAACTTTTCCTATTTGCAATGATATGATCCTATATAGAGAAAATCCTGAGTGACCCATAACAAAGCTCCTAGAGCTAATGAATGAATTCAGCAAAGTGGCAGGGTAGAAGATCAACATCCAAAAATCAGTACTGCTTCTGTAAAGAAGCAATGAACAATTAGAAGAAGAAATCAAGAAAAAAAATACATTTACAATAGCAATTAAAAGAGTCAAATATCTAGGAATATATCTATCAAAGGACGTAAATGATCTGTACACAGAAAACTACAAAACATGGCTAAAAGAAATTTAAAAATACTTAAAGAAACGAAAAGATATTTCATGTTCATGGAATGGAAGACTAAATATTGTTAAGATGTCAGTACTACCCAAAGCAATTTATATATTCAATGCAATCCCAATCAAAATTCAAAAACCTTCTTTGCAGAAATGGAAAAGCTAGTCATCAAATTTATATGGCTATAATTAGCACTATACTTGTTAAATATATGTCCCAGAGACTTAAATCTTTGGTCAGTTCATGTCAGTTGAGTCCTGAATCGCAACAGAGTTGCAACACCTACTTCACTGGATTCACCCAGGACTACTAACAAAAGGATGATGATGGACAACGCCCATCACAAAAAACAGAGTATCTACAACTGCAATCAAGACACTTCAATCTGGCTGCCCTATGGGATCTAAGCACCCTGTCAATCAGAAACAGAGTGGGCATCACCATCCCAAAATCCTCAAGACTGGGGAATTAACAATGGACTAAAGTAGACTTATTATTACTCTATTATTATTCTATTGTAGACATTTTATTCTAGAAATGAAGAACTTGTATCATCGATATAAAGGCAGTGGCCACCAGAGGTTCTGAGGGGAGGGAGAGGAAAGAATAGATGTAATATGGGGACATTTTGGGGACATTGGAATTGTCCTGCATGATGGATACAGATCATTATACATTTTTTCAAAACCTATAAAATTCTGTGGGGCAAAGTGTAAAGCATAATGTAAACTATAGTTCATGGTTAGTAGCAATGCTTAAATATGTGCTCATCAAATATATATCACACTAATGAAAGATGTTAATGTGGGAAAGTGTGGGAGAGAGAGGGGTGGGGTATATGGGAATCCCCTATATTCTTGACGTAACATTTATGTAATCTAAAGTTTCTTTAAAAATAAATAATACTCAAAATTTATATGGAAGGGTAAGGGGCCCCAAATAGCTAAAGTCATCTTGAAAAAGAAGAATGAAGTTGAAGGACTCATACCAATTGGTTTTTCAATTTATTACAAAGCCACAGTAACCAAAACAGCATGGTACTGGCATGAGAGCAGATATATAGACCAAAGACTAGAGTTCAGAAATTAACCTTCACATTTATGGTGAACTGGTTTTTGAAAAGGTGAGAAAAAATAGTTTCTTCAACAAATGGTACTGCGAAAAATGGATCTCCATTTGAAAAAAAAAAAAAGAGGACTACTTACACCACAAATATACAAAAGTTCACTCAAAATGAATCAAAGACCTTAATATAAGATCTAGAGCTATCAAACTCCTAGAAGAAAACATAGGGAAGCATCTTCAGGACCTATGTTAGGCAATCGTTTCTTAGACTTTACACCCAAAGCACAAGCAACAACAGAAAAAAATAGGTAATTGAGGTCTCATAAAAGTTAAAAACTTTTGTTTCTAAAAGGAATTTATTATGAAAGAAAAATGACAACCTATACAACGGCAGAAATGATTTCCAAACCACATAAGAAATAGAGGATTAACATCCAGCATATATAAAGAAATCCTTTAACTTAACAAAAGGACAAAGAACCCAATTTAGGGCAAAGGGCTTGAAAAGACATCTCTACAAAGAAGATATACATATGGCCAGAAAGCACATGAAAAGATGCTCAATCGTAATTAGACATCAAGGAATACAAATCAAAACCAGAATGAGATACCAGTTTACATGCATTAGACTGGCTGCCATTCAGCAAGGGAGAAGCAAACCATCACATACAAGGGACACCCAGTAAGATTTAATGCAAATTTCTCATCAGAAACCATGGAGGCAAGAAGACAGTGGTATGATACAATTAGGAGACTGAAAGAGAAAAACTGCCAGCCAAGAATTCTTTATCCAGCAAAATTATCCTTCAAATATGAAGGCGAGCATAAAATATTCACAAACAAAATCTAAGAGAGTTCATAGAAAAGAAACCACCTTTGCAGAAAATATTAAAAGAAGCCTTACAGCCTGAAAGAAAAAGACAGGAGAGAGAGGCTTGGAGGAGAGTATAGAAGAAAGGAAAGAAGAAAGGATAACCAAAAGAGTAAAAAGACAGATGAAAATATGATATGACATATGAAAACCAAAGAATAAAATGGTGGAAGTAAATAATGCATTTACAGTAATATCATTGAAAGTGAATGGATTAAACTCCCCAATCAAAAGATATAGGCTGGGAAACGGCTGTGGCTCAATCAGTAGGGCTCCCGTTTACCATATGGGAGGCCCCGGGTTCGGTTCCTGGGGCCTCCTGGTGAAGGCAAGCCCGCCCGCGCGGCGTGGTTAGCTGACCCAGCAAGCACAAGCAGCAAGGGGGGGATAAATGAATAAATAAATAAAATCTTTAAAAAAAAAAAGATATAGGCTGACAGAATGGATAAAAAAAAACATGAGCAATCCATATGCTGCTTACAAGAGACTCACCTTAGACCCAAGGATACAAACCAGCTGAAAGTGAAAGGTTGAAAAGAGATACTCCATGCAAATAGTAACCAAAAAAGAGCAGGGGATTATAGCTTACATTATGGTTTAAACTCTCTCCCAACACTATTTTGTAAGTTATGACAAGATATATAATGTCCTGTATCTGCCATTGCAATGTCATCAGGATAATTCCAAAGTCCCAAAAATGTCCCAATATTACACTTATTTTTTCCTTCTCTCTCCCCTCACAACTAGAATCCATGCTTAATAGCAACAGACTTTAAGTGCAAAAAAGTTACAAGAGATACAGAAGGCCGTTATATATTAATAAAAGGGACAATCCACCAAGAAGATAGAACAGTCATAAATATCTATGCACCTAACCAAGGTGCCCCAAAATACATGAGACAAATCCTGAAAAAACTGAAGGGAGAAATAGATATCTTTAGAATAATTGTTGGAGACTTCAACACACCAATCATTTCATTAGATAGAACAACTAGACAGAAGATCAATAAGGAAACAGAGAACATGAATAAAATAATAAATGAGTTAGACCTAACAGACATATACAGAATGTTGCATCCAAACTCAGCGGGTTATACATCCTTCAAGTGCCCATGGATCTTTCTCCAAGACAGACCACATGTTAGGGCACAATGCAGCTCTCAATAACATAAAAAGACTGAAATTATACAAAGCACCTTCTCAGATCATAAATGAAACTGGATTATAGGAAAGACATAAATTCACAAATATGTGTAGGCTAAACAACATACTCCTAAATAATCTGTGGGTAAGAAAAGAAATTACAAGTGAAATCAGTAAATATATTGAGACAAATGTAAATGAGAACACAATTTATAAAAACTTACAGGATACAGTGATGGCAGTCTTGAGAGGGAAATTTATAGCTCTAAATGCCCATATTTAAAAAGAAGAAAGAGCTATACTCAAGGATCTAACTGAAGAACTGCAGAAATTAGAAAAAGAACTGCAAATCAATCCCAAAGCAAGCAGAAGGAAAGAAATAATAGAGATTAGAGCAGAAATAAATGACATTGAGAACAAAAAACAATAGAGAAAATCAACAAATCCAAAAGCTGGTTCTTTGAGAACATCATTAAAATTGACAAACCCCTAGCTGGACTAACAAAGAAAAAAAGAGAAAAGATGTAAATAAAAACAATCAGAAATGAAAAGGGGTAAGTTACGACTGACCCCACAGAAATAAAAAGGATCATAAGAGGATATTATAAAAAACTGAAAGCCAAAAAACTAGACAACCTACATGAAATGGACAAATTCCTAGAAATATACTAACAACCTACACTGACAATACAGGAAATACAAGAACTTAACAAACCAATCACATTTAAAGAGATTGAATTAGTCATCAAAAACCCCCAACAAAGAAAAGCCAAGGACCAGGTGGCTTCACAGGTGAATTCTATCAAGCATTTCAAAAAGAATTAATACCCAATGCTATTTAAACTCTTCCAAAAAAAAATTGAAAAGGAGGGAAAATTACCCAACACATTTTATGAAGCCAACATCACCCTAATACCGAAGCCAGATAAAGACACTACGAGAAACAAAAATTACAGACCAATCTCTCTAATGAACATATATGCAAAAATTCTCAACAAAATATTGCAAATCGAATACAACAGCATATCAAAAGACTTATACCTCATGACTAAGTGGGATTTATTCCTGGGATGCAAGGCTGGTTCAACATAAGAAAATCAATCAATGTAATACACCAAATTAAGAAACTGAAGGAAAGAAAAAAACACATGATCATCTCAATCAATGCAGAAAAGGCATTTGACAAAATCCAGCATCCTTTCTTGATTAAAAAACACTTCAGAAGATAGGGATAGAAGGAAAATTCCTCAATATGATAAAAGGCATATATATTAAAAACTCACAGCCAACATTGTACTCATTGGCAAAAGAGTGAAAGCTTTCCCTCTAAGATCAGGAACAAGACAAGGATGCCCACTGTCACCATGTTATTCAACATTGTACTAGAAATTCTAGCTAGAACAATTAGACAAGAAAAAAAAAATTTTAAGGTATCCAAATTTACAGATGACATGATCCTATATTTAGAAAACTCTGAAATGTCTATAACAAAACTACTTGAGCTAATAAATGAGTTCAGCAAAGTGGCAGTATACAAGATCAACACATTACACTAGTACTGAACAATCTGGGGAGGAAATCAGGGGGAAAAAATCCATTTACAATAGCAACAAAAGGACTCAAATACCTAGGAATCAATTTACCCAAAGAAGTACGGGACCTATTTGCAGAAAACTACAAAACAATGCTAAAAGAAATGAATGAAGACCTCAACAAATGGAAAGACATTCTGTGTTCATGTATTGGAAGACTAAATACGTGAAGATGTCACTCCTACCCAAACTGATTTATAGATTCAATGCAATACCAATCAAAATTCCAACAGCCTACTTTACAGAAATAGAAAAGGCAATTATCAAATTTATTCAGAAGGGGAAAAGTGCCCCTGAATAGCCAAAAGAATTCTAAAAAAGAAGAGCGACATGAGAGGAATTTCACTGCCGGACCATGAAACATACCACAAAAGTGCAATGATCAAAACAGCACGGTACTGGCATAAAGATAGACACATCAATCAGTGGAATAGAATTGAGAGTCCAGAAATAAACCCTTAGATCCACGGCCAAGTGCTTTTTGACAAAGCTACCAAGTCCATCGTAATGGGACAAAACAGTCTCTTCAACAAATGGTGCTGGGAGAACTGGATATCTATAACCAAAAGAATGAAAGAGGACCCCTATCTCACTCCCTATACAAAAATCAACTCAAAATGGATAAAAAACTTAAATATAAAAGCCAGGACCATAAAACTACTAGAAGAAAATGTAAGGAAACATCTTAAAGACCTTGTGATTGGTGGTGGTTTCTTGGACCTTACACCCAAAGCACATGCAACAAAAGGAAAAATAGATAAAGGGACCTCCTCAAAATTTAACACTTTTGCACCTCACAGGACTTTGTCAAAAGGGTGAGAAGGCAGTCAACTCAATGGGAGAAAATATCTGGAAATCACATAATGGTTTAGTATCCATGATATATAAAGAGATGTTATGAATCAACAATAAAAAGACAAACGACCTGATTTTTTAAATGGGCAAAGACTTGAATAGACATTTGTCCAAAGAAGAAATACAAATGGCAAAAAAAATCACATGAAAAAAATGTTCAACATCACTAATAATTAGGGAAATGCAAATCAAAACTACAATAAGATATCATTTCATACCTATCAGAATGGCCACTATTAAAAAGACAGAGAACTACAAATGTTGGAGAGGATGTAGAGAGAAAGGAACACTTATTTACTGTTGGTGGGAACGTAGAATGGTACAGCCACTATGGAGGACTGTTTGGCAGTTCCTAAAGGAGCTGAATATAGATTTGCTTTGTGACCCTGCAACACAACTACTGGGTGTTTTCACAGCCTTGGAACTGTAAGATTGTACCCTAATAAATTCCCATTATAAAAGCCAACCTATTTCTGGTATCTTTGCATTGGCAGCATTTAGCAAACTAAAACAAAGTGATGACTATGTTTTCAACTACAAAACCAAAATCATTAACTCTGCAGCTTTGTGAAAATAGCATGGAAACCCTCACCTTTTCCTTAGTAAAATTTTTCAAGATGCTCTATCAATAGGAGATGGGTGATGGTATATATTTTAGTAGAAATTACACTGCACTATATACCTTCAGAGACCAAAACTTCCTTACCCAAGGCAGAAAAAATATAAGAGCCATCCAGATTTATTCCAGATTATTGAATTTCCCTATACCATGCCTTTAACAAGATTTCTATCCCTGTAATCAGGAGGAGGGCTTTGGCTTCCAGACTAGAAAGTTCCCAAGAGACTGCTCCTGCCTCTCTTCTGCACAAAGAAATGTTTCCTCATTTCCAGGGAACCAGGCTTCTGATCTGAGTCCACCCCAGCACTAGGGAGACCAGAACCCCAGTCACATTTATATCCAGGATATTTTTTCCAAGGATATGACGAGATAATGTTGCCTTTCCTAGTTACCATTAGCCTTCAAATTCAGAGCTGTGCAAATATCCCTTACATATACAAGTTTAACCTACGGAGACAGAGGTAGTTAATTCCTAATGGCTTAAGAATAACACCCAATTAACCATAATGAATAAAAAAAATAAAGTCATTAATCAATTTTCTGATGACGCTACAAAATTTATCTAAATTTATATAAAAACATCAAGATAAACATACTACATTTAAAGTGTTATCATAGGTGAAGTCTCGTAACTATAAGTTGGTAATATGTTCACCAAAATTTAACTGTACTCTTTATTACTTTATTTTTTAAAAAAGGAATAGCATTTCCACTGATTATGAAAGTAAATGTATTTTTTTTAAGTTTCACAATTTCAGAAGGGAGAACACAAATAACAAAGATCCATCACAATCTCAGCTGCTATATAACCACAATTTGATGCCTGTCCTTCCAGATCTTTTTCTGTTTTTATGGCACCATATATGTATGAGTTGCATGCATGTGTGTGTGTGTCTGTGTATTAACTCTCTTGTATCTTTCCTTTACTCACCTGCACTTTAATTTAAACAGAAATAAAGAGAAAGGAAAGTTCCTCAGAATTTCCACAAATGTAGTGTTATTTAAATCTCATTGGAGCCCCGTTGTCATTCCTCATTATATGAGAATCCATTTTGGTAAAAGTTCTGATTCATCTTCTATCACAAAAGTGAAACTCAATTATTTGATTGTAGAAGGGGAAAGTACTGAAGTGCAAGAGAAAAAAAGAGAAGAAAGGAGAATGGTTGCAGACCGTTTCTCAGACTGAAGTCATACAACTCTTCCAGAGTTGTCTTGCCTTGCATTGTCTTGCCTTGAACTCATGCCACAAATTTCCCTTGACTCTAATTCTCCTCCTACCAGCCCCTTACCAGCAATACAAGGGATGAGAAAGAGCACATTTTAAAAGACAAGGAATTATTTTATTTCCTGATATCCCTGCCCACCTAAGTCCTAATATCAAAGAAGATTTTATAATTAATTTTAGGAGAATATACTGTTCTGCTTGTTCTGGGGAGATTGATAAACTTTTAAAGAAAATGAAAATCTTTCTTGTATTTTGATTTTTAAGGGTCACAAACTTTCCAAACTTTATAACTTAAAAGGCAAGTGAGACCTGAGTTCCTTCATATCTTGGTTCTTGAAAATCACTCTGCCAATCTCCCCAACAGGGATAACTGTGCCCATGATCCTCTTCGCTCATTTAAAATAAAAACAGGGCTTTGAGAGGAAGATAAACAGTTGCTAGGCAGAAAAGATAGGGGAAAAGAACATCTTGGCTTGAAAGGCTGACAGCTGCCAGTGACAGAGACAAGGTAATAAGAGTCAGTCCTTCGTAGGAAGAAAACAGATACAGCCTGTCCTCTGAAGCAAGTTATTTCCAGCCTCTCAACCATCCACCCCAAAGTTTAAATGATAGTCAGTTTAACTCTCACCCTTCATTCTTTTTGTCATTTCCAGATGTCTACACAATAGGCATAAAATAAATGTTTGCTGCATTGAACTGAAGTTCCCAGCAAGGAAGCCTGTGTGCCAGGACAGAAAAGAGGGGTGAAGAATCACCATAGTGCCAGGAAATAAAAAGGAAAAAAAAAATCACTGCTCACAAGCAGTGGGTAACACATACCACTTTGGTTTAAACATGCATAATACTCTATTTTCTGTAATAAAGTATATTCCCTAAAACCAATCCAATGGAAGACATACTAGGTAAAGGTTAGCACAGCATTCCATGATGCTATGCTATGCTAAGAAAAATGACCAGAAAATACAATTACTTGCTGCTTACATGTAATGTGTGGTTTCTACAAGACTTTCTACGACTCCTCAGGCACAAATTTGCCATTATCTTCTGAATCTTAAGAAATACAGTGCAGCCAAGAGAGACCATTAAAGTACTGTATCATGTTATATTTAGGGAAAAGAACAGATGGGGGGTGGGGGGGGAGTACGCAAATGGGCTTCCCTGCTTACAATCTCTGTCACAAAAAAGCTATCTTGCTGTGGATTCAACAACACTGGAACAGCAAGACTGTTCATTATGGCTAGTGAACTTCTTTGTAGGGTGACAAGATGTACAAACATAGTGAGACAAACACAGGGTTAGAAATCTAGAGACCAAACTATAGTGTTAAGTCTACACTATTAGCTATGCAACTTGGGTAAGTCAATTAGCCTCCAGGACTCTATTTGTTCTCCAATGTCTTAAATGAATGGGTGGCACCAGATCTCAACATTTTCCCCTACCCAAACCTTCTATAAAATTTTCTCACTTGACCATCAGCATATTGGCTGCAGCCTGAAAATTTTGATCATTATTATTTTCTGTAACAAGTATTATGGAAAGAGCAGGCACGCTATCTGTGCTTTTTCAAACAACATGCTTTTCCTTCCCACCATAATTCTGATAATGCATGCCACCCCAACTTTGAAAGTCACTACACGAGAAGATGTTCAATTTACCTTCTGACACTAATGTCTTGAGAACCTGTATGTTCAAGGGTCATTCTCCTCAGGCACTACAAAACCCACACACTCTCACAGACCCTCAGACCACAGATGGTGTCCACACTTCCCTCTGAATCTGTCTGCCCAACTGTCCCGCAGCAAGCAGGAACCAGAAAAGCAGACTCCAGTAGCAAAGGAAAGACAGGCTCTGCCAGGCTTCAAAATCCCTGCTCCTCTGGCCCTGCTCCTCTAATCCTGGCATACCTTTCTTCCCTACAGAGATGACACATCCAGCCTAAAATCAGAAGGCAACAAAAAGACAGAGGCCTTTACGGCAGAGTGACAGTTGGCTCATCCCTACCTCTCCCTGTGTGATCTGGAATGGCTCTGAAATTGTGCTGAGCTTACCATTCTCCAGTCCAGAATTTTATTTTATTTTATTTTATTTGTGAATATCACAGAAAAAAAAAATTTTTAACAGAAGTGTAGCATACCAAAAAATAAACTCTCTAGGACAAGTAGACTTTCTCTCACATAAACCTTACACCTGGTTATAATGTCCAGAAATATTCATTGTTTACAGTTTAGAGAAGTGAATGGCCCAATTATTTCATGAAACTCTAGAACTGACTCCATCTGGGGACCATGAACAAACTGCAGGTGTCCAATATCTCCCTGAAATGTGTGCTAATTTTTATGATTTTGCATCTTCCTAGGGTGGAGGGGGTTGACTGCTTAGATAAGGCATATGTGACCCAAAAGAGATGAACACTCTACTCGCAGTTCAGTGACTACAAATAATACCCATTGGAGAATATATATGTATATGTATGTGTGTGTGTGTATTTGAGTGTGGTTTGAGTGTGGTTTGGTAGGAAGTGAGAGAGGGGCAAGGCTATATGGTACTTTTCTACCCAAACTCTCATAACTCAAGAATAAATAGAAGCTATCCAATTCCATGCTGTCTTATGTAGACGCTTCTCCATGTATATCAATCGATCAAACAAAAAAATAACTCCATTACAGTGTCAAGCTGTGCCAATCATTTTCATTTTCATTTTCTAACTAGACACAAGCTTCTTGAGGGCAGAAACCATGCCTTAAAATATCTGTGGAAACTCCCAGAGTAGTGGTTTCAATCGTGAAAGTATGTCAAAATTCCTGCAGAACTTGAAAACTGAGATTCCTATACTTCAGCCTCAAAGATTCTGAGTTCCTGGAGTGTGCCCAGGGGTCTGGGTTTTTAAAGAGTTCTCCATGTTCTCCAAGGGATTCTGATGAGTGGATATATTTGGGAATCAGGGCTCCAGAGCCTATACATGGTATTCATATCATAGCCATTGTTTGACTAATTATTAGAGTCCAGGGATATTCTGTAGATGGAACCAAGAGAATTTACTGATGGACTAGACACGGGCCTGAGAGAAAGAGGTTCATCAGTCCTAATAACCTTATCTAAAAATTGCAATTCATAATTAAGTTTTGTGAAAACTCTTCAGCAATATTTGAAACTCCTTCTACCACTTTATAGCATACATTTGTATAAAATATAAGTTTCACACCAGAGTTCAATCACCTGAAGTCTAATGAGCACTATTTCTTTACCATTCCATACTAAGTACAATTCAAGGTCACTGTTTCAGAAATGAGGTCAGACCTAGTTGTCCTTAATAAGACTTTAGTGCTGTGGCTGCAGAGACAGGCAGAGATGTGAGAGACATGGAGAATTCAGTAGTATCAGATTGAAGCAGCCTTAAGAGTTCATACCTAACCAGACAGGAGAAATAATGAAAGCATACAGAATTCAGCAGACAGGTGAAGCAATTAGTTGAAAGAAGCTAAGTGAACCCTGATTTGGAGGGCAGCAAATTCAAGCGAAATTGAAGACTTGTTTAAGAGAAAAGACTTGGAATTCCCAGTTGTGATCTTGAAGAGAAATGTCCAGCACAAATATGGTCGCCTTTCACCAGGCCTAGCCCTCTGGCTGGGAAGTTACCTAACTTTCTCTACATAACAGTCCCACTCTTCCTGGGATGATAACTAAATCACTCTGAGACAAGAACTCTGGAAAGGTTTCGTTTTAAATACAGACTTGATGATTAAATGAAACACACAGTATTAAAACTTTGAGGCTAAGTTTAGGAGTCAGTGTTAAATCATTTGGGCCAGGTTCAATATTTGGTTGATAAAGTGGTTGCTATGTTGTAGAAAACTCAATGTATTAACAGACCATGCCTGTAATTTCAATTTTATTTAAGTTTGTGATTTTAAATTGAAAGGTATAATTGAATTTTATTAGGTTTCCACCAGCACTGAAATGCTTATGGTGAACTATATTTATAAGTTTAGTTTTACAAGGCTGGTAAGAATAATTCAAGTATTTAGAGAAGTTTGGGTTTTAGATCACATATTTGAAATACTTGAAAAAGAAAATCAAATATATGAAATTTATAAATGCAATTTTAAAGGATTTATGAGACTTTGGTTAACTAGACTTGTAATTGGGACTGATTAAGGCTGTTTAGTTGGTCCTCCTCTAGGTTGTTCCAAATATTAAATAAGCAGGAAAACATCCTTTCGGTACCCACAGTCCATTTACCCCAGGCAGGAGGCAGGCCGGTGTTTTCAAATTTCTGCTGCACTACTTTAAACCTTTCCTAGTCATCCCTCTCACCCTCCTCCCACCACCCACCCCAACAGGAAGGCGTGTTCCTCTTGACCATCACCTACCTACCCAGCGCCTATGCTCTAGCTGCGAGGTAAAAAGAAAGGAGGCCGTTTCTCTACCTCACGCAATCTTGGCATCCCACCCAGAACCGGCATCCCCATGGTGCCAGGTATGCTGAGTTCATGAAAAAGAAAATGAAGAAACCACTGCTTTATTCAAGAATTCAGTCAAATCAAGAAGACTAACACACCACGAAACTTTTTAGTTACTAAATTATAGCACTTAAGAGCTTTCCACGAGGTTAGTGGAATGTGAACTCAAGAAATTTACATACAAAATTCTCCAACAGCTGAAATTATGGCATCCTTGCTCATTTTCTCTGGAAGGAATTCTAAGATAGCTATATTATTGCAAAAGCAATCTCCTGCTATTGCTATTCAGATAAAACCTATGATACTGCTGGAGCTGTGACTAACAGAAGCGTAACTACCACACTCTTGTGTTGTCACTTGTACATTAATCTACCTTCAAAGGATCCATTCCAAAACATAAATAATAAAATTTTTAAGCAATGATAAATAAATGTATTATACAGAAACTGTGTCAATCAGAATGAGTCTGATTAGCAAAATAGCTTATTAAAAATAATTCACACTTATTTCTCAAATCCCTATTATTCAGGTTCATAGTACCTGACACGGTCTGTTAGTAAGAACTATATTTACTATAATTTGTATATCAAGCTATGTTTGTTTTTTTTAAAAAAAGGTTATCCAAAAAATATTATCTGAGAATAATCACTTCTGAGATAATAGTTTATATACACATGTCCACTACTCATACCACAGCAAGACAAGCACAAGGGCACAACAGCTAACAGTGTGAAATAAATGTTTTGCCTGCTCAAAATTGCTCCCTGTAAAAGAATTAGAATTTAACTTTTAAAAATAATCATGCTGTAGTTTTAGTGGTGGTCATAAGGCACTTTACTTCAAAGAAGAATTGCAAAATGACTAAAATGGGGGCCATTATCTTTCATTTATATAAAAGTTTTCGTGGAAGGCCCCTTGGAGCCTTTTAAAAATCTCAATTGCTAAATTGTAGCCATCCTCCTCCTCTAAATTAGCAAGCTCTGACCCAAATCAGATGCTCACTTACATAAAACATCATCACAGACCAGCAGATGGCTACATTTCAGTCTGTGAATCAGCCTGGCTACATTGTGAAATACATGTTGCTTTAGTTATATACATAATCCTGCTCTTTATGAACAGGCCTCCAATGATTCAGATGTTAATAAATCCACAAATCCTGAACTGAAGCCAAAATTTTAGCAGTGTAGACTGTGCAACTAATCTAAAGATAACCGTTCATGGTTTCCTGAGGAGAATTTAATTGCTTATTTGAGCCAAGAAGGGCATACAATGCACATCTACCAAAACAACTTAATCAGCAAATATCTGGAATATTGCCCGCAAGGGACATTTCAATCCTTGTGGCCATCTGACTCAGAGCTACTACTGCCTATATCTATTATTATTTTTCATTATTATCATTATTACTATTATCATCAATTATTATTATTATCACCAGCACCACATCTATTACTTATACTATGAACAACAATTTATAGTACTTGACAATTACTATTAAGTACTGTTCTGTTGGCATTTAAGAGAATATAGAAGTAAAATTATTGATTTGCCAATTGACTCACAGATCCCCAGAGAGCAACTGTTTACAAATCTATTTGTTACTACCCGCTACAAACACCATGTTCACTCCTATGACAATACAGACTGCTACAAAGGCTTCGAGCACAGACACCCGCCACACTCCTTCACTAATTGTGTGGCTCTGGGCAAGTTTTATCACTTCCTGAAAGCTTTTGTTTTCTCACCTATAAAATGAGAATAATTCCAGTAGTTACACCTCAGATGGATGAAGTGTGAATTAGATGAGATGATACATATAAAGCAGGAAGCCAGGTGCCTAGCTCATAGTCCAAGCTGAATCAAAATTGTCTGCTATCATGAGAACTTTTCAAACTTGGCTCTAGGTACTCCTACATCTGCTAACACAAGCCTTCTCTGGCAAACCCTGTCTCACAAGACTCTTCATTTACTCTGAATTCACTTTGTATTTATGAAAGATTTTGTACTACTTGATAATATATAGCCATAAAATTGTTTAGTTCTTTCACACATTTTTTGGGTTATTGTTTGAAAAGCAGGGATTGTATCTTTCTATTTATTTCCCAAGCATACAGAAAGTGCTTGTTACGTGCTACCTGTATCAAAATACTGTGCATTTAAAGTAATAATCTAGAAATGTGTCTCTTCTATGTTCTAGTCTCACATAACAATAGTAGTAACAGTAACAGCCTTTAATCAAGCACTTACATTCAAAATGTCTAGTCCCCACAGAAACCTGGCACAGGGAAACAGCACCATTACTGCCTTTTACAGGTAAAGGATAAATAATTTTCTTAAGTTCACAGACTTACTAAGTGTCAGAAGCCAGTCTAAAGAGTAGGTTTGGCTGACTCAAATCTACTCTTTTTCACTATGACTTGCTGCTCCCACTTCTTCTGTTCCAGCCCTTCCAATCTGACCATATAATTTACACCACCCAAGCAAAAGTGGAAAATGCCCAATGGGGTCTATGCTCTCCAGTGTGGGAAATTTTGTACCATAAAAAAGTAGATCCAAATTGAATGGTGTAACCAAAGAGAACAAATATTAAGAATTGTTCCCTCTACTTCAATTTTCCCTACCCAGATATTCTGAAATATTCAATGAGAAATGTTTTTCAGAAAAAGTTAATTATTGTTTCATCACCTAGGAAAATTATGATCAACTCTTAACTCTTTTTGAAGATGAAGCAAGGGCAAAGACATTTCCTTTGGAGTGGGAGAAATTAATAAGACATAAGGAAAACCAGCTTGACATTGGATCTACTGCACATGAATTGCATGTATACTGCACATAAGAATTGCACATGAGTTTTTTATTATTAAGGTTAATAAGTCCAGGGCAGAAGGAAAATATTGATGACATCCAAGTCCTTGCCCAGAGTTGCCATTATGAGGGTGAACAAACAGGGCCAAGTTCATGGTTTCTCTTTCTATTATCCCCAAGTCAGAATTTCTGGGAAGATCAACATATTAGCCCCTGTTCACAGAGGGGCTGATAAAGTGATCAGCTTACTAGCAGAGAGGGAATTTTTTAAAACTTTTTACCTAAGTATTATATACTGAGAAGTATACAAATCATCAAGGTACAATGAAAGGTTGACACACCCATGTAATCACCATCGAGATCAAGAAATAAAGCTTCCTAGCATTCCAGTACCCCTTTTGTGTCCCCTTCTAAAGACTACCCCTTCCAACAGTCACCACTGATTATAACACCCTAGATTAATTTTACCAATGTTTGCATCTTGTGTAAACGGTGTTCTTTCAGTCCACATTCCATCATTTTATTGTGTGTCACCATAGTTCCTTCAATGAGACAGGTAAGTTTTGAAGGGGAAAGTTGGTCCAGAGTGATTCAGAGCTGAGGGTGTTGCCAGGGAAGGCTGGGTGTTACCAGACACCTGAGCGAGGAAAGAAGTGAAAGGGAGCACGGCTTTGCATCAGAACAGGAAGAGCAACACTACAAGTGGACTGGAACCACAGGGAAGGGAGTTCAAGGCTGCACTGTCCCCAGCATGCTGTGAGGGGGTGAACCAGAGCGAATGAAGAAGGAAACAGCTATTTCCCATGACCTCACTTCAGGTCATCCACACAGGATCCAAAAATCCCCTCAGAAACATGCAACTCTTTCAGGAAATTTCATCCCTTGAGAAAAAAATACAATCTGTCTAGGAGACTCGCTGCATCTTATATCATCACCCATCCCTCAGCCGCTCTACTGCAGTGTCCCTCGATGGGATTAGTCCTTGGCAGCAGGAACTGCCCTCACCCAATGTTATGGCTCCTCCCACTCAGGGGGCCACTGTGGACAATGAATATATAATGTGAGGGTATGAGCCCTGGGTCTTTTGCCTCAATTTGGGACAACTCTGAAGGCCCATCCTTGTTCTGGAATGCCATAGGATCAGCTGAGGCTTTAGCTATAGCTTCAATGCAGGTTAGCTTCTCTCTCTACCCAACCCTGCTGACCGCACTTCCTTACAGGTGTACCTCATAAAGCATTACCCAATAATCTTACATGCAACATTGCCTCCAATTGTGCTTTCACGGAATCCAATTTAAGGCAGTGTTTAAGGAGGAATAATCTAGCAGAATGTAGGACAGATTGAAAGGAGGGATATACCAGTCCAGGGGCCCCAGAAGGAAGTTATTTGATGGACCTTCACTAGCTTATATCTAGATAAAATAAGAGCAATGAAGATGAAAGGGGGATGAAAGCGGCAGTCATTTTGATAAAAAAACTCTATGAACAAGTTGACAGATTACTTATCAGGAGAGAGGAGTTGATTGTGACCCTGGCACAAACAACCTGAGAGAATGACTTAAGTGTATGAAAACAATGTTACTACTGAAGGCAGTGGGATAACTGGTTCAGAGCATTCAAAATAGAGTATAGCTTGGTCATTTCAATTTGCTCATAGCAGCAGAACATTCAACTAGAGTTAGTTTAGGTTGTCTGAATTTTGGGGCTGAATCTGTCAAGGCTAGATACACAGATTGGGAAATCAGCACAGGTGGTAGCTGATGCCATAAAAAAGTAGGTGAAGTGAGATTTGTGGGATGGCTGAAGGAGGCAGAAAGAGAACAAGAGAAGAGAGGGACACCAGGATGCCAAATTTAGCCAATAAAAATACAGGACATCCCATTAAATATTATATGGGTCTCACATATTAAAAAATGTGTTCTTGTTTATCCAAATTCAAATTTAACTGGGCATCCTGTATTTTATCTGACAACCCTAGGAACCTGAGATATAAAAGGCAGAAAAAAACATCAGGAATGTGAGGTAGAAGTTAAGGAAGGAGACAATTCTTCAGTGGTAGCAACCAATGGTGTCCAATTTTGAAATAATGTTAAAGATGATCAAAAATATGAAAAGTTCATGCATTTTTGCTAAGTGAAAGTTACCAGTAATCTTTAAGGGAAAACACTCTAGTTTATCTTTTTAAAATTCTATAAAAGATTAATTGAAAATAAGCCAGACACAAAAGGACAAATATAGTATGCTTTCACCCATATGAAATAATTAGAATAAGTAAATTCATTGAGTCAGAAACTAGAATATAGGCTACCAGGAGCCAAGATGGGTTAGAGAATGGGGAGTTAATACTTAAATTGTACAGTCTCCATTTGGGGTTATGGAAAAGTTTTGGTGATAAATGGTGGCAACGGTAGCACAACATTGTGAATGTAATAACACCACTGAATTACATATTTGATTGTGCTTAAATTAAAAGGGGAAATTTTAGATTGTACATATGTTACTAGAATAAAATTTAAAAAATAAAACAAACAGGACTGTACAACACAAACAGGGAACCCTAATGTAAACCATTGACTATAGTTAATAGTACAATTATAATAATATCTCTTATCAAATTTAACAAATGTACTACACTAATGCAAGGTGTTAATAATTGGGGGGGGGGGATATGAGAACTCGGTATTGCCTGCAGGATTTCCCTGTAAACCTACAACTTCTCTGTTTTAAAAAAAAAGATGAATTGATTTCCATATTTGAATGACTGTGTGTGCTGTTCTTATCTTAATTCTATTTCTGATTGAATTTTTTTTTTTTATCAAAAGTGTCACAAAGGAGAGAATTCTGATGCCCCTTAAGGGAAAGGGCAAATGCTCAGCATTGGAAATCCTCCTCCTTCCTACTGGCTGAAGGTCAGCATCCTTCCCAAAACTGGAAGCTCTCTAAAGACTGATTTTCTACATTAGCATATGTATTTTAAATGATCACCTCAAACTTTAAAGAAATGCTTTCTCCCTCTTCTTTACAGGCTACAAATTGTTTAGAGTGATTCCATGAACTGAAGGGCCCAAAACAATAAAAAAGACAGTTTCCAAATGTTTATTTCCATTGGGGGGGGGGGACACTTTAGTCACCAGGGAAATGCAAAACACAAATTGCATTTACTAAACATGAGTTATCTAAAATATGCATTTAATTTTCAAGGTTGCATCAGCATATATATTCATTCATGAACATTTATACAGAGAGGACTGTTTCCTTAAAATATTATACATCCTCTGGGTCATCTATGCATAAACATTTCAGCTATTTCCTTGTAAACAAAGAAAAGTAAACATTCTTCATAAGAAGCTTACAGGTTTGAAAATCTCAACTCTTGGCTGTCATCTCAAATTTGTTTTTACATTATACTTCAGATCTGAAATATGAAAGGCTATACTCTACCCTCCAATGACACTTAAATTGTCCACTAGCAACTCCATGCACAGAATACAGCAATATATCACTGTACTTAAGGATTTTGCCAAGATGCTTCTTAAACAATTCACAGATTTATCAAATCATTTAAATATTATGTGCACATATTTCCTTTGTCATATTTTTGTTTCAAATATTGAAACATGTAGAATAGCATGGCAGCAAATGAAAAATTTGATTAACAAATATTGGCTTTTTGCTTTTTGTGGGTTTTATGATTTTGTTTTTCTCAAAACATTTTAGATTGATGATTTTTTTACTTGAAGGCAAGCAGGACTTCCTGTTAAACTTGGCAGATTTATCTAGTAACTTTTCTATCACAGGCATAAACTTCAAAATTGAGGAGAAATTTTCCTGAAAAACCAAGTTTCCTATAACTCTCTCACTTCAAATATTTTAATGATTTTATTTTTAATGCCCCAAGTAAATCTGAAATTATAACAACATAGGTTTATCAGTCAAGTATTTTCACTAATTTACTATTGAGTAGAAAATTTCTAAAAATATAAGAACTAACTAGAAGTATAATACTTCAAACTGTAGCTAAAATACCCCCCAATTCTGAAAACCTTCAAACATGCATTCAAAAAACAGAATTCTGTGATGAGCAGATTTACTTTCATATTTTCCAATTTTCAATTTGATTTAGCTCCCCTGATAAAGCAACACTTTAAAAATATTTCCTTTTGCACTATTTCACCACATTTTGTATCAATAAGTTCTGCTATATTAATTGCCTTATGCAACAGGAGGATGTTTGGTATTTGGTTAATCTATTTTTGCAAAATTTAATCGGGTTATGTTTGAAACTCTGCCAAGCAAGTTTTGATTGTTTTCTAACACATTCATGATTCTGTTGGAGAAGACTGCGTGTGTAAGCTAAGAAAGGAATACTGGACAGGAGCTGGGGTACTGGTCTGCAGTTCTGGTCCAATCAAGTCGCAAATCACTTAATGGTTCCCTGCTTCAGGGAAGGAGCAAATCATATGGTTTAGGAGTTGGATTTTGGATTCAAATGGATCTAGGTATGAATCTATCTCGTAAACAATTCTTTGGGTTTACAATCTGCTGGTTAGAATGGGTGGGTGGTAGGAGTTATTGGTTCCTGTTAACCACCAGCAACCATCAGCACAATTCCAAATGTATTAACAGAAGAGGGGCAGAGGGAGAGACCTACTCTAGATCCAGATCAATCCTGTAGGTCCCCCTCAGAGAGTAGAAATTTTAGCTTCTTCCCACAAGGCTTACAATCTTTATAGTTTAATTAAAGCACTTAGAAAGCAACATCACAGGCAACCATTTACTACATGATGATTATGCATTTAGAATTTTTTAAAGTATTACCCAGGACACCTTAATAAGCACACTCAAGCCATCTTGCTGCTTATCATGGAAACTAGATCAAATATCTGATCAAAAAAGATACCCCTCTGGGAAGAGGATGTGGCTCAAGGGACTGGGCTCCTGCCTACCATGTGGGAGGTCCATGGTTTGGTTCCCTGTGCCTCCTAAAGAAGACAGCGAGCTGGCACAACAGGCAGGCATGGCAAGCTGACATAATCAGATGGCGCAACAAGAGACACAAGAGGAAAAAAATAACGAGAGACACAACAAAGCAGGGAATGGAGGTGGCTTAGGCAATTAATCGCCTCCTTCCCACATCGGGGGTCCTGGGTTCGGTTCCTGTGTGCCTCCTAAAGAAACAAGATGAACAGACACAGCAAGTGCAAAACAACGAGGGGGTAGGGAGAGATAAATAAATAAAATATAATCTTTAAAAAAAATAAAAGCTACCCCTACAGAAAAACTGATCAGGGCCTCTATCGAGAAATTATGCAAGCATAAGTACTTCTGTGAAACCAAGTCACCCTCATTAAAACTGACCCCTGCTGCTGGTTCCTGCCCACACTAACCCTAAACTTTAGGACAAAAGGAAGAAGTGTCAGATTCCAGATGACAGAAGCACCACTAAGTTTTGGCTTATTGTTTCCTTTAATTCTTTATCTTGGATCCTATTCAAATTGTTAGTGCTTTAAAAATGAATTAATATCAATTCAATCCTCATGGGTATACTCAGGCATGTATCCAAAAAATACAAATGCCCTATACTCAAATTCCCTTCAGCTATCTATGTCTAAACTTTTCCCACAATATTCTAGCTGCTACATTTTTCTCACATGTGCTTAATTGACTTTTTTTTAAAAAATTAACAGACATGATTTGATGGTCTTTTGAAGAGTTCCAACACATTCCAAAAAGTCAGAAGAGAATTCAGAAATACGAAGAAACCTGAATGACATGCTGTTTTTGTGTTGTTGTTTTGGCACTTCGCATCAAGATCAGGAATAATCTGTATAATCTGTGATCAGGGCTGCATGGCAAAGATATGATTCACTGCCAGATCTGACCATCTTCTCCACAGTGATGGCTTACGTGCCTTTCTCTCCATACCTGAGCTC
Source organism: Tolypeutes matacus (assembly GCA_026826555.1). NCBI lineage: Eukaryota > Metazoa > Chordata > Mammalia > Cingulata > Chlamyphoridae > Tolypeutes > Tolypeutes matacus. The sequence continues at coordinate 42,799,460 of JAKSZT010053770.1, read as the reverse complement.
CTGATCCTGGAGTTCAAACCACCCACTGCGTATTTCTCTCTAGGACTCGGTTTATTCTTTTGTACAATGAAGGGACTAGGTTACACAATCGCTAAAACTCTTCTCAGGTCTAAAATGCTATGACTCAGTGATTTCTGCTAGGATAAATGGCTATCACCTCAAGTTCAGCATATGTAACATTAGTGCTATCCCTTTGGCCCTAAATTTGCTGCCACTTCTGACTTTCCTGTTTCTGTAAATGGTTCTATCTATGTCAATTCACCCGGCCTTAAGACATTCACATCGTCTTCAGGTCCTTACGAACCACCCTCCACTAGACACATTTTTCCTTTTCGACGTCTTGTTCTTGGCTTCCTGCCACTTTTGTACAGATCCCTGGGCCTCCTAGTTTTCTCCTCAATCATTCCAGATGCCCTGGAACATTAATGCTCCAGCATAAACAAACTCATGCACATGCTGTAGTAATTCAACAACAAAACAACTCAAAAGAAAAGAGGTCCTAGATGAAGACTCTGTACAGAAGAAAAGCGAGGGCCTCTTCAGTAGAATAGCAGTGAACGCAAGAGCAGCAACACTAGGATCATTAGAAAACTTTTAAGAGCATCTCACACACCCCACTGCCTAGTGATTTAACTACCTGTATACCAGCCAAACCTGTGGTAGGGCTGGGGTTTATGAGAAGGAAGTGGTATGTCCTACCTCACTCAGCCAGTAACCCTAGCAGACATGCCCTTCTCTGTTCGAGTCTCTGTATGAATCCTACCAGTCCTTTAAGGCTTAGTCCAAATCCCATCTCTTCCATGACACCATAACAGTTAACAGTTGAAGAGATAACTCTGGCCTTTCTCATTCCTGCTTGAATTCTGTTAAAAGCTAACTGGACACTGGGTTAACTCCATTTTGGTGACAGTAGGAAAAGAATTGAGATGTGACCAGTTTCAGTGCTTGCTTTCTACCATAACCCTCAGAATTATTATTTTTTTAATTAAACATTTATTGTATGACTCCTATGGGCTATACAGAGAATATAAAGATGAACAAGATATCATCTAAGCCATAAGATGTTAAGAATAATTTACAACTGAACAGAACTACCTATATAAAGTATAATGGGGTAACTGCTAAAAAGAAAAAGATATTTCTCAATGAAAGCTAGAAAGATTTCATGAAAGAGGCAGCATTTTAACTGGGCCTTGAAAGATAAAGACTGGTGGAGAATGAAGGAAGGAGACTCTTCGGCTCACAAGGTGAGTCCTGGTAAAGAGTCGGAAAACAGAGTTGGGAGGGGGCTGGGAGGATTCAGGCTGGAGAGAGGCAAGGGACATTTCTTCCCCTGAGATGTGGGTTTCTCTGGCTGCTTCCCCACTATGAGAGTCAGAAAAGTACAACCTGTCAGTTGCCATTTACAATTGGCTTTTGACTGCATGAATTATACAATGGTTTTGAACTCATAATGGGTTATTGTATCTCATGGAACAAATAGTGTATTGCAATTAAAGCTGTTTGATAAAAACCAAAGCGAGGACATATCGCTTCAAAAGGTTTTTTTATAGGATATCTCTTTTCTTCTTCCAAGGGGTTACGGCAGGTCAATTCTGCACCTGGCTACTGTTCCTACTCCTTGTTCTCTGCCCTCCTGGAAAAATGAAGATGAGCTATAACATCACTGACATCAACATTGTTAATTAGTGGGCCTGATTTCTGAAAGATGAGTGGGAATGATGATTTTTAAAAAAGCTCTGAAGTAATGTAACACTGGTATAAAGACAGTGGTCACCAGAGGTTCTGGAGAGGGAGAGGGAACAACAGGTGTAACATGGGGCATTTCTGGGACATTGGAATCATTCTGCCTGATATTGCAATGACAGATACAAGCCATCAGACATTTTGTCAAAGCCTATAAAATTGTGTGGTGCAAAGTGTAAACCATAATGTAAACTATAGACCAAACTTAGTAGCAATGCTTCAATATGTGTTCATCAATTCTAACAAATGTACCACACTAATGAAAGATGCTGTCAATGGAGGAAAGTGTGGGAGGGGTAGGGGGTAAGGTACATAGGAATCTCCTGTATTTTCAATGTAATCTAAAGCTTCTTTAAAAATAAAGAAAAAAAAGCAAGTTGTGGGAAAAAAAAAAGAGCTCTGAAGTAAAATTCGACCTATGGGTTGCTTAGAAATATGTTGTTTAATTCCACATTGTCTCCACATTTCTTTTAGTTGGTGATTTTTAATTTAATTACTTTGTGGCCAGAGCACATACTTTCAATGATTTCCATCCTTTTAAACTTAGTGAGACTTGTTCTGTGGTGTAGGCTATCGTCTGTCCTGGCAATGGCCGATGTGCTCTTAAGAAGAACACATATTCTGCTGGTGCTAGGTTGGGTACTATATACATGTCATTTAGGTCAATTTGGCTATAGTTGTTCAAGCATTCTTTAGCCTTGCTGTTCTGTCTAACTGTCCTTCCTATTATTGAGAGTAAGGTATTGTGTAAATAAAATTGTTGAATTGCCTATTGCTCCTTTTAATTCTGTGAATTTATACTTCTTGTATATGTGGGCTCCATTGTTAAGTATGCATACATTTATAATTGTCACAGCTTCCTGATGTAGTGCCCTTTTGCAATTAGGAAACAAACCCCTCTGCATCTAAAAGATTTCTTGTCATAAACTCTATTTTGTCTGATATTAATATAGCCATTCCAGCTTTCTTATGGTTAGTATTTGCACCGTTTATTTTCTTCCCTCTTTTTCCTATCAATCTATTGAGTCTCTGAAATTGAAGTGTTTCCCTTATAGGCAGCATATTGTTGGTGCTTCCTCTTTCATTCACTCTGAAAATCTCTACCTTTTGATTGCAGTTTTTAGTCCTCAATTGTTTTTTTGTTTTGTTTTGTTTTGTTTTTTTACCGGGAGGTCTCAGGAATCAAACCCTGGTCCCTCCATATGGGAGACGGACGCCCAACCAGTTGGGCTACATCCGACCCCCATCCTCAATTGTTAATACGGTTGGATTTACGTCTGCATCTGCCACTTTGCTGTTTGTTTTCAATAAGTCTCATACATTTTGTTCCTGTGGTCTTTCTTTACTGTCTCCCTTGTGCTAAATAAATCTTTTTAGTGTACTTTTTTAATTCTTCTGTTGATTTTTAACAATACTGTCTTCTCAGTGGTTGCTCCAGGGGTTACAATTTGCATTTTAATTTATCACAATCTATTTCAGGTTAATATTGACTTAATTCTGGTAAAATAGAGTACCCTTGTTCTAATATAGCTTCATTTCCTCCCCATCTTTCTGTTATTTTTCTCATATACATTACATCTATAAATGTTTTAAACCCAATGAAACAGGTGTTATAATTATTGCTTTATGTAATTGTAAACTTTTTTTAAAAATTAAGATAAAAAACATATTCATGGAGTCCTTTATATTTGTTTACACATTTACCATTTCCATTTCTGATGTTATTCATTTATTTCCTCTGGAATTGAGTTACTGTCTAGAGTAATTCCTTTCAACCTGAAGGACTTCTTTTAGTATTTTTCCTAAGACACATCTGGTACCAATTAATTTTCTGTCTTTTCTAAACTAGAAATGTGTTTAGTCTTCATTTTTGAAGGACAGTTTTATTGGATAGAGAATCCTCGGTTGACAGGTTTGGGGCTTTATTTTTGTTTGTTGTTGTTGTTATTGTTGTTTTTCTTTTAAGCACTTTGAATATATCATAACCTTTCCCTCTTGCTTCCATTGGTTCTGAAGAGATGTCAGTTCTTAAATATATTTTTCCTTTGCACATAATGAATTTTTTCTCTTGCTGCTTGCAAAATTTTTCTCTTTATCTTTGTCTTTCGATAGTATACTTATCATGAGTCTTGATGTGGCTCTCTTTATGTTTCTTCTACTTGCACTTCATTGGTCTTCTTGGATTAATAGATTTAATCATGGTTCTCCTCAAATTAACTAAGTTTTCAGCAATTATCTCTTCAAATATTTTACTCCCTTCTTTCTGTCCTTTCTGATGGTTAAATTCCTTTCCTGAGAATTTATACCAATATAAAACATGTATCTATTTTTTCAAGTGAACACTCAAAAGTCTCCTTGACTGCTATCTTCCTTAGGAATTCCTTAAACATTCAAGGAAACTTACCTTAATTTTGAACCACAAAACATATAAGACCTAGACCCTGTCAATGGTCATGACAAATTGGTCATGAATTGCCATTCAAAGTATGTTATCTTTTGAGATCTACATTACTAAATAGGATATAGCTTAGGCAGCAAAATAATATAACAGCTTCTCAAAATATTGAGAAGTAACAAAGGGACACCTAATAGGTTGTATTTTTATAATGCAACTTAGAGTAGCTATGTTAATTACTATTAGGACAATTTATACATAAATTATAATTTCACACCACTTTTTAAAATTGGCCAAGAAATTCTGAAGGGAAGAATATATCATATTTGTAATAAACAATTCAATTAAAAGACCCCAGTTAAAACCCTAACCTAAATATTTACAAGCAAATTGTGTGACATAGGAATATTTATTTATTTCTAGTCCTCAGTTTCCTCATCTATAATTTGGTGATACTGATACCTACATATAGGTGTGAATTAAATAAGGTAATATTTTTAAAAGGTTAGAAAGGTAGGTTCTGAAAAAGTCTATGCAAATTCTTAGCCAGTTATAAATGCCTACACATTCAAGCTAGTTATAAAATACTATTAAAAATGCATTAAATATAAAAGTATCATAATTGAATTTATATTTCCAATTGATAAAATAGGACAAAATGTAACACAAAATTTTTAGAAACTTAAAGCAGCCAAGAAGTCAGTTACTTGTTTAAAAATCTTTTAAAAATAAAGGCATGCTAAAGATTTCATATGATTTTTATAGTTTTAAAAGTCACATGATCTAACAGCTTGCAAAATTTGTTGATAGCCATTGACAGATACACATTAAATTACTCAGACTTACAAAGAATAATAATTGTGGCAATTTGCATGCGCTTATTAAATCAAAGTCTAGACTCATGGATTTTTATCTTCCATTTAAAAAAAATTTAGCCTGTCAATTGTAAAATGCTCTGAAGCAACTGAGGTTAATTTTTGCAGACACAGCTATAAAGGGTTATTATTAAAGGGTATAAGAGAAATATTTTTAACACAATAAATGTGCATATTATAACATTTGTGTATGAAAAGCATTAATGATACAATTAAAGATGCTTTATCCAAGTAAAAATTTATGCTGAAGCTCTGTCATCTTTTAGTCCTACCTGTTCATTTCAAAGATGAAGAAAATAAAGTTGAAATACATTGTCATTTGCTCATGATCATGTAACAAGTGGCAGAGCCATAACCACAACTCAAATATCCTGACTTCCTGTTCCATGCATTCCCAGCCTCACCTCCTTGTTTCTTAGTAGCCTAAAGAGAGTCTATGTACAATTTTGTTCACATGGAATTTAGTCTCAACAGCAATGCAATATAATATAAAATAAAAAAGGATTTGGATTTCTTCTTCTTTTGCTCACTCATTCACCATTACTGAGTGCCTACCATGTTCCAAGCACCATTCTAGGAACTGGTTAGAAGATCCAAGCTGGACTCCATATTTGCCACTTAATTATTTGCATGACTTTGGACAAAAATCTTAGACCTCTGTTTATTCATTAGTAAAATGAAGATGATAATAGCAACCTTCCTCAAAATGTTGAAAGATTAAATGAGATCATGTTCTCAAAAGCACCTAGTAAGGTCCTTGGTTTAGGTACAGACTGAGCCCATTAACATTATCTTTCCCCACCTCTGCCATTTTGTCTTTCTACTCTTGGCTCCACCATCTACCTAATTACCCAAGCCAAACTCCTGGAGGAATACCTTTAGCTCTGTCAAGGTCATGTCTAGTAAGACACCAAGTCCTATCGAGTGTTCCTCTTAAGTGCCTCCCAAACATACTCTTCTTCTTTTGCTGCTACTGCCAAGGCCTTTTTCCAGGCCCTTATCATTTTTTGCCTTAAGCACTTCAATACCTCTTAGTCCTTCCATACTAGCTGCATGACCTGAACTGAAAAAAAAATGCGATTCAACAAAAATCTGTATGTGAAAGGGTAAGAAATCCCAACCTCTGTCCCTTACTAAGACCCCAGAATGTGGGCAGCAAACATAAGCAGTAGAATAAATAATTCTTTCCCATTGAAACTGAAGCCTTTCCCCCCTCAAAGAAGTCCCATATAGTGACATTTGAAGGTCTGATATCCCCTCGCCCTATAGTGAACCCCACCAACCTATGTTCCCTATTCAAACAACCAGAGCTTCCAGTCAACAAATTAGTGTTTCACTCAAAATATGAACTGACAATGTAGATTCCCATCTGAAGGATGCCTCCAATAAGAAAGAAAACAAAACAGAAAAGCAGAAAAAAGGAAATAAAGATGATACAGAAGAAAATCTGAAGGAACTATATCATGTATCCTCAAAGAGACACCTGTTCATCATCTTCTTTGGGGATATTTCCTTGACTTCTCCATCCAAGTGTTCTCCTGAGTTTTTAATTCTCATTTATAATAAACGTTTTATGTCCAAGAGTTCTTCATTATTCCTTGATTCTTTCTTTTGCATGGCCTCATATATGTAATGGATACAATATCCCAACAACCCATAATAAAAAGTAGTATTTTTATTCTCTTTTTATAGATGATGAAATTGTGATACAGAAAGTTTAAGCGACTTGCTCAACATCACACATTTAGGAGGCAATGGAGGCCAAATGTGAACCCAGGCAATGAGGCTTCAGAGTCCAGGCTCTTAACCACTAGATTAAACTGCCTCTTGCTGGCCTCTAATACACTTTGTTAAAATACACTGTAAAGGCCAAACATGCAGCTTGAGTACCATCAGTTTGAAATTTAGAAACCCCTGGACAAAGTGATCTTTACAGTCTGACTTAGCTTCCAAATTAGCTCATGTAAGGATTAATATGCTTCAAGCAATGATGGCTCAACTAGTGCCTTAAAAAGCACTTGCCAAGAAAGTGATTGAATTCAGAAATATCTGAGCTGAGCATAGAATTCAAAGAGATATAAAGACCTATTACCCACTGCACAGAGTAAAGATTTATTTTAAATTCTGTTTGTAAATCTTGTTAATTTAGAAATCATCATAAGATGATGAGCCTTTCAAAACCCAAATATTGAATAAAATAAAAGCAAGAAAACAAACAGTTGCCCTCTATCCCCCTCCTCAGCCAATTCCCCTCCATTCTGTTATGGAAGGAGCTTGTGCCCCAGGAACGGATCTTCCCATCCATGTCCACTTTCTCCTCTTAGCTTCCAGTAGCCTGAGCCTGAAGATTCCAGGTCAGGGAAAAGGGAGAGAATGGAAGGCCTGAATACTCTTTGGCAGATTCCCTCTCTCCAGTGTCCTGATACCCATTATAGAGGACACTTGAGTGCTATTTGAACGTAAGAGCTAAATAACTGTTCAACTGCATATCTGGATGAAAGGACTTGCAGGACAGCTTAGGGTCCTAGTCGAGATTTAAAACATTTTGTCCTTGAGTAATTGCTTCTGGACTCCCAAAAACCAATTTTTAGAATTGTGGAAATAAATCCTTTTTAATTTTACATCGACTTAACAGCCTTGGTGGCCTCCATTATGTTAGTTTCCAACCTGATTCCTACCCCGGACTAATTACCAATGCCTCAATCATATCCCCTATCTTGAAAGACTTAATCTATCTCCACACAAGCCAGCCTTAATGAGTTGTTCCATCATCCAGGAAGAGTAACACTTTTCTTAAACAAAAACAAAAACAAATGAACAACAGCAACAACAAAAGAACCTATTGAGAGATTCTAAAGCAAATTACTTTGGAGAAAGTGTACCCATTCTTTCATTTCTTTAATGTAAGTAACTTAGCAAAAAGAAAACAATGAAGAGTGTGAAAAAAACAAGTAAATAGTTCATTTTTCTCCTAAATTCTTCAAGGTACAATTGAAGATAACAGTCCACTAGTCCACTCTTTCAACATATATCTCTGTGAAGGAGAGGAAGAGACACCCCAAATATGAAACTCAAAAAACAAAATTTAGGTTAACTACCAATGGAATTATAATTGAGTTAGATATCAAAGCTAGTACTCTATCTTCACAAGCAGTTATAACAGACAGCCACAAGAAGAAGAGATGGTACAGTTAATAAGAAGCAACAAAAATAAAGGGGCTATAACATAAATTAGAAAGATGTGATAACGAATGTCATATATCAAACACCAAAAATTTTCAAGGCATTTAAAAACAGCCTTATTTTCTATTTCATAACTCTAGCAAGCTTATAAAAATAATTTTATAACTTAAAAATGCATATACCCAATTTATTGTTATTGAGAACATTTTAAACAGTTCAAAATTAACAATTAAAGGATCAAATTATTCATTTTACAAGCAGTTTATTTCCAAATACCTGAAATAAAAGAGATTATCTTTTCTCTTAATTCTCTTTTCAATTACTAGCCCTCTCCTCCCTCCTGTATACCTTAATGTTTATTAGACATTTAAAATGTTTTCTTAGAATTCTAACAATATGAATAATGGGGGAAGATCAACTGAGGAATAAACCAAGAAAAGATTCTGTTTTTAATAAGACATTTTCTGATACACAGAGAGAGAGGATGGGGCGAGGACAAGACAGAAAAGGCAGGTAGAACATATGGGAATATTCAGTAATGTATAAAAAGAATATATCCAAAAGAGACCAATACTATCCAGTTTACCACTAAAGGGTCTTTTGAATTCCTTTTATGTTTTCTATTTTCCCTTACCTACAATGCTGAACCTATTTTGCCTTTCCTGTTTTTGACCTTCCCTTGTTCTATATGGATGCTACACTTGTTTCCCTTCTTTTTTTCTAAAGATCCCCATCTGTTTTGCTTACCTTGATTAAATGATAATAATGCAACCCTCTGCATGAAAAGAAAATGCAACATATGTTCAAATTTTTCTATTTAAAATCTCTCTATCATAGTGTAATATAGTGTAGACTCTGGAGTGAGATTCCAGATATAGACCTACCATTCACTAGCTGTAACCTTGGATGAGCGATTTGACCTCTCCATACCTCACTTCTTCAAATGAAAATAGACAAGGCTAGTACATATCTTAAAAGCTCTGTGAAATTAAATGAGTCCAGGATTGGCTGTGTGAGCACAGTGGGTAAGTAGGCTCTAAATTTTGCCTGTTAATATTACTATTATAATTTTTAATTGTCTTCTAGATTTCTCTTTAAGCATAACTCTCACCTAAAAAAGCCATCAGATATTTAAGAATCCATGAAAGAAAATAATAATAATAATAATAATAATAGCAGAGTGTGTGTGGCTCAGTGGTTGAACACCTGCCTCGCAAGTATAAGGTCCTGGGTTCAATCCCCAGTACCTCCAAATAAATAAATAAATAAATGAATGAATGAATGAATGAATGAATGAATGAATAAATAAATAATAAAAGAATCCATGAAAGGAGACAACTGGTTCCCTCACCTTTATTCCTTGTCTAGGGGAAATCTTGGCCATTTTTTTCTTGGACATCTAGAATATAATGCCTTACAATAAGAACAGACACACTTTGAAGCTGTTTTAAAGATGGGATATCCTACAACACTTTATCCCACTCTGTTTCAAACCTTTTTGTTTCTCCTGATCCCTTATCAGTAACACTACAAACCATGACTATCACATACAAGGAATTTAAATTAAAATAGAAAAGCTGGCTCTCAGGACGGGTACTTCATTTCTCTAAGCTGCCATCGAAGGCAAAATACATTTCAAAGCACCAGCGACTCTGGGAGGACATGTGTCTGGTTTATTGAACCTGAATTAAGCCATTAAATTAAGCACTGTAGCTCAGTGAGATAAAATTCAAAGTCCATCTTTTGGATATAAATTTAAGTAAGATTAAGGTTGCTTGCAAGTATCTCCACTTTAGGTGAAAATTATGTGTTAAATCCAAATGCCCAGTTAAGCCTATAAGAGGCAAGCAGCCACTTGAAAACTACTTTACTGTGCATAGTGTCTTTCTACTTTGAAATCTTCCTACTGCTGATATTTTGTGAATGAGAGTTTTAGTAAAGTTTTAATCAAAACAAAGTACAATTTTCCCTCAATTTATATTGTTGTAGGAAAATCTGAGGCATTTTAAATCTGTGCACAGCATATTTTGTGTTTATCTGGGATATAGCTGGGTTATGGGCTCAGAAAACTATAAACAGGTTTTTCACCTGCATCAATGCCCAGCAGGAACTTCAAAATCCTTGTGGGACATGAGACAATTGTTCATTGTATTAGATCAGGGAGTCCATAAACTTTTTTCCATAAAGATAAAGGTCCAGATAGTAAATATTTTAGGTTTTGTAGGCCAAGCAGCCTACAAAGGAGGGAGAGATCACTATACAACAGAGACAGAAATTCATCTACAAGTCAAGGATGTATGAGCAAAGGAAACTGGATGCTGAAGCAAAAGCCAGAGATGGAGGGAGAGATCACTATGCAATGGAGACAGAAATTCATCTACAAGTCAAGGAACCCCAGAGATTACCAGCACGCCAATACCAGAATGCTACAGACTCTGGGATAAAGCATGGCCTGTGGATTCCTTGATTTTGAACTTCTAGCCACCAAAATTGTGAGACAATAAATTCATATTGTTTAAGCCAACCAGCCTTTTTGTCATAGCAGCTCTGGCAAACTAAGACACCACTCTTCCATCCCTACCAACTGAGAACTTCTGCTATAAACTTTTCTTATTCACTTGGCAAAGGCAAGAAAAGCTTTCTGGTCTTGGTTCCTTTACTATTTCTATTTGGAATCCACCTTCTCCCTCAATCAACTCTTCTCTTTTTATCTATCTTATGATTAATTCAAGACCCAGCTGAAACCTTACCTTCACCAATAGAGGAATTTCATTAGAACTTACTATCTTTTAGGAATGGTATGGCCTAATAATATGATACCTCATATTATTCTACACCTTATTATCTATGTTTTGTCTCCCACCTGGAAGGCAGGTTCAATTCCTTGAGGGCAGAGACTTTATCTAATGCCTTGTTATACTTATAGAATATGGCTCAATGATTTTTAGTAAGTTAATAAAAAAAAAATATAGAGTGAATAGCATGCTAAATGCTGAGGATGCAGCAGTGAACAGACAAGGTCCCTGACTAAAAGGGACATAGAAGGGACAGACTGAAGGAAAAATGACTTCAAAGGCAGAACCATGGAAGCTGAGGTCTGGACAGAAGACATTCTGGGTGAGGAGAGGGAGTTTACCCATGTGTGTGGAAGAGATGGATATGCAAAGGCACTTGAAGAGGGCAGGCCTTCTGCCCTGCTAGTCAGGAAGACTGCCATCGCCCCAGGCTTCAGAGAGGGTAGAGGATATTCCCTGGGGATCGGGGAGAGTCTGGCTGCCACCCCACTATTCTCAGGCTGTTGAGCTGTCACCCCAGTGTTCTCGGAGGGTGGAGCCTAGAGTTCAGCTGCCATTCAGATGCTTGACTAGGGTGGAGCTGGGAACATGGCCGCTGGGCAAGCCTAGAAAAGGCTGGTGCTGCCTGTCTATTAGGACCAGAGGGCAAGAAACCATAGTTTCATATATGACTCTCAGACCTTGAAATCTATGAAGTATGCTCTGCAGGGTTTTGAAATTTTTTGGGACCCATGATCCCTGATTTCTTTCCAATTTCTCCCTGTGGCAATGGGAATATTCATCCTGTGACTGCCCCTCCTTTGTACATTGGAAGCAGATAACTTGTTTTTAATTTCACAGGTCCACAGCCTGAGGGGAATTCTGCCCCAGGTCAGACCATACCTAAAACTAATTTTGATGAGACTTCATACGTAATACTGTTACTGAAATGATTTAAGGCTTTTTGAAATATTGTGATGGAATGCCTGTATTTGCATATGAAAATAACATGTCTCTCGGGGGTCCAGAGGGTGGAATGTGGTAGTCTGAGACTGTATATACCCCCAGAAAATTATGTCCTTAGAGGTAATCCATTTCTGTAGGTGTGCACCTATTATAGGTGGTACCTTTTGATTAGGTCACTTCAATTAAGAGCCTTTTGATTAGATTACTTCAGTAAGGTATGGCCTGGGGGTGGGTCTTAATCCTCATACTGGAGTCCTTTATAAACAGGATGATTATGGAGCAAGACAGAGAAAAAGCCACAAGAGCAGAGAGAGAAAGCCATGAGAGCAAAAAGGCTGAAATCAACAGAACCCAGGAGAGAGGAAGCAGAAGCTGAAGCAACAAAACCCAAAGGAAAAGGAAGAGACCAGTTGACATCTGCATGTGCCAATCTTCTGGGAAATATCACCAACTGATGATGCCTTGATTTGGACACTTTCACAGCCGCAGAACTATAAGGTTGCAACTTAGTAAATCCCCACTGCAAAGGCCAACCCATTTCTGGTATATTGCTTTCACACTGAAACAGCTGCTATTTTAGATAAGATGTTCAGATGAAACTTAACACCTGACATATGAGACAAGACCAGGAAGGGCATTCCAGCCAGGGGGAGAAGCATGTGTAAAATCCCTGAGACCGGAAATTCTATGCCACGTTTGAGGAAAACTTGGTCAAAGGCCTTGAAACGAAGCTTTTAAAATAAGGAGAGTGCCATTAAATGATTTCGGTTTTTAACATGATTATACTTGTTATAGCATGAAGAGACAGTAGGAAGATAAGGGAAATGGAGAGTGCAATTAATAAGCTATTGCATGGTTGAACACCTGCTTCCCACATGGGAGGTCCCAGCTCTAGTTCCTGGTGCCTCCTAAAAACAGAAAAACCACAAACAAACAACAAGCAAACAAATGAAAAAACCAACTCAGGGGAGCCTATGTGGCTCAGTGGTTGAGCACCAGCTGTCCATATATGAGGTCCCAGGTTCAATCCCTGGTCCCAGGACCTCAAAAAATAAAAATATAAAATAAAATAAAAAAGAAGCTATTGCAGAAGTCCAAGCAAGAAAACTGATGATGCCCTGGACTGAGCATCACAGTGAAGAGAGAAAGTGACATATTTAAGGTATCTTTTAGAGAAGTAACTAACAGGACTTGTTCATGGGCTTAGATTTGGAGAAGGCAGGCAGTGGGTGTGTCATTAAAAACACAGGGAGAAAATGGTTTGGTTTGTGGTGGGGTTGGGGGAACCATGAGTTCCATTTTGGATGTTTTAAGTTGAGATGACTGTTAGACATTTGTTGATTATTTAATGTTGAAGCACCCTTGCATCCCGGGATAAACTCCACTTGGTGTTATGTATTATCCTTTTTCAATATTCCTGGATTCAAGAGGAGATGCCAAGTAGGCAGATGGATATATGAGAACGGACAATAAGATCACAGCACAAAAGGTACACATGTAGCAGCTTACAGCTGCTATTTAAAACTCAAAGAAATGGACAGAATCACCCAGGAGGGAGTCCTGGCAGAGAAAAGAAGGCCATTCCCTGTCCTGACATTTCCTAAAATTTAGGGAGGGAGCCAGCACAAGAGAAAAGAGAAAAACTTACAGTGACAGTTTGAAGTTATTTTATGAATCCCAAAAAGAGAAAGACTGTATTTTTTAACGAATCCATCCCTGTGGTTGTGAGACCCTTTTGACTGGACTACATCAGTGAGGCATGACTCAGGTTGGGTCTCCGTCCTCCTGCTGGGTCTGATATAAACGGAGACACACACAGGTAAAGAGGGTTCTGTCATATTTGATCCAGCCATATAAGAGAGAGGACTGTAGGAAAACAGAATCCCCGAAAGGATGAGAGAGGTATGGGAGTCTGGAACCTGCAGAGCAGAGATACATGGAAAGAGGAACCCCCGAGGGGCTGGGCCCAGGGAATAGCTCAAAAGATGAACCATATGCCTAATAGCTCACAGCAGAACTCAAGAGACAAGCCCTATGCCTGGCTGCCCACAGCTGAGCTTGCAGAGATGGTAGATTCTGGAGGGAAAGACAGAGACCTCGGCAGAGATTGACAACCATCTTGCTTCGCCATGTGGCAGGACCCCAAGAAGGCATCCCTGCTGATCCTTGATTTGGACATTTCACAGCCTCAAAACTATAAGCTTTTACCCCAAATAAATCCCCTTTATAAAGGCCAACACATTTCTGGTGCTTTGCATTGGCAGCCCTGTAGCAAACGAAGACACCTACCTACTCGAGAAGAGAATGTTTCAACCATGTACAATCTGCTGAAAGGTTAAGTAAAATGAAGACAGAGATTTTTATTTGATTTGGCAATGAAGAGGTTACTGGTGAACTTGATGAGAACAATTTCAGCTACAGAAGAGTGATGGAAACCAAACAGAAGCAGGATGAAAAAGGAGAATGAGAAGTGAGAAAGTGGAAACAGAAAAAGGTTTCTTTAAAATAAATATAAATCAAATTGATAGTTGTGGGAAACAAATATGACTAGAGACATTACATTTAGATTGTCAACACTGATCTTTATCTTGTAAATCAGCAGAACAGTATCTGTGATTCCTTCAACTCAAAACTAATCTGGTCTTATGTCAAGATAAATTGTACTTTTTAATATGTAATAGAGAAAAAGCCACTAATTCCAAAAGTTCTGAAATGCTTATTAGGAAGCTCCCACTAATAAAAGAAAGTATTTGATTCCCTTAGATTAGAGAAACTTTTCTATGCAGGAAGTAATAAACAGAAAGACAAAGCAATTTTATTTCATAAAAATTAAAAATATATAAAAACCACCTACATTATAAAGGGAAATTTTAGAAAACTGAGAGAAAGGAAGAAAAGATTCTAACATAAAAGATTCTGACATATAAAGAGTATCTATAAATCAATTAAGAAAAACCAATAGAAAAATATAGTAAAAGATATGAACTAATAAATCAAGGAAGAAGAAATACAAATGATTAAAAAAGAGCATGACTCTTCCCCTCCCCTTCCCCCATTTTAAGGACTTTCCTTAGAAGTCACAGATATAGAGTAAAGTTAGGTTACTATGTACTTGTTAGATTAATATGTATTTTAGGAGCTCTGCAAACAAAATCAGATATACAAAATTCCTCAAGTACCTATCTAGGAATAGCCTCACCATCATTAGAGAGCAGTTCGCCCCTCCCCACATCTGAGTATACAGAGAGAGTCTTGTTTTATTTAACATGTTTTATTTAACATGACTTCATATGATTCCAAGAGGCACTGATACTTAAGTTTCACTTTACACACTCCAATAGAGATATAACCATGTAATTTAAAAACACAGTATAACCAGAGGTGTATAATATTTAAACAGCTATGGACATCATACATCCACAAAAACAAAGACAACCGGAATAAATGCCTACCTTCCCTGATAGCTGTGAAAGGTGTACCTTCTTCTTCCTGCAGCCTGATCACCTTCAATGCTACCAATTTTCCATTTACCCTGGGAGAAAAAAAAAAAAAAGATGAGAAGCAAATCCATGTTCCCATTACAGTTCTAATTTTCTTTCTTATAATTTATATTGTATGCAATTTTGCACTGAAAATGTCAGCGACTCAAATATTCCACTACAACAAGATTAATTTCAGTAAGGCTGGGAATTCTATATCATCATAAATATTCACATTTTAAATATCACATTTTAAATATTCACACTTGCATAGTCCAAGATTTAAATGAAATTCTCTGGTTTATTCTTTGATTCTTATGGAATGAAACTAGAGCTTAACAAAAACACCATGTTTCATCAATTATTCTCAAATAATTAAAAATCAAGAATCTTTCTCCTCAATTTCTCCAATAACTCTTTTTTTTTTGCTGAAAAATCTTCATCTTCCTGACTTTAGTTAAAAGTCATTCAATCCTCGAGGAAAGAAACTTGACATTCACCTCTCTCTTTCTCTCTCTCTCTCTCTCTCTCTCTCTCTCATCTATCACTCTCTCTTTACCTCTCTATCGATCTCTCTGAGGTATCATCTATCTATCTATCTATCTATCTATCTATCTATCTATCTATCTATCTATCTATCTCTCTTTCTCTCTCTCCTTCCCTCCCTCCTTCTCTCTTTTTACTAGAACCAACTAAAATTAAACTTGGTCTGGTTGGGTTTTATATTATGGTATATCATCAAAGTGAAAGTTATAAATGCTTTACCATTACAAAGATTACACAGGACCTATCTAAAGTGGATGGTTCTTCCAGGGTTGCTCTAAATGTGTATCAGCTCTAATTAAAAGTAAGATTGCACTATAGAGATAATTTTTCATCCAAGGTCAATTCTGTCACCAATCAAACACATGACTATCTATATAGGCCTTCTCCTCCTCGAGTAGTCTATTTTCTAGCTTTACTAAGACCATCAACACTTTATTTGGCTTATTTGTTTGTTTGCTTAATGAAAACAGGTAAAACAAGTACATGTTACAAATGTAAAAGGTATAAGAAGGTAGTTGATAAAAACGAAAAACTCCCTGTTACGCCCTCCTCCAGCAACCCAGTTCTGGTCTTCCGAGGTCACCACTTATGCTTCTTTGTAGATATATCCAGATATATACAGTGTACGTGTGTGTTTGTATATGTGTGCGTATGTACATGTATATACACACACAACAGTAGTATTCCATACAGAGAACACTGTATTGTTTCTGTCACTTCACATATTTTAGTGACTCTTCCTCATAAATTCATAGAAAACTGCCACTTGTTTTATAAAACTTACGCAGCTTTTCTTTGTGTGAGTGAGGTGTACTTAATTTAACCAATCCCCTTCCTTTATTGATGGGCATTGAGCTTGTTCCCAGTTTTTTGCTACTATAATGTCACAATGAGTATTCGTATACTTGTCATTTCATCCATGTGAAAATTTCTACAAGTGCAATTCAATGTCAAAAGAGGGATATGCATTTCAAATTTTGCTGAATACTGGCAAATTGTCCTACCTCAAGGTCTGTTACTACCTCACCTATGCTATATATTATCAACATTTTATTTTACCAATCTGATAAGTCAAAAATGGCTTCTTGTTGCAATTTAATTACTACCAAAGGTCTTTAAAGGTTAAGGAACCAGCAAGGAGAACTCAGGTGGCCCAGAGAATCAAGTACCTGAGTTTGAAATAAAGATTTTGGAAGTTTCTTTTAAAAACTACATCTAGTTGGACTATTTTTGCCCCTAAACTGCAACAGACATAATACTCAAAGGGCATTTATCACAGCCCAGCCATCCTAGTGACATTCCTCATTGAACTGTCTGTTCAAATATATTATGCATTACAATAATCACATAAGAGCATTTGATTGTAAGGCTCTACAACGTGCCATCTTTTTCAAGGTTAGGAGTTGTTGTTTTTATTTTTTTTCCTTCTGTTTCAGCTGGGTGGACAGGCCTGCCTCATCTTGCCTCTGCAACTCTGCTCTCCTGAGTTCATGGCCTTGACATTTCTAATCACAACTGTGCTCTGAGGACCCAGGTGCAGGCAAAAAATTAATATGCACCAGGGGTTCAGCTGGAGACTGCATTTTGTACATTTCACTTTGTCCTTTAGGACAGAGGGAAGCCTTTGGTGGTGCTGGAGGCTGGGATGTAGTCAGTCCTGACATCTGCACGGATTTTTCTCAGGCCAGTTAAGCTAATCACTGGCTCCCCGAGGAGGCAGTAGCTGACTCCACAAAATGGCTGGAATCTTCCCAACAATTTACAGACATTTCCCCCTTTGTCCATAAACACACACAAACTTCTTCCCACAAAACTTTTCCATCTCCCTGTGGTCGTTAACTTGCATATATACGAAATTGAATTCTGGAATACAGGAACCTCATGTTTCTGAAGATTATATACCCTGAGACCATGACACTGTAATTGTCCTGTAATACAGTAAAAAGAGGAAAACCATTAACTGAACTAACATTCTATAACTACAACTAAAGATGGAATGCCGCTAAATTATCTCATGGACAATCTAATTTGCATTATTTTTATGCTGACAATTTTTTCAATAAACATTTCATATGGCAAGTGTTTATAAGAACATTATCCAGTTTCATTGAATTCTGATTCTGAAGCATAATTCTTCATGAATCTAACTTCCAAGTGTTAATTTCTATATTTATGTAATTTGTATAATAATTTAAATAATTTTTATATTAATCACAATACCTAATGGAATTGAGATTTTATATATTGTCATATGAAACTAAAAATTGCCTTAAATTCAAACTAGAATATAGCCACCAGGAGAGAAGGGACTTTTTTCTCTTTTATTCACTGATATGTGCCCAGTGCCTGAAACTTGCCTGATATAGTGTTGCCTCTCAAAATATTTTATTGAATGAATACTGATACTGTTAAGATGACATTGCTTTCCTTATATCTGTAAGATAAGTCAAGAAAGAAGTGTAAAAAATAGTTTCAAATGTTTGGGGGAATTCCAAAACTTTATAAAATTTTTAATATCTTCTTTTAGTCTGGATTAAATATTGCTTACTTTTCTTTTTTCAAATTAAAGGTACAGAATCTTTGTTTAGGAAGCATACATATACATTGAAGTTTTATTTCTCTAAAGTTGTAGAACTTATAGAATGCTTTCTTAATTAACCTTTTTGCACCCAAAAGACATGTTTCAAAACACCCACTACCCTTTAATAATCTGAGCACAGACCACTAATCCATATCGCCCTCCTCTCCAGTTGCTTCACTTGTTTCCCATTAAGAATCATATTGATTATCAAATTGTTCTTTTAACCTAAGAGTAATTGTGACTTTCTCCTTTCTCAATTAGTTTTTCTCTACATGTCTAGATACTCACCCACTACTGAATCCTTTAGTTTATAAAGCCAAGTAAAAATGTTAAGTCACTGGCTTCAGCTTTGGAAAAGGTACCTTTGAGGGAAAAAATATAAAATTTTCTAAAGTACTACCCTTGGTGAATATATATATTTTTAAATTTTAGTATGGATTGAAATGCTTGAAATATTGACTCATTATTGACTCAATATTGACTCATTAACAAAATCTCAGTTTTTTGATATCAAAGAGGATACCTATTATTCCATGCAAAACAAAATGAAGATTACATCTTCTAATTATCTTGTGGGCTTATTTTATCAAAAGTTCAAAACATATACTTCAAAGATTGATTTAATAACCTAAAAATATTACAAACTGAATCAATAAACTAGAGCTGTTTACAGGAAAACATGGAAGATTCCCCTTGAACAAGTCTTATTAATTAAATTAGAGGTTAATGAATAGAAGGCAATCAAGGCTTGATTGCCAATGTAGACATTAATTCAGGTAAATACCATGGTGAAAAAAATGCTTTAATTGTGTTAATATTACTACAGAACTGTGTATTGGAGATAGTCCTAAATCGGCTTCATGTTGCTCAAAGCTGCATGAAGAACCGTTTTTATTCCAGAAAGTCTTAACAAGTGTTCCATTCTTCCAGCAGCTGCCGCTCCCAGCCTTAGAAGACTGTCCCAGGCCTCACTACAAGGCTCACGTCATCGCTCGGACTCTGAGTGAGGCCCAAGGATGAGTCTGCCCATCACGCAGGACGACTGCGGAAGAGGCAGGGGGATGCCCTGCATGGAACCAGGGCAGACACAGGGACACCAGGTGGCTGGGCAGAGCCACGCTGAAGTGGGCTCCAGCTTTTAAATTGGTTCTAACCACAAAACCAAATCTCTGCCAACTTCAGGAACTCTGTACACAATTCTATGTGCCCTAAATCTGTAAAGAAAAAATTCCGTTGTAAGAGTGAAGTAAGATCCAAGAGCTTTGAATTTTTTTTTCATCTATTTGTTCATTTGCTCATTCAACATTTTTTGAAACCTATAAAGAAAAACTCTCCAGTTAGTTCAAGGTAAATTCTCCAGTTTCAAAAGACCATGCTCAAAGGGAATTTCCTTACAAACTAACAATTCTCAAAGGAAAGCCTAAAGGTTTTCTATTTCATTAGTTACTTCAAATTAATAGGATAACTTAGTACAATAAAACAAAATTACAAATATTATCTAGGTCATCTTTGAAAATAGCATCCGTGTGCTAACACCTAGAAGAAATTATGTCTAGAGGATATAAAGGAAATTAAAGCAATATACCTAAAAGAAAACCAATATACTCTGGGAAATTTAATATATTCTGCCTCTCTCTTCCATTATGATTTTGTCTCAAGAGACACTGCTAAGGAAAATAATACCGAGTAAAGGCAGATACAATGGTTTTTTTGTTGCTGTTGTTTTTTTCCCCTTGCTGTATTGGTATAGAAGCAATAAAAGGAAATGTGAATACTAGGGAGGGAGTGGCAATAGCAAGTTGGAGTACAGGAAGGATAATATTTTGGGCTGCATTTATAAATTTTTAGCTAAGTTATTAAAAACATTTGAAAGGCTACACTAATAATACTTCTTTTTTAGTTCCCTCAACACACTAGTTAAAATACTGATTATACTACTCTACTTACACATTTCAAAACTGAACACAACTAACTTACTCATGCATGCTATTTCCATCTGAATTCAATTTTTTTCTGATTACTCAGTGTTAGTGAGAAGTCATATGATTACTATTTAACTTTTGCTATTCTGGAATATCATGAAAGTGCTATCCACTATACTTTATTCTGAAAAAAATAAATTAGAATTTCAAGGTAATCTGGCAATAATTACATCTGTTTTAATCTTTATTAAAATAATATAGAGAAATGGAGGAAGGCTAATGGCTCATTTCTGTTAAATTAATTTCTCTTCTTAAAAACTGAAATCCAAAGATCAGTAAAGGAATAGTGTAAAAGCTATTCATTTGGGTGTGGCTAACAATGCAAAACGTCTGAAGATTTAATGCAATGCAATTACAAAAAGAAAAAGGTATATTCAATCAACAATTATTTCCTGTAAAAACAGTTGCTACTAAAGCATAATTCATCATTATCAATGTTTTTTTAATGAGAAAATTCATAATGCTTTGAAACAAAAAATCAGAGTGGCATATAATGCCCATGGGAGAATACATAATGGGATTACGTACATTTCAACTATTTTAAACCATCCAACTTTTCACCCCAAAATAAAATCTGTCAAATGACTTTAGAGTCTTAGTACACCTTGGAAGTAGAAGTAACCTCAGTAATCACTCAGGCTCCTGAGTAGACAATAAGATTCTCCCTGGCCTGAATGTCTGTCAATTATCTTTTTATTCTCATTGCCTAGAACAAAGTAGTCCCTCAAAAGTTGATGGTGGAACCAAAAGTCCTCTTTGACACCACAAACTATTTAGTTCCTCCTTATGCTTAGCCAAAATCTGCCTCCTGTCACTTCTACTTTTTGAGCTCTGAATCCACAAAGACTCTTCCACAAGGAAGTGCTTCACTTGATTAACTTTTAAGATGCCACCCCCATGCAATAAATATTGAGAGACTATAATATGCCTGATTCTGTGCTTGATGTAAAGTAGAAACACCACAGACATGGTCCCTGCACTTGTGAAGCTGAAAGGCTAACCAAAGAGACAGGCAAAGCACATAACTACAAAGACTACTGGGATATGTCAAAGAGAATCAGAAGGATCCCACTTCTCAAAGATAATGAAAGATTTCAAATATGTTTAAATCCATAAATTTATAATGACAATAAAAAACTTCATCTGTCATATTTGCAGGGTACTAGGGAACCACCTCATTATTTTAAAAACTGTTAAGTAAAAAAAATAAATCAAGTACATCCTCCCCTTTCCTATACAAACTATACCTCAGTGTAAGCAAATAGTTGGCATGGGAAGTTGGTTTCTCTTTATAGATGCATTGCAAGTAGCAAATGAAGGAGTGATAGAATTTGAATATCACCACCTTGCCATAACCATTTAAAGGATTATCAGTGGCTGCTAAAATCACAAGAGACTACTAGATATTATATGCCGCCTGATGGAAGTATTCATCACCCTCTGTGGAATAAATCCAACCCACATGTGACCAAGTCTAAATCTAACAACTTATTTAAAGGAGATAAGGGAACAATTTAAATAGCAACATTGGGATACAACAAAAAAAAATATCCAGACAATAAGAAACCTTAAAAGACAAATGAACCTGTTTCTTCAACAAATAAATTTCAAGAGATAAAATGAAAAACGGAAAAAGAAAGGAACTCCATAGATTAAAAGAGAGACACCAATTAACTGCAATTAATGGCAAGATACAGACCTAGTTTTACCTTGAGTTAAACAAATTATATTTTAACACTGATTGTATATTTGATGATATTAAGTAACTTAACTTTTTTTTGATGTGATAATTGTATTGCAGTTATGCCTTTTTAAAGTCTTTATCTTTTAAAGCATAAATGTACCATGAAATATGGTGTTTGGGGTTTGTTTAAAAACAATCGGGGGCAGAGGGGAGGGGGAAGATACATTGGAGGTGGGAAAAAGTATAGGTGAAACAAGATTAGACATTGGTTGCCAATATTTTGAAGTTGGGCAGCAGGTACACATGGGTTTATTATAACTATTCTCTTTTCATTAGTCATTTTTTTTCCATAGTAAGTTCTTTAAAAAAAAAACAATATGAATTGGGATAATTGTGGTGAAAGAAAATCACAGAGTGCCATCAAAGAGATAAAGAACCTATTTTTAGAGCAGAGAGTCAGAGAAGGATTCTCTAAAAAAAGTGACATTTAATTTAAGCTGAAACAAGAAAGATAGAAAAGTAAGATAAGAATATTCCAGGTGGATAGAACAATGTTACAAAAGTTCAGGGTCAGAGAATGCAATGTGTTAAAACAAAAATATAAGAAAGATAGTGTGAGGAGAGCTAGTGGGAAAAGGACTGCACAATGGGACTAGAGATAGAGATGGAGAATAGTCATATCATGGAGCTCCCTGTGGGCCACAGAAAAGACTGACAGGAAATCACTGAAGAAACTTAAGAAAGGAAATGACATGATTCAAAGCATATGTCTTCAGCTCATTCACTATGGTGTGGAGAATGGTCTGCAGGGGTACAACAGTGGTAATAGAGAGGGAGAAGAGGAAGACCCAGTGGTCCTATGAAAAGAGGGTGACCACTCAGGCCAGAGTACTGGGAAGAGAAAAGGGGAAAAGCAGAAATAATACTCTGAAGCCAGAATCAATAGGCACTTAGGACAAAGGGGATTAGGAGTAAGGAAAGGAATAAAGCAGGGGGTTCTGAACCAATTTTTTGTCCCACGGACCCCTTTGCCAGCCAGGTGAAAACCACAGACCTCTTCACAGAATGTAGCAGCAGACAGTTTTATGACACACAACATTGGCATATCTTTAAATTGAATTTTAGGATTATTCAAAATTACTTTTCACAACTTTCCTATAATTTCAATACTTGATAACCTAAGACAGTTCAACATCTGTTCAAATGGTCATTTTTGGCAAACATTTAGAAATTCGAGTTTTCCCACAGTGTCATAAAACCATCTCCACCATCCTTACCAACCTTTTTACAGGCAGTTATCCATTGCATTCATAACATGCTACATCCAAATAAAAATCATACTAAGGCCACACTATATGTGTATTATTTAATAAATATACTACACCTGCACCAACACGTCCCCACAAGAATAATGTGTTTTTTTTAATTCTCAGTTCAAGCTCACAGACCCCCTGAAATCTTTCCATGGACAAGTTGGGGGTCCGTGGACCCCTAGTTAAGAAATCCTGGTATAAAGGATGACAACAAATATTCTGATGTGAGCATCTGAATGAATAGAGGTACCAGTTATTGAGTTGAGTATTAGAGTACCAGGAGTCCTGCGTGTGAGGAGCTTACTCTGGGAAGTCTGAGATATCCAAGTGGAGACACTAAAGGACATATGCACAAATACGCAGTATAGAAATCAGGCCAGAAATCTGTGAGTCATTTAGAGCACTGCGTAAGGAAGTCATAACTTCAGAGGAGAGCCAGTTTTCCGAGGCATGAGCAAAGAAAACACTTGGAAAAGAGGTAGAGACTAAACAAGAATTTGCTGATTGGGGAATTACTTTTTAGATCTAGAAGACACAGGGAAAGAGCCTCTAGAATGGGGGAAAGGGACAGTGTAGAAGAAACACTGAGAAACATGGGATCAGGTTCCAGAGAACGTGAACGACAGGTAGTTTTATTCCTTCAGCAGTGTCTGGGGCAAATAATGGCGTGAGGCAGAGGAGATTCCATCTCCATAGTCTCTTGGAAGCATGTGGCACAGGGGCTTCAAGTTTTAGCTGCTGCTAAAAGGGAGAGGAATGGGATCAGCTTTTGCAGCTGTTCAAAGAAGTTAAGTAAAGCTTCTAAACCCTGGCTGTCTGTCAGAATCACCTGGGGAGCTTTAAGATCTACCAACACCTGGCCTCATCCCTATTTTAACTGGTCCTGGTAAGGGCCTTGGAATTTGTATTTTTAAAACACTAATGTGCAACCAGGGCTGAGAACCACTGTGTTAAAACTAGAGGTTCCTACACCAGCTTCCCACAGCCTCTCTTCCACTGACTGGTCTCTCCAACACTGAAGTCTTTTTTTCACTATAAACAATAAAATTTTTCAACCATTTTGTGCACTTCACAGTCTTAGTTGCAAGCTTCTTAGTAAGTCTCAGCTGATTAATCTCTTTTGAACTGTGGTTTCCATGGTGTACAGACTATCAGATGTGGTCTGGTAAGTGCTGAGGAGATTGGGATTAACCCTGCCCCATTCTGGAAACTGAACTTCAACTACTGTGGCATAAGTGTATATTAGATCGTAATTGTAACAAAACACTGTAAACTCATATTGATCTTGCTGACAACTAAACCCCCTGAGTTTTGTTCAAGAGTCCTACAATTCCAAAGACTCGAACCTACTCTTTGCCTAATCACTCACTGCTCTAAATTCCAGTCCTGTTTATAACAGGTATTGGCTGCTCCATCCGTCTATGTGGCCCCATTCAAGGCACAGATGAAGACAATGAAGAGGCACTGTTTACTCTTTGGCACTGCACTCTTGACCCCCACACCCCTTCCATCTCTTTGGGAACCTTGTCTCATTAATTATCTCTTCCTCTCTCCTACCTCTTTCTCTCCCAGTCTTTTTACTCTTCAACTCTCCAGTCCTGTCCTTCTTCCCCATGACAACTTTCTCAGTCAAGCCTCAGACCCATCACCCCAGACCACTGTGCTGACCTTCCACTGTACTGTTGGACAGTGCTGGATAATGCCCACCTAGCATAATTCCCAGCACACAATAAGGGCATTGGTGAATGAATGAGCTGGCCCCTTATCATCTAAAAGAGTTTATAAAACAACTCCTACTGGAAACCCTCCCACTCTTGGGTATAGAGTTAATCAGCCTGTTATGAATACTCCACGACCAGCAACATCTTGTCATCCAACTGCCTAATCACCCTCTTATCTATCAGAACACAATTGGGGACATTTACCATTTAATAAACAAGTAGATATACTATATCTAGAGTGTTCTGATAGTCCATCAGCTTAAGAATCTGACCAGAAAAAAGGAATTAAGGTTATTTGGGGATGATGTAATTTTTATCAGTACCTAGCAATGGCTAGGTTGCTTTCTAACAACCACTCACAAATCATCTGAATGATAATCCATCCTAAACTTTTCCATGGGGGAAGAATGTGAAGGGCATGCAGGGGCAAGTCACACCATTTCCCCCAGCTCTAGTTCACAGAATCCATTTTTGTCTCAGAATATCTGGACATCTCAAGGCTGCTAATGCCTCACCCATTTTTCACAGTTCCTCAAAGATGACCGACAGTGAGGAACAGCCTCACCTCCAAATTTCTTTAAAATTATGTGAAATAGTCACCTTGGCAATTAAATCAGAACTCTTTAGAGAACCACAGTGCTATTAAACTTCCCAGAACAGCTGGTAATTTAATTCACTCCTATGAATATTTGTTATGCACATCCATACCTGAAGCTAACTCTCCTTGGCAGCAGTGATGACATCAAAGTAGAAGGTGAGTAAATTCACTTGTTCTCCTTCACCTTTCCATACCAGTAGCATCTTTTGTGTGTTAACATCAAACTTGAAGTCATCCTTGGTTTCAGATGCTCCAGAAGCATGGCTAACTGGTCTGATGTTTGGTTTTGAGACACTTTAATCATGTCTTTTGATATATTAACCTTCTGGAGTTTTAGGGCAATCGGTTGTACATTTCTCAGGACCTTGAACAGAAATACCTCCTAGATACAAGGAACCATTCTCCTTGCAGCAAAAAAAAAAAACATGCATTGGACCCCTGAGGAGATTACCATTTGACAGCAAAGATGAAACAATATCAAGTAACTGAAGTACAAGATGAACAAAGCCAAGTTTCTAAAGAAAAGACAAAGTTATCAAAGACTGGGAATGGAAGAATTGTTAGCACAGCAAAAGAAGGCAACATACGGAAAAGATGCTCAGGACACCCACAGATGTAAAGATAGTATTTTTGCACAGACTTCTGAAATTACTAGGCAAGGGCCATGGTTATTTGATGGGTTGGGACAGTTTCATTAAAAAAAAAAAAAAAAGAGTAAAATGCAGTTTATTATGAGGAGGTTTTTAAAAAAAATTTTTTTCACATTTGAAATTGTTACAGTTATATCTATAGACATACAACATCCATATACACTCATATGCTCTTTAAAATAAGAATGGAGGGATGGTGTGGAGGCAAAGAAACACCAAATAGAAAAGAAAGAGGGGAGGGGGAGAAGGGAGAAGGGAGAAGGGAGAAGGGAGAAGGGAGAAGGGAGAAGGATTTTTTGTTTGTTTTGCCGAGACCCACATTCAAGCACAGTTGTCTTGCGAAACACATCACTGAGGTCTTTTAAAAAGCTACATTTTACATTTTTTCAGAGAAATCAAATTTTCTCTTTTTAAGGTCAAGTTGCCACTTAAAATAGATTTTTATCTTCAGTAGCTTTTTTCCCACTGAAAATATTTCACAAAAGCAGAAGGGAAATAGTTATACTTCTTGATGATATTATCACTTTTTCCCAATCTCAGATTATTTATTCTTTTCCTGCTAATTTTTACCTACTATATCTCTCACTTTCTGATTATTTCCTAGCAATGGACTTCACATAATAATTTCTTAATTTCATCCACTCTCTATATTTTCCAAAAAGTATATAAGGAGGAAAAAAATTATGTTTGACCAAATTCACTCATATATTTATTTTTTTAAGTCCACAGCATAAAAAAGCACAGTGACTTCTTACACTGAGTTAGGATTAGAGAAAAGAGGATAAAATATGACACTCAACTTTATAGCATTTCAAGCCTCTATATCTAAAATTTGTTCAAAGCATCATGTTCTCATTTCTTCACCAGAGTCATAAATGCTCCCCTTTCTCTATCTAGTAGAGGCATAAATGTTCAGCAACACAAGAAAGAAGCCAAGCTTCCATTCTCAGGGAAAAAAAAAAAAAAAAATCTCCTCCAGAGAAGCTAAATGAGATACACTAAAAAGCACATCACTGATTTACCACAAAGATTTGAGGCGTCCCCAAATACTCATTGTCAATTGGTGCTAACCACAGAGATCTTGCATTTCCCATTCAAAATGAGCCATACAAAATTACGTGACGTTTGGGACAGCAGAATAAGACAATTAAAGCAGCCCTGGAGAGTCATTAAAGCAGGGGTATTCAGAGTTCAGAGGAATCTCAACCAATTCTAATAAAGAAAAGAAAGGGGGGGGGGGAAGCCTTGAGTTTGTGTTATAACCACAAAAAGAAACTATCAATCTCTGTATTTTCTTCTTTTGGTTTGGCCAAAAGAAGGCCCAAGGAGAACCAGTAAGGAAAATTATTTTAAATATAGAATATAGAATAGCCTGGAGAAAGGACTAAAAGACTTACAGAGAGCCAAGAAGACTATAAGTAATTTTTATATTCACCAAAATAAAAACATGTTACTTTTGTAATTATAGAAAATAAGTTACATTTAATACATTTCTAAATGAAATTTTAAAAAATATGAGGCAAAGCAAAATTTACTTACTTCAATTAAAAAACCTTTGATGGTAGAAAGGATCAGAGAACAATGCTATGGATCATGAACGACCAAAATCTAAGACAACAGTGCCTTAAAATGTACTGTCTTAAAGGGTCACTTAAAATGGATTGCTTTAGGATTTCATTGACTGCCAAAGTAGATACTAGCACAAATAGCAGGGCTCCTGAGGGACACTATAGTCAGGGCAGATAGCTCTGGAGTTTGGTGCCTTGCCAGTGGGCCCTACTTTGGAAGTGATGCTCCCCAGTATGACAGAGTTGGACTCAGTTGTGGTTTCCCTACACATGGCTCTTCAGTCCTTCTATTTGAACCTATAATTAGTACTAGAGTTGGTAGGTGTAAGTACAAGAGACTTAAATCTTTGGGCTGTCCATGTGCCAGCTGGGTCCTGAATCTCAATGAAGTTACAACACCTACTCTCCAGTTCATTGGTCTCATCAGGACAACTAACAAAGAGGTGATGAAGGACAACCACCATACGAAGGAACCAAGAGAGTCTACAACTGTAAGCAAGAGACCCCCATTCATCGGCCCTATGGGATCGCAGCCCCCTCTCAGTCAGAGATGGAGTGGACATCACCATCCCAGAATCCTCAGGATTGGATAATGAACTATGGATTAAAGTAGACTTACTGGTATTCTACTATAGACTTATTGTGATTCTAGCAATGGAAGAAATTATATCACTGATGTGGAGGCAGTGGCCACTGGAGCTTCCGAGGGCAGGGAGAGGGAAAAACAGGTATAATGTGGGGGCATTTTCGGGACTTGGGAATTGTCGTGAATGACATTGCAAAGACGGATGCAGACCATTACATATCTTGCCATAACTTGCAGAATTGAGTGGGAGAGAGTATAAACTACAATGTAAACTTTAAACCACGCTTAGTGGCAATGCTCCAAAATGTGTTCATCAAATGTAATGAATGTACCACACTAATGCAGGATGTCGTTAATGAGGAAAAATGTGAGAGGTGTGGGGAGCAGGGCATATGGGAATCCCCTATTTTTTTAATGTAACATTTATGTAATCTAGGTATCTTAAAAAAAAACTTTTTTTAAGTACAAAATAAAATAAAATAAAATGGACTGCTTTATAGGTATACAGAGATTCAAAGTAAAAATGATTCAATTAAATATAAAATTTAAAAATCAACCTAAACATATTGACAATCAGGGTTTATATTATTTCATTTACTACCAAAGAACTGATTAGATAAAGAAAGACTTTTATTAAAGTTATGTCATTGGTATGATAAAATCTATGCGAGAATTTCATTCAAAACCTACCAATACAGTAAAAGCAAAAATTAGTTAAGCTGTTTTGAAATGCAAATTGCTTTATACACCATCAATTAGTTTAAAATAAGACAGTTGTCTTCAACGGCACAATTGCTTAATCATCAATATCACTGAGGTACTTATAATGTCGCAGGCCAGTCACTTTAATTACATCATCTCATTTGATCTGCACACCACCTCTGTGATAGATACTATTATTGTTTCCACTTTATATTAAAGAAAATGAGGCACAGGATGGCTAAATAGTAATTTGTTTCTAAAGATCATACAACTAGGACATTAGACTTCAGAGACCACATTTATAAACTTTCTGTATGGTAGCAACAATTAAAGCATGAATGACAGAAGAAAGGTGTGTGGTTTACACTCTCGTACTCTGATTCACCAGACACACTCTGTTTATAATTTTTTTTTCAGATACTGGTGATCAAATTATTTACTCTAAAAATGGTATCATTATTCTTTGCTGTTTCTAATAATTTTTACAAACCACAAAATAAATCAACATATTTTAGAATGACATTAATGTCTTATCCTAATTACAAAAGTCACACATGTTTATGGAAGAATAGTTGGAGAATACAGAAAACTTTTAAATCAACAACAGTCCCACTATTCAGAGATAAATTCTTCAACATGTGCATGTATCTTCTACATATTTTTTGATATGTAGATTTATTTTTCAAAATGTCATCCTAGA
Organism: Tolypeutes matacus; assembly: GCA_026826555.1. NCBI lineage: Eukaryota > Metazoa > Chordata > Mammalia > Cingulata > Chlamyphoridae > Tolypeutes > Tolypeutes matacus. The sequence goes on along the minus strand of JAKSZT010053770.1, from coordinate 42,769,411 downwards.
GAACTTTTATATTTGGTCACATGCTTTTTATTTTTTAGTACCAGGGACTGAATCTCATACATGGAAAGCAGGCACTCAACCACTGAGCTACATCCACTCCCCAATAAGAGTTGGTTTTTTCGTTTGTTTGTTTTGTTTTGTTTTTAGGAGGTACCAGGGATCGAATCCAGGACCTCGTACATGGGAAGCAGGTGTTCACTTGAGCTACATCCACTCCCCAAGTCATATATTCTTTTCTACTGTTTAATGATATATCATGTTCCAGATAGGCTGAAAGTAGAACACAAAAAGTCTCAGTTTCAGCCAAGCTCATACTTTCCTTTTAAGGAAGATGACCCCAGCACTTACTTTCTTTCATGAAATTTCATGACTCCTGCATTTTGGTTCATTGGTGAAGGTAACCCCGCCAGCCAAGCACTAGAGGACAAACTGGAGAGCCAGTGTATGGGCCTGACACCCCATGTGGCACTGCGTATGGGGCACAGTGCCTCTGAGTCACCTAGCTGGACTCTGTCCAGTGGGAGTGCTCCCCACCCAGCAACAGAAAACAACAAATCAAATCATCTCCAGCTATGGGAGATTTTACTCTATAAACCCTGATACATGATCTTAGACATGGAAGAACTGAGACCCATAATAATCAAACATGCAGCTGAAGAAAGAATTTCCTGTGTCCTGGCTACAACTCTTCACCTAGGACCACCTGTCAGAGTCTCTTCTCATCACACTTAAAGAAGCCAGACTGGAGCATTTCTAAACATTTTCTTCTATCATTATAGTTAACATTTATTAATTGAGCATCTATTAATAGCACTGACAGGTGCTAAAGAATAAGTTATATACATATGAGAAAGTATAGAAGAAACCAACCAAGACAGTAACTACATCAAGCCAGAAGCCAGGAAAATTTCATGGTATGGGTGGGTCTTAAGTTGGACCTTAAAGATTGGATAATAAGGTGGACATTGAAAAGGAGTGGTAAACCACTTAACATATAGAGGGCTCTATCATAAATAAACAAAGGTGCAGAACTGGAGAAAAGCCAAGTACATTTAAAGCACAATGAATAGAAATTAGGGAAGCAGTAGGATATAAGGTAAGAAAATCAGATTCAAGGGGAACTTGAATGCCAGATCCACTACGAAATTGATTCAGTAAAGGAATTTAATATTTCATTCTTCTGGACATCAGTATTTTTATTCCCAACTACATTATTTTTAGAGTATAACTTTCAATGAAGCTAAATAGGAGCTGTGAAGTAAAATCTAACATATCATCAACAGTGTTCATTTGAAGAAGTTAATAAACATTTTTAGTCCTAATCAATAAAGGTAAATTAACTGAGTTTATAACTATTAAATATACCTCTTAATATATAGAATAAAATAAACTATAAAATATCCTTATAAATATAATTTAAAACAGACTAAAAAATTAATAAATTTCCAGGACTTCAATACTTACCAACTATATACATAGATAAAATATCTGGTGGCAAATCTTCTTGTAACTACACAAAAATCCAAATACACAATTTGTTAAGTCCATCTATGCTACTTTCAGGGCTTTCCAACCAATAACAGACATATTCATCACCATCAAACAGGGGATTAGCATCCCTTTTCTACAGTGCAAGCTGTTCTACTAGGTTTAATGCTATAAAGTGAGGATAACTGACAGAGTCTTAAAATGCTCTTCAGTACAGTTAAGCCTTGGCCACCAAATTTAGCTTCTAACAATAAATCTAATTTCTTTTCATGTGAGATGACACTACTTAGCCACCTTAAGAAGAATTCAAGTTATACAGCTTTTCTTTGTGCTAAATGCCTTTCACAGTCCCTGGCCTATATAAATACTGCATAAATGAAGTGAATGAATGAAGCCAACTATATTAAACAAGAACTAAACCAGTTAGTTACAGGCAGGGCAGATTATATCAGCTTTCCCAGTTAACAGAACAATTTACATATCTAACAAATCACAAAAGCTAGCTTTCCTAAATGTCTCTCCTTTATGTGTGTCAATATTCTCAGTCATTAACAAAAAGCTTTCTGATAAGATTTTCGATGAAGTGAAAATGAGTGTTAGAGGAGTAAAGAGTAAAGCCCCTGGCTTTAGGGCAACATATACTCAAACAATATTTGCTTAGTTTTCACCCAAATGAGTAGTTAACAAAACTGCCATAACTGTTATCCAACTGAAGCAGATGGGAAATCATCATTTGCAAATGAAGAATATTTCATAACAACACCTTCTATACAAATCCTAGCCCAAAAAATAAATGAGACTTTAGCTCATGTAATATATTACCTTATAATGAGTTTTTTTAAAAAAAGAAAAAGAAATATTATAGCTGTAAATTTGGATAAATTGAACACTTATATAAGAATCCTTTTATATCAAATCTCTGAAGATAAGAGTTTTAATCACTAAGTAGCAATCGTCCACCATTTGTCTCTTTTCTAAGATATATTTGTACTCCGTTGTTTTTTTAAAAAATTGGAATGGGGCTATGTAAAAATTACTATCAAAAATGGACTCTCTAAAACTAATGACCTGTGTCCATGGTAGATAATCAATTATGTCTGGTTTAACATGTGGTATTACCTTTCTTTATACTTTGTTTCTAAATGCACAAATTTTAAAAGAAAAGCTATCATTTATATACTTATTTTATTCCTTTTACCACGACCATAATTATCCAGACCACTAATTAGTCAACTGGACTCAAAGAACATAATTTAGGAAAGTGAGAACATGATTACTCATGTGTCAGACAAGCACCCAACCATTATGCTATCAAAACACATTAATTTTGAGTGACTAAGGAGAAAGTATGACTGAATTATACAGGATATTAGAAAAAAGAGTTACTCATTTCAGGTAGATGGAATGACTTCAACTCTGAAGCAGAGCAGAAGAAGTGACATATGAAAAGTTGAGACACCTAATTTTCAGTCTAGCTCTGCTATTAATCAGGCATATAAACTTAGGCACATCATGCCACCTGTCAACTTGTCTTTCTTCAACTTTCAAAGAAAATCTCTGCTACTTCTCTGAATTTTCTTTTCATACAAACACACACACACACACACACACAGTAGAAAGAGAAGCATAAAAAAACAAACTGATTTTTAAGTGGCTACCAATATTGTTTCTAAGTAAAAATCTGGTCAGACCAGCTTCAATAGTTGCATTTGTGATTTTTAGCATCATCTACATAGTCATATTTATTAGAAAAAAACAACCTTAAATACAGTTGTTCTCTCCAGACTTTATTAAATAAACAAGCCCCCCCCTTTTTTTTTATAAATGGGTCAATGGTAAATTAGCTCAGGTCATGTCAACTGTCACAAAAAGTGGTTTACAATTTAGTGAAGTCTTATCTAAAAATATCTGTGAATAAATACATACAAATAATATAAGCATACAAACTCAGATACAAACATGCCAGGAAGTGACTAAAAAAGAGAACAAAGACATGAAGAGTTGGCAAGCTGTTCAAAGAACACAACAGGTATGAAAATCTCTTCTCTTAACTCAATTTTGAATGCTTAACTACTTTCACATCATGTTCCAGGAATATACTTTGGGTGAGGGCTAAAGACAGCTGCATTTCTGATTTACTCAAAAACCCATTGGAAAGAATTTTATATCTTTAAGGTATAGTTCTTACTATAATAGTTTCGCTGTCATTTGTGAGAACAATAAAGGAGTTATGTCAGCCATAAAAGTAGAATGAAAAGGCAGTAGGAGAAATGAGTGCCATCAAGTGTTGGACTGAGGTCCACAATGAGAAGGTAGCAATGAAATGGAAAATGCTGCCCAAAATAAATCTGATAAAAGGAAAAGGGGAGCAGTGCTCTGCTTCAAGCAGACACCTACCATATGGAAAATCACAAATCTCTTGGGTGAAATAAGGAGAAAAATAGCCATGATGTCACTGTCGAGTTGCCTAGAACAGTGAAGAACACATATGATAAATGATTAAAGAGAAATTACAACACTGTTATAGCAGGAAGATATGAGAATCATGGGGAAAATTGGCTATATCCCTTTAGAATATACAGTTAACAAGGAAGGAGAGGGAAAGGACAGATTTTAAGAAACCAGATTTCAACATTTTTCCAAAAATTAAAAGAACTCAACTATGGAGTTGGATTGACTGGGTTTGGATCAGTTTGAATCCTGGCTCTGGCATCTAGCTCTTGGGCAAGTTACTCAACCTCTATGGGCCTTACTTTCTTTATCTGTAAAATAGGGTATTAATTTTATTTCAAAGATGTTATAAGATTATTATAAGAAACAAAGGAAAAATAATGGCTAACATTCATTGAACCTATATCATATGCCAGAGAAAATTCTAAATACCCTATATGTATTTATTCATATACATTCTTCAGAACTGTATGAAATTGATTCTATTATTGGCCCTATTTTTACATGTCAGAAAACCGAGCTTAACCCAGTGACTGATACATACTTAGTGCTTAATGAATATAAGCTTCATTTTGTGATTAAATTTAGAATATAAAGGGATAGAAAATTTATAAAAATCTCTTTAAAAAAAATAATCACAACCAGAATCAGTGAAGTAAAGAGGGCCAAAAAGGGAAATAAATGTGCTATACAGAGTGTTGGGTGATATATTTGCATTTTAAAAAGGCATGAATAAAAGGAGAATATATTTAAGAAGGATATATTCTTATAGGTCCAAGCCCTAAAGTGAGATGAAGCTGAGAATAAAAAGAACTATTTCAGATCTATAGTGATCCTAACAAGAAAGGAGGAGAACTACTTGGAACAGATGGAATAAAGTTCAATGACAAGAGAAAACAGAACTCTTCAAAATTCTTTATCAAGAATATACTTCAAGTGTTTCCTTACTCATTCTCTCTCCCTTTCCTACTCCTTTGCCATTGCCTATAGATGCGTTCAATTCTTTCCTATTGAGTTTAAAACCAAAACAACACAAAACATTTCTCTGCTTTCTTGTTTTCTTTTCCTTCCCTGTTTCACTCCTCAAGTGAAAAGCTTGTGTTTCAGCCTCCATTTTTTTCACTTCCCTTTCTCTCTTCAACCCAAAGCACCAGTCGCCTAAAATACTTAATTGCCAAATTTAGTGGATTCTTTTCAAGACTCATCTGATTTGCCTCGTCTGCATATTTGACATCATCCCCCAACACTTCTGAAACTTCCTTCTGTGGTACTCTGCTGGTTTTCTTCCTAACTCTCTAGGTAATCCCTCTCACCTTCTTTAGTTCTTCCTTTGTCCAACACTAAATATTGATGGCCTGTTATTGCATTTCTGCTATTTTGCTCACAGATGAGATGAATTCTATCTTAATTAAAAAGTAATAATAATGATCCTCTATGCCTTTCATTTGGGGGGTACATTTCTAGGCACTCTCAGCTCTCCAGAGCTTAACACTAAAACTTTCCCAGGAACACGAAGTGGGGGGGGGTGACCAATTACCAAGTCCTTCTTCTCATTAGGAATCTAGCTTCCTTTGGGAGGCTCAACAGGCCTTGTTTGTAACTTTTATTTGGTTTTTCAGTATCTCCATTTCCTCCTCTTTCTCCTAAGAGGTTTGATCAGACATACAACAAAAGCCTTTGGTTCCTCTTCTGCACTTTTATGGTATTTTGGTGGTGGTGGTGGTGGTGGTGTTTTTTTGTTTTGTTTTGTTTTGTTTTGGTCTTGTATTTGTACTAGATGATAAGCTGCTTCAGAATTCACCCTCCTGTCTCACCCATCAGACCAATTAGGAATGGCTTCTATCTTATTCTCTGATGAGGTAGAACAGGCCTTTCAACTATTAATCAAAGTTCCTAATGTTTACAATTTTCCCTTAGCTCAGACAATGCTTGTGGACGTGTAGGATCACTGACTGAAATCTGTAAAAGCAGAGATAGTTAAAAATACAGCAATCCCAGAGACCATCCTGAACTAGACGCAGAATTATCCTTTAAATTTTCAAAGAATTTGTTTATACAGGGAAATGTATGTCTTTTCCCTAGGAAACCCAGAAGTAAGGGAGCACATTTTTGCTTGGTAATCAAACATTAAGCAAAAATATCTCATGCTGGGAGATCTTTAAAATAATTTCCTTTCTGTCTCAGATTATTTAAGCTCAGATAGTTTTCTGAATAAAAGCCACTAACCTTGTACTATCTTTTCTATTTTAAGATTCTACCAACAAAAGTAGATATCACTTTCCAATGCTTTATGGGAAGTAACTAACAAGAGCCTAAAGTTGAAATTCCTTGGCAGCCCAATCATTCTTCAGGAAAGGTTTCAAGCAAGCCCCACTCATTCCTTTTCCAAAGCCTTCCTCTTTTGACCCTGGCCTACCAGGATCTTGCATTCCTGCAAAGCTCCCCAAAATCAACAGTCTCTACAATACAATCTTGCAGTTAATTACTCTATGCAATTTATAGTCCTAGATTTTTCAGGTACATATCATCTCTCCATTAGAATAATTGTTCTTAATGGTATGGTGTACTTCTTTTGCATGAGTCAGTGCAAAATAGACTGTAAGCATATGACGAAAACTCATTGACTCTGCAACCTATTGTCTCTGAGCTCTAATAGCAACTGGTTTCTCCAAAGCCCTAACTTATTCATTAATTCCTGTTTAAAATTTCCAGCATTTCAACTATCTTGAATTACTCTGACCATATCATTCATTTTATGAGTAGTGAGAGATCTGAGAAGGTCATTTGAATTTTAGGATGATCAGTTGCTATTTCACAAAAATCATGAAGCCTGGTCTGCATGCCTTGCTGTCTAAGAGCATGTCTTAAAAGAACTTGTTAACCTGCCATGAAACTTGTTCAATTAATTGACATTAGAGGTTCAATGACAACCACAAGGTGTTCTACAATGCTTTCAAAGCATAACTGAAATTAATGCTTCTAAATACTCAACCGAATACCATAATAAAATACTTTAATCAAATTTTGGGTCTTGGCAAAGTGTTTGATTAAATTTATCCAGAAGAACAAAGCAAAATATAAGGAAACTGATCATATAATTTGTCATCCAAACTGGGGCACCCTTCAGAGTAAAAAGAAGTACTATTATTAATTACGCAAAGACAACAAGCATAACCCAGGACTGTCTCAGGCAAACCAGGACAGAAAGACCCCTCTACACACAGCAACTTAAATCAAACAAAATGTGTTTCCTTCTCAGGAACCTTGTCTAAAACCTAATGAAGTTAATCGAAAAAGGAGTCAGTGGATAAGTGGCCAGAAAAGTAACTGGAAGAACTCTGTGCAAAGGAAAGAGCAAAGATTTCACTCTAGACTAGAATAAAATCCAAACTCTCTTGTGAGGATTTTAAAACACAGCCCCTGTGGAGCGGATGTGGCTCAAGTGGCTGAGCACCTGCTTCCCACATGGGAGGTCCCAAGTTCAATCCCTAGCCCCTGGTACCTCAAAAACAACAACAACAACAACAACAAAAAAAAAACACCCACCACAGCCCCCACATTTTTTAACACTCCTCTCATTGAGAGGTAAGGTCCATGTCCCCTTCCCTTGAGTCTACGCTTTCTGATCCCCTGATCAATAGAGTAGGTGGCAGTGATGGTATGTGAGTTCTGCGCCCCAGCTTTAAGACACTGGCTTCCACTTTCTGTATCCTGGTAGTGCTGTTCGGGTCTTCTATATCTGTACTGATTTTCTGCGCAAATCAGAAGACTGAAGACTGTTAAAATATCTAACTCTAATAGTGGATTTTTCTTTTTCTCTTGTAGTTCTATCAGTTTTTGCCTCACGTATTTTAACACTGTTGTGAGGTGCATACACATTAGATTGTTTTGTCTTCTTGGAGAAAAGATCCCTTCATTATTTTGTAATGTTCCTCTTTATCCCTGATAATCTTCCTTGTTCTGAAGTCTGCTTTGTCTGAGATTAATATAGCTGGTCCGGCATATTTTTTATTAGTGTTAGCATGGTATACTTTTCTCTGTCTCTTCACTTTTAATCTGTTTGTGTCTATTTATTTTAAGTGGGTTTCTTGAGACAACATGTAGTTTTTTTTAATCCACTGTGTCAATCTCTGTGTTTTGAATGATGTATTTAGACCACTCACTTTCAAAGTGACTACTGATATTAGATTAATATCTGTCATGTTGGCACTTGTTTTCTATTCATTGCACTTGTTCTTTGGTTCTTTTCTTTCTACCCCTCTTCTTCTGCCTTCCCTAGTTTTAACTAAGCATTTTGTATAATTCCAATTTCTCTCATCTTAGCATATTATTTATGCTTTTTAAAAATTTTAGTATTGCCCTAGAGTTTGCAATATACACTTACAACTAATCTAAATCAACATTCAAATAACACCGGACCATGTCATGGCTAATACAAGTACTTTTTAATAGGAAACTCCCAATTCCTCCTTCCCATCCCATATAAAACAGATGTCATTCATTTCACTTGCCCATAAGCTAAAAATCACCCAATACCTTGTTGCTATTAATATTTTGAACAGTTATCTATCAGGTCAATTAAGAATAAGAAAAATGAAAGATTTTATTTTATCTGTATTTATTCCTTCACTAATGCTCTTCCTTTCTTTATGCAGATCCAAGTTTCTGACGTACATCACTTTCCTTCTCTCTGAAGAACTTTTGACATTTCTGGCAAGGCAGGTCTACTAGTGACAAATTCACCCAATTTTTATTTTGTTTTGTTCTGTCTGAGAACATCTTTATTACTACTTCATTTCTGAAGGGCAGTTTTGCTGACACAGAGATCAATGTCTTTTTCCTTCAATATTTTAAGGATTTCACTCTACTCCCTTCTGACTTGCCTGGTTTCTAAAGACAGGTCTGATATAATTCTTATCATTGCTTCTATTAACTGAATTGTGTTAATTAGGTTAATAAGTTCCTTACTTATAGAATTTATAGAGTTCTGGCTTCTTTCAAGGTTTTGTCTCTGACCTCAATTTTCTGCAGTGTGAATATGGCATGTCTACATTTTAGTTTGGGGACTGTTTGGGTTTGTTTGTTCTTTTTTTGGGGGGAAGCAGTTTATTTGGCATCCCAATTGATATTCTCTGAATTACCTGGATCTATGGTGTCTGTCATTAATTTTGGAAAGTTTTCGACCATTATGGCTTCAAATACTTCTCCACTCTCTTTCTTCTCCTCCTGGTATTCCAATTATACCTATGTTACAACTTTTAATATTGTCTCACAGTTCTGAGATGTTCTGTTTATTACTGTTGTTGTTGTTTGTATTTCAGCTTGGGAAGTTTCTATTGATCTGTCTTCAAGCTCAGTGACTTTTCTCAGCTGTGACGAATCTACTAATGAGCGGTGCACAGCATTTATGTTTCAGTGTTTTTATTTCTAGGACTTCCTTTTGATCTTTTCTTATAGTTTCCATCTCTCTTTTTACATTACTCATCTGTTCTTGTACATTGTCTATTTTTTCCATTAACTCCCTTAACATCCTAATCATGGTTATTTTAAATATCCTGTCCGATAATTCCAACATCTGCATCATATCAGAGTCTGGTTCTGATGATTGCTTTAATCTCTGTGCCATGTTTTCTCTTGCCTTTTAGCATGCCTTGTAACTTTTTGTTGAAAGCCAGATACGTTAATTCCAGTAATAGAAACTGAGGTAGATAGGTCTTTATTAATGTAAGGATTTATGTTAATCTGGCTAAGAGCTGAGCTATGTTAAATGTTTGCTCTAACTATAGTTGTCAGAGATTTCAAATTCCTCTAGTGTCCTTGTTTTTGTCTCCTCTTTACCATAGGCTTCCTGAAGTAGGCCTCCCTAGAGAGTCTGTTGCTTTTAACTCTTTCAGCTGTAATCCACTGCCATTTACCCAGGAGCCTTGTTGAGAAGGTTGAGGGGAGGGAGTAGTAGTATAAGCATTCTATAATCTTTCAAGTAAATCTCAATTCTTTTAGAAGGCCTGCATCACAGCACTGTAACCTTCACAAGTGCTTCTCCAATGGTAGGGCTCTCTCCCCCCAACCCTTTACTTCTCTCCCTAGCTGCAGCATTACCAATTATTTCTTTCCTTGAGGCCCTGACTCCTCTTGATTATAGTCTCCACCCCCCTTGATGTGAGACAGGAAGCCCTCTGATGAAGACCATAGTGAGAGAAAATTCCCTTCCCCCCAGCTGGGATGAGGATATGGTAACTTCTTTTCCCTGGAAAGAAGGCCTTTGTTAGGGAGAACATTCTGGGTATATTTTAAATGATAACTCTTCCCTTACCCCTAGCAAAGCCACAAGGGAATCTTTTTCAAACCTTCAATATGAGAACCTGGTAGGGTTCCTGGAGGTAAAGCCCAAGAAAGTGTGGGGGCTTCCCTAAAACTGTGGCCCCCGGGAGTTCTCACTCTTTGCTAGTCCACATTCAGTCTCCAGCAAAGCACCAAAATTACCATTTAGGTGTTCCTACTAATTTATGGCTCCAGTGATTTCTGCTCTAGGTAAGGAGATCTCAGCTGTGTCTGTCAGGACACATCTGTCTCTTCAGATTTTGTGAAGGTGGTTTGTCCTGAGACTGCAATTCTTTGAGGGGCCAAAGAATAGTCACTAATATTCAGTGTGTACAGCTTTTTCTGGTTGTAAGGCTCTTTACGTGTTGGAGCTGAAACCAGAAGTCTCACCTATATCTTGAGGTGTTCTCTCTGAGGACTCAGCCATCAGGTTATTAGAAAGCCCAAGCTACAGAAGGAGCCAGCAGCAACTTGGTGGTCATGTGAGTGAACCATTCTGGCAGTTGAGCTGCTCAGAATGATCCCACATGTCCCTGATTGAAGATTCATGAGCCAAATAAATGATTGTTCTTTTAAGTCTCTATCTTTTGGATGGTTCATTTAGCAGCTGTTTATGTCTCCTTCAGATCCTTCTCAGGTAGGCTTTCATTGTCCTCCATCTAAAATGTATCCATTTTTCCACTCCTCTCTGACATGCAAACACATATAAACCCCCATTCTATATCTTCATGCTTTCCCGTGGCTCTCTTTTCCTTTACACAATTTGTAATCATAGATGTGTCTGCATACTTAATTAATTTCTGCCTTTCCCACTAAGCTATATGTTCCACAGAAAGAAAAAAAACACTCGGTCAGTTTTCTTCACCACAAATATCCATTGCCTGGCCCAGTACAGAGAACACAATGAGGCTTAGGAAATACCACTAAAGGAATGAACTATTTTAAATAGGCACTGCCTCTATGCACTCCTTGTTCAGACCTGGGTTTCTCAACCTTGACACTATGACAATTGGGACTAATAATTCGTGGTTGGGTGGGCTGGCCTATTTGTTGGAGGATGTTCCACAGCATCCCTGGCCTCTATCCACCAGACGCCAAACCCCAAAGTGTAAAAACCAAAACATCTCTAGACATTGCCAAATGGATCCTGGCAGGGCAAAATCAATCCCAGTTGAGAACCACTGGTTGGGACTCAAGATGCTACTTCTCTAGCATCCTGGTTTGAGCTAAAAGGATGACCTTAACAATGAGGCAACTCAAGAATGTGATATGCCTTAAAATGAAACCAAGCTTATCATCATAGCCTTTCCCTAATCCTCCTCAAAACCACTTAAAGTGCATGAGAGAAATTCCTGTGAGCCCTGGAATCATGAGTTTCAATCATGTTAATAATTGGAAATTTCCACAATGACTGTTTCAAAACACCCTTCCACTATACAAAGAAGTCCTCCATTTTCGCCATTTGAGCATAGGTAATATATGACTGCAATTTTGAAAAGAGCAAATATCACCAACTGCTTTGAGGGTCTCTTAATCTAACAATCAAATAACCCTAATAATAAAAATGGCTAGCAAAGACCTATAAACTTTGCCTACCAGGATATTCCTGTACAGTTTAGTCTAACCATTGAATTCATGCTTCTTTCTTAAACAATATCCTCATTGTCACTGTTGTCAAAAAGATTAGGCGTTGTTTACTTATCTGCTGCAGGCTAAATGAAACCAGCTGCACCTATGTACCAGACTCTAATGCCTGCAATCTCCCTCTAAAGGAAGTCAGGGCTGAATCTGCAACTTGAGTAGGCTTTAAGGTTTTTAAAAATAAAATTAGCAGATGGTTGGGTGGGCTATGATCCTCCGTGGACTGAGTAAGGAAAAGAACCTCTCTTTTCAACTTTGACCTATAAAAAGGGACCATCAGACCTGCAAATCCCATGGCACAAACTCCACTTCCTCCATTAGCTTTTTCTTTTTCTTTTTTTTTTTTTGAGAGGTACCAGGGGCCTTGTATGTGGGAAGTCGGTACTCAACCACTGAGGCAAATGAGCTTCCTGACTTGGTTTTTTTCATTTGTTTTCCTTGTTGTTTGTTTTTCAGGCAGCACCAGGAACCAAACCCGAGACCTTCCATGTGGGAGGTAGGAGCTCAACTGCTTGAGCCACATCTGCTCCCTCCATTAGCTCTTTAAAATTCATCTAGTTTCTCCTGTTCTACTTTCTAATGACAAGCTTTGTGCAATAAATTACAAAACTCACGCTGATTGTATTACCATACCCTGCTGCCCTTTTCATACCCTGTGACTAAGTATGGTTTCAGGCTTGATCTTTGAAGGGAGCTGTGATAATACACTCTGGCCCATGGACCCAAATTCTGAAAGAAATCAGAGCAGACCTAATGAGGCACAGAAGTGGCCTAGGGAGCATCCTGCAGCAGAGCTTGTAAAGCATAATCGGATTTGTCTCTCTTTTGTACAGTGTTCTCATTTGTGTGCAGGTAACCTCCTAGGACATTAGAAGTCAGAATGACTATCCAAGTATCAGCACTCAGGATTGAAACTTCATTGAACCAAGAAGCCCAGCATTTCCATTCAGGGATTTCTAACTTTTAGAATTCTTCAAACTCCTTCCCATAGTGTTTGAATGGAGTTGACCTTCAGGACAAGCAGAAAGAACCACAACTTTAATCTCACATATTCTGAAAAGGTGCTTAACTGCTGCTTCCTTTCTTGCCGCTGCTTGTTTTAATTAACAGCATTTCTTACCCCTATTTCTCCTGGGATTTTGAAGGGCTCTTTGCTAAGTATTTAGTATATTTTGGTCTGGGTTTGGCACAGTCTCTCAATTTATGAGGCCGTTTAATTCAAGTTCAATTATTCAGCACAAATTGGCAGAATGAGATGCTAAAAGAAGATTGGCCCTTTTAATCACATAAACCTCATGTTACATAAAGTGAGCAAATTTCTCCATTATTCTTATTGACCTCTTAGATAATTTACCACTGGAAGAAAACAGTGTGGGCAGGCTTCTGTGTTCAGCAGGCTCCTGCAGGAATAAGGTTTTGGCATCTTCACCTCAACAAAAACTGAAGATAAGTAATGGAAATGATCCAGAATCAGGATCATCGGTGGCATGACTTAGCCAATATTCTAATTCCCAAGGTGGAACAAAGAGCATGTGCTTCTTCCTCTAAAGGACATTTGAAGTATGAGCAAATCAAAAACAAGTTAACAATGGCCACACATTCCCCCTAGATTTAGAAAGAAGAGGACTTTCTCCCAGGAAAGAGCAGAAGTTCATAGATTCTCACCCTCACTCACAGCGGTAGGGTACAGAACCCTAGAGGAATTCACGCCTGTGCTCCACCAGCAGATTCCAGAACAAAAGGAGAATGTGGGTTCCCCAACTTATCTCAAGACTGAGGGTTGGGGAGGAGGGGGTGTGTGGTCATAATACCTTTCTAGAACAGCCAGGCATTCATGGGTGTTCACACAAAACAACCCACCAATCTTTCCAAATTATATTGCTTACAGCCAGTTCCATGTTAATATTCAAGCATAACATTTTTACCTAACCAAAATTTGCATAGTAATCAAATGAATCCGTGTGCTTTTATACTTTAAGACCCTTAGGTTTCAACACATTTAATGGAGAGTCTGGTGACCAAAGGGTGAAAATCTCATTGTTTGCTTGGGGCACCAAGCCCCAAAAGGGAACTATACAAGTATATATGGTGATGAGGGAGGACTGCTTTAAAACCACATCAGTCAGATCAGTGGAGAGAAAACACTTAAAATACTTCAGTTAACATCATCACCTTTTCATTCCTTTTGAAATCCACAAGATTTGCCTGAGTCTCTTACTATACTATATTCTAACTTGTATAGAATTATGTATGTATATGTGCCATCTCCCTTTAAGATTAAGTTTACTGCGGGCAGAATTCACATCTGATTTACTTCTTTTTGACCTGCAGCATAAAAAGGGCATAAAAACAACATAATAAATGCTCATGATTAGTTGGACATTCAACAGATACTAATAAGGCTAACAGTCCCTGGGAATTAAAAAGTAAAAAGATGATTTCAAGGTGATTAATTATGGACATTTTTTAAATGCAAAGTTATTATACAATGCATGATTTTTTTTTAATCCTATATTAAATGCTACAGGAATTCAAGGGAGAACATAATCAGGAAACCAAACTAGGATAGGGATTAGTAGTCAAAAGTGATAATATATTTTCTACCTTGCCCCAAATATAAATATAAATACAAATCTATACAAAGAAAGTAAAAAGAAGCTGGGGAATACTGGCAAAAAATCTCTCTACTCAAGTCAGAATCTAGAATATAGGTTACCAGTGGATGGGGTGGGGCTAGGGAATGGGAAGTTAAGTCCTGAAATGTACCGGGTTCCCACATGGAATGACAGAAATGTTTTGATAATGGATGGTGGTGATGATAGCACACATTTTGAACAGCACTGAAATATATATCGGAATATGATTAAAGGGGGAAATGCTAGATTGTATATATGGTAATAGAAAAAAGTTTTTTAAAAAAAAAATCCATGGAACTACACTACACAGTGAATCCTAAGTCAAACCAAGGACGATAGTTATTAGGACAATTATAAAAATGTGTTATCAATTTTAACAAATGTTCCACACCAATGCAAGGTGTTGATAACACAGTGGTATATGAGAATCCTGTATTTTATTCCTGATTGTTCTGTAAGTCCACAACTTCTCTAATAAAGAAAAAGATTAAAATTTACAAAGCTCTCTACTCAAATATGAAAATGTGATAAATTCAAGGCTTTTTAAAAAAAAAATTTGTTAAGAAAGCAAGTTTGTGAGTGCTGTGTGTTGGTACAGACGAGGTCAGCCTGACATTCTTCAGACACAAGCTCATTACCAAGGAGGGTAGAGTGTAGGAATCTGAGTCAACTTCACTCCAACCTATGTGTCCCTATAGGAATAAAACACAAAGGTAATAAAAAGGCATTCTATTCCTTCTCAGGGTTCTAAACTGTGCCAATAGCAACCTACCAAAATCAAGAATTATACAAACCTTCTGATGGGGTTAATATCCCTTGTTGATAGTTTTTTAAGAAAAACCATGAGATAAAGAATTATATAATATATATATCATTTATATATTGTATACATTATATATCACAGACAGAAAAATGGAGAATGTTGTCCTGAATGCAATGCCAGATTAAAGAGGCTTGAAATTAATGAGGTTTATGATAAAATACAAACTTGACTCCTGTGAATCAATACATATATGAAAAATGCTAACCAAGTGAAAACCCGTGGGATCTCTACAAATGCCACGCAGCTTTATTGCAAGGTAATCATAGCTACTCTTATGGAGGATTCTAAAGTCAATGTTTGGATGGAGTAGGGGTGCAGACATTTAAGGAAGAGCAATGAGGAGTGCTGGAACAGTGACCCCAACATTTAGCTGGCTCTTTAAATTATGTAGGGCTTCGAGGACACACCAAACAAACTCAACTCCCAGCTCCTGTTAAACAACACGTGACTGTCCTTCTTCTGCCTGACCTTGCCACCTTAGAGCAAGGAAGCCGGCAGTCTCTAAAAGCAAGGGGGTGGGCATGGCTTTCATTTCCAGCCAGAGGAAATTAAATACTAGATGTGACCAGGAGGCTCGAAACTGCTCTGGAAACGCTGACAAGATAAACTTAGACCTTCTGGAGTGAAAACTATCAACTGTCCAGAACCGTCAGTCTCAAAGATTACATGTACTTTCAAAGGCCATCTTTCTTTTATTCAGGCAAGATAAATGGAGAATTTTTCAACTATCTCCAAGACTTTGACATAAATCTTAAGTTTAACCACTTAACAGAGTTATTAATTTACATTTGGAGGTGATCGGCTGAGAACATCTTTTGTGGGAAGGCACTTCTCAAGTGCTGGGTTTGCTTCCTTATAATGAAATGGTATGTTTGCTTCCGTTTGATTCACAATTAAATAAGTCAAAGCAATGTGACAGCTGGAATATTCGACAAGGATCGAATCTTTCCAAGGCTTTATACTGTGGAAGCAATGTGGTGTAAGGGTTAAGAAAAGAATGGTTTCAAGTCAGACAGAGATAAGCCAAAACCGAGCTTTGCCACCTACTCCCTGCATGGACTGGGGCAAGCTATCTAAGCACCAAGCTTTCCTGACTGCTCACGCAGGGGTGATAATAACAGGACCTATGTTGCAGAGTGTTATGAGGAGAAAATGAGCCAATGTGTGGACCATACTTTACACAAAATAATGGCTTAATACTTGGTAGTTAACACCGTGATTATTAACATTAAATATCCAAACAATTTTTACAGTAGAAATCTACTACTGTTTTTGTTCAGGAAAAAATATGAACACTTGGGCCACAATCTTTGTTGAAATGAGCTCAACAATTTAGACCTTTACCCTGACATTCCAGAACGCTCAAGCAACAGGTTTCAGTCATTCACAGACTTCAGGGAATTTTTCCCCCCACGATACTTTTTATTCAAATAAAAAGCAGACTGTTACTGAAAATTTTTTTGCAAATACCTAGGCATTCCAAATTAATACTACTACTTTTAACTGAAAGCATTTATGTATTTCTTTATTTACATAACTTCTTTTATTTGGAATATTGCTTCATCTTAATTTAAAAAGTATAAACAACATATAAGGCTGCTATCCAGAAAAGCCAAAGACTACTAAATTAGCACATAGTCAAAATTTCCAATTAGGTGTTCAGAATTATCCTTCAGAGAATATTTTTCCACCTCATTTAATTTAATTACTTATGCCAGAATTTTCTATCCTCTATAAAAGAGAAATGAAAAGCGATGGTTTAGAAAATTATTTTTCAATATCATTTGGTAGCATTATCAAGGTAAAATAAGGCTTGTGTCTCCTGTGGGTTATTTCAAAAATAGCATTACATTTTCTCAAAGCTACATGCCACTGAAATCACACTAACTCTTAATCAATAAGGGAGGGGGGGAAGGCTTAACAGAAACATATGGGGAGGGGGCTGGCAGCAAGCTTTTTAAGACTCCAAATCTCTGCCCTGATACCAGGATCTCAAAGCAGAGAAGAGGACAAAGGGAGAAAAAGTTGTTTTTCTGTGTGGAAGCCAATGCATATAGGAAGGAAGGGGGGGGGGGGGGAGTTTGCAGTTTTCTGAACTGACTTCTGAAAGATAGATCAAAAGCTCAATTTTAAAAGACCTCAAGAACAGCCAATACATTTGAATTTTGTCAAGTCAGTACTCTTCGTCTTAAGCAAATACTGAAAGTCCATGAGAAATTAACCACATTGTTCACCTGGAAACAAATTCTCATCAAAGGGTTACAACTCAAAAGAACCATACGGTCTTAGGTGGGGAGGGTGCTGCCTGCAAAAAGATGAATTGGAAAACATGCAAAACTGTTCACTCACAGGGAAAATCAATTCCACTGATTTTTACACTTGTTTTTTTAAAAAACACTAGGTTAAAAAAGTTCTATTGTACAGTAAATAAGAAATATAAACATACTGCTACTTAGTATCTGGAGAACAGATAGATTTCACATGTGAAGTATTAAAAAAATAACGAACTTACTTGCTTTTGCCTTTGTATACTGTAGCATAAGATCCTTCCCCTAGTTTTTCCAGTTTTTCGTATGAGTCAGCTTTTCCAAATTTGGGACTTGTCGGCTAAAAAGGGAGCAGAGGGTAAAACAAAACAGATTGTAACAAACTAATTAACAATAAATACCCTGATTTTGCTAAGAATGTACAAAATTTCTGTCACTTTTTAAGTGACTTTGTTTCTGATTATAAGAATATTTATTTTTAAAGGCAGCATAATATATATTCAGGGCACAAAACTCAGAAAACACAAATAAGTACAATGTAGAAGTTTAAATTTACCCATAATGTAAATTTATCCACCAAGAATATTTTGAGATCTTTTCTTCCAGTGCTATCTATACACTAATGATTGCTTTTTACAAAACAGGATTACACTATACAGTTTGTTGTTTTATTTCACTCAATATTTATAAACATTTCCCCATGTTTTTATGTAATCTTCTAAATCAGAGGTTAGCAAACTATGGCCCACGGCCAAATCCCTCACAGTAAAAGTTTTTGTAAAGCCCATTGCAGTATGAATGGTTTTTGCTACTTTTAGTAGTTGAGGGGAAAACGCAAAAGAAAATATCATTTCATGATGTGAAAATTATATGAAAATCAAAGTTCAGTGTTCATAAAGTTTAATGGAACACAACCATGCTAATTCATTTACGTATTGCCTATGACTTCACAGTACAACAGAACTGTAGTAGCAGCAGAGATCACATGGCCCACAAAGCCTGAAACTATTTACAGAAAAGGTTTGCTGACCCTCTCTGTTCTAAGTCATAACTGTATAACATTCTACCATATAGTGTAAAAGTATTCTTTATAGAAAAAAGTTTGCTTCTACTGTAAGTCATAACTATATAACATTTAACCATATAAAAGTATTCTTCTAATACCTTTTAGCAATAATGCAAACAGATAATCAAAGATGTATCATTCAAGCATCCTAATTAATACTGAAAGGAATCCTCTTCTGTATACATAAACCAATCCTAAAGTCTAGCTGCAACACGATAATGCTTCCTTAATAAATGGCACATCCATTCATGACCAAGAACATGCTAACAGTGATTGACCTCATCACTCACCCCAACTTCAACCAGAGAGCAATTCACCTCTTATTTCACCTTAAAGTATCTATTATTTTAATGTCACAGTAAAAGAGTAATATCAAAACATATTAGAAAATGAAACTTATTATCAGGAATTTTCTGTAGTCTTGAAAAGGGATCATCTTGCGTTTACATCCAGACCCCAGGAGTAAGCGTTTCATGCTCTCAGTCCATTGGCCGTTGGTTGTTTTATTTTGTGCTGTATATCAACAGAAGGTGATGGTAGGGCGACAATGAAGCCTGTGAGATTCCTGATGAAACTGAGTCATGAAACTGTAACCACTGAATTGAAGAATGCAACACTGGTCCATGGAGCCATCACAGGTGTGGCTGTCAGCATGAATACGCCCCTCAAAGTTGTGGAAATGACAGAGAACCTGTACAGCTGGAAGCATTGAGTATTCGAGGAAATAAACAAAATGTTATTCTGCCAGAGAACTTGCCTCTGGATACACCACTGGTGGATGTTGAAACTGCTATAGGAAGAAGAAGAGGCCGAGGTAGAGGAAGAGGACATTGCCATGGCAGAAGAAGAGGGGGTCCGAGGTGATAATGTCTCTCAAGATTAGTGTGTCAAAGTGATAAGTGATCAGGGCTATTTTTTTGTACAGGATTTGTTTGTTTATATCGTTTTGTTTTGTTTTTTAAACAGAAATATAAGGATGATTTTATCATAGATAAAAGAACACAAAAAATTAGTAAAAGGTGGCTGATTTAGGTACTTCCCAAATAATCAATTTTAGAAATTTAACAAAAGAACTTCTTGTAGAAAGTTTACAGAACATTATTTTTGAGCATGTAAAATTTAGGCCACTTATGATAAAATAATCAACATATTGTCAATGAATCTGAATCCTACCACTTATGAGGACTCTACATGGTAGGTAAGTTGAGCACATACATCTTAACTCTTTCCCACCCAAAATTCCATGGAGTGGCTGAAAAGATATTTTTCAGAATTAAATCAGAATCAGTAATGAAAAACAAAAGAGTGCCAACGTATAATCGGAAATTTGGGGGGCTTTTTAACGATAGAAAGTAATCAGCATCAAAACTGCAAAAAAAAAAAAAATGTTGGAGGAAACTAAAGTCCCAGTAAGTGGAAGAATAATAATACAGATAAAGGAAGCAGACCCTCCAGGTAAACATGACACTAATCAACACAGCAGAGCAAGTGGTGTCCTCCTAAGCAGGGAGCAGGGGCATCTGTACAGATTAGACACCTGAGAATATGGGCACTAGGGCTGGAGCAGAAGAGCGAGGTCTCAAGTAATCAATATGCAGACAAAGGATGATGCCCAATATGCCCCAAGCTGAAATCCCTGCCTTTCTCACACAATCACTAGAAACGATTTGCAGAAAACAGAATAAACTGACAATGATTCTAAATTACAAAGATGAGTATACAACCAAAAACCATTTCAGGAAAACCAACATCATGAGAGAAGTATAAACTCAATGGGCAGATAAGATAAAACCCTGGAAAACAAAATTGGCAGTGCAAATTAGTAATAAATTAGAATAGAAATAATCAGTAGCTTCAGAGAGATCTGAGAAGCTATCTCACCTTTACAAAAAGAAACAAAAAGTATTTAATCTTGGAGATTAGTTTATCACTGAAATAAAACATTTAATGGAGAGTGAACAGAAGAATGGACAGAACTGAAGAAGCAGAATGTTCAATGTTTGAACAGAATTTTTCTCCCCAAAATTTGGAAATAGGTTATATCTAAAAAAGAAATATCCAATGGCATAACACTTTCACAGACAAACAATGGCTGCAATAAGACAACGAAAGAACAGTTTCAGAAGTATAAGGGAAAATAATTTTGAATGATTAATATTATACTCAACAACAAAGTCCCTCAAGTGGAATATGTAAACATTGCAAATTTACCACCCACTGAAAATAATCTAGATATTAAATTCCTTATTATCTTAATATAAGATGTAGTTGGGGTGTTGGAAGAAATGGAGGAAGGCAAGAAACAGTGGGAAAGGAGAAACAAAAAGCATGGTAAGATGTCTTGAATTGGTCAGGACACAATATATTTTTTAACTCTTCAAAGGTAATCACTAGAATAATATAAGATGTACCAATGCCAAAAAAAAAAAAAACTGGGGAAGGAAGGTAGGAATGGAAGAAAAAAATGCAATTAAGAAGGGAGAACAGGGAATAGAGGAAAAGTTAGTGGAGGGGAGATACTAATAAGAGAGCATAAGTTCAAAAAAGCATAAAATCATAAAATAAGAAAAATTAAGCTCAAACATATCAATCATTAAAATAAACATAAATGAATCACATTTTCCTAACAGAAGAGCTCTCAGATTAGAAAGACAAGCAAAATATAGCAATGTTATTGAGAAAAGACATAACTAAAACAAGAGTAAATTTGAAAATAAAGGAGTAAAAAGAAAAACTACCCAAAGAAATATTTCTTTTAAAAATAATATTGGAGATAAATAATATCTCCAATATTGATGGGAGATAATACAGAATTCACAAAATAAACACATCAAATTAGTATGCATAAAAATGAACATTAATCGGTACAAAGGAATCTAATAATTGTTAACTATTAAGTGCCAAATAACATTGCTTTGAAATATATAAAGCAAATGTTGGTAGCAATAAAAAGATAAATTGTCAAATCCATCATGATAATGGGAAACTAACAGACATTGCTCAGACATCAACAGAGCAAGCAGACAACTAATAAATAAAGATAAATGATATTGAATAGTAAAACTCACATTTTAACCTAATGCACATATTAATATATATAAACAAATATTCTTTTCAAGCATATCTTCAACAATCACAAACACTGATAATACATTAGGTCACAAAGAAAATCACAATATTCAAAACTGCTGCAGAAATACTTCAAGTTAGGTTTTCTGAACACAATGTAAAAAAATTCAAAATTAAGGAAAATTAAATAGTTTAGGCCCTTAGGCTAAAAGCAAAATAAAAAGTGAAAATGTGTAAATAAATATGTGGCAATAAAGACATATCTTAAGCCTTTAGGATGCAGCCAAATCAAAATACAGAAAAAAATTTAAAGGTATATCCATATATTAGGAAATAAAAAAGTTTGAAAGTAATATGAGTTAGACTCTTAATTACATCTACAAAAGAAACAGCAAAGGACAAGGTAGGAAAGAATTAATAAAAGGAACAGCAGATATAAATGAAATAGAAAGCAAAAGTATTGTAGCCATGATCAATAAAACCAAATGCTATTTTAAAGACCATCAAAACAGATAATTTTCTGAGAAGTCTCATTAAAAATAGAAAGTTAGAGGGAAGCAGATATGGTTCAAGTGACTGACTTCCCCCTACCACACAGGAGGTCCCTGGTTCAGTTCCCAGTGGCTCCTAAAGAAGACAGTGAGCTGGAGCGATGAGCATGCGTGGCAAGCTGATGTAACAAGATAATGCAACAAGAGACACAAGAAGAAAAAACATAATGATAGATGCAACAAAGCAAGGAGCAGAGGTTTCCAGTGCCTCCTAAAGAAGACAAGCAAGACAGCGAGCTGACTCAACCAGCAGGTGCGACAAGCTGATGTAACATGATGACGCAACAAGAGGCACAAGAAGAAAATCATAATGAGAGACACAACAAAGCAGGGAATGGAGGTGGCTCAAGCGATTAGACACCTCCCTCCCACATCAGAGGTCCTGAGTTTGGTTCCTGGTGCCTCCTAAAAAGAAACAAGGAAGACAGACACAGCAAGTGCAAACAACGAAACGGTGGGAAGAAGTAAATAAATAAAATAAATCTTTAAAAAAAGAGAGAGAGAGAAAGAGAACAAATAAACAACATAGAAATATAAAAAAGAACTCAATATAACAACTCATATTTGCTGTTGCAGTTATTAATTAACATGGATTACTATGTACAGCTCTATACCAAAATATTTGAAAATCTAGAATACATGATTTTCTAGAATAATATAGATTACCAAAATTAACTTCAGTAATAAAAGGGAGAGGAGGGTGAAGGCACAATAAACACAATAAATTTTAAAGTTCTAAATTTAAAAATAAAATGGACTATTATGGTCAACTTCTACCAAAATTTAAGAAACAGATAATTACTAAATTGTATAAAGCAGATCACAGAAAAAATATACAATACCTTCAAATTCATTCTCGGGCACTAGCATAATCCTATTAGCAAGTTAAATAAATATGTTAAATGTACATCTAGGGAAATAGGGAGCTCCAGGACTCAGTCCTTCCACCAAAACAACTATCAAACAGGCAGGAACTGTCTGAAACAACTATTTTGAGATTCTAGAGGCCAGAAGAACACTGTACAGCATTCAGGGAAGCGCAGGAGGAAGAGGCTGATTAATTATGGGAAAACATTGTAAATTGCTCTCTCCATGTGGTGACTATCAATATGAATCCCACACCTTAGTGGCAGTTCCCCACAAGCCCAGTCCCTGGCTAGCGGTTTATAACAGAAGGGATGTAAAAATGCTCTTCCCTTGAACTGTATATGCTGAGTAAACACATGGAGGTAAACTCTAGAGTATAAATTACTAACAAATAGAATGAGGATTGAGAAGGGGCAGTTGATGCTTAATGTATGTAGTATTTTTAGTAAGGTTGATTGTAAATGTGTGGAAATGGATAGGGTCTATGGTAACACTTTATAGTGAGTACAACTAGCACTGCTGATATATAAAGGTAACGGTGGCTGAAAGAGGTAGTCTAGGGATGTAAATGTCAACTGAAAGAAAGCTAGAGGATAATCTAGGGACTGTGTAATATAGAGAACTTGGCGATGGATGAGGATTGTGGTTCATAGTACAAATACAAGAATGTTCTTCTATGAACTAGAACAAATGTACATCAACATTACAAGGGGTTAAGAATATGATAAAACATGGGAAAATACAACTAATATAACTAATGGTCTATAGTTAACAGTAATATTGTAATATTTTTGCAGCAATGTCAAAGAAGGTACTATATCAATGTGAACAGTCAAAAATATGGGTTGTAAGAGGGTATGGGATTTTTCTTCCTGGAACTATGAAAATGTTCTAAAATTGAGTGGGGGTGATAGTACAATCCTGTGGTGAAACCGAAAGCCACTGGATGTATATTGCGGAAGGACTGTACAAGGCATGGGACTGTATATCACAGTGAACCCCATGGGGGATGTTGGTTACCAGTACAAATAGGAGAATGTTCCCACATGAACTATAACAAATATACAATACCAATACATGATGTTAATAAAAGGGTGGTTTATGGGAAAATATGCCAATTGTAAACTATAGACTACAGTTAACAGTAATATTTTGTTGATGTTCTTTCATTGTTTGTAACAAAAGTTCCACAACAATGCAAAATGGTGGTGGTGGGGTGACGTATGGGAATCCTGTATGTTATTCATGACTATTGTGTAAACTCACAACTTCTCTAGCCAAAAAAGGGGTGGGGGGATATGGGAATGTTACATATTTTTTTCTTAGAAAAATGCTATATGCCACAGATACAACCAAATGCCCTTGTCAGTTATACAGTTTTACTCTGAGGCTTCTCTGACAGTACATGTGAAGATCTTTACATGAGAAGCAAGGCAAGTATAGAATTTAAGTTCTACCTGTCAATTAGCATAACCCTTATAAGAAGGTAAAGATGGGACTCAGTCAGGTGTCCCAACAGACAGGATCTTTTGAACATCTTGAAACTTATATAACTGGATACTACTTTGGGATATAAAGGTATCCTGGTTTCCATAGGTATGTTTTCTGGTAGCCAACAAAATATTAAACTTTCCTCCTGGTGAAGTCCTGATACCTTCTCAAATTAGATGGCAAAAAAGCGCTGGAGTATATAACTCTTGCCTAATAAAAGAAAACAGACCAATAAGCCAAGCCCCCAACCTTAAGGCTTGTACTAACAAACCTTATTCCTGTAAAAATGAAACTTGGCCTAAGTCTAATTAATGCCTAAGAGTTACCTCCTGAAAACCTCCTTGTGACTAAAATGTGACCTCTCCCTAAGCCAAACTCTGCAAATAAAGTCACTACCTTACCCCCAATGTAGGACATGACTCCTGGGGATGAGCCTTCCTGGTAAAGAGGGAATATTACCAAGTATCAACCAGCCTTGAATCTGGAGAAAGACCTTGACCAAAAGGGGAAAATATTACATAAAATAGAGTTTTTATGGGTAAGAGATTTCAAAGTGAGTAAGGAGATCATTCCAGAGATTATGATTATGCAGGTCTTGGCCAGACTTCACAAACTGCCACAGTAAACAAAGCTGCAAACAAAAGTTCTCCTGAGGGCCCTAGGGATGTCTGGACACCACAGGTGAGTCACATAGCCTCACGAAATCAACACCCCCTCAGCAGGCTCTATTTGGGAGTATATGAAAAGCTATTTCTCAATATAACACAATTATACTCATCTATAAATCCCCTATTATGATTGCTCTATTCCATTTATCTGAATCTATAATTTTCAATTTACTTGTTAAGTATATTTCTCAGAGACTTAGTCCTTAGATTGTTCCTATGCTGGTTGAGTCCTGAAACCCAGCACATATGTGGTCAACTCCTACTCTCCAGTTCTTTGGGCCTGCGCTGGACAACTAACAAAACGATGAGGATGGTCCTGCTCCACCCCACAAGGAGTATCTTCAACTGTGAGCAAAACAATCCCATTCCTCTGCCCCATAATATCTATATCCCTTCTCAGCCTGAAGCAGTCAGAGTAGACCTTGTCCCAAACTTCTCAAGATTAAGGAATGAACAAAAATGGGGGAGAGGGTATAACCACTGACCAAAGCAGATTTATTGTTATTGTAGCAATTGTCTTGTCTTTACTGAGGAACTTGTAACATTGATATAAATAATAAAATTTTTCAAAAGTAATAGAAACACACAAAAATAAATAGAGACTCCAGGATTTATATTTGTGTAAAAACACTATACACCTATTATAGAGACTCTTCTATTTCCTAAGACATTTCTCTAAGGAAGAATACCAAAATGCTTTCTTTATTGGAGTTTCCTAACCTATGAGAATCTAAATTTAACCTCTTGAGGTCCTGTGTCTCTAATCCCAGGAATCTGACGAAGCTGAGGGTTGTCCCATGCCTCTAATTGAGGAGATCATTATTCCTCAAGCAATGTCGCAGAGCCTTGAGAGGTACAGCAACAAGTGCAGGCTGTGTTTACACATGGGTCCCATAGTGGTTGCCTTTTGTTTGTTATATAGAAGAGAAATTATTTGAATATTCTAAGATGTTTTATTTTTATCAGTTCAAAAATTTCAGATTTTACAGTACAAAGTTAATACTTTAGTCAAAACAATGATCTGAATTGACCTCTCACTGATTTGAAACTTTGGTATATTTTGTTCTTCCCCTTACCTTTTTTTTTTTTTAAACTAGGGGTACCTGGCCAGGTGGTGTTTGGCAAAGATATATAGAGGATACAAATGGTGCAGTACATATTTGGGAAAAGTGTGGTGAAATACAGAGTAGTAACTCGTTAAGACAACCACTAACTAACTAAGCCCTGTGGATGCTGGGTCTAAAGGCACACCAGACCTGAGAAACTTGGGGGTGGGAGGGCTCTTTCCTATTTATACAATGCAGTAGGAGGCCAGAAGTTGGCTCCGTAATCCTGTGCAACTAGAATCTTTGTGTTCTGAAATTGATTCTTCAGAGTTCGTTGTGGTTCTTCATACTTTTGGCTTTGTTAATAAGAAAAGATATTTCTGAAGAAACCAAAGACAATTGAGCTAAAGTAATTAAGGAAACAGTGCACCCTTGTGATAAAATTTGGTCTTAAAAATATACCTTTCTTTGACGACCAATCTGTTTTTTTAAAGAAATATCAAAAGCTTTTGAGTTGATACTTAAGAGGGGCTAAATATCCCAGAATATTCTTGTTTTTTACTGTCATAAGCTCTGTCTTTCAGCAACTGGTTATTATTTTCTAAGTATCTCACATTTGAAGTAAGCAAGAAGTCAAGAAGTATCATGTAAAATTTACCTTAAATATGGTTAATTTTTGTTTTCTTTAAGCTGTTCAAAAGTTTTATGTTGATATGTCATATATGTATTTATGCTCTATAAATAAATATAAATATATATACAGGAAAAAAAAATGCTCTTCCCCAAGAATATGGGTGTGCAAGACCCATAGCAGATGACAGCTTTTGATTAGCAAATTCCAACAGCTGATCCTGGCTCTGATAGCAGCTACTGTTTCAACCCACCCCAGAAAAAGATGGCAGGAACCATTGTTTCAACCCCACGCCAGATAAAGGCAGCAGCACCCATTATTTCAACCCTCAGGGGACAGAGGTAGATGCTGTAGAGATTTTAAAATGCAGGGCTTCCTCGGGATGTGGGGGGAAATTAGCTGAAGGTCTACATTTGCTGGGCAGGATAGGAATTCTCAGCTTTGGGGAACCCATGGAGACGTTTTTGGTGTGCTTCTTGACCCCCACCAGAGGGCACTTTGGAGCTGATCTACGGCCCCTTTGTGGGTCCCTGACCCTGTGTTGGCTGAGAAAGATCTAATTAGGAAAGTCCTCCCTGGGAAGACACTCCTCCCAGAATTTCCCTATAGGCAAAAGCAGCATGAGACAACAAAAGGGATGTAAAATCTATAGAGGTAGACAATCTGGGAGAAAGGCCACCAGCTTCAAATATCCAGAAGAGGGAGGGTTGTTCCTGAGAAACAGAGGGAACAATCAAACTCCTGTAAACAGGGCAACTCCAAAACATCTAACAAGCAAAAGCCCAAGACAAGACAAAGGCCCAGTAAGATAGGAAAAACCCTGCACAGTGCCTTTGCCTGATAAGAGGGCTGAAGTTCAAGAAAATCTGTTTTATCACCGAATTACAAAACCAAGAAACAGACATCCCAGGGAGTAAATCCTAAAGTTAACATTGTTAAATATTAAAATGTAAAGTGTGCAACAGAAGAATACAAGACAAAGAAATAGGAAATGATGGCCCATCCAAATGAAGAGGATAAGAAGAGTAAACACTTAAGAAGACAAGAATGTGGGCATATCAAAGACAGCATATTAAAAAAATGATCTTAAAAATGCATAAAGTGATGAAAGAAAGTACAGAGAAAGAACTACAGGATATCAGGAAAAGAATGAATGAACAATATTAGAGTCTAAGTAAAGAAAGAGAAATTTTAAAAAGGAACCAACTATAACTAATGGAGTTGAAGACCACAATAATTGAAATGAAAAATACCCAGGAGGGTTTCAAGAGCAGATTGGAGCTTGCAGAAGAAAGAATTAGTGAACTTGAAGATAAGACACCAGAAATGAGTCAAGCTGAGGAACAGAAAGAAAAAAGGAAATAATAAAAGGGAACTATCTTAAGACACAGATGGAACCCCATCAAGTGCACTAATTATGCATATGGGAGTCCCAGAAGGAGAAGAGAGAAAGGGGCAGAAATAATAATCAAATAAATAAAGACAGAGAACTTCTCAAACTTAGCAAAAGAAGTGAATATGTACATCCAAGAAGCTCAGAGAACAGAAAAAAAGGATAAACATGAATAAAATGCATCCTGTCATATACAGATTATACTATCAAATGCAAAGGACAAGGAGAGACTTCTGAAAGCTGCAAGAGAAAAGTAACGTGTTACATACAAGGAAGTCCAATAAGACTGAGTGCTGATTTCTCATCAGAAACCATGGAGGCAAGAAGGCAGTAGGTTAAAATACTTAAAGGACTGAAGGAAAAAAGACTGCCAGCCAAGAATTTTATATAAAGCAAGACTCTCTTTCAAAAATGGGGGGAGACTAAGACATTCTCAGATAAACAAAAGTTAAGGGATGTCATCACCACTAGACCTGTCCTATAAGCAATGCTAAAGGGGGTTCTTCAGACTCAAATGAAAAGACACTAGACAGTGGTTCAAAGTAGCATAAAGAAAGAAAGACCAGCGGTCAAGGTAACTATTTGGGTAATTATAAATGCTTGTGTTGTGTTGTATTGTATTGTATTGTATTGTATTGTATTGTATTGTATTGTATTGTATTGTATTGTATTGTATTGTATTGTATTGTGTTGTACTGTGTTGTACTGTGTTGTATTGTATTGTATTTATTGTATGTAACTCCACTTCTTAAATTCTATAGGTGCTAAAATGCAAATGCATAAACAGTAATGATAAATCTAAGTTTTTAGACATACAATGTACAGACATAAGTGAGAAAATGCACAAAATATGGTGGGGGAACAGAGGAGTATAGGAAAATTATATGTGCATGCTATTGAAGTTAAGTTGGTAACAAACCACATATAATTGCTATATACTTAGGTTGTTAAATTTGAACCCTGTTTTCCTGTGATAACTACAAGGAAAACAGATTGAAAAATATATCCAGATAGAAATGAGAACGCACTCAATATGATACAACACAAGACAGCAAATAAACATAAAAGTAGGGTTTAAAGGAAGTGAGGGACAAAAAAGGTATGACTTACAAAGGCTAAATAGAAAATGGCAGAAGAAAGATGTGCATTATCAGTAGTTACTTTAAATGTCAATGGCTTAAACTCTCGAGTTAAAAGGCAGAGATTGGCAGAATGGATAAAAAACCATAACCCAACTATATGCTGCCTGCAAGAGACTCACCCTAAAGTCATATATATAAGTAGTTTGATAGTGGAAGGATACAAAGAAATATACCATACAAGTAAGAATCAAAAGAGAAAAGGGGTGGCTATATTAATATCAGTAAAATAGACTGTAAGTCAAAAACAGTTAAAAGGACAAAGATGGTCATTATGTACAAAGGGGACAACTGAACAGGAAAATTTAACAATTATAAATATAGATGCACCTAACAGCAGAGTCCCAAAATATAAGAAGCAAACACTGACAGATTTGAAGGGAGAAACTGATGATCCTACATTAATAGGAGACTTTAACGCACCACTCCATAATGGATAGAACATTTAGTCAGAAGATCAGTAAGGAAGTACATGACCTGAATGATACACTAAACCAACTAGAACTAACAGACATATATAGAACACTGCACTCAGAAAAAAAACAGAAAAAACATTCTTCTTGAGTGCTCATGGATACACCATATGTTGAGTCACAAAATAAGTCTCAATCAATTAAAAAATATTGAAATCATACAATGTATATTCTCTGACATTAGAATGAAGCTAGAAATCAATAAATAACAGAGGGAGAAAGGGAACATTCACAATATGAGGAAATTAAACTATATACCCTTAAATAATCAGTGGGTTAAAGAGAAAATCAGAAGCAAAATCAGGAAATATCTTGAAGCAAATGAAAATGAAAATCCAACATACCAAAACTTATGCATTGTAGCAAAGGCAGTGCTGAGAGGGAAATTTACAGCTCTAAATGCTTACCTTAAAAATGAAGAAAGATTTCAAATCAGAGACCTAAACTCAAAACTGGAATAACTAGAATGAATAACACTAATTCATTGCTGGTGGCAATGTAAAATGGTGTAGTAGCTGTGGAAGACAGTTTGACAGTTCCTCAGAAAGCTAAGTATAGAACTACAATATGACTCAGCAATCCTACTGGTAGGTATATACCCAAAAGAATCAAAAGCAGGGTCTGAAACAGATATCTGCACACCAATATTCATAGTAGTGTTATGCAAAATTGCCAAAAGATGGAAGCAACCCAAGTGCCCATCAACTGATGAATGGATAAACAAAATGTGGTATAAATACAATGGGAGAAATGGATGTGGCTCAAGTGATTGGGCTCCCATCTACCATATGGGAAATCCAGGGTTCGATTCCCAGGGCCTCCTGGTGAAAGGCAAGCTGGCCTGCGCAGAGTGCTGGCCCGCGCAGGAGTGCTGGCCCTAATGGAGTACTCGCCTGCATGGAAAGCTAGCACAGCAAGATGACATAACAAAAAGAGACACAGAGGAAAGACAGTGAGTGATGTGGCAGACCAGGGAGCTGAGGTGGAGCAAGAGATTGAGCACCTCTCTCCCACTCTGGAAGGTACCAGGATCGGTTCCCAGTGCTGCCTAAAAAGAAGCCAAGAAGACACAGAAGAACACACAGAGAGCAGACAGCGAGTGCAAAACAATGGGGGGGGATTCTTTAAAGAAATACAAGGGAATATTATTCAGCCATAGAAAGTAATGAAGTCCTGATGCATGCAACAACATGGATGAACCTGGAAGATATTATACTGAGTGAAATAAGCCAGACTCAAAAGGACAAATATTGAATGAGCTCACTGATTTGAAACAATCAGAACCAGCAAACTCATAGATCAAAATCTAGTATATAGGTTACCAGGGGACAGAGTGGGGGTAGGAAATGAGAAGTTAAGGCTTAAAATATACAGTGTTTCTATATGGAATGATGGAAATGTTTTGGCAATGGATGGTGGTGACAGTAGCATGACATTGTGATCACAATTAATAGCACTGAAATATATATCTGAATATGTTTCAAAGGGGAAATGTTAGATTGTATATATGGTAACAGAATAATTTTTTTTTTTTTAATACATGGAACTATACAGCACAGTGAACCCAAAGTTAAACCATAGACTTTAATTAATAGTAAAATTATAAAAATGTGCTATCATTGATTTTAACAAATGTCCCACACCAATGCAAGGTGTTGGTGGTGGGGTGGTGTATGAGAATTCCGTATTTCATACATGATTGTTCTGTAAACTGTCAACTTCTCTAGTAAACGAAAAAAAAAAAAGAAATAAAAAATGCAAATATTCTCGCTGTCCTGATTTTGTGATAATCAGGGTAGGCTAAACATTCGCTATATTAGAAACTGTGCATGTGTCCCCAGACCTAGCTTTTCTCCCTAGGTCTGGTTTTTAGAATGCTGGTGATAAACTAAGCCTGATTTATAATATGACCATCCTGTGTGGGAAAAGACTGTAACTTTGGATATTTATGGTCAACCTTAAGAGATATAGCAGGGGGACGGATGTGGCTCGGGTGGTTGGGCGTCCATCTCCTCTTTGGAGGGACCTGGGTTCCATCCCCGGGAACTCCCAGTAAAAATTAAAAAAAGAAAAATATAGAAGATGCGTGGGCCATCAGGCCACGCGCACGGGTGCACTGCCAGGCCCCGCGAACAACACAGCAAGAGGATGATGTAACAGGAGAGTGACACAAGGGAGAGCCAAGACAAGACGCACCGAAAAACCAGGAACTAAGGTGGCGTAGGCGGTAGGATGCCTCTCTCCCACATCGGAGGTTTTCGAGGATCGAATCCTGGTGAAGACAGGAGGAGAAAGACAAGAAGAGAGGGCAGGAAACGGACACAGAGAGTTGCCCAGCGAGTGGACACAGAAACAGCAAAAAAGAGGGGGAGGGGTAAAAATGAGTAAAAGTAAATAAATCCTTTAAAAATGTATAGGGGAGGAAGATACAGACTATAGGTAGTAGTAATACTTTGACAATGCTCTTTCATGATTTGTTAAATGTTTCACAACAATGCAGGGTGTTTGTGGGGGATGATGTGTGGGAGCCCTGTACGATGTTATGCATGTTTGTTTTGTAAGTTCACAATGTTTACTAAACACTTATAGTTTATGTATGTTCATGTATAAATGATATACTTCAATAAATTGTTTTAAAAAAAAAGAAATAAAAATTCAGATATAAATATGTTTAATGAATAGCTTTGGCATTGGCTATTGGTGATGGTAGCACAATAATGTGAATGTAATTAACACCACTGAATTATATATTTGAATATGGTTAAAAAGGGAATTTTTTATATATATGTTATAAGAATAAAATTTTTTAAAAAAATACCACAGGACTGTACAACATAAACAGGGAACTGTAATGTAAACCATGGATTATAGTTAATAATACAATTACAATAATATTCTTTCATCAAGTGTAACAGATATCAACTTTTGATACATAATATCATAAATTAATGCAAGGTGTTAATAATAGGGGGATATATGGGAACTCTGTATTTTCTGCATGATTTTTCTGTAAACATACAACTTCCCTACAAAAAAGATATACGTATAAATTATGACAAAATAAAATGTATTTCACATAATGCAAGGATGATTCCACATCAAAAAATTTACTACTGTATTTCATTATAGAGCAAATTTACATATGGCAAATTCAATAAATCCTGAAAAAGAATTTGAAAAACTGTATGATATCTAAAATAAAAATAAAGAAAAATCATGTAATCTAGAAATGAAGGAAAGTTTCCTAAACTTAATACAATGATTTTATAGAAACCTAAAAAAAACATCATATTTTAATGGTGAAACATTTGATTCATTACTTTTAAATTAAAGAACAAGACAAGGGATTACCATAACTACCACCATTTGAGTCATTAACAAGCATTTAATTGTACTTTATAAGCCAACCTCTTCTATAAGTTAGGAATCCACTATTTTGTTTAATTCTTACAACAACATATAAATCTTTAAACATGTCTGAATGTTAGAGGCTTAATTAATATTACTTAGATTGCAGAAAGCAGGTACACCTTAAGATTTACCACCACTCCAATTCAACTGCAAGACAAACAGTGAACCCTAATGTAAACTATGGACTATAGTAAATAGAACAATTATAATAATATTGTCTCATAAGTTGTAACAAAGATACCAAACTAATGGAAAATGTTGATAATGGGGACAATTATATAGGAACTCTGTATTTTCTGCCATGATTTTTCTGTAAACCTACAATATCTCTAAAAAAAAAAAACAACAAAACTAGGCTATCTTAAAGGCTCAATGGGTAAAGGCCAAGCCCTCTACAGAAAATCTTGCCAGTCATTGTTTCCTTAAGAAAAGCTCATTCTGTGTAATGAAAAAGAACACTTTTGGCTGCATAAGGTACTAAATACTTTAAACAATTTAAAGTCAGACACTTTCAAAGTTTATATGTCACATGGTAACTTAAAGATGTGGACAGTGAAGAGGTAAAAATCAGGCAACTACTTCTGTTATCCATCATTAATGCTAACAAAAAAGAGGAACCATAAAGTTCACTTATGAGAGTTTCAAGTATTAACCCAGCATATCTCTGGAAAATGATTAAACACCCTCATAGGAAGAATGACAGTAAAGAAGAAAGAGAGAGAGAGAGTGAAAGAGAGACATATGCTGGAAAATTTGGTAAGTGCTGCAAGAATGTTCCAAAAGGTCATATACTTAATCTGCCACAGTGTTGAAGACCAAATTAGCCCATTTCCTGGCCAAAGTTTCCAAAGAGGAGTTGAATTCCTCCCAAAATCCATGATTACATATTGCTAATTTTATAATTTAATACAGAACAAAAATAGAGTCCTTGCCTTCATAGGCTCTGAGCTCCTAGAAATGAACACTTTCAGCATTATCTATTCTAATATAAATATATAAATATGAAAGCCTTCCAGAAAGACTGAATTATTTGCCCAAGATCATACACTTAGTTTTAGTTGAATTTTTTTTTTCCTCAAAGCAAAAGCCATCTATTTAATTTGCTGTCATTTAGCACTCACTATGGGGAAGAAAAAAAAAAAAAAAAAAAAACAGTGGCACAAATTTTACAGTTAATGTTTTAAGAAAACACCCTCACCAAACAGCAAGGGTTTGTAATATTTATATATTTATATGCACACATGTACATTATCTTAAAAAGTTGTCTGAAATAGGTAGAAGAACAAAGCTATTTCAAAGTTTAATATATAAAGTAAGAGAAGGAAAGAGGGAATGAATGAGGAAGAAAGGAGGTGGAGTGGAAGGAGGGAAGAGAAAGGGAGGGTAGTTTCAGATGTTTTTCTAAGAATTTAGTCTCCATGTGAGTTAACCCCTGGATTTCAATGATGTGCTCCTTAAACTCTTTTAAGCATTACATTCATTTAGAATCACCGTTTTCTTTTTTCCTTCAAGAAACTTTAAGATACAAACCCGTGTTGAGTTAAAGCAAGTAAAATTCAATGGAAAATTACATTAGAAGTCGTTGGACTAGTCCTGTGTGGGTTATGTTCTCATATGTTTTTCATCACGGGCAAACAGCTTGCAAATGTCATACTTTACCATCATCCTCCTGAACCCAAGTTTTAAATAGAAATTTAAAAACCTATATTAAATTTCAGTATAAAATGATCTTCAATAGGGAAAATATTGTGTTCACAGTTCCATTCTAAATTATTTAAAATCACAAAGAGAGGTCTATATATTTGCTTTTGTGCTCCTTTAAGAATGATTCCAATAGAAATGAAAAAGAAAAGCAGCATAAAATGACTTCTTTACTTCTACTAGTAGATAAACTGCTACTGCATATTTAGAACAAGTACAAGACACTATCACCACAAAATAGCTAAGAGACCAGGAAGCCAATATTTTCTCTTCCTGGTAAGATATAAATCATTTCCTAAAAATGACATATTTCACTCTTTGCGAACTGCTCTCTATAAAAGAGTTGATGAAATTGTTTTAAGACACACACCATACTTAAACTTACTACTTGAAGAAAATGAATTGAGGAAATTACAAAAGCAAGAATATTTTTTACGAAAGCACACCCCACATACCCACAACAAAAAAAACTGAGTAAAACAAAATGCTAACAGTACAAAGTGATCTACTTAACTAATTAAGTGGGCCTGGGTGCATTGACTGCTGTGATTAAAGTATATTTTATTGAATGAGATGCCAGAAAATTAATATTTTGCCACATTTGGTGGTAAAAGCAATGTTATTTGCCTTGTGAAACTGATATGTAGACACTGTGGAAATACACTGTAATTACAAATCAATCATGCTGGCTCCATGCAGATTACCAAAGGAATACAATGCCTCTCTAAAAGTTGTTTTAGTCTACAAAAGAACAGGCCAATGAGATAGAACTTTGAGAGTTCCGTGCTTTACAAAACTCAGTCTCCTATTTTAAGTATGCAGAAATGTTCTGAACTATAATTATTATGCATATAAACAAGGTATCCAAATGCCAAGTCTTTAAAAAGGCAAATAATAAAAATCCTTCCTATCAAATGAACAAAACTAAGAATAATTCAAAATGAGAAGTCCTATTTTGTTTGATAAAGTTCAGGCCTTTGGGTTGCCTTTTTTTATGGCTTCATTAAATCATCACATTTAAATAAAGACACCAGCTCAATCCAGTATGTAATCAACCCTAAACACTATCTTTGACTCTTTGATGTCAGGTGCATAGATGGATAGGAAATAGCCAGCTTCATGGCATAACTATATTTCCCACTTTTCACTTCTCTACTTAAGAATGCAGGCTGGAGACAGCACTTTAGAGAACTGGCAATACAGAGGGCTAATCAGCAATTACTTACAGACACTAACTGCACAGAGTTGTGGAATTTAATGAGATAATGTTAATACTTTTTTTTTTTTTTTTTTTTTTTACAGAATAAGAGCACAGAGAATCGTCAATTGTCTGGACCAGTGGAGGGGAGCATTGGCATGGATAATGAAAAAGTGCAGATAATATGTGTAGGAATAGTAACACCACTAACCAGCTGATATCAAGGGTTTACTACATGTCAGGTTGTGACTAAGCACTTCATATATGTTATCTAATTTCATCCCTATAACATCACCATGATGTTGGCTCTATTAGTAACCCCGTTTTAAGATGAAGAATTTAAAGATTGCAGAAAAATCAACTCAGATCTAAGAACCTATAGCTGGTGGCAGAACTAGAATTCAAACCAAGTTGATCAGGATCAAGAGTTATTTTCTTTATCACAGCTACATTGAAGGTATTTTCCCATTTAAACCTAACTTCTACTGAAATAGAGGAACTATTAATTCTGCTTAAGACTGTCATCTATTGAAATCCCACTTCCAGAAGCACAGGTGTGTTTTCGAATGACATTTTATAAACTGTTCAGATATACCTCATTCTCATTGCAATGATATCATGTTATGACCATAAGAATGTCCATATTTAGTTTCATACTGAATTCATTTAAAATTGATTTTAACCCTCATACATTGCTGGTGGGGATGTAAAATGGTATAGCTGCTTTGGAAAACAGTTCCTCAAAATGTTTAACAGAGAATTGCCACATGAGCCAGCAATTCAACTCCTGGTTATATACCCAAAAGAAGTCAAACCATATGTTCATGGGAAAAAAAGCATACATGAATGTTCCTAGCAATATTATTTATAAATGGACAACAAAATGGAAACAACTCAAAAGTCCATCAACTGAAGAAGAGATAAACAAAATGTGGTATATCCATACAATAGAATATTATTCAGCCATAAAAAGGAATGCACTTCTGAAACATGCTACATTGTGAAAAAACGGTTATGCTAAGCAAAAAAAGCAAGATACAAAAGGCCAAATAGTGTAAGATTCCACTTATATGAAATATCCAGACTCGGCAAATCCACAGAGACAGAAGGTAAATTAATGGTTGCCAGGAACTGGGGATAAGAGAAATAGGAAATGGCTACTAATGAGTAGAGAATTTCTTTTTGGGGTGATGCAAATGTTCTGGAATTAGATACTGGTAATGGTTGCACAACTTCATGAATATACTAAAAACCACTGGATTATATACTTTAAAAGGGTAAATTTTATGGCACATGAATTATATCTCAATTAAAAAGAGGAAAAAATGTTTTTAAATCATCTAATGTCATACTAAAATAATTTTTAAATTATTTAAAATGTATGACTACATTTTCTTTATTTATAACATTTACCTGCTAAAAAATAAAATAAGAAAATGAGTAATTACACATTTCACAAATTATGAGTTAGGCATAATTTTAGAATATACTTAAGCACTTTTTCCTTAAGGATTTATGTAAATCTTAAATCTCTTACAACCCACTCCCATATTCTGCCATATTGTATATGATTTTAAGTCACTGCATTTGTTTTAAAGTATTCTTTAAAAATGATCCCTTGCTTAAGACTGTTAATGATCACCTGAATGGCAGGAAAACCACAATGAAGAATCATTACCCTACGTGATTGTATTATCACTGTAAGATTAAGGGAGATGGTGAAGGGAGGAAGATTTAATCAGAATTGCATGACCCCATTAAACAATAAGGAATTGAAGTCAGATCTGCCTTGACTGATTTTTCTCCTGCCACTCATCTGCAGAAGAGGCTCTATCATCCTGCAGTTCTAGCCCTATTAAACACAGCTACACAGAAACAATCCACAGACTGAAAAACTTGGTTACAAAACAAACCTAGACCTAAACAGCAGGAAGGATCCAAGCACCACATTTGGTAACAACTTGACAATAGAGTTGGTTCCATCTGGGAATTTTCCAGTCCCCATAAGACAGAGTCAGAGCCAAGATGAGACCTCAAGAATGAGCATCTAAGAAGTAGAGCGAAACTTTTATTTGCAAGTTGGTTCCGTCCTCCCTTCTCCATCCATTTCGCCTGCCTATCACGGGATGTAGGCTTTTATAGTGATGGAGAGAGGTAAATTTGGAGGATTCTGTGGAAAGTGTAGAGAACCTTAACCTAAATATGAACTTCTGAAAGTATGTTCTCTTTAAGCTCACCTTATGGCAGTATATCTCAATGAAATCCCCTCTAAATTTAGCCAACAAGATAGACAGTCTCCTTCAGCACTCCTAATAGTTCCAGCTGTTAAAGAGCACATCTGGGTTGGTGGAAGGTTTTTCCTGTTAGTGACAGTATTAAATACCACCCAGGAAGAGCAGACACTCAGAAAAATGCCTGAAACAATCACCATCTGTCAAAAAACCTTGAAATATGCCAATTTAAATAAAACCACATTCTTTACATTCTACCTGAATACTATCTGGAAAACACCAGAATGTACAGTCCAGAGTGATGGTCATTGAAGTCAAGGCACTAAATGAACCTAGAATTCAGTCCGGGCTCATAACATATACAAAGCCAGAAGGGAAAAAGCATATAAGTATATATACAATTGGGAGACTTGGTGTTTCATAATAGTTTCTAGCACAGTATTTCCAAGGAACAAAAATGGCTAACCAGCTTTCCTCATTAAAATAGGGGCTGCCATGCCCCACTTCTATCACTTTCTCCTTCCTCAGTCATTCTTGGAGCCTATTCAAGACAACTACTAAAATACTTAGAAAGAAATAACAATAAAATAAAGATATAACATCAATCTTGGTGGCCATTAGGTAGAAGGAATCTTCTGATGTTTATCAGCAATTGTCACATCCTTTAAGTATCTTTAAGAATAGCAATGCCATTGGGTATGAAATGATCAAACCTGTACTCTTTTGCAGGAGGTGTTAAATGGTGTTGCACAAGAAGTGTCACCTCCTCCATTGTCTACCCAATGGGGAATCCAATCGGAAACTAGGGTCTCCACAAAAAAAGCAGTATAATAAAACACCCCCTTCCATCACAACAGGGGAGAGAACAAAAAGACAGCAGGCAGAAAGTATTCAGAATAAAACAGAATATTGTAGCATTGTGCTAAAAAAGAAACCGTTTTCAGTGATATGGAAAGAGCAAAAACGTTTTCCACAGTATATTAAAGAGAAGCAAAAACTCCTAAAATGAAAAGAAAGCAAAGCAGTTTCCACATGAAGTAACATAAGTGCCTGATATGTAAGAAAGACCCCCTGGGGTGGGCCAAGAAAGGGTAAACCCAATACAAAACTCAGGAAAGAGGATCTAAAGGAAGATAATAATAGAATAGAATAGGTATAGGAGATTTCCAGTTAAATATGGCAGCTTGAACAAATGTATTTATCTCTCCCCCTCATCAATCCATATTAAAATGATAGTCAATGACAGAGTTATTAAAACTCACAAAAGCAAACAGATTGAGTGAGAAGATTCCAGACAAGAGACAAATAAAAATTTGCAAAAGGGAGACAAACAATGAGAGGTCACTGACTAGGCCAAATGGAGAACACTAGAAACCTAAATGAACAATTGGATAAGCCAATAAGAAGTTTAGCCAAGTCACACTTCAGAATCCCAGAAATATTCAAGAATTGGAGGCTGAAGTTCAGGGCTGGGCTAAAAACAAAAGAATTCGTTGGAGTGTATTTAAAGAACAAGGGAGCAACTCAGGTCTTTTCCCACAGACTCCACCAGCCAGGTGTTTGCCCGTCCCATTCCCAGCAGAGGTTTATTCTCTGAAGAGGTAAACCAGAGAGACTCAGAGACTCAGAACTGGCAAGAACCAAGCACAGCTGTAGTCAGGGTGAAGAGTCATACTGAAAGAAAACAAGTCACAAAAAAACAGTCTGCATAGAGAACAGTGAGGCCCTCAGCTCCTGATCTGATTCTGATTTTATAGTTTCGTGAAGTACTTTGGGGCCTGAATTTGTGGTTAAAATTATGTTAATTAGAGATAACTAAAAGAAGGAAGCAATAACAACTAGGAAAATAAAAAAGTAGGGCAAGGAAGAAAATTTAGTCTTAGTACACTATTGTGGCTGGCCTGTGAAAAGTATTTACATTATCATAAGATCATAAATATTAATTTAAGCCAAAAAGATAGGAGTAGGGGAAACATATGTGGGGATGGGTGCTGTAACAGAGAAAATCCTCTCTTAATGTGTTCCTTTGTATCCTGCCAATCAATAGATATATCTAGAGGCTTGCTCGGTTTCCAATTTAATTCTGTTGGCAACACAGAATTGCCAAGTATTTCTGAATACTTCCCTCAGGATATAATAATGTCTGTCTATCTCTCTTTTGGTGATGTTAGCAGCTATTGATAATCATTGCCTGGATGTATTATTCACCAGGGGTTGTGAAATGGTAATACCTAAATCAATTATTCTTTCTTGATTCATTAGTGGGAATTCTTCTAAAAGAGAAATTCACCCTCATCAACAATTGGGTAAGTTGAGGTAAATTTCATATAGGAATAGCAGAAAATAAATGCTTGGTCATTTGCTTTATTTGCCAGTTTTCATATAAAAGCCACCAGTTTTTTATGTTAAATTTATAACCTGCCATTTGACTAAATTCTCTTATTGTTTATAGTATTTCCTTTTATTCTTTTGGCTCTCTCAGATATATTATCATAAATCTGCAGAAAGATATAATTTTATTTCTTTTGGGCATGCTTTCATTGTCTGTAGAAATGTTATTCTGCTCCTTATTCTCTTTTTTCTCACAGTTTTGCATAGGATTCAACCAGTCTTTTTCTATTGCTTATTTTCAGGTAAAATGATCTTTTTTTATATAGTTTTAGAAGAGAAGAGTATGGCCAGATAGCTCTTCTTCCTAGCTGCATGGTTAGAGTTCCTGTTTCAGTCTGCTAAGCTGCCAGAATGTAATATACCACAAATGGGGTGGCTTTTACAATGGAGATTTTGTAGTTGTAAGCTTTCAGTTTAGAGGCTGAGAAAAATGTCCAATTCAAGGCATCATCTAGTGATGCCTTCTCCCCAAAGACTGACACATGGTGGCATCTGCTGGTCTCTTCCTTCTCTTTCAGTTTTTGTTGCTTCAGCTTCTGGCTTCCTCTCTCCCAGGTTCTGTTGATTTCAGCTCCTTGCTCTCGTGGCTTTCTCTCTCTGCTCCTGTGCTTCCACAGGTTTCTCTCTGTCTCTGCCCGTATTACATTTATAAAGGACTCCAGTAACAGGACTAAGACCCACACTGGGTCATGTCCTACTGAAGTAATCTAATCAAAAGGTCCTATCTACAATAGGTTCACACCCACAGGAATGGATTAGCTCTAAGGACATGATTTTCTGGGGTCCATAAAAGCCTCAAACTACCACAATTCCCTCCTATTTTCATGAAGGGGGAAAAATTAAGAGACAATCTCACACACTCTATGAGATCTTCCCCATCTGTTTCCCTCCGACATTTAGTTCTAGACCTGCTCTTTCCTTTGACTTTGTTGAACCTTCCCTGTACAGTATTTCACTCCAGCATTTTCTATCCAGTGCAGAGCTTTGTCCTGGCAGGATACTTCAATTTCTCATTTTAGAGAAATCACAGGAGAAAGACCAGCCAATGGCTCCAATATGCCTATGCCTTCCCATGGTCTCCTTGTACCCATCCACTTACAGGGACCATCAGGATACTCCCACCTCCATCCCAGTGGCTGTTACTATTCTCAGAATGGCCTAGTGAGCCCTCAGTGTGCATCTGAAGGCAGTGTTGGGATTTAGGGGGAGTGGTCACATGTCCCTTTGCCTTCCTGGGGCATCCTCCCTCATACTTTCTGATAGCAAAGAGGTCCTGAAACTGTTCGTTTGTTCCCACCTACACTTACTTTGAGATTCATGGAGACATCTTTCTTCCTATATTTCTTATAGATGTTATCCACTGGTTTTTGTTTTACCATACTAGCTGTTCTGTCTAATTATATGAGGGGTATCAAAACCTATGCCACTGCCATACCCCTACCCCCACCCTCAGAATTCTCTCCTATTTGAACATTTAGACTATGCAGAGTATTATTTTAATACAAATAAATTTTAACTTTATACAGAGAGAAATACAGATCACATCTGATAGTCTCAACATTCCTTAAGAAAACTTAATTAATTCCTTATTAGAAATTAAAAATGAGTATCAAAATGCCACTGTCATCATCTACACTAAGATGTATACATTGACTTTTAAAACTACAAGGTCACCAGTATAACAAGAATACCTAGCATCCAGATCTTCTTTCTAAATATCATTTTCCAGTAAAAGGAACCAGGGCTCCTTGGGGAAAAGGCTAATTCTAGGGCTAGGGCAAGGAAAATATAATATAAGCCTGGAGCATCTTATAAGACCAAAAGCAAGGAAGTGCTCAAAAAACCAAAAAGATAAGGACATCTCAAAAGGACACAGAAGCCAACCTAAAAAAGCTCACAATGGCCAAAGCAGGAAAAATTTGAGCAACAAAATACATAATGCACCCATGACAGTTTGAAGTTCTTTTTTGAATCCCAAAAGATTATGTTCTTAAACTAATCTATTCCTGTGGGCCTAGTACTCTTTGATGGCATTAGATTCACTTTAGATTGCTTCATTAGATTGCTTTTGATTGGACTACATCAGTGAGGCATGACTCAGGTTGGGTCTCTGCCCTCTTGCAGGGTCTTATATAAATGGAGACACAGAGACAAAGAGGACATACAGAAAAGGGGAGCTCTGCCATTCTCACCTAGCCATGAGAGAGAGGATTTGAGGATCACTATCAGCTGAAGATGAAGTATGAAGCCCCCAAGAGGCTGGGCTCAAAGAGCAGCTCAAGGCTGATGAGCCTTGAGGGGAGGCAGGGACCTCAGCAGAGATTGGCTGCCATCTTGTTTCACCACAGGGCAGGACACTAGGATCACCGGTAGCTGACTTTGGTGAGAAAGAATCTCTGCTCATGCCATGATTTGGACATTTCATGGCCTCAGAACTGTAAGCTCTTACCCTAAATAAAATTCCCATTATAAAAGCTAACCCATTTCTGGTACACTTTGGCATTAGCACCCTGTGGCAAACTAAGACAGCACCAGTGGATTATAACTAAGATTGCAAGATAAAACACAGGGTGGTCAGTTAAGTTTGAATTTTAATAGTGAATAAATTTTTAGTATCAGTATGCCTGATTAAATTCAAATTTCTGTATATCATATCACTAATAGCTTAAATATATAATAGTATTAATAAGAATATAGTAATGTAAATGTAATCTCTTTGCATAATGTGGATTTAATCATTCTCAACAACTCCTTTCTTCTATATGGCACTAAACCTAAACATTTTCCCAGGAATTA
Source organism: Tolypeutes matacus (assembly GCA_026826555.1). NCBI lineage: Eukaryota > Metazoa > Chordata > Mammalia > Cingulata > Chlamyphoridae > Tolypeutes > Tolypeutes matacus. The sequence goes on along the minus strand of JAKSZT010053770.1, from coordinate 42,725,662 downwards.
ATGATATATCTGTGACTGAGATCAGGACCCTACTTTACAATCATTGCAAGAATTATTTTAGTTTCATTAACACAAAATGTGACCCAAGATATGTGCAGTATAATAGAGTTTAATTAAATTAAAGTATCAATATGCTTCCAGCACTTGATATTTCTTGCTCTGTTTCAGCCTTGATGAAATGTAAAATGTAAAATTTAGATTTTGTGAAATGGCATGTGTTTCTTAGCCGGATGACAGAATCAAAATTATGTGAACATCCATCCTCCTCTTGTCTTTTTAAACTCTTAAAGCACCTATGTCAAAAAGTTTTTAAGTGTTAGGTTAAATCTGAAAATTACCTAATTTCAAAAGATCAGAAGATGTTTTACAATGTTAAATGCAGGCCAGTTTTGGAAATATGAGTTTCAGTAAAAATTTTACAGCCAAAAAGCAATGATCAGCTCAGAATTTCATACTTCCTAAATTCAAAAGGCAAGAATTGCCTTGATTTAATTTGAGTTTAGAAAATTTCACTATGATGAATAGGACTTCTCTTTAACAAGATCAGTTTCAATGTTGAGCTCTTAAATTTTAAAATATTTACATTGCAAACAAACTGTTATAATACAAGTGAAGAAATTTTTGACATTTATTCTGAAATGAAATTTGTTGAGAATTTACCAATTTCAAAACTACCCTTACTGCCTGCAAACACAGAGAAGGTCAATATCTTCACCAAGAATTTGAAACACCAAAAGATTTTTAGTTAGGAATTCATCCAAACATGGAAACAACTTGAAATTACTAAAAAAAAAAAAAAGATTTGGATCATTTCTGATTTGCTTTTTGGAATTTTATGAATACAGAGCCCTTATACAGATTACTGTCTCTCTTTTCCAAAACATTAAGCCACCTTGAGAGAGAATGCATAATAATGCACTGATACAGCCACCTGACATCTTACAGCACAGCATGCTACTATTGTAAGAGTGACATTCCTTCCACTGCCACTGATTAATGAAAAGGCTGCACTTACCGAGCTGGGGCTGGAGTGCCGTCTAACTTTAGGCGACTCTTTCCCCGCAGAGGAGGTCTTAAAGTTAATGCAAGCATTGTTCTCTGAATGCACCCTCTTTACTTGATTAGTTGGCTTCTCAAATGGGTCAAAAGTGCTCTGTGTCCGCTGAACCCTGACTTTCTTATCCTCAGGAATTGTGTCCAGGGGTTTGATCACTGAGTCCATTCCCTGGCAGTTCTGTGTAGACATCTTTGTGACACATATCTGGAAAGAGAGAAGAAATTAAACTCAGAATTCTGCATTAAAACTTTAATATCACCACACATGCTGATTTATTATTCCAGAAACTATGCCAATTTCAGTTTTAGGAAATACCAAAAAAGTCCACACTCTAAAAGATACACCAACTTAAATCACAATGAAAATGTAATATGAGTTCCTACTTGGAAAGATGGAAATATTTTGATAATGGATGGTGGTGGTGCTAGCACAACAGTGTGAACTTAATTAACAGTTCTGAAATATCTAAATGTGGACAAAATGGGAAATGTTAGGTTGTACATATGATAACAGAATTTTTTTTTTAATTTTAATCCATGGAACTATATAAATAGTGAACTCTAAGTTAAACCATGGACTATAGTTAACAGTGCAATCATAAAAATGTGCTTTTATCAGTTGTAACAAATATAATACATTATTGCTAAAAATAGGGTGGTATATGGGAATCCTGTGTTTTATGCATGATTGTTCTGTAAACCCACAACTTCTCTAATTAAAAAAAAAAAACAACAAAAACCCACAATATGAAAAGCTCCTCTTAATCATTCTGCTTATATTGCTTAGGGCTTACACTAAAAAAGCTTTCCCTAATCAAGTAAACAGGAAATTTAAGGCTTAGGCCGCTGATGCCCTAAGGTGGTTCTTGAATTCTGTTACAAGTTTACCATCACATTACAAGTAGGATTATTTCTGAATCATTACGAGGTTGGATAACTTGCCTTAATTAAAAAAAAAATTAGTTGGGCTCATTCAGATGGCCACTTAACTGCTGGGTTATCATGAAAACAGCTAACATAGGCTAGAGAAAAAGATTATATATTGTTTAAAAGTTTTATGTTTGAATATATATATTTCAAATATGTGCTCATCTTGATTTCATCTTCAGACTGAAATGGAGCATTAAAAAAAGGCTAAGAGTCAGTGATATTAAAGAATTAAGGACAATGGTTTATCTTTTTTAATCCCAAAGCTCACAGGTGAAAAGGAACAATACCATAAAAGAAAAGCATTAAATAGCACTCGTTTCCAAACTTTGTTTACATTACTCTGCTAGACCCCTATTTCCATCTCAGTATCTCCACTCATTCTCTTCCTGCACAGCATGCCCCACAATCTCATTTTATTTTAGTCTCTCTGACTTTTCCTCCTTGATTTCAACTTTATGTTCTAAACCTCTTGTTTTCTCTATACTGTTACAATTTTGTTGTTCTTATTAAATCATGTTATGGCCTCTGGCTTGTCTGTAAAGCCTGGTAACTTTATTATTCTCTTGAAAGAAAAGATGACTCTTACTGAAATTACTTTTAGAATTTTTTTCTTCTTATGAAAAGTTTCCACATCCCTATAAGCTATCAAAAGCAGAAATACAGAAGATATTTAAGAAAAGCCTATAATGTCAAAGTGAAAATATAAAGTTTCAGAGTAATATGTTGTGGGTATCTGTATGTATCCCAGATAAACACGTTCTTAAACTTAATCCATTTCTGTGCATGTGAACCCATTGTAAATAGGACCTTCTGATGAGATTGCTTCAGTTAAGGTGTGGCCCACCTCAATCAGGATGGGTCTTAATACTATTACTGGAGTCCTTTATAAGCAGAATGAAATTCAGACAGAGAGGGAAATCCATGGGAAGCAAGAAGCTGAAGGTCCTCAGAACCTGGAAGAGAAGGGAAAGTCCAGGAGAGGCCACCATGTGCACTGCCATGTGACAGAGGAACCCAGGACCAAGGATCATCAGCAGCCAGCCCCAGAACACCACAGTCATTGGGGAGAAAGCATCACCTTGATCATGGCTTGATTTGGATGTCTCTAGTCTCAAAACCACGAACCATTAAACTACCATTGTTTAAGCCAACCAACTGCATGGTATTTGCTTGAGCAGCCAAGAAAACTAAAACATACATATAAGATGATTCCATATGAAGAATAAATATTTCTATATATATATGGATCTGAATACATAGACACAAATACAGATATAGATATCTGTACATGTGTTTATGAGCATAAGGAAAGATATATAAGGAAACACACCAGTTAAGATCAGACACCTCCAGGGATCTGGAATTGAAATGGAATAGGGTAAGATTAACTTTTTAACACAGCCCTATATTGTTTGAATTGTATAATGAACATGTCTTACTTATGTAATTTTCTAAAAAATCGCTGAAAGTAGAAAAGCACATCTAATCAAATTAAACTCTTTCAAATAAAATTTAAATAAACATTAAGCAACTACTCTGTCCTAAGGGTGTGTATTAACTACTAGCCACAAGTTGCATTCTAAATTAGTCGAATCAGAGTGTCAAACTTTTTAGCACACCAGGAAGCTGCTAAAGTTGTCTTTAAAAAAATCAAGGAGTCCTCTACTCATAATGAAAAACTAACAATTTATGACAAGAAGATTAGATGCAGTCTATATTCTTAAGGGTTTATAAATTCTTCTTAAAGATGTGATGGCAACAGATAAGAAACCACCCACATCACTGAAACAATTGAATTATAAACACACGGCCCCAGGAAGGCAAAAAACCCCAAGCACAGGAAACATTAAGAAAACTGCAGGGAGGCACATCACAATCTAATTGCTTAAAGCCTGTGATAAAGAGAATGCCTTCCAGAGGAGCTAGAGGAAAAAAGTTATGTTGTAAAGAATTACTGCAAATATTTGGAAACTAAATAAAGAAGGAAATGAGAATATATCTTGAACTGAATGAAAATAATAACACAAAATATCAAAATGTGTGGAATGCAGCTGTAAGTAAATTTATAGTATAAAATGTGTTAGTTAGGGGGGAAAAAAGTCTCCAAGCAATGACCTCAGCTTCCATCTTAAAATACTACCAAAAAAAAAAAAAAAAAACAGAAAGAAAGAAAGAAAAAAAGAATAAATGATAGCCAAAAGTAAACAGAAAAATATGTATCAGAGCAGAAATCAATGAAATAGACAACAGAAAACAATTTTTAGGGAAGTGGCTGTGGCTCAATCAGTAGGGCTCCCGTTTACCATATGGGAGGCCCCGGGTTCGGTTCCCGGGGCCTCCTGGTGAAGACAAGCCAGCCCGCACGGCGTGGTTAGCTGACCAGCAAGCACAAGCAGCAAGGGGGGGATAAATGAATAAATTTTTAAAAAAAAATTTTTTTTAAAAATCAGTGAAACAAAATACTGGTTCTCAGAGAAGACTAAAAAGAAGGAAAAAATTAATAAACCTTTCACCAGACTGACAAGAAAAAAAAAGAGAAAGAGAAAATATACATTGCCAATATCAGGAATGAGAGGCGACATCACTACAGATTCTGCAGATATTATAAACAATTTCAAGTCAATAAATCCAACAACTTAGATGAAATGAATAAATTCATTTAAAGACAAAAACAACCAAAGGTCACTTGAGAAGAAATAACCTGAACAGGCTTGTATCTATTAAAGAAATTGAATTTTCAGTTAAAAATCTTACTACAAAGAAACTATCAGGGCCACATGGCACCACTGGTGAATTCAACTAAACATTTAAGGAAGAAATAACACCAATTCTATCAAAACTCTTTCAAATAATTGAAGAGGACAGAGTACTTCCCAACTCATTATGAGGCCAACATCATTCCAACACCCAAACCAGACAAAGACATTACGAGAAAATGACAAATCAATTTTTCTTACGAAAACAGATTCGAAAATTATCACCACACATTGAGCGAATTGAAGACAATATATAATATTAATATAAAAAGGATACTACATCATGACTAAGCAGCATTTATCCCAGGAATGCAAGATTGGCTTAACATTTGAAAACATGTAATTCGCATGTAATTAACAAATGACAGTAAACAGTCTCTAAGATGGCTCTCAATGCTGCCCAGTGCCAGTTATTTTTTTTTTTTTTTTTACCGGGAGGTACCGGGGATCGAACCCCGGTCTCTCCATATGGTAGACGGACGCCGAACCTCTTGAGCCACATCCGTTTCCCCCAGTGCCAGGTATTCACACCAGGCTTAATCCCCCCAAAGCAGGGATTGGGCTGGATTTGTTCATTTGTTTCTAATAAATAGAATATAGCAGAAATCATGGGATGTCAATTCTAAGAAAAGATCTTTTCAAGACCATGGCTACTGTATTCGTGCTCTCTCCCACCCACTCCCTCTCTCTTAGCACACTACTGCTGGGGAAAGCCAGCTCCCGTGTTATGAGGCAGCCTTGTGGAAAGGCACTTATGCAGAAGGATGAGGTTGCCAGCAACCCCGTGAGTGAGCCTTCATGTGCTACTGCAGCTCTAGCCAATGGCTTGACAGGAACCTCATGAGAGCCCTTGAACCAGAGACACCCAGCTAAGAAGTACTCGGATTTGAGACTGAAACTATGAGATAAAAAGTGTTTGTTGTTTTAAGATGTTAAGTTTGGGATCCTATGTTACCTAGCAATAAATAACTAATACACAGATTTATTTAAAAATCATATAATCATTCCAATAAGTTCAGAAAAAGGATTTGACATAATTCAGCACCTGTCATGATAAAAACTCTCAGCAAACTAAGAACAGAAGTGAACTTCCTCAACCTAATAAAGGGCATCTGGTAGAAGTACTAATTAGATATTGCACTCTAATAAATCAAGGATGCACTAAATAAATAAATAAATAAATAAATAAATAAATAAATAAATAAATAAAGCCTGTTTTAATTCCTAGGTAATCACTGAAAAATTTTAAAAGAATGTATAACTAACAAGCTAACAGGGAAGGGGAAATGGAGTTATAAAAATATACTAGTAATCCAAAAGAAGGCTAGGAAAGAAGGAAAATAGGACAAAAAAGAGGTGGACAAATAGAAAATATTATGTTAAGCACAAATCCAAATATATCTGTCATTTCATTAAAAAATGAACAAATTACTCTAATCGATGAAGATTATCAGAATAGATTTTTTAAAATAAAATGAAATTCAACTATATGCTTCTTTAATGGTGACACAAAGAAGAGGAAACACAGAGGCTGAAAGTAAAAGGTGGATAAATAAAACAATGCTACAATGAGAGCTTATCCAAGTCAGAATCAAGACAGATACATTTCAGCCTCCTACACTCAGGTCCAGGCCATACCATTCTTAAAAGAAGAGGAACTATAATTAATAACAAAAGCACACTGTGGGTTAGACAACGTATATTGTAAGGTTTTTTTTCAGGAGATTAGTGGGGCTTAAATTAGGCATTTGGCAAATTGACTATATTTATTTTTTTGTGGTAATTCAGAAACAAAAGTAATATTTATTTGTCTATATAGCTCAAGATTTAAAGAAAGGAGTGAAGTATTATCAAAGGCAGACCTAAGCAATGAATGGAACCAAATGAGGTTTCCGATTACAATTTTCACGTCCAGGATTCTGCAGAACGGCCAAAGCACAAATTTTATCCTGTCTAGGTAAACCCATTGTTACAGATGGCATCAAGTCTATGTTTTGGTTTTCATGTTTCAGAATGATACAAGGAAACTATCTTTCCTAGCTGATATGTCTAATTCTTTCTCATACACATAACATTATACAATGTGACAACAAACATTCATGAAAAATTTTCACTATAATCCTGAAGTCTGTTTTATAAAGGCCAAGAACCTTATTCCAAAAAAAGGAAATACAAAGATTATAATAAATATTTGATATACTTATTGATATTGCAGAATTTTTAAAGATAATATATATTGCCAGCTTTGAAAATAGCTGGTAGTATAAAAAAAAAACTCAATCAAATATCTTTTGAATGGGCACTAACTAGAGTAACATTTACCAAATATCAAAACCTTAGTAATTCTATATACTAATAAACATGTAGCAGTAAGTAAGAAGTTCTAAATGCTGAAGTTTATTTATATAATGAAAAAATATTACATATTAAATATGTCGGTGTTAGGAGATGTTTTTTTAGACATTAAGAGTGAAAATATTATAATTTACTTTCAAAGGATCATTGCAAAAATTCAAATAATAATATCCATAAAATCGAAGCTTCTGGGAGAAGAGTGCAGGTAGTATTCATTGCTCTTCTCATTTAAGAACTCAGACAAGTAATATCAATTAATCCAGGACTATAAACTTGTGATGCTATAATACAAGGAACTGCAGGTGACCTCTGGGAGCTCGTGAAGTGGAGACTAGCACAAATTATGTATAAATTAATGGCAAGAAAACAGGGACTTGAGTCCTATCACCACAAGGAAATGAGTCTACCAACAACTATTAAACTTGTAAGAGGACCTTGAGCCCAGGATGAGAACCACAACCTTGACCAACACCTTGATAGCCCAGTGAAACCGTAAGCAGAGAATCCAGGCACAGCATGCCCAGGCTTCTGACCTACAGAAACTGAGATAATACACCAATAAGTTTGTGATAATTTACATAGTAGTAGAAAACTAATGCATTCATTTAACTGAAATTGCATGAAGCACTTGGATACCTGAGCAGAATTCCCTTGGGAACACTGTTGCTGATGCTACTTTCCAAACTTGATAGACTACTTCTTATCAAATCCAAAAGAAAATGAGTGCTGGCCATCACGACTACTACTAGAACCATAATTGAGATTTTCCTGCACAATTTAACTCCATCAGTACTATAAAGCACAACAGTATCATAAAGCCCATTGTCTTCCATGCAATTAAGTTTATACACAATTTGTGCTGGTCTCCACTTCACCTAGGTTTGTATGAATAATACCAGTATAAGCATCTACTCGGTGCATGATTCTTCATCCAGGAAAGTAATCTATACTTGAGTTTTCCACATAGGGCAAACTGTCTGTTCTAGGAAAGTTTCAAATTACCAATATTTGGGACAAATTACTTAAATGTGATTTAGCTGACTGATAACCATGAGCATAACAGAAAGTTGAATCCAGGTCCTACATAAAGATGGGGGGCGGGTGGAGGAGGGAGATCAGTCTGGTGGACCTCCCAAGCTTCACAGGAAGCTTACTCTGGGAACCCTGAATAGAAGAGGGAAGGGTTAGATCTAGAGAAGGACCCAGGCAAGGGTAAGTAAGAATCAAGTTCATTGCTTCAATTTCTTGCTGCTCTTAGAATAAAATTATTGAGGTGCCCAGGCTACCTGAAGAGAGAAATAAGCAGGTGAGTCCTGGTAATGCACTGGGTTTCTAGAGGGTAGATTATATACTGGTGCTGCTCCCCAGTGTTCAAGTCTTCATTTGAATCCTCCCATCAAGCTCTTGGCAAATAAACCCTTCCCCTGTCCAAATTGAATTTGTCTTTCTCTCCCCTCAAAATGCTTATGGTCAAGTGCAGTAGAAGGATTCAGTGAAAGATATACCCTCATACTATAAGAAAACTAGGGAACAGAGCATAATATGCCAAATGGGAGGGGGGAATCTATTGGCATCTATAATCTCATTTAAGCCATCTGTTCTACTAACCCTCATGTGCATGCCTAGTGCTCAGATGTTGTCTATGTTACAATTCTCCATTAAAAAGAAACAGGAATCCTTGGAAAGTAACTGATTCCATTACACAGGCAAGAAGCACAAAAGAGCTACGTAATATCCAGCTGTTACGAAAAAACTAAAATTCATTTTAAATGTCAGAAATAGTGCTGGAAGGACAAAAGAATCTGCCCAAAAGGGCTTCCACTGGTCAACTATAATTACTTAATTGAACATCAAAAGGAGAAAAAATTTATGGTTAAATGGAACAAGTTAATGAAAAACTATGAGTTCATTGTTATTCTCAAAAGAGAAAGTTAAATGGTAGCTATAAAAGAAGGGTGAATATAACAGGATATGTTTGGATTTAACATAGGGAACTGTGAAGTAAACGAAGTAATGGTAGAAAAAGTGACAACTGTATCAATAATAGAAAGAACTGATCAGATTCTGTAAAAAGGGGGTCTAAGCAACGTATGTGTAGAGAGAAGAGCAACACAACAGGGTCCAGGTCAATATCACCCAGTAACAAGATAAATGGTATGTAGCATTGCCTGAGTAATGTTTTACAAAGTAAAGTACACATATGGTGGAGAGAAACCAGGTTGCAAAAACTCATGTGAAACCATTGTGAAAGACATTTTGTGGAAATAAGTTAATTTTTAAGAAACAAATTTCATTGATACATATTAATAAAGCATACAATTCATCCAAACTGTACAATCAATGGTATTTGGTATAAGCACATAGTTGTCCATTCATCACTCCAATCATTATCAGAGCATTTTCATTATCTCAATAATAATAATAAACAGAAAAACAAAGAAGAAAATTCTTCACCTTTCAATCTCTCCATGATTCCCCTAGCACACAAAGCTGCTATTTCTGGCTATTCTTAGACATTAATTTATATATTTTTAAGCAGTTTTATTGAGATACATTCACATACCATATGATCTACCCAAATTGTATAATCAACGGCTTTAAATATAATCACAACAGTATGCATTCATCAGGAAATAAGTTAAATTTTAATAACATAACTGAAATTTAACCTTTAAAAGGGAAACTCAGCTTGCCTGCTAACCAGTGATTCAGATCTGAATTACTTTGGGAAAAGTAACCAAGACTGCAACAGTCAACAACTCAGATCCTAAGTCCCTGGCTGGTCTGAGAAGGCACTGTTTTACTTGGGCTTTATCACAACCCCGGAAGATACAAAACAACACTATACCGAAGCCCCAGGAAGGTATCTAGATATGTAGATCTATAACCTTAAGAAGGCATAAAAAGGATTACAGAAATAATAATAAAATTAATTAAACCCATGGTACAGATGTTTTGAATAGGATAAGTACAGTAAATATAACTTGCAATTATATTATGCATTTTTGTTGTTGTTGTTGTTTTAGGTGTCTGAAATGTGTTAAAATAATCAGTCACACTAAATAAGTATTTGAAATTAAGGGACTCTAATTAAGTCTGCAATCAATACTTAAATAGACTGAGGCAGATTGGCTTTCAAAATTACATTTATTAGCCATATATATGTTTAAGGATGTAGGCACTTAGCCAAGAACCAAGGCCAGAAGCTGTAGATGTTCCAGGCACAGAAAACCCTTGGGTATTCCAGGTGCCATCAGCTCTCACTGCCCCTTACATGTACTTTTTCAGTGCTTTCAGCCTGAAAAACCTTCCTGCCACATTAAGCCATGGAGGCACTACATTGTTCAACACTCACCTCAAAAATTACCTTGCCCAAGCCAGACACAAAAGGACAAATACTATACGATTGCGCTATTAGGAACTAAATATATTGTTTAAACTCAAGGAGTTAATAAATAGAATACAGGTCGCCAAGAAATAGAATGAGGGTAGAGAATGGGATGCTGAGGGTTAATCTGTGCAGAATTGGTTAAAAAAAAAAATGATTGTTGTTAATCTTTGGAAATGAATAGAAAAGGTGAAAGCACAGCACAGTGTTTGTAACTATCAGTGCTATTATATGGGTACGACAGTGGTTGAAAGTGAAAGTCTAAGGTCATGTATATTACTAGAAGGACAGCAAAAAAATATAACATGGGAGTGTATAGCATAGTGAAACCTCATATGAAATATGACTAGGGTTAATATTGCATATATAAGACTGTTTTTCTTTGAAACCGAACAAATATATGTTAATGTTACAAGATGTTAATATCAGGCAAAAATATAATCAAAGCAAACTATGGATAGTAGTACAGAGTAATATATTAATAATCTTCCAGCAACAGCAAAAAAACAAACAAACAGGAAATACACTAAGGGAAAGAAACTAGACACAGGGAACTACATATTGCTTGACTCCGTCCATATAAAATACAAATACAAATAAACTAGAGAGACAGAAACAGAATAGAAGCTATGTAAAACAGGAGAAACATAAAGAGATTGAGAGATGATGAGTTTTCTTTGTCTGTTTTTTATTTTTTATTATTATCACTGAATAATGAAAATGCTCTAATGACTGAATTGATGAATGCACAACTATGTGATTTTACCAAATACCACTGATTGTACACTTTGCATGAACTGTACGCTTTATTAATATGTATCAATAAAATTGATTTTTTTTTTTTAAATTACCTTGCCCAGAAACCCACCTCACTCAGAACACTCCTTTATTGGGAGTTTACCTCAGTGATTGTGCATTTAGTCCACTCCAATAATTTGCTAAACCTTGGATTATATTTATTCTCATTTTGTGAAAACTTGATTATATCCTCCACAGGGCAAAGACTGTGTCTTCTACTTATTTTATAGTCTCCAAAAGTGTCTTGCTCTTCAAAACTCTGTTTGAAGGGTCTAGTAACACTCAATGAAAGTAAGGGACTTCCACAGGTTAAAGGTGGTTTTCTCAAAACATGGCGCCAGAAGAAAACATCTTTGGTACCTCTAGCCAAGGCCAATCACAGGAAATGCCCAGGCTATTTATGCTGCTTGAAAACAACAGAAAAATAAAAATGGGAATTAAGAATGTGTTTTCTCCATGACTGCATTTTTTTCACACTTCCTTGTTCCACTGTGAAACTAAAGTGACAAAAATCACATGAGCAGGAAAGCCTCATGGTACTCGAAAACAGACAAAATGAAGAAATCATCACAAACGCCAAAATAACTGTTCTTTTATTTTTTTTTTCCCAATAAATTCAATAAAACCTAGAAGTTCAAACAAGTTTAGAGATGCAACAGACATTTGGGTGTTCATCGGAATCTATTATTTTGGTTCACTCATCATGAACAGGGATCTGTTCATTTGCTGGCAGATTCAAAGCTTGGTAAAAATTGTTAGAAATTCAAACAGTGTTAGAGGCTCCAAAAGTCACAGTTTGACCTACGATTTTAGCTTAGAGCTATGTAAAATCCAGACAACTGTCTACTGAACTCACAGCAGTGGATCTGAAAGAGCACAACTTAATTCACTTACAGTTGGCATTCATTGCAAGTGAATTCATTCGTGCTGAAAATTTTCCCTTTGAATCAACCATTTTCTGGTGATCAGCATTTTACGAGGTACTGAATGTGATCTCTATTTCTTCATTCCACACTCTTAGTGAAGGCAAAGATTAGGAAAAGAATTGGTTTATGAGACTTAGAGTTTATCCACAGCAAATATGTATCATGCATCAGGCAGTAGCTAAGTCATGATCCTTTGACATTCACAAATAGAACATCCAGCACAGGTCCAACGTTAAATCCGTGAAATAAGCAAAAGTCTTGAAAACTTCTTATATTTGTTTTTTCCCTTGCTTGTTACCCACTGTGAGGGTCTGATGGCTTTCTCCTGTTCAATATCTTCTCTCAAAATCTGCTCCCAATAACTGTCATCAGTCATTTACTACTTTTTGAGCACCCACATCACAGTATTAATTCTCCCAGAATTATATACACTCTAAGAACTATGGAACAAATGTCTTACCTCATGGCAAAAGAAGTTCAGCTATCAGCATATAGGTTTGGGGGAGGGGATTGGTAGGAGGAATTTCTAATGCCACTGGACCACAACTGGAATCCCAACCTGTGACAGCTGCCTTCAACTTAAGCCAAACCTGCCATATCTAAAAGTATCCTATGCTCTCTGGTTGTAGTCTTCTCTTTCCTTTTCTTCCCAATAGCAAGTGTTTGCATAGAGTGTGAATGACAACGGAGAGGGAAGAGATGAATGTGGGGGTAGATGCATGAATGTGTTTTAGTTACAGCTATTTTTGCCTAAAATCCCCTTCAGAACATTTACTAATACAAATGGAAGCTTGCTGCCCATAAAAGGCAGAACTAAGAAACTTTGAACAAGTTGCTGAAACTCTCTGGGTCTCAGTTTTCTCATCCATAAAATGAAACAGCTGGAGTGAACACCTCCTAAGATCTTTTACAGCTCTAAGGTTCTATTATGAAATCCAGGCAGCAGTGTATGGCTGGTAAATGATTTTGAATAGATCAGCCAGATGTAAAAGCCAGACACACATTCACTTCTTTGTGCTTCCTTTAGGTTCCACTTTCTCTTAAGATATTACAGTTTAGAAAGGAGGCTGCCAGGAACACACCATGACAATTCTCCTGATGAACAGTCTTGGGAGATCTTCCTTAACTCTGAAATCCTGGCATTGCTTCCCAGGGCTGGTGCCTGGGCATTTTGGCCAGACAATTTCTTGTGTGCTGCACTGCCCTCCACACTGCAGGACATCTGGCAACCCTGGGCCTGTCTACTAGATGCTGTTCATGCTGCTGCTAAGTCACTGTAGCAGCCAAAATGTCCCCACTAAGACCTACATCATTCTAGATTGTACCTCCTAACTTTTCACTCAAATATGTGTTGCTTTTCTATTTCAGCCACTGTGGAATTTGTTTTCACATGTTTGGTTTGGTTTGTGTGGATGGACAGTCTGTCTTTGCCTTGTTCTGTTTCTCATGTGTTTGTGTTTCCATAACCAGAATGAAATACCTTGAGCACAGGAACCGTATCTTTCAGTGCTTTAGTGGCCCTGAAGCACATGAACCGGGTGTTCTGTTAATATTTCCTCAATGGCCACTTGTTTTCCTTAATATAAGGCTTCCTCTTTAACTAAAAACAAACCATGAAAAAATTAGTCCTAAGAAACTACGTAACAATGAAGCGCCTCCTGAGTGGAGATTTTTTCAATGAAAAGGTTTCATCAGCTGTTTTCACTCACCAGAATTCTAATATTGTGATTCAGTTGAAACATTCTCCATTTTTTCCCAACTGGTTTCTTTCAGGTCTGACCAAATTTCACTTAAATCCTGACTCTATCAGCTAATGAACATGGTTGAATGGAGAACCCTGAGGACTTGACATTCCTTTATGATGCATCAGTGACCAGACTTTCCTTACAACCCTTACTTACCAGGAGTCAATGATTACCACCAATAGGCTTGATAATTGTTTTGTTAATCCTATTATGAAATATTTAGGTGGTCTTCCCAGCAGCTTGAGCTTCAATATATGTTGTTAATTTTAAGTTGCTTTCTCTTGTATTATGATTACAAACTTGAGTTTAGATATGTAAGAGATATAATTTTGCTTACAGACTCCTGTAGATAGATGCTTTTATAGATAGGTGCATAGAGTCACTGACCTCCATGTTCTTTACTTTGTCCAAATCATGATGATAAATGTAACATAAGGTTTAATGAACACTTACAGTAAGGGTAGCAGTCCCACCTGTACTAGCGGCTGTGGTCTATGTAGATTTTCTGAACATTATCTCTGGGGGTCAGGATTTCATCTTCGATGTTCTCTAAACCTTGTCGCTCATAGACCAGCAGCAGGGCATCACCTGGGATCTCAAGGCCACTGCAGTCCTGCCGAGTCAGAATGTGCATTTTAATGAGATCCCCAGGTGATCTGCTTGCACTGTTCTACACCATGTGATCATAGATTCTACTCTTATAGTCAAATAAGAGATTGAGATTGTGAGAGAGGTCAAGTCTTTTAAAGGAGAAATTTGTTTCAATCTCTAGGTTTAATATGAGTGATGATCATTTCAATATTTCCCAGGTATCTTCTTTTTGTTCAAACTTCCTACAAAAGATCGTGGTAATTTCAGATAACTCTTTAGCAAAATTTTGAGCTCTGAAATGAAATTTTCCAATAAGTTCACCCCATATATTTATGAATTTAAAAATTGGGATTTGAGAGGTGTGTGGAATAGAGAAAGAAGAATATACAAAGATTATAATAGCATATGTGACATTACTTCCTGCATAGAAATGTATGGATTTACTTGTTTCTAAGCATTGTATTGTCATTGCCACAATGTCTATAAAAAATTACTACAAAATTACTCTAAAGAGAACCAAACCCTGAACCTTGCTTTGCTTTTTATTTGCCAGGGCTCATTTGGTAACTCTGAAAAAAATAATTAGAAGGAAATCATTTCAGAATCCAGAAAGAAATTTAAAAAGGAACTTACATTTGCAAAGAGTACCACGTTCCCTAAAGCAGGTCTTCCCTTGGGGAAAAGAAGCCCACTGTCCCTGTATGGGTCAAACTGAGGCCTCCAAAAAAGACAAGTTTAAGGCCTAATGCCCAGTCCTGTGAAGTCATCTTATTTGGAAAAAAGGTCCTTGAAAATGTCCCTGGTTAAAATGAGGCCAAAATGGATCAGAGTGGGCCCTGGTCCACATGGTTAGCATAAGGGGGGAAGTGGACACAGACAGACAGACAGGCAGAAGACAGACAGATGACTGATGCAGAATGGACACAGATTGCTGGCCACTGTCAGAGGCAAGGAGGGAAACATGAAACAGATTCTCCCCTACAGACTTCAGAGAAAGCATGGCCCTGTTGACACCTTGGTTTCAGACATGTAGCCTCCAGAACTGTAAAGCAATAAATTTCTGTAGTTTTGAGCATCCAGTTTGTGGTACTTTTTTTTATGGCTGCCCTAGGAAACTATGATGGCTTCTATGGCATGACTGAACATTTCACATTCCCAGATTGGACAAAGGATATGAAAGCCTATACCCATTCAGAAGAATATGGTGGAGGGTAAACCCAAAAAGACTCACATCGCACCATGTTAAAATCAAACTCTTGAATGCCAACAATAGAGAATTCTGAAAACCACAAAAGAGAAGCCACATGTCACATACAAGGGAACCTCAATAAGATTAGGTGCCAATTTCTCTTCAGAAATCTTGAAAGCAACAAGGCAGTTGCCGAAAACAAAAAAAATGCCATCCAAGAATTCTATTATCGGGCAAAAATGTCTTTCAAAAATAAGGGAGGGATTGAGACATTCCCAGATAAACAAAAGCTGAGGGACTTCATTACCAGTAGACCAGCCTTCCAAGAAATGTTAAAGGGAGCCCTGCAGGTTGAAAGGAAAGGACACTGGACAATTGACTGAAGCCACATGAAGAAATACATGGGCAAATATAAATATCAGTACTATTGTGTGTTTTATTTTTTTACTTCTTACAGGATCTAAAAAGCAAATGCATAATATGTAATGATAAATCCATGTTTTTGGATTCATTATATATAAATATGTAACTTTTGACAAAAACTACATAAAGGTGGGGGGATGGAGGGATATAAGAACATAGTAAATACATATTGAGGTTAAGTTGGTATCAAAGCAAACAAGATTATTACAAATTTACGGTGTTAAATTTAAGCCCTACAGTAACCACAAAGAAAATATCGGAGAATATGCAAACTCCTAGAGACAGAAAGTAGAGTCCAGATTACAGGGGCGGAGTGGGGAGCAGAAGCCATGCGGAGCTAATGCAAAATGAGGATAGGACTTTTGCTTGGTTTGAAGAGAAAGTTCTAGTAATGGATGATGGTGAGGGTACTGCGGTACTGCAACATTGTGAATATGACTAATCCCACTGAATGGTATGCTTGGGAGGGGTTGGGATGGGAAGGTTAATGTTGCATATATGTTTCCACAATTTAAAAAAAAAGAAAGCTAAACTAAAGAGAAAATGACAATTAAATGCAATATATGATACAGGATGCGATCTAAGAATGGAGAAGAGTCTCAAAAGGATATTATTGAGACATAAGAAAAAATTAGACTGCAGAATTTAAGCTTTGTATCAATGTCAAATTTCTTGATCTTCATAACTGTGCTTAAAGTGATTACAGAAGTGAATATCCTTGTTTCTAGGAACTATATGGAAGTATTATGTGTTCAAGGATTCTGATGTGTTCAACCTGCTCTCAAATGTTCAGAAAATAGATTGAGAGATTGAGAGATCGATGACAGATAGACAGACACACAGAATGATGTGGCAAAAGTGGCAAAATGTTAAAATTGGTGGATCTGAGTATCTGGGGGTGGGAGTATGTTGGAGTTCTCTGTATTGAATTTGTATTATTTTTGCAACTGTCTTGTAAATTTGGAATTATTTCAAATTATTTAGTTAAATAAAAAAAAAAGGATTGGTGATTCTGTGGAAGTCTGGGTGAGATTTCTTTCCACTAAAAACTTACTAAATATCCCAAAAAGGTCAAAGAGAAAAGGAAGAAGATATGTAAATTTTCTAACTCCCACTTGATATCCACAATTACATGCTGGTTAAAATTCCATCATGGAAAAAAGACAGAGGCAGGGATATAGCATTTGTATCCTATGGCCAAATGAGTATACAGTGTTAGGAGGTAAATATTGGAGTTGACGTCTAATATTTAGCCCAATTTATAGCTCCAATTTATAGCCCAAGGGCTCAGAAATGAGGCCCACACATAGTAAGAGAGTGCCCTGGCACTGAGATTCCACAATGAAAAAAGCTTATTCCAACCTACAAAATCCCCACAACTCCAGTGGGAATTGGAAGACCCATTCTGGACAAAATAGAACAAATCAAGCTAAACAAAGTGACTCACACTGCATGGCTAATTAGTTTCTTCATCAAGACACTATTCCCCTACAGCTCTTATTCTAGAAAAGAAGAAGTCTGTTCCTGCAAACAGGGACTTTTTTTCCCCTCTCATAGTATCTACAGATTTAAATATAGCTGGCAATATTTATTAAGTTCTGTTTTGGGTCCTACCTGTGAAGGGGAAACCAGAGTGTATTTTCAAAGGACCTTACACCATGCAGAGCTGTGAAATAAAGTGGCAAGGAGGGACTGACGAATATTAACTACAGCAATTTAAAAATGTCTACCATAAAGAACAATAGTAACTAATAAACACATCTGAACTCAGATTCATAGACTTCTGCAATCAATAAGGCAGTGCAGGAAGTTTCTACCTATATACAAAGGCTCAGTGTTTGAGGTTTTTTTTAAAGCATCCTAAGGACTAGAGAAGCTGTCATTTGTCTCAAAGCTGTGCAAAGGACAGTCTCAGATGCCTTCTGAATTCTGTTTTGTTTCTCTTCTTAGTTTCACTGAACCATCCCTATCTTCTTTGTAGTAAACTAGGCTCAGTTCTTCCTTCATGTTTATTATACCTTTCAAATATCTGTAGCTCACTATTCTGTCCCTCATGTAAGATAAAGCATCCAGAAGGTGCAATATCATTAAAAATGGAAACTGAAAAGAAGACACTACTGGAGATACCAACTGCCCCATTAAAATCTGAATTACTTTCCCTTGGTAACCATATGAACAGCATTTAAAAACAAAGATTATAAATATTTTTAAATCCCTTCCCTGAAGGAGAAATAAAATTGTGTACTATCTCTTCTTACTCTGAAACAGATGGTTATATAAATAAATACAACTTACATCTCCTCACCTATAATAATCACCTTTTTAATAAAATGCAAATGCATTATTAATACTTGGATAACAATTTAGTGATTATTGTCAATAATGATGTTATACAGTTTAAAATTTATTGTTTTTATTCTGATAAAATAAATCTACATGCAATCCCCACCTCCAAAGAAATCAGAAAAATATAGGGCATCGCTCAATATAGGATTGACTTTTGAAGCCTTTAAAATTCTCAGAGAATCATATATGGGTCACTAACTACACAGAGCTTATGAAGAGAAACTCAGGGAACAATGACTCTTTGGGTAGAAAATAGAAGTACCTTTCAATGCAGCTTTAACAATTGGTCCAACTACTGCAAAGAGCTAAAATTTCTGCAATAATGAATTTGACAGCAATCCATTAATAATAAAGTCCCAACCATGACAACTGGTTCTGTAATCTTTTACTAGGATGGAGAAAAGTCAATAGTGAATCCTAACTGAGATATCCAAGGTGAATAGAGCAGAACAGTGGGACACACATATCCTGCTGCTTGTCTGCCACCTGAAAACAAACCCCTGTGCATCCAAAAACATTTCACTGTCTTCTGTATTTTTAGCAAGAGATCTCATTTAGCAGAGGAATAAGCCACTGGGGCAAATATTTAGCAATTGTACAGAAGAGTAAGTCTATAGAACACTTTTCCATTGCCTGCCAGATGATAAAGAGAACACTGGAGCATTCTATCACATCCTCTTTTTATTCTTTCAAACCCCGTAACACTAAGAAAGTGTCTTATATGTTTAATAAATATGCAAACTACAGAAGAATATAGGTCAAGATATAAGGCAAGTTAATAGAAAAGAAATAAGGCAATTAAGGATTTTTAGATCATGACAATGATGGCATCTAACACTGACTGAGCTCTTATTATATAATAGCTACTATGAAAAATGCTTCAGAAATGATTTCTCATTTAATATACATGACAAATGAGACAGGTATTATTATTTTTTATCTCCAATTCAAAGATGATTAAATTGAGACACACGTAATCTGCCCAAGTCCACACAGGGAGTAAACTGAGAAGCCAGTATTTATTCCAGAATTCTGACAACAAAGCTCAAGCTCTTAAACACCAAGTCATCTTCCTGACATAGTACTTATATCCTGGGAGAAATAAGCAAAGGACAGATCTGACCTATAATGCTTCTCTCCCTTCTCTCTTCTCTTGATGTAAAAGAAAAGCATTTTGAACACTAAGTCAAATAATTGCATCTGTAGTTTGTTTTCTGATCCACCCTCCTCTCCTCCTCACCATACCCAAATTTAATATGCATTTGATTAATCTGATTTTGAATCAAATTCATATCAAAAGTCAGGCTTGAACAGTAAAGTAGCTACTGGAGAAGAAAGCAATAAGACTCATTAAGAAGGACCCGGCTGATTGGGAAGATGGAATGACACAGGTATCAGGCATTGTCATGCTGAATCTTCATCCTCTATATATGTTTGGGTTCCCTGGAGAGTGTGTTGAAGGCAAAGATATAAACTGCTGACTGATCCAGTCTAAGAATCGTATCAGTTAATGGCAAAAAAAAAAAAAAAAAATAGACAACTCTGGGGGCCTTTAAAACTGGCTTTCTAAAAAGGATCCTCTGCCAGAAAAACCATCTGGATTTAAGAGAAGGAATATCACAAAGAAATCTGAAAAAGAGAAAGCTATATGGATGAAGCCAGGGGTTTTAGCTTTGGGCAGCTAAAATAAATACCATACAATGGGTTGGCTTAACAACAGGAATTTACTGGCTCCTGGTTTCAGAGGCTAGAAAGTTTTCTGCCTCCTGGGGTTGGTTTCTTCTGGCTGGGCTTTGTGGTTCCTTGACTTTTCCATCACATGGCAATGCACATGGCGGCATCTTCTTTCTCTTCCAGGTTCCACTGACTTCCAGCTTCTGGGGCACTCCTTGTGACTTTCCTCTCTGTGGCCTTCTCTATACACCTCCAGTAACAGAGTTAAGACCCATCTTGATTCAGGTGAACCACCCTTAACTAAAGCAACCTTATCAAAAGGTTTTATTTACAATGGGTTCACACCCATAAGAATGGATTAAGATGAAGAACATGTTTTTCTGGGGTACATAACTCCAAGCCACCACACTAGGCATACCCCATTCAATGGCAAACTGATTAACATGGCATCAAGCTTACTCCCTCTCTCCCATTCCTCCCATATCCTAACTCAGAGGCTATCTGGGGTTTTCTGGTTGAATGCCCTCTGATAAAGAGCAGTGGGAAGTGCAGGCTCCCATTGGCTAAATGTTATGATAATGGACAGTTCTAAGATTCTCTGATTCAGTAAGAACACCTCAAAATGATCAGTCTTTTCTTATAAAGCTAGGTAGAGTGAGAAACTAGAAGCAGAATGGGTAAAATTCAAACAGCATTTAGGCTGATGGTTGCTCTCCACCAGCAAAGAATTGATATGTTTAACCTGTGAGAATCTTAGTAGCCCCAATTACCATGATTGGTTGCCAAGCCATATGAAGAATCAAAATATAATATAATTGTAGATCTTTCCTTCACTGCATGTTAGTTCTTATTCCTTGCCCCTTCCAATGGGTTTCTACTTTTAATATCACCAATTTTTCTTTTGTGATATTCATATGGGAACTTGCTTTAGTGACATCATATAATAAGGGTAAAAAACTGTTGCTTTTTCCATATAAAAATGAAAGCATATGGTATCTGTTTTGCAATTACCAAAAAAGGGGGGAAAAATCTGTCCAAAAATTTTCTCCTTGGAATATTTTTAAAAGAAGTAGGTTGTAAATTCCATGAGGACAGGCACCAGGCTTGTTCTACTTACCACTGGTACCTAGTAGACTCTCCATAAATGTTCAATAAATAAATAAATGCTTTAAAGAAAGCAGGGGAAGAAGTCTCCTAAAGAGGAAATACAATATTTAAAAAGCATCAAACCTACTATCTATGATAAAGTATAATGGCGCACACCCCAGAGTAAAACACCAAGTGTGTAATACCTAAGCACCTTCAGGGCTAGGAGCATCTCTATTTCATCTGTTTTTCCTTCACAGCATGTCTTACAATGTCTTACACATAGTAGGTGGTTAATAATTATTGGTAGAATGAAGGAAAAAAACTGTACAACTGTAAAACTCAATTTCGTATTACTGCTCTTCTATTCTCCTCTGTAAAAGTTAATTACTTTTTGCAAATATACAATTCCTTCTGTCACAGGACAAAGAAATAAACCTCACAGCTTTCACAAAGTGAAGGTAAAAATATAAATAGCTAAAAGACAACACACTCTCAGGGGGAAAAAAAACAGCAAGCATGGAACACATCATATTCAAACTAGAAAAAAAATTTAACCAAAGAATTGAAGTCTGGAAAAAAATAGGTTATAGCCCATCTTTATTTTTTAGGAAATAATAAACAGCCAAAATAAAAGAAAATTTGAGCTCTCTTTGGAAACACAGCCAAATTATCACTCCCAAAAATCAATGCCTAATATTTAAAATAAATATTGAATGTATATAGCAGCACATTTAAGGCTGTCTCCCAAAATAATTTCACTTAAAGTAAACTCTAATATTAACATATTATCAAAATTTTTCTCAGCCTATCAAGTAATCAAGTGTTCTTTCTTAAATTTACTCATGTCACAAAATTATACAGAACTGGCTTTTGTAGCTTATCTGCTACAGTAAATTACTGATGATTTTCTAAATTAATATTCACTATCTATGTTGTTATATTTTACATGAATCACTGAGTTAAAGTATAGAAAAGGAGAATATTTATAAAGCAAGAAAATCAAATGCTGACATCCTTAACATTCAGCACCAATAAGAGATAGACCTTATAAACTTATAAACTCACCAGGACCAGGCATTCATCTCACTTTAACAATATTAAAACACGTCCTTCAACTTCACACCCCACCAATACAGTGTGCCAATTAACAAAGGAACTAGGAATTCAGCCTCTGTTAATGTCAAGGTTTACATTCTATCTCTTGATTGTTGTCATCTTCTGGAGCAGGTAAGCATCATTTTGGAGAAGTCTGTCTGGGTCCTTCATGCATTCTCCATTAGCATCCAAAATGCTCACACTCCACTACTAGAGCCACCACTGCAAGCAGAACCACATGAGGGATTATCACTTCCGTACATGAAGGCATAACCAATACAGGTGTAATGATGCAAACTAGCAGCACACAGACCTTTGCTAAGCAGCACACACTGAAAAGCAGGTGCATTTCTGTGCTTCAGAAGGGGAACAGGAGTGGAATGAACAGGGAGGAAGCCTCAGATCTCTAATACATTAGAGATGTTTATTCCACTCAGATCCAATCCAGCTAGATTCACAGACAGCAGTTTCCCCAAACGAAAAAAAGTAGTTTCCCGTCCTTCACTTGCTTGACTCAGAGGGCATTCAGCCAAGTGTAGCCAGACAGAACAATCTATAAGACCTCTTTAAGCTATAATAAGTAAGACTACTTTCAGAAGAAATAAGACTCAGCTATGGCAAAGAAGCACAGTCGTTAAACCTTTTCCTCATCTTATCACTGCTACTGGTGTTTACAAACTAGAAGCAATAACCTCGGGAATCTGAAGAGATTCTCCCATGAGTAACCTCCTGTCAGATCCTTAATTTAAATACTCCCTTTACCAATCCGTGATGGTTTTGGCAGTTAGAAAGAAGGGGGTGAGTAAAATGACATGCATAAAATGAATCCTTTTCAACTTGTAAATGAGTGAGTCAGGATTCAGACTTGCCGAGATGCTCCAAATTAAAACCCTTGCTATAATTTTAAGCATGCTCCGTCTTACCGTTTTGCTGGTGTCTCTCTCAGGCTCGATTTACCTGGAACTCTTTAACATGTCTCTAGCAATGTGTTTGCACCAGGCCAGGCTCAAACAGCAACTGAATTCACATCTTTCTGCACTAGCAAGCTGAAATGGTACGGCCGTACTACAACCAAGAAAGGGGGAAGCATAAGCAAAAAAAAAAAAAAAAAAAAAACCAGAAATCACCTAAGAAAAGCTAATCTCAGTGAAAAAGACCAAAAATGGTTCAAAAGATTGCTAACACTTAGTGTAGCTAGCTTTAACAGTTCTATTTCTTTCCAAAAAAAAAAATCTAATTTTTTCTCCAAACACGATGGACTTGCCTGTGGAGTTCCCAGGAAGGCAGAGTACCCAGGCTCTGCAGCAGCATTGCAGCCAAAGTAACCATGCATATGCTGTCCAGGCAATTCACCACACACTGTCTCTTCAAAAAAATATTGATTTGCAATGCAGGGCTGCTTCAAAAGAATACAGAAAGGAAGCCAAACAGCTAATGGTGATTGCATAGGAGGAAAACATTTAATCAAGGGGATGCACCTAATCATGTTCAAATCAATTTTTTAAAAGCACTGGAGGAAACCAGTAAGTGTCCTCAGTGACAACCCCATTAAATCACAATCTGAGATTCTATAGAAGGCCAAGTTTAAGGTACTATCATTCACATTGCAAAAGACACTAAAATGGTTCAATGTCTATATGCATATATTTATCATATGTAAATGGGGGATAATGACAAATCTAAAGTAACCATGCATAAGTTAAAAAGTGCACACGTGCAGCATTCATGCAACCAGAGTGACAGATGCATAGTTATGGCCTTGCAGAATCTGTGATGGGCGTAGCATGCATACCACCCTCATAAATAAAATACCAACTCAGAGCTCACAATCTTTAGGCAAATTGTGCCAAGTCACACTACAGGGTCCCCAGTGGTCAAGAAAGGATGCCAAACTGCTACTCTCATAGCGACCCCTACAGGAGAGTGGCTGATCTACAATTCATACAAGATTTCCCAATCTACAAAAGATGCAACCACAAAAGAGCATAAATTAGATTAAAAACAAGGATCCAACTAATAAATACATTAGAAAAGAAATTAAAAGGCAGCTGTTAGACCTGACTTTCTATATATATCCATTTTTTTAAAAAATTAAGGTAGAAGTGGAGGTAACTAGCATGTCAATGCTTAAGTGGGCAAAATTCCCATAGCTCCTAAGTTTGGCACACCCATGATCAGAAAGCTCAGGGAAAAGTGTTTTCTTTTCATATCATTTAAATGAATCATCTCCTGCACCCCACCCCCACTTGCAAACACCTTCACGGTCATCATTTTGAATAACACTCTGAAGATCAACTTTTTCCCCAAAAAAAAACTCATTCAAAATTCTAACAGAAAGTTCTTCTTCAAACACAAATACTATGGACTTCCTTCTTTGCCAAAGCCAAGGGAGAAAGCTATCTCTTTAATATCTGAAAACTATTGAATTATATAAACATCATTTCTGCAGGGCAAACTTTAGTTCATCAAGTCTTTTATGAACCTGAGGTTTTGTTTGTGATTGCTCATCTCTCCAGCCCACTAGACTCTCCTTTTTCAGAACTGACAGCATTTATTATTTGAATCATTTAGAATTTAATCATATGCTGCCTCATAAAACTCTCTTGTGTTGTTGACATGTTCCTCATTTTAAGGCCTTTGAGGGATGGACCACATCAACTGCATCTTTTTGTTGGTTTATGAGAGTAGGAATCTAGAAATTTTAAATATTTTTTAAAACTATGAATTTCTGTAACTCCATATTTTAAGGCTAAAAGTTGTTCTTCGGCAAACTCCCCTATTCTATCTTCCAATGTTCTTTGAAGAAAAAAATCCATGTTAGACGTGTTTAGTCACCTCATCTAAGTAGTTCCAATATCTGTTTTTTCTACAGAGCTGGCTGATAAGAGTATAGTGTTCATGTTCATTAAGATATTTTAAATAAAAACAAAAAAAATCCTTAGTACTCTAAACTTTCTCCTGTATTATTTCATTTATTAATTAAACAAACAAGTACTGATGTGAACAGCCATGTTCTCTGCATATAAGGAATTCAATGAGTGGTTAGAAACAAAGCAAATGATTACAATACACTAAAATAAGCACTTTGAGAGAACTCAGGTAGATATAAATAACTTGCCTTGAATTGTTCAGAAAGGGCTTTAGCAAGGAGGGGGCATAAAGCTGAGGCTTCCAGGCACTGCCAGGAGGTTAAGGGCATTTGAGGAAAAGCATGACAGGAGTAAAGGCTCAGAGGCTGAAACTGGAAGCTGTCTGAGGAAACAACCAATCAGTACACACAGTGGTGGCAGCTGTGAAAGCCACGGGAAAGGTGGGCCAATTCCAGAGCCCAGAAGGCCCTGTAAGCCATGATAAGAAATAAGGAATTTTATCCTAAAGGAAGTAGCCATTTAATCCTATAGGGAGGTACTAATAAAGGACTATAGGCAGAAGAGTGACTGGATGGAATTTTTCATTTTATAATGAAAATAGGATATAGAAAATAGGTTGGAATGAGGAATGGGAGATGGGAAAAGCAGTTGGGAAGCTAAGACAATATACAGCCAAGCAATAATGAGGTCCTGAACTAAGGCAATGGCAACAGGGGTGGAAAGACAAAGGAATTCAGATCGAGTAACTTGTTGAGTGATTGGCCACAAGGAGGAGAGGAACTTACGAATTCAACTTTGACATACTGAGTTTTAGGTATCTTTGGTTCATCCAACTGGACATGTTGAAGGTATAAGGGTAGCCATATAAGGATGTTGAGCTCAGAAGGTCAAAAGGTTGCTCGTGTGTCAGGTTCTCTAGAAATAAGAGCTAACCTGGGCTTCTTGCTCAACTAATTTATTGAGGGCATGCTCTCAGAGAAAAGCCAAGAAAGAATGTAGCCTCAGTTGAACAAATACACCCAACATTAGTCTCACTTAAAGCAAGAAGTACAACCCTATGCTGGTCTTGGAGAGGAAGGGTTTCCATTTAGCTCAGGCACCCCTGACCAAGGAGACCAGAATGGGGGCATCCACCATATTATGTTTCGGTCACGCTAGACTTTTTTTTTTTTCTCAAAGCTGATTCCTGCCTCAGGAATCTTTGCTTCCCCTGCTCTCTCTGCCTAGAATATTCTCTCCAGATAATCACTTGTCTGACACTTTCTCACTGCTCAGGGGACTCTTCGGAGTCTTCCCTGACCTCCCTTTTCGGTTCCTGCTCCTCGCTCCCTGTCATAATCCACTGTTTTTCCTCTACTATCTAACTTACTTTATTTATTTGTCTTCCTCCACCACTAGAATGTAAACAGTTCAACATGAACTGCTACTCCTTTGTTACCTGTTTCTCCCCCAGCCCCTAGAACAGCACTCAGTATTTCCTGGATAAATAAATATTAGGAGTTTCTGGTAACAGTAGTTCAAACAGAAGAGTGACTGGTGCACAGTGGAAAAGGAGGGGAAGCTTGAAGAATGAGTGGGAAGAATAAAATAGCGTCAACAAATGTGTAAAACTATACAACAATTTTGGACAAAAAACAGAGATAAAGCAGCTAGAGGGCAAAGAGACTACAGGGCAAAGCTGCTGGAAATTAGTCATTTTGTTCATGTTAAGCAGGATTCACAATCAACTGTGACTAAGAATATCTTTATTAGAGGGCTCTGTGAGGGACCACACCACAGAAGAAAAAGAAAAAAGATAAAGCTTCTGTCTTCTTCAAAGAGAAAAGACATAAAGTCGTGTGCAAAACTATCTTCTCGGTGGATACAGTGGAAAAGACAAGAAGGAAGACAGACTGACAAAAATGCTGGAATCCGACATCTCTGCAGGTAAACAAAAACTGATCCCTTGAAGTGCCTGCCTTTATATGTGATTTGAACAAATTCTGAAATGTGTTATACACTTTCCTGACCTTGTTAAATAGGTGATGGTACATACAATTTAATCTTCAATTGATGATGGGATCAATTATGAGCATTAACAAGAGCCCTCAGGGTTTGACAGGAGTATGCAGGGTCAAAGGCTCCTAATCTCAATAGCCCCCCATTTTGCATTCCTTTGCTTCATTTTTTTTTTTTTTATTGTTACTTTATATACAACCTACAACTGTATACAAATATATACATTCAGATATATATATTTCAGTGTGGTTAAATATGTTCACAATGTTGTGCTACCACCACCACCATCCATTACCAAAACATTTCCATCATTTCAAATAGGAACCCTGCACATTTTAAGCCTTAACTTTCCATTCCCTACCCCCACCCCATGCCCTGGTAACCCAGATTCTAGTTTCTGACTCTATGAATTTACTTATTCTAATTACTTCATATCAGTAATGAAGTAATCATGAAAGAGGTGCCCTTTGGTGTCTCGCTTATTTCACTCAACATGATGTCCTCAAGATTCATCCATGCTGTTACATGTATCAGCACTTCATTCCAATTTATGGCTGAATAATATTCCATTGTATGTATATACCACATTTTGTTTATCCATTTATCGGTTGATGAACACTTGGGTTGCTTCCATCTTTTGTCAATTGTGAATAATGCCGCTATGAACATAGTTGTGCAAATACCTATTTGAGTCCCTGCTTTCAATTTCTCGGGGTATATAACTAGTAGTATGATTGCTGGGTCATATGGCAATTCTATACGTAACTTTCTGAGGAACCACCAAACTGTTTTCCACAGCAGCTGCACCATTTTACATTCCACCAGCAATTTACATTGTTTCTCCACAGCCTCTCCAACATTGCAATTTTTCATTTTTTTATTAGCAGCCCTTCTAATGGGAGAGAAGTGGTATCTCATTGTGGTTTTGGTGGTTGTTTTTTTTTAACAAATCAATTATATTGATACATATTAATAAAGCATAAATCCATCCAAAGTGTACAATCAATAGTATGGGGTATAATCACATATTTCTGCATTCATCGCTTCAATCATTCTTACAGCACTTTCATTATTCCAATAATAATAATAATAATGAAAAAACAAACAAAACTCATCACCTCTCAATCTCTCTAGGCTTCCCCTGCCACACATAGCTGCTATTCTTTTTCCTTCTCTCTGGTATATTTGTATTTATATTTTGTAAAAACAGTCTTATATATGCAATATCCCCCATATTCGTGTTTTACATAAGGTTTTACTATCTTATAAGAGTCCCATGTTACAGTTTTTAGCTTTCCTTCCAGTAATATACATGACCTTAGACTTGCCCTTCCAACCAGAAAACAGGAGGGTAGAGAATGGAAAGCTGAGGGCTAATCTGTACAGAATAGGTAAAAAAAAGGTTGTTTATAAATTTCTGCTTCATTTTTATGGTTCTTTCCATAGAAAGCATTGGGCTTTCCTTGAGTCTTAAAGCTCTAAACCTGCCTCCTTCTAACACCACTACACTCTTCTCAGTCTTGTCACAAGCTTCTTCAACCCATCCCTGGATTAGACAACTAGATAACCAAGTTAATTGGAAGACTATATGAGTAGAGGCCAGGTTTCAGTCAATAGGGTGGGACAAAGCAGAACCAGGAGCTTTCCCCCAAGAGGAGATGTGTAGGTTTTACCTGTATAGGCTTTGTGTACTTCTGTCCATGCAAAAACCCTTGTTTCATGTCAACCTACCTGGAGTTATCTCAGACATATGAGGCTGCCAAATATCTGACCTTCACATAAGTAATGTCTTACAGACAAGTGGGACTAAAAAGAAAACAAAAGGAGAAAAAAAAAAAAAAACCCAAGAAAATAAGCAATTGAAGAAAAGGATGGGAACAGTACCACTACCACCCCTTTTGTATTTTAACCAAAAAAGGAAAAAGGAATATAAAATAAGAAACTTTTTGAAAAAGAGGAAAGGGGTAAGAAAAAAAGGCACTTGATGAATTAATTTCATTAAATCTTCCCATTCAAAGGCATTCAAAGGTTTTATGGGATGAATTGTGTCCCTCAAAAAGCCATGATGAGGTCAGTCCTAACTCCCAGTACCTCAGAATGTGACCTTATTTGGAAAGAGGGACATTACAGAAGGCATCCGGCAAGTTTAAAATGAGGTTATCCTGGAATGGGGTGGGCCCTTAATACAAAATGACTGATGTCCTTGCGAGAAGGGGAGAGGAAACACAGACGGACACTCAGAGAGAAGACAGCCAAGTGATGATAGAGGCAGAAAAAGATAAGCCACATCTAAGGAACGAGGAAGACCAAGCTTCCAAGCCACTGCCAGAAGCCAGGAGACAAGCACGGAACACATTCTTTCCCTAAAGAGTTCAGAGAAAGCAGGGCCCTGCCGACACCTTGATTTCAGACTTCTGGCCTCCAGAACTGTAGACAATGAATTTCCATTAAGCCACCCCAGTCTGTGGTACTTTGTTACAGCAACCCCAAGAATTTAAGGCAAAAGAGAAGAAACTTCTAATTTCATAGTGAAAAGTGATAGAAAAAAGACAGAAATTTCCCCAAAAAGAAGTTGATGTTCAAGTGATTATAATTCCATATAACCCATACAATTTCTTTTACTGTAACTTATACAGTAAAATGTACACATTACACAGAACGTTTTAGTAAACCTAAACCCTAATTTTTTCAGTAAATCCTAAAAATTTTACCACTTAATTCTTCTCCACTGATGCCATTCGTGGCTTACACTCCCATTTATTTGGTGGAATGTTATTTACTTAAATTACTTTCTCAAAACACTGAAATTCTGGAAGGGTTTGAATTGAATGTTTCAAAGACATTTCTCAACCACATTACTAAAAATATACATATGTGATTCATGGCATTTCATGGAAGCCTGAGGACTTTCCTTTTTTGAATGACTTTGAGTATTTCCTCTATTACACAACTTTGAATGTTTTACTAATTTTATCAGTAAATGCAAGTGATTCTATTGGAATCCAATAAATTTATTCCTGAAAACGTTTGCCTTCTGGTAAACTGCACTACAAAAACAAGAGAGTTTACAGGGAAAATAAGGTTGGGGCAGACGGCTCAAAACCCATGCAACCCCAATTTTTAAAAAGTAAAAAAAAAAAAAAAAAGGCAACCCAAGCACTAATAAAAACAAAACAATCCTAATAATCACACGCACACAGAACATATCTTCTTCATCTCTGCATCCTGTATGGAGCTGATGCTGGGTTTGTATATAGCAGATGGTTTATAAATGTTTGTGGGGTAAAGAAAAATCCTGCACTGATCAATGTGAAGTGCAAAAAAATGTGTTCAGGTGGGAAAAAAGTTCACACTATAAAATTAAGAGTTCAAAGGTAGAGCTATTTAGGTTTTTATGCCTGTCAGGAGGCAGCATGCAAAGCTGAAAATCATGAATCTAAATGGGGACAGGTATATGCAGATTACAATGACAAAAAGACAGTCTTTACTTTGCCTGGCTTCAAAAATCTGATTTCTGGTTACAGTTCTGCTTCTACCCAAGGTTTCAAACTTCTCCTTTTATGGAACAATTCTCTTCCTTCCTGATTGAATAACGTCCTCAGTTACCCTGGGTAACAACTTGTCTGCATCCCAGTCTTTGACCACCCCCACCCCTTGTCTTACAAGACTTGTTTTTGCATTTGTCTTGTATGACGTTATGGTTTCTCCACACATAAACATACACATTTATTTGTTACAGTGAGATTATCATATATTTCCCTTTTAAAAAAAACCTACATGCGCAGTCACATGCAAAATGTGTGAGAATTCACATGACCCAGTATGGTTTTTCCTATTCATGCTCTAGCTGAAACACAACTGGATTTCTGATATGGTGCCATGCCCCAAGTGTGTGAAATGGAGCGGAAGACCCAGATGTAAAAGTGGTTTTAGCATGACCATCTTCACAAAAGAACGTTATCAGAGAGTTCCAAATGCATAGCACTAACATGAACTGAGAAATGTGAATTTAAATTACAAGACTTCAGGAACAGATACAAAATCCTCAGCTGCAAGAAGAAAGGCAAAAGGCATTGAGAAAAGATGTAAAGAATTCTCTCTTCCTGATGTCAAGCTGACAGTGAGGACAGAGGATACAAATCCACGACTATCAAAAAGTTTCCTTAGGGGCTAAACCTTGGGGGTTTTTTGTTTGGTTTCGTTGTTGGTTTTATTTTTTTTTGCGTTTAAGTTTTTTACTAAACTATGAAAAGAAAAAATAAGTTTTCTAGTTAGAGGGTTATTAGTCAGCTTTATTACTTTTAGAAACTTTATCCCAGCTTTTTAAAATTTCACTTAGTTGGGAAATGAGGAAAAAATCAAAAGGAAGAAAACTTTCTTAACACAGCCTGCCAGATTTACATACAGAAATAATGTTTTATTGCATCTGACATTTTTAAATCTAAAAAAACTGTCCTTTATCTAGCATGTACTTCAAAATATTTTTAGCTATTAATTAAATACTTTGCTTCCTTTGCCTCACTCTATATACCCAAAAATTTAAAATAAAAGAGGAATCTGGTCCATGGGAAAGAATGGGAACAATGTTGTACATTCAACAATAAACTTTCATGACAATGAAAGAACCAACAACCGTAAAAACTCACAACTGAAAATTCTATACATTAAACATCAGTATCCCTTAATGTATGTAGAATTTTCAATTAGCTTGACTGTAAAAGTATGGAAATGGATACAGTTGATGGTAACACATTATATTTGTATAACTAACAAGGCTGGTATGTAAATGGGATTGTGGCTGAAAGGAATAATCTAGGGATATAAATGTCAATTGAAAGAAAGCTAGAGAATAATCTAGGGACTGAACAACATAGTGAACCCAGAGGTGGATGAGGATTGTGGGTAATACTACAAATACAAGAATGTTCTTCTGTGAACTAGAACAAATGTATGTCACAATTACGAGGTGGTAAGAATATAGTGATGCATGGGGAAAATACAATTAATTTAACTTATGGACTATAGTTAACAGCAATATTGTAATATTTTTGCATCAATGTCAAATAAGGTACTAAATCAATAGTAAGGGTTATTAATAGGAGGGTATGGGATTTTTCCTTTTGGACTAAGGAAAAGGTTTACTGGGGTGATGACAGCACAACTCTGTGATAAAAGTGAAAGCTACTGAGTATACATTTTGGATAGAATGCACAAGGCATGGGACTGTATAGCACAGTGATCCAAGTGGTGGAAGATGCACTGTGGTTAACAATAAAAATGAGAGTGTTCTCCCATGAACAATATTAATACATAGTGTAAATAATAGGGGGTATATAGAAAAAATATACCAAATGTATGCTATGGACCATAGTTAGTGATAACAGTCTGATCATGTTCTTTTATAATCTGCAATAAATGTTCCACAATAATGTAAGGTGTTGGTGGAGGGGTGATGTATGGGAATTCTGCATGTTATGCAGGATTGTTTTGTAAGCTCATAAATTCTCTAATAAAAAATAATAAAATATAAATTCAAAAGTTTTTTAAAACTCCACAAATGAAATTAAAATGTATGCTTCTATGTAATTTAATTGACTTTCCTGTGTCCCATGATTTAGAATTTGCCATTTCAAGCTAATGCTGATAAAATTTAGATGATTCTGAAAACAAACAAATTAGGCATTTGTCCAAGAGGAATCATCATCTCATCATATAACCAGTTTAATCCAGGGTAATAGAGAATGAGATTCACTAAAAATGCTCCAGTAAGAGGGAAATGAACTCTAAAAGTTTTAACTTACTCCTACACCTCTTTTGTATCCAGTACAACAGTGACAATGGCAGCACTCAAGTATTGGTTGAATCCTCTCTGCCATTCCTTGGTAAATGTTTTTCTTCAGCAGTCATTAAAATAAGATAGGTTGCTATTTCCAAGAAGTAGGATCAATTGTTAGGAACGACCAGCACGTCTTTCCTCTTCTCCCGGGCTATGTCTAGTGAGGACTATGTGCAGTGCAGGACCAGACAAGGGAATCAACTTAGGCCAGTCCTTCCCTGGGATTTTATACCAAAGCTGAGTTGCACCCCTTCCCCCTCCCCTGCTGGTGGCAAAGGTGGCAAAGCAAGAGTTTAGAAGCAGCCGGTGGCAGTGCATCTAGCCATGTAGAGTAGTGGACTGAGATCCTGAAGCTACCAAGTAGTAAGAGTGAGATGAGGGCAAGGGACAGACAGCACTGATGTCATCAAATCCCTGGTCCCAGCCCCTGAGGGCCTCAGCACTTCCTGGCCGCCTGACTTCCTGAAGCAAGGCTGTTCAGCCCTTCCATCATGCCACACTATCCTTCCAATAAATCCCCTTTTTTTTTCTTTAGCCATTTCAATTTGATTTGCGGTTCCTTGCAAAAAAGACTTCTAGCACCCGAAATGGATGGTGGTAATAGGAGCACAACATTGTGAATGTAACTAACAGCACTGAATTATATATGTGAATGTAGTTAAAAGGGATAGTTTAGGTCATATATATGTTACTGGAATAAAAATTTTAAAGAAAAAACAGGACTGTACAATACAGTGAACCCTATTGTAAATGATGGACTATAGTTAACAGCACAATTATAGAAATGTTCTTTCATAAATTATAAGAAATGTAGCATACTAATGCAGGGTGTTGATAATAAGGTATATATAGGAAAAAGAATAATACACCCTAATGTAAACCAAGAAAATAGTTAATAGTACAATTATAATATTCTGTCATCAATTGTAGCAAAAGTACTACACTAATACAAAATGTTAATATTACGGTGGTATATGGGAACTCTATATTTTCTGCATGATTTTTCTGTAAACCTGCAACTTCAACTTCTCTAATAAAAAAAATTAAGAAAAAGTTCTAATACCCATGGAAAGACATATGAAAAGGATATAGAGCTCCTATGAAACACTAATGCCAAATTTGGAGCTAAGTAACTGACTAGATGTGTTGTTTTAAACTCTAGGAAAAGGACATGTAAAGCTGATCTGACTTAATGTCAGTGGGAAAGGATGGGTATAACAGCAGACAAAGATCTTTGCAAAACTACTTCACACACCAAACTATATGTATTATTATTTCTACAAACTTGTATTAAATTGAGCATCATATATATATAAGAAATTTGTTTGTTTAGTCATCATTTATAGTTAATAGTATAACTGTCAAAAGTCATGGAGCATTAGCTTTTTTTTTTTTTTTTTAAAGATTTTATTTATTTATTCATTCATTTATCCCCCCCTTGCTGCTTGTGCTCACTGGGTCAGCTAACCACGCCGCGCGGGCGGGCTTGCCTTCACCAGGAGGCCCCGGGAACCGAACCCAGGGCCTCCCATATGGTAAACGGGAGCCCTACTGATTGAGCCACAGCCGCTTCCCGAGCATTAGCTATTAATCAGTTATCTGCACCTGTAGGAAGCCTGAATGCTTGGCACCCTCGTTGCTGTGGTGGCAAACATTCAAATTGTAGGTACAATGCCTACAGAGAAATAAACCGACTAGCCTTGCAGATACTACCTATAAAATGTTGGTAAATATCACCTCCCACAAGGAGCTAAGAAATGTCACAGAATTTATGAAAGTAAAATCAGTTTCTTGCACCAACTCTGGGCTTTAGGGCCTCTGGCCAGGAAGGAGGGCTCTTAAAAATTAAAGAAGTAATAGCAAGGGGATTTTGGAAAAAGCCACAAAATTACATTAGGGACTTGTGGAGTACATAAAGAACATGCTAAGAAGACATTATAAAGTAAACTATTTTTCTATGTTTCATAACTTAAAGTTTTTTCTTCCATGTTCTATTCATTTAGCAACCATTTATTAAGCTTTGTGTTAAGTACCTTGGGGGTACAAAGATGAATGAGACAAAATCACTGCTCTCACAGATACCAATACAAATAAATATAATACTGGAAATAATTACCATAGAAGAGGTAAAAGAATATCCTATGGGAGTTCAGAATGAAGGAGCAAACAAAACGAGCAGATTTCTATTTTGAGTAATAAAATTTTGAATACTAGCATCACAGAAAAGTCAACGGTTAAAAAAAAAACAAAACCTGTGTATATCAAAAGACTTGCAAAGATCACTCTTAGTAAGGGAATTGTTATCTCTATCTGGATGTAATTTGATAATTTAACAAAGAACCTTTGTAATAGCAGGAACACTGTCCAAGAGCTGAACAATTTCCATGGTTTGGGCCCTCGTGAACAATAGTTCTTTTCTCCGCTCTGGAGGAAGATTATTTGGAAGAGCTCCATGGTCTCCAAGTCCACTGCCTGCCCATGTGGTTCAAGGATGTGTTCTTTCCTAGTGGCCCCAGACACAGTCAGACAACCAAACTCTTTTCCATATTCCTTAAAAAAAAATTAGCATTGGGAATTCTGGGTAGAGCTAATCCCGAGGAACCTGGAGACCACCTTTACCTCTCTATTCCTCTCCTCAATATTGACTCTACTTTAGGGAAGGTGAGACTTCACTTTCGCAATACAAAGGCCAAATCAATTACCTTAGTTTCATCCATCCTTCCCTGATCACCTGGAGCCTAATTCCTTCAACAATCATTATCTCTTCTAATCATTCAAGGAAGACTCAGTTCCTATAAAACACAATCTGTCTGAACCTATGGCAACCAGTTCCTTCTGTGGGCACTAGTAACTACAGACCAGCAGGGCCCCTGACTTCAAGGAACCGCAACATGGCCCAAACCCACCTTGGCTCACGTATTTCCTCTCACACCCACCAAGGTTCTTTAAGGCTGAACTTCATAGGGATAAAAGAGGTTCCATGAGAAGAAACTAGATGACATAATAGATGAAACCATATAAAAACACGTATTATATAATATATAACAAGCATTAACTTAAATATAAGTTCCGATGCAGAACAGCAAGATGGAGATGAATGTGAGCTAAAGAACTGAACGATACTAGCTTCCCAATCCAGGCTTTGGGCAGGATACCTAACTTCTCTAAATCTTAGTTTTCTCAAATGTAAAATAGGAATAATAATAATTTTTATACCTTAGAGTGTTGGTGTAAGGCTAAAATATATGTAACTTCTTAGAAGAGAATTCAGCAAAGCAAGGGCTTTTTCAACCCAGTGTTAAGTATAATGTACATTTAGGCGTGACCAGGCACCGCAAACATTCCTTTATCCTGCGGACCCTGCTTCCTCATGAGTTCTGAGACTGGTTCCCTAGGTTCAAGTCAGCCTGAGACCTTCCTTTTGAATCACCCATGGGCACTGGGCTCATTCTGTCACTCTATTAAGTCCATCAGTTCTACTGATCCTTCTCCAGTATCTGTATTTCTGTTTTTATTGCCATTGCACTTTGCTTTTGCACCATTCCATGAGATTCACTTTTTTAAAAAGCTATAGGTGATATCCCACAGTCCTTAATAGCTCCTTTGGCTAAAGGTGGAAGGAGCTATTTATAGCTCTCTATGAGTTTTAAGGAGAAAGTTTAGTGTACTCTCTCCTTGGACTTTCTTCCCTTTCCCACTAATGACCCCCACTGTAACCACAAAGATGCAGCCTAACAGTGAAGTCAGAACTGAGAACCCGTGATTACATAATAAAACTTCAAATATGAGGTTTATTTAACAGATTAGAACAATGACAAGAGATTTTACCACCATCAGGACAAACAAAGGAAATTTAGAATGCCAGAAGAAGAGGTGAACTTGACATTTACCAACAGCAAAATGAGCCACATGAAATGAAGTCGTAAAGCATATGACAACATGGATGAACCTGGAGGACATTATGTTGAGCGAAGCAAGCCAGACACAAAAGGACAAATATTGTATGAATGCATTACTATGAACCAAATATATTGTGTAACATATTGATTCAAAAAAAATTTTATATGTATCCAGCACATTTAATTGAGAAATGTATGTATTTACTCATCTGTTTAATTTTTAGTTTTTAATTGTTTATATTTTCAATTATTAAATGTACAAAATAAAGTAAAAAAAAAAAAAAAAATCAGCCACATGATGTATATTGCCACTTGAAACTTATAGTTGCAAGATTAAAAACAACCATTAAAAGAAAACAATCTATTTTGTCATTAACAACCAAATAACTTTTCTCATAAACAGTTTTAAATTGGCAGGCACATATTTCTAAAACCTGGGAGGGGTTTTAAGATAACTACTGCCAATCAGAAAGCAGAACCCTGTCTTCTGAGATAGCACTAAACAAAATGTTCTATCTGATCAAAAAAGGAATAAAATTCTGAGGCATCAGCTTTCAAAATATACACAAATAATTGGCTTTCTTGTTAAAATCAGTGAATGATCCATGATGATATCTACACAGAAGCAGCACCTACCCACATGTTTTAAATTTTAATCAGAAGATCCCACCACAGTTCTGCTCTTTCATTACAAAACGTGCAAGTAGCACAAAGTACCACCACTAAGAAACTGTAGGTAAGATAATGATAGATAAAATTCATTACTGAGCTACCATTGCAATTACCATGCAATTAGCATGAGAATATAAACACTTTTTTTTTTTTTTTACCAGGAGGTCCGGGGGATCGAACCAAGGTCCCTCCATATGGGAGACAGACACCCAACTATTTGAGCCACATCCGCCCCCCTTTTTAAAAAGTATTTAGTGTAAGAAGCACAGGTGAAAATATCACCACCACAGTACTCTGCTCCAAAATATTCTTCAAACACTGAAAATGCTGAGTAAGATAAGCAGGTAATTGTGTGGATGCTCATTTTTAACTTTAACTGTATCTATTAGAACAAACATCAAGTGGCATGCATCGCCTCGTTTTCTTCAAGTATTTAAATTTTGTTTTTTTTTTTTTTTTTTTACAATTGGCTTGCCCATACAATAGTTGTGAGTTTTTTTAAGTAGGAATAATTATTTGGAAAATGATTGATTCTTTTAACTCTATTTAGATATTTAAAAGAATTAGAATACTACAACTTTCACCACCTTTACTTTAAACAGAAGTTCCCTCTAAAACATTTATTTTCCAATTATTTCCAGGATTATAGAAAATCTCACACAGGGCTGTTCAGTTTTATATCAGTTCAAAGTCACCACTAACCTCTGAAAAGTGAATGGAAGAAAGCACATTGTAAATGCACTGAAATCTGGTACTTTATAAAAAGATTTTTAGCACCATAGAGAATATAATGAGCTCTATCACTTTCAATGACAATTTTCTCATGTTAAAGGACTGCAAATATTAGAAATAAGGATTGCTTCTTCTTTTTGTATAACAAAAAAGGCAGAAGGATAGAAATTGTCATTATTCCCAAAGCTAACTTCCACCTTAAATTTCCCTTTATCCCTTCAACCTCTTTCAGCTATAAGCTTCATTTTTCTGTTGCCCTTTATAACAAAATTCCTCAAAAAGAGTAGTTGATTCCAACTGTCTCCACTTCTCCTCCCATTCACTCTTGAACCCATTTTAATCAGACTTCTGTCCTCTCCACTCCACGAAAGGTCAGCAATGGCCTCCTCAATGCCAATGCCAGCGAGCAATTCCGAGACTGCATCTGGACTTCTCAGCATCATCTGATACAATCTGTCACCTCCTCCTTCCTGAAACTCTTCACTGGGGCTCCAGGCACCACACACACTTAGTTGTCCTCCTACCTCACCAGCTCTGCCTTCTCTGTCTCCTTTGCTGGACACTCCTTCTCTTCTGAACCTCTGAAGAGTGAAGTGTCCCAGGACTGGTGATTTAGACCTCCTCTCATCTGCCTGCACTCACTCTTTTAAGTGATCCTATCCCATCCTATAGTTTAAATACCAACAATATACTCAGGGTTCCCAAATTTTTATCTCCAGGCCCTACTTTTCCCTCAACTCCAAATTCATATATCCAACTACTTATGTGATAACCTCCTCTTGGACACCTACCAGGTATCTCAAACTTAACAAGTCCAAACAATTTCTGATTCCACACCTTCTCAACCTCAGCATCTCCCCATCTCAACAAATGGCCCTACACCATTAACTTAATTCCTCTAGTGAAAACCTTGGGAATCCTCGATTGCTCTGAGAGCAATAACAGCTAATTCTCGTGGCTCTACTTTCATAACACATCCCATAACCAACCACTTTTTCACTGCTTCCATCCTAGTCTAAACTACTATCATAGTACTATCACCTGGGCCATCACAGCAGCTTAACTAGTCTGTCTTCTGCCACTCTCCTACTCTTCTCTCTCTCTCCCAGTTTATACTCTACACAACAGCCAGGGATATCCTTTTAAAAGTATCATTTTGCTCTTTAAAAACCTCAAATGGCTTCCAACTTAGGATGAAATCCTACATCCTAATCATGATCAGCCAGGTCCTATCTCTATGGACTTCTCACCATAGTCCCCTTGCTCACTGCTCTCTAGCCAGCCTCACCTTCCTGTTTCTTAAAAACATTAAGCCCTCTCTGCACTTGAAGAATTCCTGAAACACTCTTCCTACAGATATTCCCATGGTTTTCTCCCTCCCTTCATTAAGATCTATACTTAAACATCACCTGTTCAGAGATACCTCCCCTTACCATTTTATCAACCCCCCCACCATCTGTCTCTTTCCCCATTCTTTCTTTGGTTTGAATTTCTTGCACTTCTGCCTGATACTATATTATATATATGTTTATTATCTGCCTGTCATCCCCTTTAGAGTAAAAGCTCCATGGTGGCAGGGACTTTATGCATCATGCTCATTCTTAAATCTCCAGCACCAGGAACAGTGTCTAGCAAACAGTAGGTGCTCAGTAAACATGCATTAAATGAATACATGGATGAAGAGTACCTATACTCCTGCCCATCACTTACTAAGGTTGAGAATACACATTACAATTCTTTACTACTTTAATACATATAGTATAAAGCCAAAAGGAACCATTAACTGTTTTTCAGGTTGTATTTTCAGAGCTTCATGTTAGCTAGGGAATTTCTAGGCAGAAAAAGCTGCTTGGGCAAAACAAACAAGGTATGAAATGCCATAACCTATTTAGGGGAAATTATGTAGTTCCCCATAGGAAAGGTGGGAGAGAGGGAGGCAGTATAGGTGAAATTAAGGCTCAGGATATGGCTGAAAGCAGACAAAGGGCAATCATGAAAGGTCCTGTGCACCAATCTGAGTTTTGAATATTAACTTTTAGGCAACAAGGAGTCGTTAAAAAGCTATAAGCAGGGAAACAGCAATTTCATTTAAGAAAAATTATTCAGTTATCATAGGATTATATAATCCAGGTAAATGTGTCTGTTCTTATTTGAAGTAGCAGCTTCGTTGCTCCAGATCCACACTGAGATATGACACACAAGCATATATATCGTAAATTATTATATAACCCCTTATCATTCATACCTAAAAGGTATTCAAAGTTTCTTGCTCACAAATCATTAATTGATCAACTTTCCCAGTGAAACATTTTCTCAGCATGTTCCAATTTGAATATTTTCAACTTTTATCAATTAGCTCTTTAATTCAAGAACACTTACATGCTCTCTTTGATGCACACTGATTCTTGCAGATGTGCAATGAATCAGTTAACTTACTTATAATATTAAGTGTTAATACTACATTGGGTAGTGAAATACTCAATAATAAAATTCAATTATGGTTTTTAAAGTAGTAAAAAACCAGTATCTAATAATTCAGATATCAAAAACTTCTAGATTTTATCCCATACAAATTTCAAATTAAAGTAGAAGAGTTCATTTGGTCTAGACAAGAGGCATCTAAAGGTTAAAACTGTAGGCTTGATTTTAATATATAATATTCACTAGTATAAAGAAGCTTAATATAGAATGCACACTGTCAGTTTCCTAAGTTTCTTAAGGGCTTTTCAATTAAATTTAATGGGTTTGTTTTAAATGGGTTTTTTTTAGTCATTATTTGCTTCTATTCCTCTTGGCTTCCTTAGCATCCTTAGTATTTATTAATGTAATCGTTATTTTTCCCTCTTACCTGAGAGCTCACTCTCAACACCTCATCTGGCAATTACTCCATCTTTGACTGCTTCACAAAAACATGCTGAACACAAACCACTCCCTCTCCCCCCACCCATGCCACCAACGAGGTGCAGTGCAAGCAAAGCACTAAGGTGCAAAGATGGAAAAGAAAAGATCTCCACTCCCAAGCAGATCTTCGGGAGAGCAATCCGGCCTTCCTTCCTGTCCTCCTCTAGGGCATCTACCAATGTGTGGACTACACGTTCAATTTATATGACCCACCTACATCTGCTTTTATAAGCTCATGCAAATGACTTGATTCTAATAGCATACCTGTCCTTCCTCAATGATCTTTCCTACATTAGTCTCCTTACACCCTAAGTCATTTTAAAAAGAAGCAAAGCAATTGGGATTGTGAACAATGTACGGTATCAGAACCGTCTTAAGCAAACAACTTGTGTCTGCTCAGCAGGCAAGTCTACAACAAATCCATGAGGCTTGAGAAAAAAGATTCAGAAGAATGAACAGAGGCAGAGGGCCCACAGACAAAGACCAAGTGGGTGTTCTCTCACCAGGACTTCTTCATGAGCACCTGGGGCATCTCCTGCATTGACTCCAGGGACAAGCAGCAACACAGAACAGTTACTCGGCAGTTCAAAGTAGTTGGATTTCTGCCCTCCCTATCCCCTTTCCCTCATGAGCCTTTCCTGAAACGTCCAAACAACTCAACCGCGAAAGTACCGAAAGTACCGCATTACAGGAAAACCCAAAAACAAAGGCATCTGTTTAAGTTACTTATGACAAAGACTCAAGCTATAGGCGAATGGGGAAATCCCTGTAAAGATGCCTGTTCCCAGCTGAGAATACTTACCAACTGGGTGCTAATCTTGGCAAGCTCCCTCCCAAATTGGGTTGGCATCACAGACATAGGGTCTCCTCCACGTCAGGACTCCCAACCAGCTTATATAACTTGTACAACTTCTGTTCAATAAATATTTAAGTAGGAGGGAGTGCAGATGTTTTAAATTTTAAAAATGACCTTTAGACATCAACCTTAATATTTACATTCCACAGGAGTCATATTTTAAATGCCTTTGGGAAGAGTACACAGAGCAAACATTTCAAAATGGAAAAAAGCAAATATGTACAAAAATGTGAAATACTTCCTATTACCGCATGAAAAGAAGCCTAGCTTTTCACACACAGGCTAAACGAAGTACTCTTTTGTTCTTGTGCTTCACATTTTTATGCACCTTTTCCTAGTACACCCCATAAGCTACAGAACCCTGCTGGCAAAATGCTTTTCTCTGGGGAGAATTTTTTTGCAACTTGATAGAAGAAATGCCCTGAATTTAAAGCAGCTTTTCTTTCTCATCATAAGAGTGCAGTGACCTCTATGCAAAACATAATGAACACTGCAAGTCAATACTATAAAGTAGAAAATGAAACCTGAGTTTTTGTTGAGCAAGATCAGATCTATAACTTTAGAGTTCACACAACTGAAACAAAGAAAATGTAAAATAATCATATGCAAATAGGAATCTTTCCTGATAGTGATTTCTCCCATGGAAGATGGTTCTGATTACCAGCCTTCTTCCCAAATGTTCTACCTTGTCAAAAGAGATATATAGAAATGTTGGTGGAGTGAAAACACGATATAAATAACTACCACATAGACCCTGTTTGTTATTGCATTCCAATAATGTTTCCAGCACACAATAAATTCAGAAAATATTCAAATGGAAAGAGTATCGAACAGAGATTCAGAAAGAACAAGTTCAATCTAATTATGCTAAATTCATGGGTTTCCATAAATACTTATTGGCTAAAGTGCTATATGATCATGAGTGGGGAGAGCTCAAGATCATTATCTCTCCTTCATAAAACTGGCCAATGTAGCAATGATCAGGTGCTCATGATCTAGGATGTAACAAGGAAACGTAACCTCTACTCTTCTCCTTTAAGATTGGCCTGTAAGGGCTGAAAATAACCACCTGGGGCTTAAACCCAAGGAGAGAATCTCTTCCTGCAACTATAAGAAGGATCACAAAGGAGTGTATGTGCTTCAGGCTCATACTAAAGAATTTGGACTTTATCCTGAAATGTATGGGGAGCAAGGAAAGGGATTTAGCTGAGAAAGCGGCACGGTCACAGGTAGATTTGAGAAAGATCACTAACAAGAATTTTGAAGATGGATTTCGATGAAGCCCAACAGGGCACTATAGTAGTAAAAGTGACTGATGAAGACCAAAACTAAGGTTACAGCTGTAGAAAAATCATTTGAGAAAAACTTAGCACACGAAATCAACAGGATGAGGGTGTGAAGGAGAGGGAGACGCTGATGCACGTGATGATGACCGTAACTATTATTACCATCACCGAAATGTGCTGAGTGTTTCAACATACCAGGAACCGTGCTAAATACTTATTCACATTATCTCACTTAATCCCACTAACGATCCTAGAAAGTGGGTACTCTTATTCTTTCCATTTTACACAGGAGAAAACTGAAACTTAGAGGGGTTCCATAACATGCCCACAAGGTAACAAATCAGATGCAAATCCTGCAGACCAAATTGCTCCCTGTACTCCAGGATTCTATCATGGGTGACTGAAAAGCATTGTTTACCTAAACATACCTAGTTATTACTATAAGAAACTTTAGTTTTATACCATTTTATACCATTTATTCACATTCTGATTTCTAGGAGTATCTT
This sequence comes from Tolypeutes matacus, assembly GCA_026826555.1. Taxonomy (NCBI): domain Eukaryota; kingdom Metazoa; phylum Chordata; class Mammalia; order Cingulata; family Chlamyphoridae; genus Tolypeutes; species Tolypeutes matacus. Next base: position 42,681,745 of record JAKSZT010053770.1, on the reverse strand, counting down.
GACTGGCACAGTTGTTCAGTCGTCCTAGGTTCTCCTGCAGCCAGCATGTGGTGGGTGCCATGCTAGCGTTAGTCACAAGAGGGTCTATTACGGGCATCCCATCCCACCTAAGGTCTGTAGACTTGGAACTGTAGCTGTCCTGGGATTAAATGGCATAGAGGCCTCTAGCCAGCACACTCTTATTTTCTAAAGCAGGAACCAGATGACAATCTGTACTCCCTCACTGCCTAGAAGGCTTTTCTTTCATCTTTCCCTAAATTGATAACAGGAGCTGGGTGATTCTGGATATTGATCTGAGGATGGAATCTTAGTTACTCCAAAAGCCTTTTTAACACTTATCATGGTTCAGATAAAAACTGAAAGAGCTGTAACATCATTATTTTGGCACACAGCAATCACTCTGGTATGAGTTACTAAGTCATAGTGATCAAGACCATAGACCTGGAATCAGAAGGCCTAGGTTCACATCATGACTCCACCAGCTGTGTGACCTCTGGCAAGTTCCTTCACCTCTCTGCGATTTCTTCATCAGAAACTGGGGATAGCAATGGCACCAGTCTCAGATGATTGTTGTAAGAATTAAAATACTTGATCTTTGTAATGCCCTTAGAACAATGTCTTGCATAAAATAAACACAAAATATGTGTTTATTACATAAAATGAAAATAAAAATAATTCTGTCTAAATACAGAGCTTTTGCCAATGCACTAAGCAGTGAGATGGAAAAACCAATCACAATGTGCTCAAAAGCTAATTAACCCTAAAATAAAATGTCTTATACATATATCAATGTAAGAAATAAACTCTAGTGAGGAAACTGCTTTTATATAAACACATTATTCTTTGTTAAGGAGATGTAGACAACACTGTGCTAAATCTATAAAATGTATACAAAAAAAATACCAGGGGGGGTTAGTCTTTTCTTGATAAGACTACAGATAAATAAATAACCTTAGTTACCCTATTTGAGCACACACAAATATAAAATTACTTTTTTTTTTTTTTTAATGTACCAGGGATTGAACCTGGAACTAAAATTATTCTTGTACATTTTTACTTGCCTACCTAAATTTGTTTAGGTCACATGACTACTAAGGATTAAATTTATCCTTGAAAGTAACCAGGTAATAATTCATCACTGAAAACTTTTTTGGAAACACAGTTCTATATTAGGTAGGAAAGAGAGCACGCGCACACGCGTGAAAGAGACCAAACCTAGAAACTATAATGTCTGAATTTTTCATTTTATTTTTAAATCTATTTTTAGTAATAGAATCTAACAAAAATTATTGTAGTAAGAAAGAATCACATAGTTATTTTTCAAGATGCTCCCATCTTTAAAGTACTCATATAGCAATGAAAGAGAAATTGGTAATAGAAAGTAAAATGTGCCTGAGGCACATTTTATTCTTATTCTTATTCTTTGTGCTTTCCTCTTTTTTTTTTTTTTTTAAGATAATCTGGTTAGAAAAGATGGTAATTATATATTTCAGACATCTAAAAAAAGTGCAAAGATCGTCTTTAATCACACTAGGTTCTATTCACTGTATCACTATATCAAGGTTTCACTGAATTTTCAATTCTGTGTTTCACTGCACATTGCAGTGTCATACCCACACACAGCACCATCCTTTAAAAAGAGCTTTTTGGATATTTTATACCAGATAAGATTTTAGGGTAGACTGAAAAATACTTACAATATAGCAAGATAAAATAAAGGGAAGTGGCTGTGGCTCAATCAGTAGGGCTCCCATTTACCATATGGGAGGACCCAGGTTCAGTTCCCGGGGCCTCCTGGTGAAGGCAAGCCCGCCTGCATGGCGGGGTTAGCTGACCCAGCGAGCACAAGCAGCAATGGGGGGATAAATGAATAAATAAATAAAATCTTTAAAAAAATAAAAAATAAAAAAATTTTTAAAATGGGGATAATATGGTTGTTGTAAGTATCAATTAAATGACGAGATATGCAAAAGGACTTTATAGACAATAAATTATTAAAAGAAATCTAAATTAATAAAAGTTTAAAAAAAAAAAGAAAGATAAAATAAAAATGCAAACAGCTGGAATAAGACATCTGATTAAAAATGGCAGATTAACCTCTTAGACCTTTTATCTCCTCTCCCTTTCACACACACCACAAAAGGAATAAAAGGGATATCAGCCCACCAGGTCAAAGAGAAGGGTAGAACTATTTCAAACAACACTGGAGGAGCAACCACTGGTTTGGCAAAGCAGAGAAAGCTACCAGTTAAGTGCCCACCAAGGGATTCCATTAAGATATAAGCCAATTCACAGACAAAACCCAGGCAGGGTGAGAAGCAGAACTGGAAGCAGGTGAAGTCTCTCTGTGGCTCAGCTGAAACTACCAGGGCCCCCACGCCTATCTAATGCAGTCAAACCTGAGAAACTGACCCTAGAATAATCATCTAAATACAGAGAAAAACAAATAAAACCTGTAATTAATATCTTCAGAGAAAGAAGATATCACATATATAAAATGAGAACATAATGCTATGTAAAAGAAATACTCTGAGATACTACATAAAAGAAATGCTGTTTAAAATATATTTTTTACATTAAAAATATAATAAATAAAAATTTAAGCCAAGCAATTGGAAAGCTAAGTCAAGCAAATCTCCTATAAAGGAAAAACAAAAGACCAACAAAAGCAAATGAACAAATAAGAGTATTAGAAAACCAATCCAGTATATCTAAAATCTAAGCAGGAGTTCCAGAGGGTATGGGGGGTGGTGGAATTCAAGAGAGGTGATTAGGTAAGTAGTAATAAAACCAGAAAATTTCCCAAATCCAAAGACAAAATCTCTAGATTCATCCCAGAACCAAACAGCACAAATCTTCAAATTCAAAGAGCCCATGAAGTACCCAGTCTAATGAATGAAAAGAGATCTATAATAAGGAATGTTATTATGCTATCTGATCATATCAGAAATAACAGGGAGCAGATGTGGCTCAAGCAGTTGAGTACCTGCCTCGTACGTGGGTTCCCAGTGCCTTCTAAAGAAAAAACAAACAGACAATGAGCAGACAAGGAGCAGAAAAACAACAAGCAAAAACAATGAGTGAAAACAGATGAGAGAGCCATGTGGGGGTGGGAGGAAGAGAAATGAAAAATAAAAATAAAGTAAAAGCATATGGTTTCCTTAAAAAAAAAAAAAAAAAAAAAGACTAATTAAAATTTTTTCAAGAGCTTCCAAAGGGAAAAAAATGTTTAATACACATTAACAATTAGAATAAGACTTCTCAAAAGTAAAAATGGAATCTAGAAGATAAGAGAAATGATTTTAAATTATCCAGGAAAAAAATATTTTCAACATAGAATTCTATACCTAGCCAAACTATCTCATATTCAAGTATGAGAGGAGGAATAAAGACCACTTCAGCCACAAAAGGGTGAAGAACATAATCTCCCATATTCCTTTCTTTAGGAGGATACTGAAGGATGTATTCTATGGAGCTCAAAATCACAGATATGGGATCCTGATTCAGGCAATTCAGTGTGAAGGAATCCCCAGGATAATGTAAGTTCTGCAGGCCTAAGAATTAAACTGTTCAGTCTGGAGCTGGAGGAGCAGGAAATGTGGGACAGAGGTGTCTAAAGCATTTGATAATTTGAAAAATTGTCAGCACATTTGAGGAAAGGGGAAAAAAAGAAGATGGGAAGAGACGTAGAAAAATAAGCAAATGTGGGGGACTATTCATTGTTAACTCAAGTTGAAATGAAGTTTTTATAAAAAAGGAAATATATCATAGTATAACATTTCACTACAAAGTAAGTACTGTTTATATAGTCTTCATAAGGGAAATATACCCTACTGTTTTAAACAAGAAAGAAAGCTGAATGTCATTGACCACATAAATTAGGTCTAATAGATGGAGATACATGTGAAAAAGGAAAGTGCTGTTGTTTCACCAACATCCATTTAATATGATAGGAAATTTTAATGCTCTGTGCATGTGTTTGTTAGATTTGTTTTTTAAATAATCTTTAAAACTCAGTGAATGAGAAAACTAAGTCAAAGGAAAAGCATTTCACATTTGCTAAAACACAAATTTGACTGTAAGCTTCTTAATAGCTATGATTTTATATGATTTAAAAAAAAAAAAAAAAGTCATTACCTCAAGAGAAGCATGACTAATCCTGGCATGGATAACAAAAAACGTGTAAAAATTCCCCTAAAGATGATGCTATAAACTATATAATTTTAAAATATCTCTTTTTTAACATTACAGTAATATGTATCATTTACTTAAAAAGTATCCCGTGGAAGGAAATAAGTTTTCAATATATAATCTCCATTTTCAGAAAAATAAAAGATATGAAATGCTTACTAAAAGTTCCTGCCTCTCTTGACCTGGTAGGTGAGAGTTTTCCTAGAACCAGTTAGTCCTAGGGCAGGAGTGAGAGGGCAGAAAGGGCCCACTCTCTTCCCCCTGCACAATCCCCACCAGGCAGAGTCTTTATGCACTCTCATTACTCCATATCATTAGTCTGCTCATGGGTGAAAGAACAAGCTTGGCACATGAAAGGCTGTTGGCTCCTAAAAGCTATCAATGTACAATGTGCCAAAGCAGAGGTTGTATGAAAGTCAAAGCATAAAAACTGACTTCTGAAAGACCAGTTTTCTTGAGTGGCATATAGTTTTTGAATCAATATGAAAACAGAATTTCAAAAATATTTGATCAATGGCCACATCATTTTGGAAAAAGCACATAGCTATCCAATGTAGAAAGTACTTGAAAGATAAATAGTTCACCTTTGGATAGACAATACATATTGGAATGTTTAAGTTTGGGGATATGTGTCTAAAAACCAAACTGATAAAACAAACAAAAATATATTCTTGGCTTACAGAAAGAGAAGTGTTAGATGGAACAATGACATAAGGAGGCAAGCCAGACATGTGGGTTCTTAAATATTTGCTATGAAGTGTATCTTTAAAATAACCCCAAACGTAAAATTCATATAAGAATACACAATATCTTATTTTCCTTTATTTTTATGCCTTTAATTATAACAGAATTGTGTTATGGGATCATAGGCAGGAACTTGTGCCTTTCCTCTCAAACTCAACACAACTGACATAAAACTAACTGCTAATTTCCTTCCCCACAGCAACGTAGGAACCTATTCCTCCAACAAATTCTGTTGGTCTACCTTCAAAATTACTCAAGAAAATGACCACTTCTCATTACCTCCAGAGCAGCCAGCTTAGGTGGACAGTGGTCAAATCTACCATCATCTCTTGCAGAGTATGGGAGGAGCCTCCCAACTGGTCTCCTGCTATGGCCCTTGCTTTTTATTGTCTTTTCTCAGCACAGGTGATGGAGTGATACTATTAAAACAGAAGCCAAGCCATTTTACTCTTCTCAAAACCTTCCAATGTTTCCCATCTCATTCAGAGTAAAAGTCAGTTACAGAACAGGATACAAGGCCGTAAACAATCTGGCTCACATTTCTGACCTCATTCCTATTCCTCCCTACTTTATTCACTCTGTTCCACCACCAACAGCCTCTCTGTTGTTCCTCTATTTGAAGACACTGCCTCAGGACATTTGCACTTAGTGTTTCTGCCACGTGAAATACTCTTCCCCCATGCACCCACATGGTTCGCATCCTCCAAGAGTTTGCTCAAGGGAAGCAGATTGGGACAGGCACTTGGGTGCCCGCCAACCACATGGGAGGTCCTGGATTTGGTTCCCGGTGCCTCCTAAAGAAGACAAGCAAGACAGCAAGCGGATGCGACAGGCTGGCACAGCAAGCTGACATAAGATGATGCAACAAGATGACACAACGAGGAAACACAATAAGAGACACAACAAGCAGGGAGTGGAGGTGGATCAAGCCAAAAGGCACCTCCCTCCCACATGGGAGGTACCGGATTTGGTTCCCGGTGCCTCCTAAAAAGAAGACATATAATTAGGAAAGAGGACTTCCGGGAAAATGGTAGACTAGTAAGACATGGGAAACTCTTCTCCAGAAAAATAGCTAGAGGACAGGCTGAAACAGCACCAAAAAAGATCTTCTAGGGTTTAGGACAGCAGGTAAGGGCTGCATGCCACCCAGAGGAGAGAGAGACAAAAGTGGGAAACTGCGATGACAGAACTGTGAGTTGGAACCAGCAGCGCCTGCTGCTGCCGGCACCCTCCCCCACACTAAAGACTCTTTAGAATTCTCCAGCCTCTGGGCTTGCGACTACAGACAAAGGCGGGCTCCAGGGATCTACCACCACAGTAAAGGGGAGAGAGAGGGACACAGCCTAAGGCTGACCCAGCTTCTGACCCACAACTTTGTTCTGCTGTGCCCCACAAGCCCTTCCAGGCCAGGTAAAACCACACAGTGGTTTGCCCTGGGAGCTGGCAAAGGACTGGAGAAATCCAACCCTCGGAATCTCCCTCTCTTCTAGCCTGGACTAATTGTTTAGGACTCCACAGGAAAGGGGAGAGAAAAGGACACAGCCTAAGGCTGACTCAGCTTTTGACTCACAAATTTGGTCTGTTGTGTCCCAAAAGCCCTTCCAGGCCCGGTGGGACTGCACCATTGTTAGCCTTCCAGCCTGCCAAGAGGCTAAAGATATACAACCCTCCCAATCTCCTTCTCTACTAACATGGACTGATTGTTGAGGACTCGGAGGGGAGTAGAAATATTTCCTAGCCAGGAAAAGGGAGGGGGCTGCCAAAGAAGGCTGGAGAACTGTCTCAGAGAAAGTTTGAATTAAAGGCTCCTAGCCTCCAAACAGGAAGCTCTATCACATTGATCTGGTCTGTGTTGCTACAAATACACTCCAACCAGGCATTGAATTGAGAGCTGCCAAAGAGCGCCATCACCTGGCAGACCAAGAAAGTACACACAAGAAAATAAAAATAAGTAGAAGAGACTTTTTCTGGCCTCTATAGCCTTCCTGCCCAAGGCCCCAGGAAACAACTCTACAACCAATTACTGGGCCCAGTGCCCAGTTTTGAGCAACCAGCAGGACAATTTTAACAGTCCAGGTCAAGCCAAAAATCAAAGAGCTGCGGTAACTCACAGCCTCCTGCCACTAAATCCCTATAAAAGAGAAAGAGATTGAGCATCTGAGTAGGCTACATTCTAACCATATGGCTAAACACCAGCAAAAAATTACAAGCCACACTAAGAAAATAGACGACACAGCCCAAGAAAAGGAATATATCAAATTCCCAGAAGAGATGCAGAACTTGAGAGAACTAATCAGCGAGATGAGCACAAATTTCCAAAAACAAATTAATGAGTTGAAAGATAATATAGTTAAAGAGATAAATGACATCAAGAAGACATTCAGCGAACACAAAGAAGAATTTGAAATCTTGAAGAGAAAAGTAACAGAGCTCATGGGAATGAAAGACACAATAGCTGAGATCAAAAACACATTGGAGAGAAACTGATGTGGCTAATCGGTAGGGCTCCCGTTTACCATATGGGAGGCCCCGGGTTCGATTCCCGGGGCCTCCTAGTGAAGGCAAGCCAGCCCACGCGGCGCAGTGAGCTGACGCAGCATGACAACCCAACAAAGGGAGACAAGCAGACAGAGAAAAACGCACAACAAATGGACACAGCGAGCACAAGCAGCAAGGGGGAGATAAATAAATAAATGAAATCTTTAAAAACACACACACATTTGAGGCATACAACAGCAGACTCAAAATGATAGAAGAATAAGTGATACCAAAGACAGAACACCTAAAATTGAAGAGAGAAAAGAACAGGGAGAGAAAAGAATGGAAAAAATTGAGCAGGGGCTCAGAGTTGAATGGCAACACAAAACCCAACAACACACGTGTCATGGGAGTTCCAGAAGGAGATGAGAAGGGAAAGGGGGCATAAAGAGTATTTGAGAAAACAGTACCTGAAAATTTCCCAACTCTCATGAAAGAAATGAACTTACATGTCCAAGAAGCACACCGTACCCTAATCAGAATAAATCCAAATAGACCTATGCCAAGACACATACTGCTCAGAATGTCAAATGTCAAAGATAAAGAGAAAATTCTCAGAGCAGCAAGACAGAGGCAAACGATCACATACAAGGGATGTCCAGTAAGACTTAGCGCAGATATCTCTTCAGAAACCCATGGAGGTGAGAAGACAGTGGTATGATACAACTGGAAACTGAAAGAGAAAAACTGCCAGCCGAGAATTCTTTATCCAGCAAAACTGTCCTTCAAATATGAAGGCGAGTATACAATATTCACAAACAAACAGAAACTAAGAGAGCTTGCAAAAAAGGATCCACCTTTGCAGGAATTTTAAAGGAAGCCTTAGAACCTGAAAGAAAAAGACAGGAGAGAGAGGCTTGGAGGAGAGTAGAGAAGAAAGAATAGCAGAAAGGATAACCAAATGAGTAAAAAGACAGACAAAAACAAGATGACATATGAAAACCAAAGAATAAAAGGGAGGAAGCAAATAGTGCATGTACAGTAATATGATTGACTGTGAATGGATTAAACTCCCCAATCAAAATATACAAGCTGACAGAATGGATAAAGAAAACATCAGCCATCCATATGCTGCTTATAAGAAACTCAACTTAGACCCAGGGATACAAACCGGCTGAAAGTAAAAGGATGGAAAAAGTTACTCCAGGTGACTAGTAAACAGAAAAGAGCATGGGTAGCTATTCTAATATCAGACAAAACAGACTTTAAATGCAAAAATCATAAGAGATACAGAAGGCCATTATATATTAATAAAAGGGACGATCCACCAGGAAGATAAAACAGTCATAAATATCTACGTACCTAACCAGGGTGCCCCAAAATACATGAGACAAACTCTAGCAAAACTGAAGGGAGAAACAGACATTTCTACAATAATCGTTGGAGACTTCAACACCCCACTCACATCATTAGATAGAACAACTAGTCAGAAGGTCAACAAGGAAACAGAGAACTTGAAAAATATAGCAAACAAGTTAGACCTAACAGACATATACAGAACACTGCATCCAAACTCAGCAGGTTATACATTCTTCTCAAGTGCCCATGGATCTTTCTCCAGGATAGACCAGGATAGTTAGGTCACAATTCAGCTCTCAATAAATTTAAAAAGATAGAAATTATACAAAGCACCTTCTCAGGTCATAATGGAATGAAACTAGAAATCAATAATAGACAGGAAAAAAGTAAATTCGCAAATGTGTGGAGAGTGAACAACACACTCCTAAATATTCAGTGGGTCAAAGAAGAAATTGCAAGTGAAATCAGTAAATATATTGAGACAGAGGCAAACGAGAACACAACATATCAAAACTTATGGGATACAGCAAAGGCAGACCTGAGCGGGAAATTTATAGCCCTAAATGCCTATATTGAAAAAGAAGAAAGAGCTAAACTCAAAGATTTAACTGAACAACTAGAGAAACTAGAAAAAGAACAGCAAACCAATCCCAAAGCAAGCAGAAGAAAAGAAATAATAAAGATGAGAGCAGAAATAAATGAAAATGAGAACAGAAAATCAGAGAAAATCAACAAAACCAAAAGCTGGTTCTTTGAAAAGATCAATAAAATTGACAAACCCCTAGCTAGACTAACGAAGAAAAAAAGAGAGAAGATGCAAATAAATACAATCAGAAATGAAAGGAGGGAAGTTACAAATGACCCCACAGAAATAAAAACAATCATAAGAGGATATTATGAGAAACTATATGTCAACACACTAGACAACCTAGATGAAATGGACAAATTCCTAGAAACGCACGCCCAACCTACACTGATGCTAAAGAAATACAAAGAACTTAACAAACAAATCACATTTAAGGAGATTGACTCCATCATCAAAAAAATCTCCCAGCAAAGAAAAGTCCGGGACCAGATGGCTTCAAAGGTGAATTCTAATAAGCATTTCAAAAAGAATTAACACCAACCCTGTTTAAACTCTTCCAAAACATTGAAGAGGAGGGAAAATTACCCAACACATTTATGAAGCCAACATCACCCTAATACCAAAGCCAGAAAAAGATTCTACAAAAAAAGAAAATTACAGGCCAACTCTCTAATGAACAGAGATGCAAAAATTCTCAACAAAATGCTTGCAAATCAAATCCAGCGGCATATCAAGAGACTTATACATCACGACCAAATGGGATTTATTCCTGGTATGCAAGGCTGGTTCAACATAAGAAAATCAATGTAATACACCACATTAACAAATTGAAGGAAAAAAACCACATGATCATTTCAATCAATGCAGAAAAGGCATTCGAAAAAATCCAGCATCCTTTTTTGATAAAAACACTTCAAAAGATAGGAATAAAAGGAAAATTCCTCAATATGATAAAAGGCATATATGAAAAACCCACAGCCAACATCATACTCAATGGGGAAAGGTTGAAAGCTTTCCCTCTAAGATCAGGAACAAGACAAGGATGCCCACCGTCACCATTATTATTCAATACTGTACTAGAAGTTCTAGCCAGGGCAAATAGACAAGACAGAAAAATTAAATGTGTCCAAATAGGAAAAGAGGAAGCAAAACTCTCACTGTTTGCAGATGACATGATCCTGTATTTAGAAAATCCTGACGTATCTACAACAAAGCCACTTGAACTAATAAATGAGTTCAGCAAAATGGCAGGATACAAGATCAACACGCAAAAATCAGTAATGTTTTTGTACACTAGTACTGAACAACCTGAGGAGGAAATCAGGAGGAAAATTCCATTTTCAATAGCAATAAAAAGACTCAAATACCTAGGAGTTAATTTAACCAAAGTAGTACAGGACCTATATGCAGAAAACTATAAAACAATGCTAAAAGAAATTTGAAAAGACCTAAACCAATAGAAAGACATTCTGTGTTCATGGATTGGAAGAATATCATGAAGATGTCAATCTTGCCCAAACTGATTTATAGATTCAATGCAATACCAATCAAAATCCCAAACAGCTTACTTTACACAATTAGAGAAGGCAATTACCAAATTCATCTGGAAGGGTAAGTGCACCCGAATAGCCAAAAGCGTTCTAAAAAAGAAAAGCAACGTAAGAGGAATTTCACTGCCTGACCTTGAAACATATTACAAAGCTACAGTGATCAAAACAGCATGGTACCGGCATAAAGATAGACACATCGATCCGTGGAATAGAATTGAGAACCCAGAAATAAACCCTCACCTATACAGTCACCTGGTTTTTGACAAACCTACCAAGTCCATGCTAACGGGAAAAAACAGTCTCTTCAACAAATGGTGCTGGGAGAACTGGATATCTATAACCAAAAGAATGAAAGAGGACCCCTATCTCACCCCCTATATAGGAATCAACTCAAAATGGATCAAAGATCTAAATATAAAAGCCAGGACCTTAAAACTACCAGAAGAAAATGTAAGAAAACATCTTCAAGACCTTGTAGTAGATGGTGGTTTCTTGGACCTTACACCCAAAGTACGTGCAACAAAAGAAAAAATAGATAAATAGGACCTCCTAAAAATTAAACACTTTTGCACCTCACAGGACTTTGTCAAAAGGGTGAAAAGGCAGCCAACTCAACGGGAAAAACACTTGAAAATCACATTATCTGGTAAGGGTTTAATATCCAGGATATATAAAGAGATGTTACAACTCAACAATAAAAAGACAAACGACCCAATTTAAAAATGGGCAAAAGACTTTAATAGACATTTGTCCAAAGAAGAAATACAAATGGCAAAAAAAAAAAAACATGAAGAAATGCTCAACATCACTCATGATTAGGGAAATGCAAATCAAAACTACAATGAGATATCATTTCACACCTATCAGAATGGCCACTATTAAAAAGACAGAGAACTACAAGTGTTGGAGAGGATGTGGAAAGATAGGAACACTTATTCACTGTTGGTGGGAATGCAGAATGGTACAGCCACCATGGAGGACTGTTTGGCAGTTCCTAAAGAAGTTGAATATAGACTTGCCACGTGATCCGGCAATACCACTACTGGGTATATACCCAGAAGAACTGAGAGCCGTGATACGAACAGACATCTGCACACCAATGTTCATAGCGACATTATTCACCATTGCCAAAAGTTGGAAACAACCCAGGTGTCCATCAACAGACGAATGGATAAACAAACTGTGGTCTATTCACATGATGGAATATTATGCAGCTGTAAGAAGAAATGAAGTCGTAAAGCATATGACAACATGGATGAACCTGGAGGACATTATGTTGAGCGAAGTAAAGCCAGACACAAAAGGACAAATACTGTATGAATGCGGTACTATGAGCCAAATATATTGTGTAACATATTGTTTCAGTCAAAAATTTTATATGTATCCAGTACATTTAATTGAGAAATGTATATATTTATTATTTGTGTTTACTTTTTAGTTTTCAATTGTTTATATTTTCAATTATTAAATGTACAAAATAAAATTTAAAAAATTTTTTTAAAAGATGACATGGAAAGTAGATGTGGCTCAAGTGACTGAGCTCCTGCCTACCACATGGGAGGTCCTGGGTTCTGTTCCCGGTGCCTCCTAAAGAAGACAAGCAAGACAATGAGCTGACATGATAGGTAGGCACAGAGAGCTCACATAATAAGATGACACAACAAGAGATACAAGAAGGAAAACATAATGAGAGATACAAGAAAGCATGGAGCAGAGGTGGCTCAAGCGATTAGTTGCCTTTCCCCCACATGGGCAGTCCAGGGTTCAGTTCCTGGTGCCTCCTACAAAGAATACCAGCACACAACAAACAGACACAGCAAATGCAAACAACGAGGGGATGGGGAGAAGTAAATAAATAAAATAAATCTTTAAAAAAAAAAATTGAAGACAAGCACACAATGAACAGACAAAGAGCTAACAGTAAGCACAAACAACAAGGGGGGGAATAAATAAATAAAATAAATCTTTTTAAAAAAATAATAAATAATCCAAAGTGATTAAAAAAAAAAAAAGTTTGTTCAAAGTCACCTGTTCTGTGAGATCATCTCTGACTATACTACTAAAATTATTATTATTATTATTTTTTTTTTAACCAGGAGGTCCTGGGGATCGAACCCAGGTCCCTCCATATGGGAGACGGATGCCCAACCATTTGAGCCACATCTGCCCCAGAATTATAAACCTATTTTCCTATCCCTACCTTGCTTTATTTTCCTCCAAAGTATGTACCACCATCAGACAAGCAAATTTTACCTACTTTTGTTTTTCACCTGCCTCCCTTAAACAATTAAGTCCCAGGAGGGCAGGAGTTTTTATCTGTTTTGTTCACTGCTATTTCCTTAGGGTCCAGAACTGAGCTCAACATAGACTAGAAGTTCAAAAAATATTTGTTGAGTGAAGTGGTTTCTATCTGCCTATCACCAAATTGCATGTGACTAAATAGGGAGTACATTTTTTTTAAGTATTTTCAAGTAATTATTAACATGAGTAAAATTAAAATAGAAAAATCACAATACAAGGTACATTAAGAACTTAAATCTAAGTTGAGCACTGAAAGAATAGTGGTCACATTTACTAATAAACTTTTTTTTTTTAATAAACTTAGTTTTTACTATTTTTACTATTATTTACTTACATTCTAAAGCAATATGTCAAAAAGAACCTTTACAAGTATAAATTTTTTTCTAATGCCTCCTTTTGATGCTCTTAAAATATCTTGGTGCAAAAATCTGTGATTTCAACTGAATGGAAAATATTATGCATTTTGCCATATATCCATTTTTAATTCCATGTTAATTTCATTTTAATGTAATGTATGTGGTTACTCATAAAATGAGACAAAGCTAAAGAAAAAAAATTTTTTTTAAACTCCTTATTCTGTAGCTAGAGAACGCCATCTGGCTCAACATAAGGGAAACCACACTATTATATTAAATACTGTTATAAATGCAGCACTTAGTGTTTCTAAAGGAAACTCCTTCTAAGAGTAAATGAATTAAGTTGTGGTATTTTATTAATTTACTTAATAAAAACTTTCTAAATAAAATTGCATAGACATAAGAAAAAACTTCATAATAATTTTATAATATTGAAAGCAATTCTAAGCACATTACATGTATTGGCATATCAATCTTCACAACAACCATGTGAGGTACATAGGTGTGATTATCCCCCACTTTACAGGTGAGGAAACTGGAGCACTGAAAAGACAAGCTACTTACTAGGAATTCAAGTGGAGCTAGAATTCAAATCCCAGTGATCTGGCTACAGAACCCACACACTTAAGTATTACATTATCTGCCTCTTCTAAGATGGTAAATATCAAACAAACCCACCCTTGTGTCTTTAAGAGCATTGGAAATAAACTGAGACCTAACTTAGAGGCTAACGATGTGGACCCTAAATTTTGATGGTTTTACTTTATGAAATCTTAAGATGCCCAGAACAAATGATCAGATTCTTCTAACACAGTTTCTTATGTACCTATAAAAAGCACAAAATTTAAACAAAACTAAAAATGTAAATTTAAGCCTCAAGAGTAGTTAGACTACGTAATAAGACTCATACATCAATTATAGAATTCTGAGATTCTATGAAAATTTTCTCAAGGACCAAAAATTTCCATTCCCATTGATCATCAAAGAATGATTTCCAAGTAATGAGCAACTTATTAGGGACTTTCCAAATGTTTCATCCATTCAAACAATTATTAAATACATAAGACCTACCTAGGGAATGTCCCAAATATAAATAAGATAGATTTCATGTCTTCTAAGTATTTAGAGCAAACTCCATAGATATTTTCAAATGCTATTATGAGGTCAAAATCCCATGAGTTATAAAAACTAAATTTATTAACACTGAATATACAAAAACAGTTCATCAACGAAAACACTTTGCCAGTCTTTATTTAAAGGACAGACCGCTAGTCAGCAACTAAGCTACTCTTGGTTAAGAGTTCCCTCTAGTGGCTAATAGGGGAAGCTCTGAACTGTAAAAAAAAAAAATGCTTTCAGTCTTTTTATCCTTCCTCTCAGAGGAGACCAAGTACTCACAGGATGAATTAAACATTTTAATTCTCATTCATGGATATTTTCCCTCTTTAATCCCTCCCCTCTATTCTTTGCCATTTCTTGTCCAATTAAAGAGATTCTCTACCCAACCCAGCCTCCCCAAACATCCCTTCAGTGCATATATAAAACAACAAATGAGCCTGATGATAATAGATTTAAAAAACAAACAAAAAGAGAGAGTTTAATATGTAAATGTAGAAATAAAACCATAAATCTTGAGGTTAAAGCAATCATTACAACAGGCACCATCATCCTCTATGGCTCCTGACAACAACCACGAGTCCCTCTAAGAACTCCACAAGTCTCTCTCTACCTCTTCAACCACAATTAGCCACATTCACTTCCCCTTCAGCACCAGAATTTAGGATAGTTCTATAAATAACTGGCAGTATTAACATTAGCACTTTATTATAACTGTCTGTTACTTGTCTGAAAACCAGAGACAGGAGAGCTGAAAGGGTATGGGAAGGCAAGAGCTCAAGCTCCTCAAAGGTAAACACCCTGGGAGGGCAAGAGACTGTTCTATCTTGTTTATTTACCCACCCTGAACACAGTGCCTGGTAGATTTTAGGAACGCAGTAACTCTGGTGGAGGGGACAGAAGAAAGGAGGGAGGAAAGGAGGGAGAGAAAAAGGTAAGAAAAGGGAAGGACTTTGCTAATTTACTGTGGCTTGTAGGTTAGTTAATATAATCAAACACTGTAACCATTGTTCCTACACCTGAATGTTGTTGGAAACTGTCTCTGAAGTCAGCACTGACTACAACTCGGGTGCAGTGAGAATGCCTGCTATGAAAGAAATCCTGTCTGATAAGACACTCACCCAACTGGGTCACTAGGACAGTCTTTATTACGTTACAATATCAAACATTCAATATGTCATGTTTACTTGTAATATACCACAAAATGTGTTTTCTGGTTTACTTTTGCAATAATCTCTTCATAGCATTTTTTTCTTCAGAGCTTTTACTGTTACTGCTCATGAATTACTGACCTGATGCATTTTAACACACGATAGCCATTTCCATTTGTGTGCTCTATGAACAATGAAAAAATTTTTATGAAACAAATTATTAAACAGATATTTTTAAGTAATTTAATAGTAATGACATATAGGAAAGGCTAATTATAAGTTTTTAAAAGTTGTTAGGTAAGTAACCTGTTAGTAAGTTGTCGGGTTGTTGTTGTTTTTTTTTAATATGATCACAAGATGACATGCTATTTCCATTTATATTTCCATTCCTTAATTTCCTATCTCAGGTGTCAAAACAAGATATTGGATGTCTACAGGAAATCATGTAAGCCATCATTTTATTCAGTTCGTTTTGGACGCAGGAAAGGATCATTGGTATGTGGTTACACATGTGTATCCTGACTGTTCTATGAATACCACAATCCAACCTGAATTTCTTGAACTTCCCTCCTAATACTTTGCTTATGGCCTGAACCTTTTACTTTATACTTAGTCATTCTAATATTGTTGGTATTGATTCAAGTGACATTAAGAAAAAAGAAAACATAATTTTAAGTCACATTTCTCAGTTGTCAAATCTGGTGGCTTAATTCAAGTATTTACTGGCTGTCTTTTCTCTCCTTAAGGCAGCAACTATTGCTATTTGTTTTAGGTCATCAGCAATAGATGCCACTATTTCACAGTGTTATTTTTCAGGCTATCTCAGAAATTGCTTCCATAACCCAAGTCTTTCTTCATGACAAGCCTTGAACTTTTCCCCAAAAAGCCTTCCTTTTCTTCAATGTATTCAATCAAAATACTGTCCATTCTTCAGAACCTAATTTAAGTCCCACCTTCTAAATAAAGCTTGCCTCACAATTCTTGTTTTAATGAGCTTCCTTTCCTCAATTCAAAAAGCCAATAGTCCAGGGCTTTTTTTATTCTTTTTTTTTTGTGTGTGTGTGTGTGTGTGTGTGTGTGTCCAGCATGGCTTCCAGACCGATTCTAAAAAAGATCCTTAACACTGACTGATTAATGTAACAAATCCATGCTGAAGATGATATTTTAGGTTTTTTTAAAAAAAGGTTTCATTATTTTAAACTGTCCTTCAATCTTCCCCTATCTCGTGTTTTTGTGGGATTTTGGAGCCTGCCCTGATCGTGTGTTAGGTTATACAGATACCCTTTTTGAATAAGTCAGCCCATCTGCCCTGATGTGGAGATGTGATCTAGCTGCAAGTTAACATTGCAAAATTACATAAGTCACAGCTGCTGCTTTAGCTGCTGCTCAATAAAATAAAAAATAAAATAAACATTCATGATTATATCATGCAGTCACGCATTAGTAGTGGTCACACATTAGGAACAGTAATGAGGCATGGATTTTTAAGTCTTTCTTCTTCCCTGGTCTTTAGTTTGTTCGTGAACAATTTGGTATGTTCTTAGAGTTTTTTCATCTTCTCCTGTTCACACAATATAATGGAACCACATTACTCATTTAAAATTCACTTTAAACATATTAGAATGCTTAGCTTATGAAAAATTTTAATTGAGGACAACTTAAAAAAAATTTTACTTGAAGATAAAATAGCATTCCATTGACTCACTCAACAAATCTCTATCCCAGAATTAATGACTACTAGTGACAATTTCCCCACAACTTCCTTTTAGAAAATAATGTCCAATACTCCTATTCCATATAGTAATTTTTAGTTAATTCATTTATTTGATAAGATTTGCCAGTATCTATACAAATAAATAGGATACACTGAAGAACAAGACAGAGCCCTTTTCTTTTAATAACGTAATGTTAGATTTCACTTTTCTTTAACTAGGACAAAGGCTGCTTGGTAAACAAAACTCTATGACAAACCAGTTTACAGAACTTACATTCAAAAGCCTTATAAACTGGCCATTCTGGACTACACATCTTTCTTACAAACCATGTTTTCAAGGAGCTTCTCAGTGAAATAAACAAAGTCATATCATATAATTCATTTTTTACAAGTTAATTCCTCAAATTCATTCATATTAAGATACACTTGATATTTTGATCAATAAATCAAAAGCAGCTGAAAATGGTACTGATCCAAGATACCTTTTTGCTGAATTAAACTGCTTTGTGAAAGGCATTTTAAATCTTCACTAATTGGAAAGAAAAGGCAAAATATTAATCTAGAGTTGAAATGACTGAATATTTGGAAACTAAAGAAAATCAACAGAAAAGCTACTGGAAACAATAAGGAAATTCAGTAGAGTAACCTGTGAAAAATGAGTAATCATAATAATAATAAATAACATTTGTTGGGAACTATGTGCTAATTCCTTTACAATATCATCTTATTAATCTTCAAAGAATCCCTATTAGGCAGCTAGAACCACGTCTTATTTTAAGGATGAGAAAGTTAAATCTAGTAACTATAAAATATATACTATGCTATTCTGCTTCTTAAAATCAATGCATAGACTACCACAACTTTATTATGTAGCAATATTTTGAAAAGGTGAAAATACAGCTGAATAAAAAGGCCAATCCAAATATCAAGAAAGAGAAAATATCAGGGGATAAATATTAATAAGAAATCCAACATACTTACATGAAGAAAATTGCAAAATACAAATAAGAAACAGACAAGAAAACAAGTATTTAGAGCGATAACTTGTTTTGGAAAACAAAGACTTCAATATTGGAAAGCTGTCAATTCTTAAATTAATTTCTAAATTCAAGGCTATATTAATCAAAATAGCACTAGAAAACGTTTTTAATTTTGAAACAATATTCTAATATTTACTGGAAAGATAAATGTATGATAAATGAAATAACATGCTTCAGTAATTAAAAGAGTTGAACAGGAAAAGACAGACAAATCAATGTAACATCACCGCCAAGTTATAGGCCCAAGTATATAATAAAAATTAATTTATGATAATGGTGTACTTCAAAGAAGTGGGGAAAAGATGGATTATTCAATAAGTGCTATTGAGATAACAGGAAGGCAATTTGAATGAAGAGGAGAGAGAGATTTCTTACCCTATACTAAAATAAATTCTAGCTAATTCAAAAATGTAAATGTAAAAATAGAAATAATCAGAAAAAATACAGGTGAATGTTTTTCTCATATTAGTATGGGGAAAACCTTTATAAACATTAATTCAATACAAGAAATCATGTTAAGATTTTCACTTGATTCCCTGAAAGTGAAAAAAAAAAAGGAATTTGTACAGAAAATAAGAGAAATATATATATACATACATATATATTTGAAAGAAAGATGGCAATCTGGAAACAATTATTTGTAATATATATGAACACGAATATCACTGTGCCTATAATTACAATGAGGTAGTAAAATAATAAGAAAAAAATCACTACTCCAATAGAAAAATTGGCAAAGGATAGGAACAAACTCTTCACACACACACAAAAGGAAATGGCCAAAAAGTACTTGAAAATAAGTACAACCTCATTAGAAAATAAAGTAATACAAATAAAAACTAAATGTTTTCATTATATCAATTTAGGCAAAAACTAAGATCCAGAAATTGTAACAGTATGGGTCTCCCATACAATTAACTTCGTACAGTCTTTCTGGAGAATATTTTGGCAATTTCCATCAAAATCTAACCTTACAGTGAATTAGAAATTCTCTCAGAATTTATTTTGAAGTAGGTAACATATGCAAAGACAAATGGATCATGGCTATAGATCACAGCCTACATCAGCAGTAAAAAAAAAAAAAAAAAAAGAATCTGGTAATAGCTAAATTGTGATGTATCTCAATGACAATTTTAAAATGCTGAAGTATTTATTGATTTTAAAACATGTTTTGTGACATTTTTGGTGAAATAGCAGATCTCTATCATATACAAAGAAAATTATCCTTTAAAAAGTAGGAAGAACAATAATGGATTCAAAAAGGAAAAAGACAGAAGCAGCAACTAGAGGATTCAAAAGGAAAAAGGAAAAAAGATAAGTGAAATATCCATGACTGAACTCTTTTTAAAAAGTAAAAAGTCTAAATCGACCACAAAGAAATACAGAAAACACAAATGCCCAACATTAATTATTAAAGAGAAAGAAGATATAGCCACAATTTAGAGAAAACAGAACATTTTAAGAGATTACTGTGTACTTTATGAGTATTAGTTGGAAATCTAGGTGAAATGTAGGATTTTAAAAGATAATATAAATTAACATAATTAACCAGAAATGTAGAAAAGCTGATACCATATAAGAAACTGAAAAGTCATCTAAGATCTATCTTCATAAAAGGTACCAAATCCAGGTGTTTCGGGGGCAAGCATTACTGAATCTTCACGGAACAGATAATTCTTTTACCACTAGTATAACCCTCATACCCAAACTTGACAAAGGTAATGTGAATTTTTTAAAACTTTAAACCAATCTCACTTATGAATATAAAATTCCTAAAAGCATTAACAAATTAAATTTAAGACAAAATAAGATATCTTCTAAGACCATAAGGCTGTCTAATATTAGGAAATGGATCAACTCATTTTACTACATTAATAGGTCAGGAAAAGCATAAAACATCTATAATGGTAAAAAGACATCAATGATAGCCTTGTGGAGAGTCCTGCTACTTTAAAAAAGCCAACTAGTAATAAAAAGACATGTCTTTAACATAATGAAGAGATATAAGAAAACTGTAGCAAACACCTACTTAGAGATGATACCTGCTTAAAGATGTGTGGGGAGCACTAGCTCCTTGGGATAGTATCAGAAAGTTGGGAGTAAACAATGGGGACAATTTTGTGGTCAAGGGAATTCAGAAAAACTGAGGGTTTATTAAAACACATTTCTCAGAAACTTTAATGTGCTCACATGCACGATATTTTATAGATGAAAAAAAGCAGGTTATAGAGCACAGATGATCTCATGAGTATGTATGTGTGTGTCTGTGTGTTCACCTATGACCAGAATCTGGAAGGAAGCATATATATGCGCACTAGACAAACACACATGCACACATGCACTCACACACAGACTGATTTTAAAGAACCATAATATTCTACATTTATACAATAGAGTTGTCTCTCCTATACCTAATTCAACAGAAAAAAAAATGTTTAATAGCATGCCTTTATCAAATCTTTCCAATGCATTTAACTTACTTTTCATAGAAACAACCACATTAATTACATACATATTTTGTCATATAATTATGTTATTACAAATACAAGTACAGCTGGCATAAATATACAGCTCATTCAAGGATAGCGGAGGTGCACGGGCATCTAGGACATTCAGGGTGCCCTGACCACGGCCAAAGAGAACAGAGAGTACCTGTTAATCTCTCAGGTCTATGAAGTGCACCTCGGTGGACAGTGTCTACTGCATTCCCAAACAGAGTCACCTCTACCAAGTATGTAAAAATATTTGTCTCAAACAAGTGGACTAAGCACTTCCTGAACAGCTCTCAATTTTCCAGAACTGCACACTGGGATTAAAGAGACATCTAATCATGTTAACAGCCAACCTCAATTTAAGAGCCCCCATTTTCTTACAGACCAGCAATACAAGGAGAGCAAGCAATATCTGGTGCTAGATAATGCACAATAATAGTTTTAAATTCATGCCCCAGGTAATGAAGTCTTAAAGTATTCCATTAAAAAAAGAAAAGAAATAAACAAATCAAAGGGAATAATAGAAGAACATGGGGCAAAAGGGGAGATTTTAAACCATATGTTCAAACTCTGACCTCGATCCTCTCGTAAAGTCAAAGCATTCATACTTTCAAATACATACACCACTCTACAATGCAGGAATTTGTCTCTTCACAGAATCCATGAAAAAGACTTTTAATTTTCCAACAGAACTTCTGGTAAACATGTTAATTGTGTACAAAACCATGTTCTAAAGTACACCCAGGTGAGGCTAAAATCTGGTTTCAAACTGTACAGTTTCAAACTGCAAAATGCTTTAAAAATGAATTCTTTAGTCTTCTAATCTGTGATCATAATTGTGTCTTCACAGACATGTACCAATGAAAAATAATGGAGCTAACTTCTATGCACCATCACCTCTTCACCACCCTCAAAAACTCAGTAAGAAAAAAAAGTGTCCCATCACTCCAGCAGCTGATCTGAATCACTACGTATTATACACATCTGATATGTGATGACAATGAGATGTAACTTAATGTACTGTCTTAAGTTAAGAAGAGCCTATAGAGGGAATCTGAATTTGCCCAATAGATTTCCAACATCTAACAGGCGACTTTGAGAGCAAGACAAATAGAAACTCATTCTATCTGACCCCAGGGTCTCATCTGGCTTCATTTGCACCAGGATTTCCAATTTATTATTATTCATGTTACATTTTATTTCTCCTCTCAATGAAGAACCGGTGCTCTTCCATCCACATTGTTTTATAGATACATAAATTTAATTGTATTAAATGATATCTGGAGACCTAGCATAACATCAAAATAAACTGAATATTTTTTAATCAGACATCAGAAAATATGTCTAATGATATAACAAAATTCAAGTTCACTTCAAATAGGTTGTCATAAAATCCAAGGCAGCTATGAATTGATATTCTTGTAATGTCATTAGCAAAGCTAATCTTTCATCACGTAAAGGAACTCAGTTGCTACACTGGATTCCTATCTGAATGCACTTTCTTATATAATCCTCAAACTAACACAAAGATTTTACAGAGAAAAATTATATATATATGCATATATTAACCAAAAGGGGGAATACCAATGCCCAAACTCCCTCATAACCAATTACACAGATCATTTTAATCTCGTCTATCACACCAGGATAGATAGAGAAAATCCTGGCCTCTGAGAGCCCCAGCACACTTCTGAGTTGGGGACATCCATCCTCAACACCCTGCAGCAGCCTCTTCAGTAGCCTGAGGTGACTATGAATCTGTAACAAGAGATTGCGGTAGGCGGGGAGGGAGCCATTCATTCTTGAAAATGACTTACTGATTTATAAAAAAATCATATAACATAGCTGCTCTCATGCCAGCAAAAAATGGATAGATTTGTAAAAGAAAGCAAGCTATCCCCTCTGATTCAGTAAGTCCGTTAACAGCATTCCTTGCTTATCTGTAATGTGCAGCATATTTTAAGAGGTTACAAAATTATACCAGATAGCATTTTCTCTATTGTTTGCAATATTATCTATAATCCTCTTTTAAAATAAACTGCTTTGGGGACTGGTGTTTTTAGAAGGAAGGAAAATATGATAAACAATTTGATAACATATATGTGTATTCAGTTAGGGATAATTTCCTTTATAGGCTATGAAAGACACTTACATGTAAGCCTTTAGTATTATTATAATACAAAAATAGAAATGCCTTGGGTAAACTGTCAGAAGAAATAATCTTAAATTAACAAGCTTTAAGATGTTATGTGTCAACATGTAACTCAAATTATTTTAATTCAAGTTGCAATCAGTTAGTACACTTTAAGCTTATCACACAATATTATCTGTGAACTAGGTGTCTTAAGAACTGTTTCCAACTCTCTTGCAACTCTCCCCAATACATTTCCTTTGGAGATAATTACATACAGGTAAACAATTATCCTCTTGTCCATTTTGTCTCAAATACAGAAATATGTGAGCTCCTTTTGAGGGCACTGATTATGTTGTATTTTGCATCCGCAAACCCTGGCACACAACAGGTAGAGACCAGTACAGATCTGTTGAATGAATGAACGGATGAACAAATAAACGGGTATACAATGAATCCATGTGTGTTTATGTGAAGGTGGCCCTGACCTTTGCTCCTGTGCAATCTTCTTCATTAAATCACATACCTTTAAGAAGAAAAGAGATGTTATATGCTATGGATCTCTCAGCTCAGACCATATCTGAATAACAAGTTACCTTCAAACTGAAGAGGCAAAACAAAAAACAACAACAACAAAAAACCTGCACATGAAGAGGTGATATTCATCTTAGCCTCAGTTCATTTAAATGAACAGTCGTGATACAAAATGAATAAGCATGAATACTGCCCTTAGGGCATCCACAGTCTAGTGGAGGAGACATAAACATAAGTAAATAATAATAGAGGTAATAATTCTTCCCTACCTTCCTGTTACTACTCTTTTCCTCTAAAGCTCTGGGTCAAGTTTATTCACTTAAGAAAGTTTATTCACTTATGTGAGTGTGAAGGATCTGAGCAACCAACACCTTGCCTTCACTCCAAGCACGGCCAAGGGTGCCAGGCAAACCACGGCCACTCTTTCCCTCTGCTGGTCCCTCTGCTCAGCCCCAAGGAACCCACCACCACCCCACTTCCCATGCCGTTGCTTCATTTATTGTTATGAAAATAAGCGGCTTCCGTTAAAGTCCCTGGGTTACATGCTTCTCCACATCACTGTTCTCCAGCAAAAGACGAAGGCTTCCTCCACTTCACTCTTAGAAAAGGCTAATAACCAGAGACCAGAGCTCTGCTCCTAATCATTCAAACTAAACAAATGTTTACATTCATCTCTGAGTCGCAGACTCTCTGGCCCAACTGCTAAATCTGGCAAAGAGGTTTCTCGTGGTCCAGCTGCTTGCCAGCCACACAGCTGGCACAGCTGGGAATCCTCCTAACCCACTCCCCTGACAGCCTGAAGAAGCAGCGTTCCCTGGCGTGGGGCACTAATACATCAACCACAGAGACCTGACGTGTGTAACACGTGCCTCCATCTCACCCTGCCATGAACAAAGAGATAAGATTCACAACTGTCACTAAAATGGAAAAATCAAGTCATCTTAACTACAAAACATCAACTTCAGATGAAACAGGCTTCATTATACATGCCTCAGGCGCAGCCAGAAGACTTTCCTCTTCCTATTCACAAGGAAAAAGAATGGCTTCCAGGAAAACATTATGTATTCTTCTCCATCTTCCAAAAAAGGCAAAGTGATTTGGTGCTTTCCCCTTCAATGACTACATAGAAGAGACTGCAGTAAAATGACTACCCAGTCAGGTTTCTGGAACAGAAATGAAACCATGATTTTACAGACATCACACTATTTTCTTTAAATGAGCAGATAAACAGCCAACAACACATTTTTCACTATGTGAAAAATGACTACAGGACTTCAGCAGCATAATTTTAAGGCACCTTTGTCTAGAAAAGATATATAAAATAGTTTGAAATAGACTATTATAAGCATCTCAAGTTTCACAGTAAGTTTTATAGAAACCTATAAACTTAGGGGGAAAATTGGCAGTTGGGTGAATGTGAGGAAATTATATTTCGGGGGTCATTATTTAAGCAGCAACTCACTTAAACAAGAGCTCAAGCCACAGAGCTCACTGATTTATAGCACAATTCTCTTAGTGGATATTTGTCTAAGCATTTGCAATGTCAAATGGACCCACAGAGGTCTTTTCTTATTTGCTTCCAAAATAAACAGTGGTGTATCAAATTTAGAAGTACATTCTAAAATGTTTGCTGAAGTTTCAAAATGGTCTATGTCAAAGTAAATATTAAAAAATTGTAAACTTGGACCTGTATACACTGTTACTTCTTTTTATTCCTCGAGGTGTTGGGAACTCTCAGCCCATAGAAACGTTAAATACAACTGAATAAACACGTGGCAAGTAGGGCAAGTCCAGTATCTTAGGTCTTACTTGTGATCCCTGCCCTTTCTTATCACAAAAGCCTTGAAACATCTAGAACTGGTCCTGTAGTTGCAGGTGTTAAACATGGCCCACCTCCTCAGCCACTCTCCCCTCCCTCACTCTACCCAGCACTGCCACCCTCCACCCTCCTCCCTGAGAGGGTCAAGAGCCCTTGCACTGGCTGCTCCCTCTGCTGGGAACAGTTTCCCTGACATGTCTACAGCTCCTTCATTGTCTTCAGACCCTTTTTCCATAGTCAGTTTCTCAGAGAGTCCCTCCCTGGCCACCCTATCAAGAAAGCAATGCCCCCATCCCACCCAACACTTCCTATCTCCCTTCCCTGCCTTGGTTTTTCTCCTTGGCATCATTACTATCTAACATTCTACATATATATAAGTATATTATATATCTTTGAAATTATCTCAGCTCAACTAAAATGTAAGCAACTGTGGGGGTAGGAATTTGTGTGTTATGCTCACTATCATATTACCAGTGCTAGGCACAAAGTAGGTGCTCAAAAAATATTCCTTGAATAATCTACTGAATCTACATAAAGACTGTTCTCAGACTGGTCTCCAGTTTGCCCTTAAGTTTTCTGACTGGCTCACAGGTACTTTTGCCTAACCAAAGGTTCTTGAGATAGTCTTACCTTCCACACCTTCCTCTTACTTCTAGTCTTCTTTCCTGTATTGGTTGTTTTAGATCTTATTAAAACCTGACCTTTACTGTAAGTCACCTGAAATAATTTGTGTGAGCAGGATGTAAAGAAATCAGAAAATATTGGAATCAAAATCGCCATTGCCATGAAGGTTTTCTCACTCACAGTTCTGCACATTTTTGAAATTTTTGAATCATACTATTACTGGCTCACAAAGAAGTGGCTGGATACTCAACTGATGTAAAAAACAGTCCATTTGTATATCTGTTTGCATATATGGAAAAGAGAGCAAATTATACCTGTGGACTGAATTGGTTCTATTTTTCAGTGTAATTCATGAAGGGACTGTTTAAAAGGTAAGCATAAAAGTCCTTTAATAAAATTATAGTTGGGTGGATATTTTATAGAGCACGTCCCTTCCTATCAACTTCATGGTACCAAAAATTAACTGTTGAAACTTTTCCAGAAATTGCCGATTTTTTTTTTTTTTTTTTTTTTTTTGGAGGTACCAGGGATTTAACCCAGGACCTTGTACATGGGAAGCAGGCACTCAATCACTGAACTACATCTACTCCTCAATAAAAGTTGGTGTTTTAGTTTGTTTGTTTGTTTGTTTGTTTAGGAGGTATTGGGGATTGAACCTGGGACCTCACACATGGGAAGCAAGTGCTCAATCACTTGAGCTACACTCACTTCCCGCCAAATTTATATTTGAAGAAAAAAGTCCTAATCTATTCCAACGTTCATATTTTTTAAAAGGCCTTTTATTTAGCTCTTTAGGAAAAAAAACATTCAAATAGATTAAAATAGTTCAAAATAATTGAGAGAGAATGAGTGAGAGGCCCATATCAGATATTAGAATGTATTATATGTTGACAGTAAATAAAATAGCACAATTTTGGCACAAGAATATACATGCAGATAAACTGAAATAACACATGAAGAAAAAAAACTCTCCACTATATATAAAAGGTTAGCACATTAAAAAGGAAGTTCAAGTGGCAAGATTCCAGGTTCTCTGATCTTCAAAATTATCCCCAACCCTAAACCATTTAATCAATAATCAGACCCATGGAGCTGATAAGCCAGAACAAATCCCCCTGTGTCTTAATCATGGTCAAATGCCACATAACAAGGGGGAACCATAATCAATAAATGGGAATGCTAAAATGGACTAGTTGTGGGAATCATCTATTTAAATCTTCTTTTATACATTATATGCCAAAATAAATGCCGGATGGACAGAGCTGGGCTCCACCTTCAGACTGGGGTGAGTGTCCCTCTCTGGGCAGAGAAGAAGAGGTGAGAGAGAAGCCCCAGGCTTAGTACAACAGCTAGACTAGGGTACAGGAGCGGGTCCCTGGCCTCTCCCAGGGGGCTGCAGTTGCCAGGGTGTGGGGGTGGGAGGAGATGGTACTTTCTGGGTGGTGGTAACTGTGTCACTGTGGTTTCCACTCATCATTTTTTAAATTGCCTAAATAAAATTGTTTTGGGAAAAGATGTTTGCACAAACCAAAATTGTGCATTTTATATTTTTTCACTCTCTGAGAAGACAAATCTACCTAAAACATCTAAATCTAACAGGTTGTATTTTTTTTATTATTATTATTTACCTCCCTATTATGGCAGCAAATTAAGTTGCTGAGATTGCTCTATATCTCATTTCTCTTCTCATCCCATGTCTACAACTAGAGAAATTCACCTTTCGTATTCTTCTGGAGAAATTTATGACCCCATCTTTTCTAACTGAACATCCTTTCTCTAGCTATGGTCATTTCTCTTGAGACTGATCTCATTTGTTCAAGCTGAAACTTCTAACCCAACTCTGACCATGCCAGCCCCCACGTGCCTCAGCCACCCAGAGGTCCAACTGACTCAAGACTCCCTCATGAGCCTATTCTGGTTGACTCATATTCCCGTAAATAATTAATACATGGCTTTGTTTTGAAGGCTGTATTTTCCTCCTTGCTATATATAATGTGGTTCTTGAAATTACTGTTTCCTCCTCAGAAGCAGCCCTTTCATAAGACTCATTCAGAATTTCTGTGCAATTTTATGTCCCCTTAATTAGACGGTACTAGAGTCCAATACAGACAAGTTAGTTAAATGCTCAAATGTCAAGTGGTGTTGCCATAACAATACATTCATCCCAATACAATCAGCACTATTGAACATCCTATAAATATAATAAGTGGTATGTATATGGCGTGACAAATAAGATGTTAATTCAGTTTTATTAGGTTCCTGATATCTATAAAAATAAGCTTTAACCTTTGGTATAAATGCAGTGGATACTTAAAAATGCATCAATCACAGTATTCCACTACTTTACTGGTATAATCAGAATAACCAAAAAAGCAAAGTAAAGATGTGCTGCACAACAAATAAGTCAGGATGTCTATAGTTTTGTGATTTATAAAAGATGGATTTGTGGTTATTATGCATGTATAAATTTTTCTCAGTGTAATGATGTGTGTTGGAATGATTGTCAGACTGAAATCAGAAGACACTAATTCTAAAGAAAAAAATCTTGTTAATAGGGACCATCTATTATGTTTCTGGACAACGGATTTAATCTTTTAAGTGTTTCCTCCTAATTGTATAGCCTCTAATACAATGAAGAAAGTAAGTAATTTTCATAGCATCTAAAAATAAGACCGCAAGTAGTGTTCTTTAAGCACTAACCTCAGGTTTAAATGTCATTTGTATAATGAAAATATACTGAGAAAACTCATGTAAACATTTTTTGTTAATTGCAACATTATAGCTAACATTTTAAACTCTAATAAAATATGTTTCAACACTAAGAACTTCATCTTTCTACATAAAACTTCACCTATTTCACTCCATTAAGGTGCAAGGTTTCTGTTCATTAGCTGTATAAAAAGATGAAAAAGTTAATCCAAATCTAATATAAAACATCTCAGAAGGTAGTAATAATAGAAGTTCAAGGAAATTAAAAAAAAAAAAAAAAATTCTGTTCAGCTGACAGGGTTTGGTAGTTTGTTTTGTGAACGTGATTTATTTTGCTTCCCTAATAAAAAGAAAGGGAGTGGGAAGAGGAGTTTAACATTAAGAGGGAAAAAAATTAAGTGCTAAGCAATAGTAATTTAGATAGTAACAAAGAAAATTGGTGAGAAAAAAACACATTATTTTATATTGGGAGGGGATGGATGTGGCTCAAATGGTTGGGTGTCTGTCTCCCATATGGAGGGACCCAGGTTCAATCCCCGGGACTTCCCGGTTAAAATAAAAAAAAAAAATAAAAAATAAAACATATTTTATATTGTGGTAAAAAAAAAATCCATGTTCTCCTTTGGTTTTTAAAAATTCCAATTTGAATGTGACCATAACTGTAAAGTGTATGAAGCCTTCCCTGACCCCATTAGGATGAATGCCTCACTCTCTTTGTTCCCCAACCTTTGTTACCTCTACAATGGTACCTAACCCTCTGAAATATATTCACATGTGTGTTTCCCTCACTAATCGCTCCTCCCTGCCAAGGAGGCCCTCTGTTTCCAATGGGAGAAGGTCCTGTCCCTGAGGCATAGTGAGCTATAGTGTGGAAACCACTGTCTTAGTAAGCATGCCCAAGGAACTGCATATTTGTTGGACAAGTTCTATAACTGCAACAGTGACAAACCTATTAGGAACAATTCTGTATAGTATCAGGGAAGATCCAAAGAAATGACCAGTGGTGGTGCCAAAGGTTGCTGGAGCAAGGAGGCAGATCACTCTTCCTCCCACAATGCCATCACTTACCCCTAATCAAGCCACTTCAAATAGCATACAAAATAGGAAAAGACAGACTTGCTATAAATGAAACTTCACATAAGCAGATTTACCCTTCTAAACCTGTCCTATATTAAGATTCTTGAACTGGAAAGAACCAAACATCAAATTTTGCCTTAAAAAAAAAAAAGAAAAGAAAAACCACTCTATTTTGTTTGCTTACAACTTAACATTTTCAGATTTACTTCGATAACCTAATTCAAAGCTACAGAGACTCTGTAGAGCCTTCTTAAAGTGAAGGTTACAGAACAGAGAAGATGGTGGCTCAATAAGAAAGACAAAAGAAAAAAGTCATCTCATGAGAGGTAGAAAAAGAATCTGTGAGTTCTAGTAATTCAGTAAATTGTGAATGTTGGAAATAGGTGTGCTGACAATCTGCATTTAGACCACAACTTCCCGCTTACTCTCACAGGCACAGAGAGAACCATCTGGATGAAAAATGGCGCCCATCCAGCCATTCCAGCAGGGTCTACGTACCAAGCTCAGAAAAATGAAAACATCCAGCTGGCAATGTGCTAAACAACAGGTTCATCCAAATAAAAATCTCCCCTGTTCTTAATTTTTTCCTTGAGAAATGTCCTATAAACCCCTACTAGGTTTTGCTCTGAACAAAGGGGTTCTCTCTTAAGAACAAGCCTCAGTTTGAAGATTTGAAATTGCAGAAAGACTGCACCAAGTAAGGATACCAAGATTATAATCCCAGCCCTGCTGTGCAATTTGGGGCACATTCAAATAGCCTACCTGGTCTACAGTTTTTTCCTCCACAAAAGGAATGAGTTGGATTAAGTGATCCCAAGACAACAGAGCTTAGATCAACGTAAAGCACAATGTCACACTGGGCCTTTATCTCAAAAGCACACTGGATAAAATATTCTGAAACCTTAGTGCCACTTTCCAAACTATGAATTTTCTGATAAGTTGCTGCAGTTAGTTCCCACCTCCTCTTCACAACTATAAAAGAGAAAAGTGCCCAGTGTGGGTCATTTGATGGTTAGTGCCATTCACTGCTAGTAGAATGTAGCAACACACCTATCTTCTATAAAATAATGGAAATCACTTCTGCAAGCTGCAGTGGAAAAAAAAATAAGTTTCATTGTTTACAGAAAGAGAGTATACCAACTCATCTTTCAGCCACAAATGAGGAATTTTCTTTTCTGAGGACTTGTTTTTGATGCTCCAGTTTACTAACCCCTCCTCAATAGTTCACTGTTTCCTCTGTGCTGCCAATCTATTTCATACAGGTCTATCCTTGTATTGTTAATTATTCATTTGTTTCTGTCTTTCTGTTTCCCTTATAGGTTACATATGAATGCAGAAACTATCTTATGCATCTCATAGCCTAAGCTCCTAGGTCGAAATAGTCACAACTCTTTCAACTGCAAGCCTTAAAAGGCATGTACAGATCATGTATCTGAAATGTTCAGAAATAGTCCAGCTTCAGGCAAAACTAGACCCAGCTGTTCATCTGATAGTTAAGAATCTGTCTTCTCCATCTCTCAGCTCACCTTTCTTCATATTGGCTTTATTAACAAGCAGGTACACCCTGGTGCTGGAAAGCAGTATCTCCAGGCTACCCCAGTTTTCTTTTCCACTAATTGTATCTCTCTCATGATACTATCCATCTCTGAACCAAGAACTATGGCTTTAGAGATCCTTGCTGGCCAAGTTGGCAGGAGTGTATGGTTGTAAGATCAGCCTATAGACTGAAAGGGTGGGAGGGGATTCACAAAGAACAAACCAAGTCCTGTTTCCAGAAGAATGGTAAGTGTAGGCAAGGAAAGTAAAAACAACAGCTGTCCACTACAACCTGGCTATTTGCTTAATTACATGTAATCCTATTTGTAATAGAGACTTTGTCCTCTCATAGACTCTGATTGTATTATTTCCTGCTGCAGGAAAAGATTCTGATAAACTATGCCGTGATTATTTAAGGAAGAGTTGGAAGGTTGGAAACGGGAGGCACACAAGCGGATGAAGGCAAAGAGAGAAGAGCTCTCTTCTCAGACATTCTTATCTTAAAGCTGAAGCTAAAATTCTACTTCTAGTAGGGGTCCTCCCTCATACCATATATAAAAGTGAACTCTAAGTGGTTCAAATATTAAATGTAAAAGTTAAAACTATAAAAGTCTGAGAAGGGAAAAAACACATTAATCTGTAGGACTTTGGATTAGGTGATGATTTCTTAGATACGACACCCAAAGTACAAGCAACAAAAGAAAAAGATAAAATGGACTTCATCAAAATTTAAAACTTTTGTGCATCAAGGGACACCATCAAAAAAGTGAAAAGACAATGCAAAGAATGGGAGAAAATATTAGTAAATCATATGGCTGATAAAGGATGAGTATTCAGATTATATAAAGAACACTTACAATTCAGCAATAAAAAGAAAAAAAAGTAATCCAATCTAAAAACCAGGCAAGGATTTGAACATTTTTCCAAAGAAGATACACAAATGACCAATAAGCACATGAAAAGATTCTTAATATCATTAATCATTAGGGAAATACAAAAAAAAAAAAACACAAAAAGATACAAATTCATACCCACTAAGTTGGCTAAAATAAAAAAAAAACAGGCAATGACAGGTATTGGTGAGGATGCAGAAAAATTGGAACCTTCATACATTACTGGTAGGAATATAAAATGGTGCAGCTGCTTTGGAAAACAATTTGGAAGTTCCTCAAAAAGTTAAACATAGGGGAAGCAGATGTGGCTCAAGCAGTTGAGCGCCTGCCTCCCACATGAGTGGTCCCTGGTTCGGTTCCCAGTGCCCCTAAAGAAGACAAACAAACAACAAGCAGACAATGAGCAAAAACTACAAGCAAGACAACGAACAGACAATGAGCAAAAACAAAAAGCAAGCAGGGAGCAGCTGTGGCTCAAGCAGTTGAGCGCCCACCTCCCACATGGGAGGTCCCAGGTTCAGTTCCTGGTGCCTCCTAAAGGAAAAAACATACAGACAATGAGCAAAAACAAAAAGCAAACAGGAAGAGGGAGCCATGTCGGGAGGTGAGAGAGTTAAACATAGAAAGCAAGATGGTGTCCTAGTAAGTCCTGAGTTTTTCAAATGAACCCAATTTTAATATATGGCATTTTTGTATGCCAAATATCTTGTCCTTTGTGTGTATGGTAATAATGTCCACTTTATGACTACTATTAAAACACACTTACTATGATCAAAATTCCTAAAATGATTTTTTAAAAAGAAGTTAAATATAGAATTGCTATAGCATTCAATTACTGAGCAATTCCACTCTCAGGAATACACATAATAAAAATGAAAAAACTATGTCTACCCAAAAGCTTTTCATCAATGTTCATAGCAGCATTATTCATAACAGTGAAAAAGTAGAAACAATTCAAATGTCCTTCAAGAGATGAATGGATAAATAAAATGTAGTATACCTATACAATGGAATATTATTTGTCAAGAAAAAGAGATGAAGTCCTGATATGTGTAACAATATGGATGAACTTTTAAATCACTATGCTCAAGTAAGCAGCCAGTCACAAAGGACCACATATTGTATGATTCCATTAAAGTGAAACATCCAGAATAGGCAAATCCCTAGAGACAAAGTAGATGAGTTGTTGCCAGAGGCTGGAAGGAGAGAAGAATGGGGAGTGACTGCTAACGGGTATGGGAATTTTTTCTTGATGAAATTCTGGAATTAGTTGTGCAGTGATGGCTGCATAACTTTGTGAACATACTGAAAACCAATGACTTGTATACGTTTAAAAGTGAATTTTATACCATATGAATTACATCTCAATTTCTTAAAGTTTTAATGTGGACAAGAGATTACTGTCATTTTCATAGGTATGACAATAGTAATTAAAGCAATATAAGAAAATGCCCCCTTTTGTGAAGATGCATATTGAAGAGCGCAAGAATGAAGTTACATGATGTCTTGGATAAGCTTTAAAATATTTCAGCAAAAAAGGTAGAGAGGAGAGGATAAAGAAAGAATATGGCGGGGAGGACGCAAGATGGCGTTAGTGTAGGAGGGCGCACACTGCAAGCTCCCAGAGCAAGGCGGATTGTGGACAGGGTCCTGCCTGGGGGTCTGTGCTGTGCACGCGTGGAGTGAGAAGCTTGGGACATCTATCTGCATGGATCGGCAGCGTGGACCGAACGGTGGAGATTCGTGAGTTTTGAGGCTGCTGGTGGAGGTTGGCACAGGCAGCTGAGCCCCGCGGTTAGGGAAAAAAAAATAAAACGGCCATTTGGAGCCGCGGACGGGGCGAAAAAGTTTTATTTTCTGGGAATCTGGCTGCCTGGCGCCCCTTGGAACTTGTGTGAACAGAGCAAACGAGCTAATCAGCACCCGGTGAACCGGAGAGGGGATTTTGGTCGGGGAATGGAGCTGATTTCCCTAGCCACCCAGGGATAAGACCCGGGCCGCTGCGGAGCCAGGAGGAAGGGACACTTCCCAAAAAAGGGAGGGTTCGGTTGGAAGACAGGGAAGGGTATTTTATATTTTTAGACATTGATCTGGCTGCCTGCACCGTACCATAGCTTTGGGGAGCAGATAAGCCGACCTGAAGCAGCATCAGGCTGAGAGCAGACGCGAATCTGCACTCAAACTGATTTACTGAGCAGCCCGGTGACGCTGGAGCTCGGCGCCAAAAGGGGCGGAATCCGCCATCTTTAGCACTCCTCACTGACTAACATCAGACCTTGAGCTAACCTGGGGAGTCCGGAAAGTGGGACGTGCTTGCTTAATTTCCACGGGCCCAGCTAGGGTCCCTTCCGTAAGGGAGTTGGTCTAGAGGAGGAATTATTTTGGGTCCTGCATTTGGCTAAAAAAAAAATAAAGTGAGGTCACCTCAACAAATGAAAAATAAATTCTTTTTAATTTAGTTTAATACCTAAAAGCTGCTTCAGGACCTGCATATAGAACCCTGTGGGGAAATTCATTGATAAACACAAGTAGGCAGGAAGGATCCACGTGGACCCTAGGGGAATCATTGACCCCCCTTAGCTCTGTTTGACTGCTTGCCTGTGTGGATCTTTGGTTTCTCTCCGTTACTTTCTGGTCTATTGCTATTATTCCCGTTTTCCTCCCCCCTTCCTTTTTCCTTCTATTTTTTTTTTTTTTAAATAGGTGCTGCCAGCTGGTCACTTCTTTGCTGGGCTTCTTATTCAGTAATTTCCCACTCGCTGTATATATTGATTCTGTATTACAAACTACCGCTTATCCTTCCTGCATCTTTCTGCCTTCCGTTTTCTGTTGTGGCTCTTGGAGACAACATTTTTTCACAGGCCCACAACTTAAGGGTGTCAATTTCTATCCCATCTATTTTGTTTTCTTCTTCTTCTTTTTTCTTTTTTTTTTTT
>JAKSZT010053770.1:42552320-42636408 GCA_026826555.1 Tolypeutes matacus | reverse complement strand
TTTTTTTTATTGATGACTACCCTTGTGAGTCTTTGCTCTTGTAAATGAGACTTAGCCTGCAGTTGTGGGGTGCCTAAGGGTTGCCACCTGAGAGCCTCCTTGTTGCTCAAATGTGGCCTCTCTCTAAGCCAAACTCAGCATATGAATGCATTACCTTCCCCCCAACGTGGGACACGACTCCCGGGGATGAGCCTCCCTGGCAACAAGGGATTAATACCAAGTGCCAACTGGCAACACAACTGGAAAAAGACCTTGAATAAAAGGGGGAAATGGTAAAGACAAATGAGTTCAAGTGGCTAAGAGACTTCAAAGAGAGTCGGGAGGTCATCCCAGAGGTAACTCTTACGCACACCTCAGTAGGAGCTCATAGAACATCTAAGTGACTATCACCTGAGAGCTCCAGAGACACCCTGGTCCTATATAAGGGGGGAGAGCCCCAGAGACTGATGCCTTATCAGTGGGTTCTATTTTGGAATGTGTGCTCCTGAGAGTGACAGAATTAGACTCAAATAAGTCCTCCCTGCACATGGTTCACCAGTCCCTTCTATTCAAACCTATATGTGATGCTGGAGTTTTTAGGTATACTTCCAGAGACTGGAGCCTCCCGCCTACCTATGTGCCAGGTGTGCATGAAATCTAGGTGGTGCTGCAACTCCTACCCTACAGCTCAATGGACTCATCCAAGTCACCTGGTGAGGATACAACGATGGGCAATGGCCATCCCAGGGAATGGAGAGGGCCTGCATCTGCAGGCAGGATCATCCCACCCACCATATCCATGGGATATAAGCCCTCTCTCACTTGGAGTTGGAGTGGACATCACCATCCCAGTCCCCTCAGGATTGGGGGAAGAACTATGGACTAGAGTGGACTTGATGGTATTCTCTTGTTCACATATGGTGATTCTAGCAATGCAAGAAATTATAACAATGAGGTGGAGCCAGTGGCCACTTGACACTTTTGGGGTAGGGAGGGGATGAGCAGTTGAAATACAGGGGCTTCTTTGGGAGTTAGAGGTTGTCCTGAGTACCGTTGTGGCAACGGATGTAGGCCATTTTAAATCAGCACACACCACTCAGAACTGAGTGGGAGAGAGTGTGGTCTACAGTGTGAACTGTGGTCTATGGTTGGTGGCAAGGCTCCAGGATGTGTAAGTTCATTGAGGGTGGTGGGCCACACTTGTGGGAGATGTTTGTGTGGGATGTGGTGGTAGGTGTGGGAGGTGGGCAACATGGGAATCCCAGTGGGTTCCGTGTAATATTTTGGGTAATCTAAGCATCTCTTAAAATATATGTATATATATATATAAATAACATTTTTGTAAACAAATACACATATATGCATATATATTTATATATCATTTTGCAAATGTTTGTATGTATTGTGAAAATTTTGATTTTTACCCACAATTAAAAAAAAAAAAAAAAAGAATATGGCAAAATCTTGATCAATGGGTCATAGGTATATGTGGGTTCAACGTATTCTTGTCTCTGCTTGTGTATGTGTTTGAAATTTTTCAAATTAAAAGTTGCTAAAAGAGATTGTGACACAAAATTTGCATTTCTTTTGGCTGGACTATGTAGAAATTAAGGCCAAACACGACCTTAAACAGCCTCATGACAATTATGTAAAATCTGATATACTGAAACCAAATCATAGAGATGGACAAAATGTCATGTTTCCATTATTTTGAGGACATCCCTTCCTTTGATATTTCTTCTAATTAACCAAAACCATGCTTTAAGGTGACATTGTTCCAAACTATGTTCTGTGAAACATCAGACATTTCTCAAGATTTTAATAGACATTCTCAAACAAAGGTGTCCCATGGTTGAATGAGTTTGAGAAACTGAGTCAAAGCTAATGA
The DNA here is from genome assembly GCA_026826555.1 of Tolypeutes matacus. NCBI lineage: Eukaryota > Metazoa > Chordata > Mammalia > Cingulata > Chlamyphoridae > Tolypeutes > Tolypeutes matacus. The sequence continues at coordinate 42,634,541 of JAKSZT010053770.1, read as the reverse complement.
GTTTACTACACTAATTCTCAGAGCCTTTAATATGCTCATATGTACTGTATGTTGCCCAAAAAGGGACTATAGCTGAGAAACTCCTGTGAATATCTTTATTTCTACAATATATCCATTAAGCTCATGAAATACTTCATGGGGAGTCTCAGGGTTTGAAACCCTGGCAAACCATCAGAATTGTTTCCAGAGCCTGATATAAATACAGTCTGTTTGTTTGTTTTTACATCATCCTGAACCAAAGTTTATGAAAAGCTGGTTTAGAGATAGGAACGTTTTTGTTTAAGAGATATTTGAAAAAAAAAAAAAAAAAAAAAAAAAAAAAAAAAGAGATATTTGAACTGAGTCAGGAAATAAGAGAAGACAGGGGTGCCGATGTAGCTCAAGTGGTTGAGCACCTGCTTCCCATGTACAAGGTCCCGGGTCCGATTTCTGGTACCTCCTAAAAACAAAAACCAACCAACAAGCAAACAAAGGAAAAAACCAACTTGGGGGAGCCGGTGTAGCTCAGAGGTTCACCACCAGCTTCCTACATACAAGGTCCCGGTACCTCAAAAAAAGAAAGGGAAAAAAAAAAAAAAAAAACAGAGAGCAACTTTGTATTCAAGGCAAAAGGAATAGCACGTGTAGGAATGCAAAAACCAAGGGGCCCATGAGGTACGTGGGTACCAAGAGTAGCTCCCATTACTGAGAAATCAGGGAACACCCAAGGGGAGGAAGAGTGGCAGAAGATGAGGCTGAAGGAGCAGGCCAGGGCTGGGCAGGGAAGGACCATGACAAGCTACTGAGTTTGAAGTGTGAGCAGTGGAAAGCCACTGAAGGACTAAACAGAGGAGTGATGTGTTCAAACCTGCATTCCTTTATGGTGTCCCAAAATGGATATATATTTCACCCTGAAATATGATTAACTATGGATAAGCCACATGCCTGCATCAGAAGTGCTTTGCTAAATGAAGCAACTTCCCACCCCAAGTTTGTAAATATTCAAGCTTCAGTCTAGGTATACTTCACTCATGCAATATTACTGCTCCAACTAGTTCTACCATTGGCTGTTGCAGTGGGTTGAACTGTGTACCCCAGTTTGGACATGGTCTTGGTCTTGGTCCATATTCCAGTGGGTGCCACCCATTGTAAATAAGATCTCTTCAAGATGTAACTTCAGTTAAGGTGTGGCCCAACTCCCAACTGAATCAGAATGGGCTTTAATCTGATTATAGTGGTCCTTTATAAGTAGAGTGAAAGCCAGAAGGAGAGAGAAGTCACAGGGTGCATACAGAAGTCAATGGAACCCATAAGAGAAAGAGAAGACAGCACTGCCACCATGTGCATTGCCATGTGACAGAAAAGCCAAGGAACCCCACAGATTGCCAGCCAGTCAGAAGATACCTATTCCAGCAGGAAGCAAGCCTTCTAGCCTCCAAAACCATGAGCCAATAAATTCCTGGTGTTAAGCCAACCCATTATATGGTATTTGTTTTAGCAGCCAGGAAACTAAGACAGCTGCAAATGCAGGAGTTTTTAAACACCGGATAGTTGATTCTCCTGTATTGCACATACTGGAAAATGCTTCTTCAAAATGCTTTTTTTCATTTCTGACGCTTAGATTGCTAGAAAGAAGAAACCACTTCCAAGATATGCTGCCACTTGAAAGAACTTCCTCTCATTACTTAAAAGCTAGCAACACTAGAGTCATTTCCTGTGTTGCATTTTCAAGTTATCGGTCCTGACTGCAACTGAGGTTAAAAACTGTCCCCATACTACCTGGCTGAAGATTTGTTATTTAAGTGGTTAGTTTACCATCCCCTCCCCCACCCCATGCTCTTATTTAAAGATCTAGTGATTTTATGTAAAGATCTGGCTTTCCTGAGTTCCTTGGTAATTCTGAAGATCTGACTACACTGAGCTTGGAATTTTTCGGAATACATTCAACTGGAGATGAAAATACCTGCCTCTCTTGCCCTGCTTCTTAGATAAGCCTTCCAAGTGTCCCAGACACGCAACCCTACACTTTACTCATTTAATTCACATCATGTAGATTTTGATGCCTGGTTTTATTTTTATTATATGAGGATTGTACTTATCTAAATTTCATCCAAAAACTTTTCAAACAATTTATCGAACTATATAAAATGTGATAATTAGCATTAAAAACACCCAATAATGGGAAGTGGATGTGACTCAAGTGATTGGGCTCCTGTCTACGATATGGGAGGTCCAGGGTTCGATTCCCAGGGCCTCCTGGTGAAAAGCAAGCTGGCCTGCATGGAGAGCTGGCCCGCGCAGAGAGCTGGAGCAGCAAGATGATGCAACAAAAAAGAGACACAGAAGAGAGACAGTGAAAGATGCAGCAGATCAGGGAGCTGAGGTGGCACAAGAGATTGAGCAGCCTCTCTCCACTCTGGAAGGTCTCGGGATTGGTTTCCAGTGCCGCCTAAAGAGAAGATAAGCAGACACAGAAGAACACACAGAGAACAGACAGCGAGTGCAAAACAGTGGGGGGTGGGGGTGAGGGTAGGAGGGTAAATAAATAAATAGATAAATCTTTAAAAAAAAAAAAAAAAAAAAAAAACAATAATGAAAAGGAATAAGCATAACGATTTTCCAGGCATCTGGTAGATGTTAATTACTGCAGTTGAATGATTCATGAACTTGTCTAAGTAGAATATCATTTGAAGTTATTTTTCCTTGAGGAAAAACTGTAGCCAAGATGATACTGAGCAATCACCAATTGAGATGTACACGAATTTCCTTCCCAATAGTGGATTTTCTTCAACTAGCTTTGTTCTTTGGATTTTTACATGTTCTTTCAAGCACAAAGCAGAGTCCATATTGCTCTGACCTTGCCTATAGGTTATCAATCTGATCCATGTAGGTAACATCTAAGAGAAAATGAAGGCCAAAAATCATTTACGATTAATTAACTATGAAACATTAAGTGCTGTCAACTCTTCCTTTATCTACTCCAGTCCTAATAGTCAATCCTTCTCACTTTTTTCAAAATGGAAAAAGAAAATATTTTACACTGGATGGGAGTACAGCTTTCATAATATCACCAAGCTTTAGGGGGAAAGAGGGTTATTTGAAGAGATTATTTGCTCATATTTCCTCTCCTTTCAGAGGGTGACCAACTGTGATTACCTTACGTTGTAATTATTGGATAAAAATCCAAGCAAAGTAAAGGCATCCAAAATTTCATCTAACTAAATGTGGAGTTGTCTGTTTTCTGATGGGAACAGTACAAGAGAATTATTGTATCTCTACTTGAAGTCTTAAATTTTATACAAAGACTCTATTTTCTTTCCCTTGCTTTATTTAGTGCACATTAAAGCTCAAACACTGTGCTCCAAGGAATTAAACTTGTGGTAGATGTCAGTTGGCTGCAGAAAAATGTCTAAGATCTTCTGAGTTCTGGGCCACATAAAGTTTAGAGAAATAATTATAGCCCTTGCAAAAGTAAACAATCATGGGGGGAAACTACATTCATCTAGACCTGTTTTCACAGTTCATCACATCTTCAACAGATTTTTTTTTTAATTCAAGACTGGTTTCAGTGCTAATACAACACAGTAATTTTTTGCTGACTTTAACCCTTCTTTAGCTATTACTTCATTTGACGGCTATTTTTTCCTACTTTACACTGGGTTGTAAACTTCTCAAGAGCACAAATTGAATTTGTCTCATTCACCACTCTATTCCCAAAACCTAGCATAGCACCTGTCACAGAGAGCACAATAAATATCAAATTAATAATATTAAGAACATAATTTTAAGCACCGCTCAGGAAAAAAAAATCAAGTCAGAAAGTGTTTACTCAAAATGAGAGGTAAAATGTAAAAATCAGTTATGAAAAGTGTTTTAGAAACCACTGCATTTTAGAAGCTTCCAAAGTGATCAGGTAAACAATGTTCACTGGCTTCAGACTATAACTGCAAAAGCTCAATGTTTTTTTACAAAGCAATTTCTAGCCTGCACAGGAAGAATACTATGAAATGCAAGTATTACCAAGGAGGTCAAGAACCATGAAAGTGAACGGAAATTTGCTTTTGTTTTATTAAAGTTAAAGGTGAATTGAAAGTTACAATGAATTTTAAAAGGGACATTCTGAATAGAGCAGTGTGACCAAAACCCTTAAGCAGAAATTTGGCTAATAAAATTCAAGGCCGGGGACTATTTCTAGTTTCATGCAATGTCACAACAGAGACAAAGTAACAATGGCTTCTCCTCAGAGAATCAGAAGCAGAAACCATTAACACAGAGGTACTGTGATTCAAAACAGTGACTGAAAAACCAGAAATCTGAAGAATGGAGATTGTGAGCACACAAACAGAAGGAGACCTGCCCCGTGGCCACTGCAATGCACTCATCCATCCACAGTCCTTACTAAGCACCTACTAAGCTTTCAAAACTGGGACCTGTGGTTGGGGGTGGGGGTGGGGGGAAACCAAAATAAGTACAAATCTTAACACTTTCTCAAGAAGCCCTCAATTTCATCAGAGAGAAAAAGCAAATACATAATAAATACACAATAAAGCAAATACATTAAGCAATTCAAGACAATATACATTAAGTGAAGAAAAGCCCATGCATCAAAAGTGATGATTAGACAGAGAGAGATTCATAGAATTCAGAGAGTAACTGGCAGGAGGGGAGTGGAGGGGAGGTTCATAGAGGAAATAGGACTCCAATGGGGGCTGGCACACATTCCATTCTATCCAAAGGGAATTAAGAGCACCTTCCACCTGTGTGCTGAGGCTGGGCTTCACACTCATTTCCCCTAACCTTCACAGTAAGGTATTCATATTCCCACTCTACAGAAGTGGGGCTGCACTGAAGAGATGCAGTGAACTAACTCAGTTGGAAAGTGGAGGAGCCCAGATTTAAAAACCATGATTACCTAGTGCCAGGTACAAGCTCTTAATATGAGAAACAGTCACAAGATGATGATGGTTTAAACCTTTCTATGGATACCTCCTCTATCATACATGGTGTGGTAGTTTGATATTATTTATGAATTACAAAAAGAGATACAGATTATGTTTGTAAACTGGTCTGTTCCTCTGGGCATGATACCCTTTGATTATATTGGATTCAGCTGAGATGACTTTGATTAAATTATGTTAAGATTAGGGCTTTGATTCAACCATGTCATTAGGACATGCAGGGTTGAGTCCCCGCCCCATTGGTGGGCAGATAAAACAGACTTACACAGAAGTAGACACAGGGAAGTATAAACACAGAAAAAGACAACAGAGTAGAGAACTTGGTTTTTTGTTTTGTTTTGTTTTTTAAAGTATTACTACTAACTATAGTCCATATCTTACTCCCCTATACATTTTTTAAGGATTTATTTATTTACTTTTATCCATTTTTACCACCACCCCCCATTTTTACTGTTTCTGTGTCCATTTGCTGGGCGACTCTGTGTCCGTTTCCTGCCCTTTCTTCTCATCCTTCTCCTCCTGTCTTCACTGAGATTCGATCCTCAGAACCTCCGATGTGGGAAAGGAGTCCTACAGCCTGTACCACCTTAGTTCCTGGTTTTTTGGTGCGTCTCGACTTGGCTCTCCCTTGTGTCACTCTCCTGTTATGTCATCATCTTGTTTCGTGGATTGCGGGGCCTGACGGCGCACCTGCTCCTGGGGTCTGGTGGCCCACGTGCCTTCTATATTTTTCTTTTTTTAAATTTTTACTGGGAGGCCCCGGGGATTGAACCTAGGTCCCTCCATAGAGGAGACGGATACCCAACCACCTGAGCTACATCTGTCCCCCAAGAACTTGGTTTTGACACTGGAGCCCCAGGGAAAGCTGACCCATTCGCCTGATCGTTTGCAACTGACCTTGTGAAGAGAACAGAGCAGTTGAGCCCAGAAAGAAATGAGCCCAGGGAAGAGAGACAAGCCTTACTCTAGCCTATAGCTGAGATCGGAAGAAGTTGGACTCACGGAGCCTTAACACGGAAGAGGAAGGCTGAACCCTCACAGACATCACCCATCATCTTGCTTCAACACATGGCAATATACTTTGGGTGAGGAAGTACCTCTTATGGTACCTTGAGTTGGGCTCTTTAGGGCCTTGTGACTGTAAGCTTCTATCCCAAATCAATACCCTTTATAAAAGCCAACAGACTTCTGGTACTTTGCATCAGCACCCCTTTGGCTGACTAATACATATGAGCTCTTTAAAAAAAAAATTAAAAAGCAACTTTCAATGATCTTAACAGCTATACATAGTTATTCTGTCCTAAGCACTGTTATAATCACTTTACAAGGATTAACTCATTTCATTCATGCATTTCTATGAGGAAGGTACTATTATGAATGTGACTTCATAGATCAGGAAACTGAGGCACAGAGAAGTTAGCTAACTATCCGAGGTCACTCCTCTAGTAAGTGGCATTATTCCACACCATTCCAATAAAGTGTTCAAAGGATAATCACCCCAATACATAGAGGGATTCCTTAAAGTCACAAGTGGGCCTCTGAATTCTTCAAATGCACTTGACTCGGGTGGAGAGGATCAGGACAGCAAAGCAGGCACTTGAATGTCGCTGGCTGTAAAAGTTGGGCATTACTCATGAATTCCAAAAATAGATATTGGATTATGTTTGTAAACTGGTCTGTACCTGGGCATGATTAAATTATGTTTAGGGCTTTGATTGGGCCACATCAGTAGGGTGTTGAGCCCTCACCCCTTGGTGGGTGGAGACTCACAGATAAAAGACATGGCAAAGGACAGAGTTGGAGTTTTGATGTTGGAGTTTTTGATGCTGGAGTCTTGAGCTGGAGCCCCGGGAAGTAAGCATACGGAGGAGTTTGGTCATGAGCAAAGAGAGAAGGCCCAGGGAAGAGAAACAAGACATTCGCCATTTAATAGTCTATAGCTGGCCTTGTGCAGAGAGGAAGGCCTAGAGAACCTCAATCTACAGCTGACATTGTGAAGAAAACAGAGGAGCTGATCCCAGAAAGAAATGAACCCTGGGAAGAGAGGAACCCAGGAAGCCTGAACCCTGGCAGATGTCGGCAGCCATCTTGCTCCATTACGGGGCAAAAGACTTTGGTAAGGGAAGTAACTTAACGTTTTATGGCCTGGTAACTGTAAGCTTCTACCCCAAATAAACATCCTTTATAAAAACCAACCGATTTCTGGTATTTTGCATCAGCACCCCTTTGGCTGACTAATACACTGGCACAGCAAGACCTGGTGCTAGTTCGTGTTCTGCCACTCTCAGCTCTGTGACCTCGCAGAAGTCACTGAGCTTCTTGGAGACTCGGTTTTGTCACCTGTAAAAATGAGAAGCTCGTGATTCATGAGATCAGGATTTCTTCCAGTTCTAAATGCCTCCGGTTTAAATCGACAGATGCATATTCTCAACTACCAAACATGTGAAAAAATGAAATCTGGACATGAGCAATCAGTGATCTAATTTGTGGATGAGTAACTAATGTACATTCAAAATAACTTACATGAGTAAAAATTTATGATCCTGGTTCCAGTCTCCACAAATTCACAGTTATTTGTCTAATTTCTCTAAGTTAGAATCGCAAGCTTAAAGCATTCCTCAAAGTACCTACAAAATTAGTTAAAATAATTAAGTTTTTGTCCCAAGTGAAGTGACCTCACAGAGATAAATGCCCATTTTTCTTTCTCCTTTGCTGAAAAAAAAAAAGTTTTTCTTTCCTGGAAGTATTCTAAGACTCTTGCTAGACAAAGCCCTAGTGAGCAGGATATTTTTAATCCTTTTGTAAGGCAAAAGAGTGCTTGGACTAGCCTAGGGCAACTGCTGCAGTTGCTCCAGATCCAGCCACGGCCTTGCTATATGAGATATAGCAGCCTCCAGCACACAAACATCAATATTTTCATAGTCTCCCAGATCTTTGAAAGACAACGGAAGTATCAATCCCAGCAACAGCGGCTGTAACAACACAAGCCAGCCTTAAAAGTGAAGAATGCTCAACAAAGTCCCAGCACACAAAAGTTAGAAATCCCTTAAACCAGTCACCAGATGACTTACAGGGATAAGGCATGTCCTTATAACCTGGGTGAGAATATTGAGAGTTTGCACTAATGTCACCAGACACAGTAGGCACATGGTTAAATATAAAGGTTAGCTAAGTTTTCGGATTGAATGCCCTGTCCAGTGAAAGGTCCGATTTCATCAATAAGACCAGCACACGTAACAGAGAATCTGTAACCACAGGTTCTAAAAACTTGACTAAGAGAAAAACAGCACCAGGACCTCCATGTGCAACTGTGCAAGCTGTGTACTGCACAATTCTGTGGGGCACAATTCACATAAACTGTATATGAAGAGTGCCCTTTGGAGTTTTGCAATGCAGTGGCCTTGCTCAGCACTCTCCTAAAACAGTAATGAACTACAAAAAGAGCAGCAGTAGCCACAGGTACCCTTGTACCAATGGAAAGTTTGCAAAAAAATACTCATTTTAAAAATTATTATTTCAGCTTGAGTAGACCTCATTAAGCAAATCTCAGCCTCTCAAAAGTTTACACAGGGGCCTCTGTCTAAGACAAACTCAGCATATAAATTCATTACTTTCCCCTCAGCATGGGACATGACTCCTGGGGATGAGCCTCCCTAGCACCAAGGGATTACTACCAAGCACCAACTAGCAATACAACTGGAAAAAGACCTTGAATAAAAGGGAGAAAAGGTAAAGACAAATGAGTTTATATGGCCATGAGACTTCAAAGTGAGTCAGGAAGTCATCCCAGAGGTAACGCTTATGCACGTCTCAGCAGGATCTCATAGACTGCCAAAGTAGATACTACCCCAAATAGTGGGGCTCCTGAGGGCTCTGGGGACACCCAGGTCCTACCATCATGGCAGACAGATCCAGATTTTGGTACCTTGCCAGCAGGCCCTACTTTGGAGTTTGTGCTCCCGAGCGTGACAGAGTTGGACTCAGATGTGATTTCACTACACATGCCTCTTCTGTCCCTTCTATTTGAATCTATAGTTGGTGCTGGAGTTGGTAGGTGTACATCCAAGAGACTTGAATCTTTGGGCTGTCCATGTGCCAGCTGGGCCCTGAGCCTCAGCAGAGTTGCTACACCTACTCTCCAGTTCACTGGCCTCACCCAGGACAACTAACAAGGAGGTGAGGATGGACAACCACCATACCAAGGAACCGAGAGAGTCTACGACTGCAAGCAAGAGTGTCCCATCCATCAGCTGTATGGGATCGAAGCCCCCTCTCAATTAGAGGTGAAATGGGCATCACCATCCCAGAATCCTCAGGATTGGGGAATAAAATATGGACTAGAGTGGACTTACTGGTATTCTACTATAGACTTTTTGTGATTCTAGCAATGGAAGAAATTATATCATGGATGTGGAGATAGTGGCCACTGGAGGTGCTAATGGCAGGGAGAGGGAAAAAGAGGTGTAATATGGGGGCACTTTCAAGACTTGGAACTGTCCTGAATGACATTGCAATGACAGATATAGGCCATTATATATCCTGCCATAACCTACAGAATTGAGTGGGAGAGAGTGTAAACTACAATATAAACTATAATCTATGCTTAGTGGCAATGCTCCAAAATGTGTTCATCAATTGCCATGAGTATATCACACTAATGAAAGAAGTTGTTAATGTGGGAAAAAGTGGGAGATGTGGGGAGTGGGGCATCTGGGAATCCCTTATATTTTTTTATGTAACATTTTATGTAATCTAAGTATCTTTTAGAAAAAAATAAAAAATATATTAAAAAAAAAAAAAAAAAAGAGTTTACACAGGGACCATGAAGCAGACATGGAATTAAATTTACCTGTGTATGTTCAGCTACCTATGACCCAGCGACCTCTACCACCATTGATGATACCAGGCAGAGGCAGACAGATAACCATGTGGGACCACAAGACTCTATTTACCAGTGATTTGGAAACACAACGACTGAGCAATTCTGCTTGGTCTGCTTGGTCTGGGAAAAGTTTTAACTGAGAGGGTCTGAACAAAGACAGGACAGCACTGTGTTTAACCCATGTGCACCAAGAGCCAGAGAAAGCAGGATGAGAGTGAGGACAGAAGACAGAAACGAAGGGGGTCTAAGGCAGATATTCAGAGGGGCAAGCCACACAGTCCCTGAAAATAGGAAAGTATTCAAGTTCTTTATGGATTTCCAGTTCTAAGATAAACAAAGTTAGCAGAGAATACAATTTAATATTCTTTCCCAAAGTTATATGGCCCAATATCCAATTTTTATGAAACTTCTACTATCTCAGTTTGCCACTGTGCCGCCGATGCAAAGTACCAAAAATGGGTTGGCTTTCATTAAGGGGATTTATTTAGGGTAAAGGCTTACAGTTCTGGGGCTGCAAAATGTCCAAATCAAGGCACCATCATAGATGCTTTCTAAGGGTCTTGCCATGTGGCAAAGCAAGTTGGCTGCCAATCTCTGCTGAGGTCCCTGCCTCCCCCTCCAGAATCTACTGTCTCTTGGAACTCAGCTGTGAGCAACCAAGCATAGGGTTTGTCTCTTACCGGGCCTCCTCTCTCAGTCTCAGCTGCTCCACTTTTTTCCCAAGTTCAGCTGTGCACTATCAGGCATATGGCAGGGCTTGTCTCCTCAGCCATGGGCTGCTCCGTGGGCCCAGCCTTTTGGGGGCTTTGTGCTTAAGTGATCCTCCAGTCTTCTCTCACATGCCAGGATCAAAAATGGCAGAGGTCCCTTTTTCTGTATGTCACCATTTATATCAGACCCAGCAAGAGGGTGGAAACTCAAGCTGGCTCATGCCTGACATTGTCCAATCAAAAGCATCTCATACCTACAGGAATGGATTAGTTCAAAAACTAATCTTTTTCTTTTGGGGATTCATAAAAGAACTTCAAACTGTCACACTGACTTTCATTCCACAGCACACCTTTAACACAATTTGGGAAACAAACTGTCTAATTTAAGAGTCAAATATGGCCCATTCTGGGAAAACCTATAAATTAGAAGCCATAGATGGTTTCAATCTGCCCACCTGTCCTCTCCCCTGGGCTTCCTGCCTTCTGACTGTCATCTGGGCAGCAACCAGGCAATGTTGCCAGGCAACAATTCACATTAAACATACCAAGGATAACAGCCCAGTCCACTCTGGTTTTGGCATTCTGGCACAGATCTGATCAGCAATCCTGGAGCAGAGATCCAAACCACCAGGCAGGGCCTGGGGAAGTGACTGCACACTCAAATTGTATTTTTAAGGCACCTTCTATAGAAAATATATCAGCTTTGTGTGTGCACCTTAAACACAAAAGAGTTACTCCAATGGAAGGGAGTCTAGGTCACTGAAAATGTCCCTACTTGAAGTCCCATGATATCGATCCTTTGTGAGCCCTAGAATCAAAACAGATATGTAAAAGAGCCAATCCCTAATCACCTTCCAGGGGGCTCATGCCTATAAAGTCCCTAAAATGAATTACTCAAAAACTAACGATTAAAAAAAAAAAAAAAAAACTATCCATATCTCCTTGGTACTCATTAGCTCAGTTCACATAAAAATCTGAATCATCAGTTTAGCTAAAATAAATCCAACCTACCTTTACTAAGAAACTAAGAAATGGAAAAATGAATTAAAAAAACAAACAAACCATAATGAGCATGTACCATTTGCCAGCGCTGTGCTAGGCACTGCAGATTCAGATATAAAATGAGGCAATGTCCCCGTTCTCAGAATCCCAGCTTATGGAGGGAAAGAGATAAAGCAAAAAAAGTTCAGTACTGTACATTATGTGTACCTATAGAAGTGTGCACAGATGTACAATCCAAGACCCAGAAGACTCTGTCCCATGACTGGAAGCAAGAACCAAAAGACCCTGGACACAAGAGAAATCCATCCAGAGGACCAGCCAAAATCACATACACTAACGCCACAATCTCTTGGACTATTCCAGAAAGCCAATTTCACATAAACAAATGGACAGAGGGAGAGAGACCAGAATCTGACCACTCAGCAGCTAGAGGGTACATGGTGGGCTGAATTATGGCCCCCAAAGACATCAGGTCCTAATCCCTGGAACCTGTGAATATTACCTTATATGGCACAAGGGACTTTGCAGGTGTAATTTAAGGATCTTGAGATAGGGAGATTATCTGGATTAACCAGGTGAGCTCTAAATATAATCACAAGTGTCCTTATAAGAGAAAGGTAGAGGCAGATTTGTCAAAGACAGAAGAGGAGAAGGCAATGCGACAACAGAAGCAGAGGTCGGAGTGATAAGCCAAGGGATGTGGGCAGCCAGCAGAAGCCGGAAGAGGCAAAAAATGAGTTCTACCCAAGAAGAAACCAGCCTGCTGACATGGTATGTTAGCCTCATAAGACTCTTTTTGCACTTCTGGCTTCCAGAGCTGTCAGAGAATACGATTCTGTTGTTTTAAGCCACCAAGTTTGTGGTAATTTGTTACAACAGCCATTGAAAACTAATACAGGAAGCAAAATTAATTCAGTTGTGTTAACTGACCTTTATCTCCCAGGTGTTGAAGTCCCTTTGGAACCACAGGCTCATTGGTCTGCTACTGCACAGGGTGACACCCAGGATATGCCTTCTTCGGGGAACCAAAAGACATGTAAAAACAGGCTGTCAGACCCTCCCTTTAGTTATGTGAAGACATCCTGCTAATAGGACTCCTCAAAAATAAAGTGCTCTCAATATTTTGCCAGGAAAGGTTTCAGAATCACTGGAAATGACCAGATGACTGGAATCTGTTCCATCTCTAGGTGCCAAGCAGTCATGGCTCAGGCACAGCATGCCACAGCTTCACTCCACGGTTTGCTCAGTTTCCACCTCCTCAGACTCCAGCAGCCACTGCTTTGCAGCTGCACCACAAGTAGCTAATCAAGGCACAGGAACATTCTCTCCTGCCTGGTACATTCACCAGAGACTTGAGGTTTGTGTGCATTTCCACAATGAGGCAAACAGTCTAACTTCACGAAACCAATCCAATCAGAGGAGAAGGTCATTCTGAATTTACGGAAAAGTCTCAACTACAGAGCATGTTATATGAAATTCTACTACTTTTTAGTTGCCTGAAGACATTCAAACCAGGTTTTTAAATGTCTAATGAATTGACTACAATTTTCAAACAGCAAACTAGATAGAAAACATGCACCTATTTGTACTATATTATTCTGAGTTTGCATATTTATTATATATCTATGCATGTTATTTTACCTGTTAGACTGTAACATTTTTGACACCAGAAATTCCCTTATATCTCCCCCACTACACTTAGCACAGTCCCAGGAACATATTAATAAGAGTTACCACTTAATAAGCACTTATCAGGTACCAAGAAAGGATCCAAGTATTTTATGTGTATTAATACATTAAATCCTTACAGCAATGCTATGTGGTAGACAAGATTATTATTCCCATCTTACAGAAGAAGAAACTGAGACTTGGAGAAGTTAAGTAAGTTGCCCAGGTCTACAGATAGTAATTGGAAGAGCCAATATTTGATCCCAGAGAGTCGGATACTAGAATCTATACTCTTAACCATCACACTATTCCCTCAATATTCTATGTACTCAGTAAATGTTGTTTGAATGATTACACGTGAGATCTTCGCTAAAGAAGTACTTTATACGGTTAACTTCTGCTGAATGGTCAAACATTTACTTTATGTCATTTATGCCATTAATATCTTAGTAACCTCTTTCTAAACTTTAAGCTCAATGTCTATCCACTACACTACAATTCCCTAATTAGTGGAGTCTAAAGTAAAAAGGTCTGCAATTACTGTAAAGAATCAGTCCAAAAGATTTCACACATACATACTTTATATATAGATTTTTTTAATACTCCCTGACTCCAGAATTCCACCACTTCAAAGGACCGCAGACTGCTGTACTCTTTCCAAACTACATGGAACTTTCCTACAGCCTTTTGTATTTTCTACATTTCTACCTTATATTATTATTTGCACAAGCTCCCTGAAGATAAGAACAACACATATACTTTTGCATGCTCCTTAGCACCTAGATATAATCTGTATACAGTAGCAAATATTGTATACAGGGAAATCAAGAAAATATCACAAGTGTGGGAATTTTTATCCCAGGATTTTATTTTTTCTTTTTAAAGCAACTGTACTGCAATTCAGGGTAATATTCTTGCAGGCCAAAGTATATCATGTCTCTATTTTAATAAGATTATTTCTGGCAACATTCAAAGAATTAAACTATGTGTATTTTTAAAAAGCAGTTTCAGACTTCTTTCATTTCAAGCAAGAAACGTTTACTTACTGAACCAAAACAAGCTACACTGTCTTAAATGCTGCTGTTTCTTACAGACAGACCAGCAGGGAAGTATGTAGTCTAATCCCTTGGGGTCTGAACATAATAAGGGCTAGAAAACTGCCATAAACTAACAGGGATTATTATTGTACTTCTTTGGGCTCATTTCAACCGATATTCTAGCAGCAATATGTGGACTCCTGCTGTTCATATTATATTAGGAATTCCACTTATATAAACAGAAACCTATATGCATTTTTTCTCAAAAAAAAAAAAAAAAAGGTATGAAGAAGGACATAAGAAGGAAAACTGTCATACATTTTCAAAATGCCAAATATTTAACACTATGTGCAGAAACCTGAAAACAAGTATTGACTACCAAAAAAAAAAAAGTTTAATCCAGAAGTTAAGGACAGTATCAGGTATACTGCTGTTCTTCAATTCTTACTATCTTGAAACTATACTCCACTGTACCCCTAATTCACTACTGGGCAGAAATCACAAGAACGAAGAAACAATCACATTCATCAAAAAGAAACTGTTCCCGCCTCAAAAATGTTAAACAGTTATCATATAAACTAGCAATTCCACTCCTAGATATAAACCCAAGGGAGATGAAAACATATGTCCACACAAAAACCTGTACATTGATGTTCATAACATTATTCATAATAACCAAAACAACCCAAATGCCCATCAACTGGTGATAAATAAACACAATGTGGTATATCCATACAATGGACTACTAATCATAAAAAGAATAAAGTACTGATACATGTTACATTATGGATGAACCCTGAAAATATTAGGCTAAATGAAAGAAGCCAGTCAAAAAACATCATATAGGATATGAGTCCATTTATAAGAAACATTTATAATAGGCAAATTCATAGAGACAGAAAGTAGTTTACTGGTTGCCAGGGGCTGGAGGGAGGAAGGAATGGGAAATAAGTGCTAACGGTACATGTCTTTAGGGTCATGAAAATGTTATAAAATATACTGTGGTGATAGTTGCAAATTCTGTGAATATACCAAAAACCACTGCATTGTATGTACACTTTAAGTGGATGAATTTTAAGGTCTGCAAAATATGTCTCACTAAAGCTGTAAAAAAATAATCAGGCAGAGTCAAATGACACTGGATCCAGAGACCACCTCACTCAAGTGACCCAGGTTAATGTCACCAGTCAAGGCATATCAGTTTATTAATCCTGACAGGATGTACTCAGGGGCACAGCATCACATTGTGAGATTCTTCCCAAAAGCATAACTTCAATATATTCAAAAGAAAACATCATACATACCCAAGTTAAGAAGCATTCTTAAATAATTGACCAGTATTCATCAAAAGTGTCAGGACATGAAAGACTGCGAAACCATCTCAGATTGGAGGTGATTAAGGCAATCTAACAACTAAATGAAAGGCGGGATCCTGGATTGGATCTGGTGATAGAAGAAGGTCATTAAGTGAATCCATGTCATCTGAATAAAGCCTATAATTGTGTTAATCGTTTTGTACCAATGTTCATCTCTGGGTGTGGATCATTGAAGTATGGTTATGTAAGCTGTTCATATTAAGGGAAGTTGGGTAAAGGGAGTATCAGAGCAATTTGGATGATTTTTGCAACTTTTCTCTACATCTAAACTGATTTAAAAATAAAAAGATTTTTAAAAATAGAAAGAACTGGGGGTCGGATGTGGCTCGACTGGTTGGGCGTCCGTCTCCCATATGGAGGGACCCGGGTTCGATCCCCAGGACCTCCCAGTAAAAAAAAAAAAAAAAAAAAATAGAAAGAACTATCCCCTTGTGCAATAAAAGATTAGCTCAGCAAGTCTGGGTTGTCTACACCTTGCACATTCCAAAGAAAGGTTTGTCCCTTGTCCCCTGGCTCCTGGGAAATGACCTCTAAGCCCTCGAATATCCTACCTGATAAGAATGTCTCCGTTTACCTGGCAGCCTTGGGCCACACCAGATAGTCTGTGCTAGCCCCCATGCAGGGATTCTGCCAGTTGCTAAGTATGTCTGTTCCAATTATGCTTCTGGAACTGGGCTAATAACCACAAAATGGGTTCGGGGACCCATTGGACCCACAGTGAGATGGACGTGGGCTAAAACGCCATTGATCATGCACCCTCCATTAAGCTCCTTCAATGACTGGCAGACCACGATGACATTTGGGGTCTCCTGGAATTAGTATCAGTTCAGAGACAGTGTCCAGTAATCTCTGAAGAGTTTGATTATTTCCTTTTTCCCAATGCACAGACACCCTGGTAAAAAGGCCATAGGTCACTTTGGGAAAGGCTGGGAGGAAGATTAACAGTATAAATTTTGGGCAGTGTATCAGGTCCTTTCTCAAGGGGACCCAGGCTCACCCTCATTTAATGGCTTCTTGTCTGTAAACCGTCTCAAATCTGGGAACTCATGGAGGGACCATGACTCTGTTCCTGCAATTCAAGTTTGAGTTAGACTTCTGTTAACTTGACCTAGACCTCTTCTTCTTATACAGATCAACTAAGAATTTAGTAGATTACCCACAAATTTCTCTTCTAGGGACACCATGATCAACAAGACAGTGCCATAAGTCTCTGCAAGTCAAACTATTCTGGTTACTGCTTTGTCTCTGCTGTCCATTACAGTCACTGTGCCCACCTTGTCTTTGGCAATTTCAAACAAGCTATTGAAAGTGGGAGCAGAAAACCAGCACTTGGCAATATCTCAATTTCCAGAATACATACTTGCAGGGAGCTTGGATCTGTTTGTCTCTGTCTGTGTGTTTGTTTGCTGAGAGTTATATACAACTTGGTGTGGCCAGGGACTCCAGGCCTACAAAGCTTTCCAAAACTAAAAGGTCATTCTCTGACCAGTACCCCCAATTAAAATCAAAACACTAATATGACAAAACAAAAGAAACATTTATTTGCTTTTTTATCACAGCTTTTTCTGTCTCTTACTCTTGGGGCAGATCAGGAAAAAAGAGAAAAATGGTAAAGTCTATGGTGTCCCATATCCCTTTCATTAACATGTAGAAATTTTCTCTTTAAAACTGACACCATTCGTTATATCACAAAACAGTTTACTAGAAAAAGTATTTTTCCTGTAAAATCAATATGATTGTAAAATGTCTTTTCAACTGAAAATAGTACCATTTAAATAGTAAGTTTTTAATAATTGATTCTGTTTTAGCCCTTTAATTGTTTTGTCAGTCAAAATGGAAAAGCCAAATCCTACATTCCGAATCTAAATTAGATTATTTTGTCACAAAATAGAAAGAGCAAAAGATGTGGACCAGATGCTCCAGCTGTGTCACCTGTTATATGACCGTGGTCTTGTTACTTATTCTCACTATGCCTTGGTTTCCTCATGTTGCAATAGCAGCTGATAGATTTGTGTTATCTAGTAAATATTAAATATCCAGCGATGTCCCTGGCCATCAAGTAAACAGATGTCCAACACAGAGGCCACTAGCCACATGTGGCTATTTAAATTTTAATTAATTAAAATTTAAAATTCAGTTCCTCATCCCATGAGCCATATTTTACATACTCAATAGCCACGAATACCTACTGGACAGCAACTGCTCCAGAAAAATATCAAAAGATGAATTTCTGTAAATCTAGAACATTTCTACCATCACTGCACTAGGGTCCTAAGATGCTCAAATTTACTATCAAATTGTGATCTACATCTAAGTTTTGTGTGCAAAGAAACTGTCAGCATCAACCATTCAAAGTTCTGTCAAGACAACAAAAAGGTAGAGAAAAGATTAAGTTGGTTGGGAATGTTCACTAAAATATTTGAAAGTTATATTTCAAACAAGAAATGAAGAAACAAAACAAAACAAAAATCAAACCTTAATGTCCTTACCACAGTTAATGGTCTGGGCCATTGGTAAAGCACTTCCCAAATATAAAACTGTAAATGTCTCCTGTTACTACCAAATGGAAAGAAGGAATTAACTAAATGACAAACAGCAACCTCTAAAATCAAGCAAATGTTTGCAACATCAAATTCTCATGTATAAATTTTATTTTTTAGAAAATATTTTAAATACCTATTTCTCTGCAACTATTCCCAGCTCGTATGTCATCCTGTTGAGGTCAACAGGACGCTTAAATCTCCAAGAGCAGAGAATTGTGTGGTACACTAACCAGTCATTTTATATGAAACAGACTGGCTTTTTCACAATTATTAGTGGTGTGACTATTTCAGATTTAAAGTCTTCTTGTTTATGATTTTTATGAACAATTATAAGAAATAAGAAAGTTATTCCTCACTGTTTCTCACTTTTATTATTCTCTGAACTACCTGGAGGATGCTTCTGACTAAAATATTTCCATTAAGCAGATACAACCAGATTGAGAAGCCCTAAATACTCTTCAGGAACAAGATGGAGAAGCATCTGTGCACTTTAATTTAGGTTAAGGAAGATTCTGGACCACACTGTATGATGTGTTCAGGTTCAAATATCAAAATAACAAATCCAAACCTATGATGGAATATTGCATAATAATTAATATATTCCCCATTACAGCTAAAATGCTTTCACATTCAAGATATATTACCCCTATGAAGGCACCAAATGGAGTCCCTGGAAGAGTAAACATTTGGTTTTAAAGTGAGTGCATTTTCCTTGCCTTATTCCAACTGGAATATACCCAGTAATTATGCCTGGAAGTTGCAAGGCACTTTCCCCTGGGGAGTTGTAAGTGCTTTAAAAACAAGAGCTAATCCATCTTTATAATATCTTCAGGCAATGAAGAGAGGCTTGGTACTCTTCTGAAACAAAAAAAGTTGAACTGATTTTCCTAAAGTTACGTGGCTCAGAGTTAGATGGTTCAGGAATTTATGTGTTCTGGCTCAACATCCACATACAGTGAACCAGAAGAAACTCTGGGAACAGACCCCAGGAAACTCTGAGTGTTTTAGCCTGAGTCAATTCTCTGAAGAAAGTCTGGCAAATTCCCAGGATGTCAGACCCCTTGGCAGAATTATTGATGCCCACAGGAAGTCTAGAAAGAATGGATCTCTGCTTACTCAGAAACAAGCAATAGGTACAAAACATCCCAAAGATGTGTTCATACTCTAGATATACACTGGTGATATATTTACTTTCCTTAATGTGAAATAAAAGTCATTGTGTCAATTGCTCATATAAAAATTATAAAACAGGTAAGTATTGTACTTGACTTTTGCAGATATTCAGTTTGTATTTCAACTCTAATTCTCAAGTCATACACAAGTATGTGATTAATTAAGTGATTAATTATGCACAAGCATGTCTGGCAAAGAAGCCAGTATCTGCTCTTGGCTGTATCTGGTTCAAAGAAACCCCTCTTCCGTATTACGAAACTGAACTTTACATCTGACAATGGGTAGTTTACTCCAGAAATACTTCCTTTTCCTGTTTAATCTTTTGATGTTATGTTCTTGGATTAGTGCTTGTCTAATTGGCCAAGCCATTATAAAAGGGTGGGAACTAAACGTTGGCAAACAAAAGCTAGATTTTTCCTGGCTTTTCAATAGACCTTCCCTAACACCACATGCATCTTAAATCCTGGGACACCAGTTAGAAATTTCATCTGATAGGACAGCTCTTAACTGTCATTTTAGCTTTTTGGTGAATATGATGAGTTCTAAAAAAAAAAAAACAAGATACAAGCTAATCGTTTTAGGTTAAAAAAAGACTTTACACAGTCACTTTGGTGTTATTTAAACTAAATAAAGAAAAGATGAATTTTTAAAAATTCTGGCCAGGGTACAGAGTTAATTAATGTACAAGGGAGAAAAAATTAGCAACTAATTCATGAATTATCGGCTGCATTTCACAGTTAATAATCAACTAATTTCATGTGTTAGGTTCTCTTCGGATACTCTACTTCTCAAGTACCTTGCTAGTTTTCAAGCAGTCTACATTATATTGAATGAAGAATAATTTCCATTATTGTTAAATCAAATTTTAATCTATGCACTTGTTGAGCTGCCTTTTTCTGTTATTTTATTTTTTTCCAATTTGAAATAAAGTTACTAAAAAAACATTTTTAACCTATGCTATAAGTTCCTTGAGAGCACAAACCATGTTAGCTATTTCATCTCTTTGATGCTGAACATACTGAGAAAGGAAGGAAGGAGAAAAGGGAGGGAAGAATAAAAGAATTCCATAGCAGTCAGTGTCTTAGCAGGAAACACATGACACACTCAGAGGCTATTATACATTCAAACTGAGTTTGATCAAGAGACACCTTTTAAAGTTGTGGGCAGAGTTAGTGATGGCAAGGAATGGTTACCCAGAGTGCTGGATGGGGCAAGTGGTGGGAGTGATTCCTGGAATCCTGATGCAGAGAGAAAGACAGAGTGCAAGCGAGCCATGTGGAGCCATCAGGTGGTGACTCTGTAAAGATGAGCTGGGAGGAAATCACCCACCGTCACTCTCCACCTGGCCCCAGATCTCCTGAGTTCTTCCCATTGGTCAAATCTGGCTGGAAGCCAAAGAGCAAGGGTTTTCACTGGTTTAATCCAAATAGGTCAGTTACTACCCAGGGCATAGAGCAAGGGGGAGAAGGGTGGAGAAGGGGCCCAGGGGAGCAAACAGAAGACATCCAGCACATCTCAAAACACACATGTGCACATGGACACACACATGTGCATGCGTGTATACCTTCACTGCTCCTTATAGTCTCCTACGGTTCAAATCCTAACTACTGTCACTTTGAACATGTGTATCTGTGGACCTCTAAGCCTCAGAGTCATCACTTGCAAATAGGTCTAACTAGAGTAACTACTTCAGAGTTGTAAGGATAAAATGAAATGGCATAAGTCGAGTACTTAGTGCTTGTACAGGAAAACCATTATCATATGCCCACAATGCACACTTTAGTACAGTTTCTATCACATCATCTTACACTTATTTTGGTCCCTTAGCTGTTTAATGTATGTGTTTTATCTCCCCAAGACAGGCAAGAGCTGGGTCATTTTATTCCTTTACTATCCCCCAAAGCATCTATCTGATATTGTTACTGTGTAAACAAGACGTCACAATCAGTGTTTACTAAAGAAACATATAACCTCTCTAAGAAAAGTTTACAGGATTAATTTATTATCTGCAAAACAGAAGAAGCACTAACAAAATCACTAGCTGTTTTCCCCAATCTATAAAATGTTCAATTGATTCTTAAGTTGATATAATTTTACTTCCCCATGCAATTCTCCTTATGTAAAATTCGAGTAATTCAGTTGATCTACCTTTCAGCAAAGTGCTTCAAATTTTAATATATACAAACTATGAATCATTCCAACTGGGGATAATAATAAGGAACTGGGGTTTGGAAATAGTAAAGGGAAATAAAACAGATGGCAGAGCAGAAGTAAAGGTCTGGGGAAATATAAAGGAAGATGAGGGAAAACAAGTGTAGGTCCTAGATCTTCCCACTGCTGGGCAGTGTCTATGAGGGAAGAGGTTCAAAGAGCAGGTGTTCAGGGATGTTAATGATGGGTAGAGCCAAGCATATATAGTGTATACTCCTTCGTACTAGGAAACGGATGGGAGTTCTTGGGTTAAAACTACTAAAATTTTCTGTGTGCTGCCACAGTATCCATCCTACTTTGGCTAAGCCACTTACCTTAATGACAATCTTTGACCTGGTTAATAAGCAGCTTCCCAGCCCTGGGGCATAAACTCCCTGTCTTAATTTGCCACAGTGCTTCCGATGCAAAATACCAGAAATGGGTTGGCTTTTATAAAGGGGATTTGTTTGAGGTTAAAGCTGACATTTCCAAGGCCCGTGAAATGTCCAAATCAAGGCACCATCAGAGATGTGCTCTCACCAAAGTTAGCTACTGTTGATTCTGGGGTCCTGCCACATGGCAAAGATGGCCACCAATCTCTGCAAGGATCTCTGCCTTCCCCTTCAAGCTCACCGTCTCTTGGAGCCCATCTCCTAGAGCTCAGCTGTGGCTTGTCAGGCACAGGGCTTGTCTCTTTCCAGACCTCCTCTCTCAGTCTCGGCTGCTCTCTTCCCAAGTTCAGCTGTGGGCTATCAGGCAAATGCTCATCTCTCCCTGGGCCTTGGCACCTTGAGCCCTTGGTGCTCCTCCATTTTCCTGCATTCCTCTCTCACACATCAGTATAAATATAATATGGTGGCTCCCTTTTCCTGTGCCTCTGTTTCTCTGTGTCTCTGTTTATATCAGATCCAGCAAGAGGGCACAGATTCAACCTGAGTCATGCCTCAATGACGTAGTCCAATCAAAAGGAATGGATTAGTTCAAAAACATAATCTTTCTCTTTTTGGGATTCATAAAAGAACTTCAAACTGTCACACTCCCCCAGAGCCAAACTCACAACTGTGGCCACACCCATACCACTTCACCTAGAACCCACAGCTGGCCCCAAACGATAACTAACAATGGCCACCACCCTTGGACCCCAAGTTCCTTTCCCTTTTCTCATGTGTTTGCTTTAAACTAACCAATCCTTAATGCCCATGGGAAATGTACTAACCCTCACCTCTGAACCACAATAAAGGTACAAACCCATGGGTCCCTCTCGCTCTGCATGTGTGCTCAAGCCTGCTGGTGGAGGCACCTGAGCCACTCGCACTTCCCATCAAAGTCTTATGGCCCCCCATCTCTCACTGGGAACTGTAAGTAATACACTATCTTTTCTCATGCATTATGGCTCTGGTTTCCCATTGTGTTGCACCTGACCTCCACCCAACCCAAACTTAAAATCCAACTTAACTAATTTGGAACAAATAGAATAAAGAAAACTACCTCTGCAGCCCAGATAACCTGCATCTCTGGAACCACTATGGAACAAAGGAAGCAGGATCCTGGAGCCCTGGTGTGTAAGGACAGATCCATGAAATGAAGTCAACTGCTCTAAGGAACAAAAATCAGAAAAGCACCAAATGTTTGGACAAAGGACCAGACGGAGAACAGTGGCCTCTTGATGTGAATATCATCTTACAAGAAAGAAAAGTGGATTTACAAACATGAGGCTGTAATCACGAGGGATAATGTACCTAGAAACCTCAGTAACCGTTTCAGTGAGTAAGAAAGCAGAAACCTCACACATTAGGTATTTGTAACAGCAGGGATTTAATACAAGAAATTGATTATATAGGTGTTAGAAGATTGAAAAAGTAAAAAGGGAACTCAGAGATAATCCAGATAACAGTAATGACTAGAAGCAACTATTACCTTTAGGGCTGAAGAAACAAAAGTGAAGTGGTAGGGTTACCAGAATCTGGGGGCTCAAAGGAGGTACCTGGACTCAAAAGGGAAAGGGGTGCACAAAGTTTGCAGAGCTTCAGGCCCAGCCTCACAAAACAAAGTATAAACTGCTGAGCTTGAAGCTGAGACCACAAACAAATGGCCAGCACAGATTGATAACCATATTTTTTCCCCCATTAGGTTTCAAGTTCCTCAACTGAGAACTCTTCCAGGACACTAATCCTCATGCTTGAGAACTACTTAATGTCATGATGCTTTGTGACTAAGGATAAAGTTGGAATATTACACCAGAACTCCTTTCCTCTGTCAGAATTATAAATTGATTTTTTATTTATTTGGGTTCAATGGCTTACTTAAGTAATTTCATAGAATAATGCATAAATAAATACTTTTATAGTTGAAGACAATGACCGATTCCAACAATTTTCCCCAACAAAACAAAATTCTGAATACAAAGATTCTGTTTTAATACTTCCTAGTTTCTCCTACACAGAGTTAACCTTGTATTGGGATGAGACTTTGGGGCCTGGGAAGGAGAGTATTTAATTTTGCAGGTGGGAGGGATGTCAACCTTCAGGGCCAGGAGGTAGTCAGTCTCCAAGATGGCCCCCAATGACCCCTGCCTCCTCTTGTGCAGTCTCCTCCCACAATGAATAGGGTTGACCTATGTAACCAATAAGATATTGAAGAAATGACGTGTGATTTTAGAGGCTAGGTCATAAAAGACACTGCAACTTCCAACTGGCTTTCTCTTGGATTACTCATGCTGGGAGAGCCAGCTGCCAAGTACAAGGACACTCAAGCAACCCTATGGTGAAGTCCATATGGCAAGGAACTGAGGCCTTCTGCCAACAGCCATGGGAGTGAGCCATGGGGAAGGAGATATTCCAGGCCCAGCCATGCCTTCAGATGCCTGCAGTTCTAACCAACTTCTTAACTGCAATGACTGAGACTCCCAGAGCCAGAAGCACTGGCTCCCAAATTCCCAAGCCACAGAAACCTTCCCATTTGTGATAATAGATATTTATCATTGTCTTAAGCCACTAAGATTCCCAGGTAACTTATTAGGCAGCAATAGATAATATTTAACTCTCAAAAAGACCTCCTTGTTTATATTCTTGCATTCCTTAGTCAAAGGAGCAAGATTCATTAAACATACATTGATCCTGATTCCAGTCTGGGCCTGAAAGAATCTTCTAACTTCATTATTGTGGATTATTGAAAGAGTCCAGCTGCTCCCACCCTCTCTATCTATTCAACTACTCTCTTAACAGATCTTGACTTTTTTGTCAACTAAAGCCAACAGAGGAATTAGAAGCCCATGTGGGGTTTTTTTGTTTGTTTGTTTGTTTTGTTATGTTTTTTAGGAGGTACCAGGGATTGAACCCAGGACCTCGTACATGGGAAGGAGGCATTCAATCACTGAGCTACACCCACTCCCCAGCCCATGAGGTTGTGAGGTCCTGTTATGGAAGGATTCAAGCAAATGATGAAAGACATAGAGGGTATAAAAATATTTCTTACATGAACTGGAAGTAGGACTGGATGACTTTCAAGGTTTCCAATAACACTAAGAAGGTTCTAAGACACAACTCTCTGGGTATACCCCCAAATTCTACTTTCTGTGCTGTAAATTCTCATCCGGTATAACTAAGTAGTAAAAGTAGCCTGGAGACCACAGGGAAAACAATTAAAATGGCTTAAAAACATAAAAAGAAAAGGTGCTCAACCTCATTAATTTTCCTGTGCCAGACTGGAAAAATCTGTACATTTCAAGGGCAAAGGTAGGGGAAACACACACTGTGGGTGGGAATGTGAATCAGTGTATCCTCTTTGAAAGGCAATTTGAGAGATATATATTAAAATCTTAAATGACTCAGCATTTCCAGTTGTAAACAAAAATGTCCATTCACCTGTCTGTAAGGACAAAATCCCGTAAAAACCTAAAGGCTCCCCAGTAAGAAAATGGGTAAAGAAATTACAATACATCCATAAAATGGACAGCCTGCAACCTGTAAACAGAATGAATTTAGATCTGTACACATGCTGACATGAAACAACCTCCAAGATAGTGTTAGGCAGAAAATCAGGTATGCCTCCATTAGAACAATAATAATAATAATAATAATAATTACAATAAAAAGGACCTATAAGCATAGAAATTGTTTGGAAGAAGTTTTTAAAATGCTGTTCACAGTTATTTCTGATGACAGGTCAGAAGAACTTGGGAGCAAAGCAAAGACTTTCTATTGTATGTTTTTTGTACTGCATGGATATATTGTATTTTTAATGTCTTTTTAAGGAGGAGGAGAAAGCTTAATGGGGTTTAAAAAAAAAAAAAAAAGGAGGAAAAAAAAAAAAATGAAGCCTCAAGTTATAGCTACTCTTCAACTAATTTGTAATTCAGTCCATCAAAGTAGCCAGGGTCTGGCTCTGGGCTTAAGACACTCACATGCACATTCAACTGCTAAAAAACATCTCTAAGAGAATAAAGGTCCTTCCCACTGTCCATGTGCCTCTCACTAATTATGGAACCAGAGCCTTAATACAAACCACTAACTCAAAGACTGGAGGCACCCTTACGTTGAAATCTTCCTGCCCTAAGTTTTTTTAATCAAAATGTGAAGGAACTGCCTTTCTTTGAATACTTAGGCAAAGAGAGACAAGGTCAAAGAAATAAAAAGAAGTCAGCATTCATTTTACTAACTTGTGGGAGTTACCCAGAGCACACACTGCTGTCAAAAAGCTGGCTGCTCCTGCTTGCAGACTCCACCCATAAATGTCAGTTGTGATTTTCTTCTCCATTGACCCAACCCTTTCTGAGACTAAGTGAGTACTTACCAGATCAGTGATCTGGTTATAGAAGTCTAGGAGGAACTGTTAATTATTCTCTCTCTGTGTGTGTGTGTGTGTGTGACAAAGAAGTGAAATCGAAATAGGATAATATGCTTTTAAAGGAACATTCTTTTCCTCTTGTGGTCAGCATGTTACAGATTAGACCTTTATCTTTTGAAATGGGCTTGTATTTGGTAACAGAGGTAAGGGTATTTTTGTTCACCTAACTATAAATAAATTATAACTGTCTAAAATCATTCACTTTAAGTGTCATCAAGTATGTGTTATGACCTATTTTTAAAAGGAGGAAAATACCCAGTTTTTCTTATAAATTATTTAAGCACCACTTAGACTAGATTACTAGTCTACTACTAGAATACACGAGACTAGATTTAAAAAAAAAAAAAAAACCAAACAACTTTTTTAACACCTTTTAAATTACCCAAATGTTCAAATTCTTTTTCAATCCAAATTAAAATGTCTATATTTTCTTAACTACTTTTGAGTCATAGAAAAGGGAGAGAAAAAAACTCCTTCACAAAATGTCTGCCATATAGTCGGTGCTCACGAAAATTTTAAAAGTTCGTTTTAG
Source organism: Tolypeutes matacus (assembly GCA_026826555.1). Taxonomy (NCBI): domain Eukaryota; kingdom Metazoa; phylum Chordata; class Mammalia; order Cingulata; family Chlamyphoridae; genus Tolypeutes; species Tolypeutes matacus. The sequence goes on along the minus strand of JAKSZT010053770.1, from coordinate 42,607,646 downwards.
TGGTGGCATCTACTTTCTTTTCTTAGAGGTAAGATATCTTAAGTTCTTAACTATTTAACCTTATAGTTTTTGTCTAATCTTTACACACAACAACAAAAAACTAAATGTAGCTGAATTTCTCAAAGTAATATACACATATATTCTTACATTTTTTTAATAAAATAAATTTTAATAAGTAATACATGCACATCAAACAAAATTCAAAAGGTGCACTATAAGTGTCCTTCTTACTCCTGTCTGCTAGCCTCCTGTTAACAGTTTCATATATATCTTTCTCAGATAGTGTATGCTTATGCCAGTATATACTCGATAGATAAATGATAGATAGACAGACAGACAGATTTATAATAAGCATCTCTCTTAGTGGTCTCTCCATGGGCTCCCCAGCATGGTGGCATCAGAGTAGCTAGATTTCTTCCATGGCACTTCAGGGCTCCAAATGTACACAATCGGAGAGACAGAGAGAGCCAAGTGGAAGTTGTATAACCTTTCATGACCTAGCCTCAGAAGCCATGCCCAGTTTTAAAGGGAGGAGACAGAGATACCACCTCTCAATGGAACACTGTCAATGTCACATTGTGAAAAAAAGAGTAGGTGGTTTGGGACCACTGGTGTGGCCATCTTTAGAAAATACAATCAGCCACACTTCATTACCCACATGTAGGAATTTGTGAGATAAATTCCTGAAAATGAACTGGCTGGATTAAAGGCTTTGTACATTTGTAATTTTAATAAATATTTCCAACTTGCATACCCATTACCAACATGAGAACCTATGTGTCCAAATCTTTAGCTACACACTATGCCAATCTTTCTGATCTTTGCCAATATAAATAGATGAAAATGGTGTCTTAAGTGTTTTGTTGGTTTTGTTTGTTTTTTGAGGTACTGGGGCTGAGGATTGAACCCGGGACCTTGTATGTGGGAAGCCAGCACTCAACCACTGAATGACATCAGCTCCCCCAAGTTGGTTTTATCGTTTGTTTGCATGTTGTTGTTTTTTTGTGTGTTTTTAGGAGGCACCGGGAACCAAACCTGGAACCTTCCATGGGAGAAGCTGGCACTCAACCACTTTAGCCACATCTGCTCCCTTAGTGTGGTTTTCTTTTTAAAGATTTATTTTATTAATTTATTCCCCCCGCCCCCAACCCACCGTTTGCGCTCACTGTCTGCTCTCTGTCCATTTGCTGTGTGCTCTCTGTGTCTGCTCGCCTTCTCTTTAGGAGGTACCAAGGAGAACCTGGGACCTCCCATGTGGGAGAGAGGCGCTTAATCACCTGAGCCACCTCAGTTCCCTGCTTTGTTGTATTTCTCATTGTCTTTCCTCTTTGTGTCTCCTTGCTGTGTCATCTTGTTGCATCAGTTCACCACGCCTGTCCACTGCGTCAGCTCACTGTCTTGCTCATCCTCTGTAGGAGGCACCAGGAACCAAACCCAGGACCTCCCATGTGGTAGGCAGGAGCCCAATCGCTTGAGCCACATCCACTTCCCAGTACGGTTTTATCTTCTCTTATCCTGAATGAGACTAGTCATCTTTTCACATGCTTAAAAGCCACTTATATTTCTTTTGGCCAGGGGAAGTATCTGTTCATATTCCTTTGCCCGTTTTTATACCAGGTAGTTGGTCTTTTCCTTATGATTGGTAAGTACTTTTATATATTAAAGAGTTGTGACTTGCAAATATTTTTCCCAATTGTACATATTTCCTTAACTGTGAGGATACAAATTTAAATACCTACCCAGAAGCCAGGCAAGTAATAAAATAAGACGGTCGGGAAACAACAAGGAGTGGGAGGGAACAGGTGAAAAACTAAGACCGGAATCCTTAATGAGGTTCCCATAGGTATTAGCAGCAGAAATAGAAATCTTAACTAAAACCTTTAGACAAATCCAAAAAAGGTGGAAGGATACTATCTATGAGGCTGGATTCAATTCAATCATGGTGAGAAAGAACACATGGTTGAACATGTGGTATAAGTGTCAAAAGAAACAGGAAAGCCAAACCTGAGTCCTTCAAAAGAAATGCTTACTCCTAACACATTATCAACGAGGCCCAAGGGTGCTGTCCACAGGGTTCTAATCGCTGCCTTCACTCCTCTCGTGTTTCCAATGTTTCCTAGGCTGCTCAAGCAAATACCAAGCAATGGGTCAGCTGAACAATGGGAATTTTATTAGATCACGGTTTTGAGGCTAAAAGAAAGTCCAAATCAAGGCATCTTCAAGGTGATGCTTTCTCCCAGGCCCAGACTGTGGCATTCTGGGACTAGCTGCTGGCAACCCTTGGTCCTCAGCAACTCTATCAAACAGCAACGTACAAAGTAGCCTCTCAGCCTCTCCATTCTCTTCCAGGTTCTGCTGAATTTCAGCTTCTTGCTTCCCATGACTTTCTGCTATCTGTCTGAATTTCATTCCTCTATAAAGGACTTCAGTAACCCATCCTGGGCCACATCCTATCTGAAGTAACCTCATCAAAGCTCATCAAAAGGTCCTACTTACAATGGGTTCACACCCACAGAGATAGATTAAGCTTAAGAACATGCTTTTCTGGGGTGCATACAGCTCCAGACCACCAAAACCAACATCACCAACATCCTGCCCAAGGGCAGGAACCACCACAGTACCCAGACCCACTGCTGACTGCCAATGGGGGAAGGGTGGGAGCCCAAAGTTTACTGCCCACACCAGATTACCAGCAACTGAAGACAATTTTTTTCCATGGGGGAAGAAATTTACTTAAATGTGGTAATTAGGTTTCTAAAAATATTCCTGATACAGTACTAAACACTTTAGGTACATTGTAAATTAAACAGGCTTTTGGTGGCCAGTGCAGCAATCTAATGACCACTCTGATGGGCACTTGCTAAATTGGTGTCCATGAAACACTGCTCACTCCATAGCCTTTCACTTGGGATACTCCTAGGAAGTGCTCTCTGAAGAAGGTAAAGTGAAACAGGTTTTCGCCACACAATTGCTCAGATCCTTGAATATTAAATGTGCAGCCATCAAGCTGGAAACATCTTGTCATCCACTTGTGGTTTCTGTTGGAGGGTTTGCCCCTAACATATGCAAATGGACTACATGGAGCTGTTTCTTCAAATTGGACATGAGCTCAATAGGGATCCAGACATTCACCTTCCCAACACCAAGACCCGAAACAAACTATTTAATTTTCAGATTTTCACCTGCAAAATGTAGGTAAAAATGTGACAACTCAATTTGCTATATGGACATCCAATAGTGACAAGATATATTAAGCAGTCAATAATTATCATCAGTTAGTATCATTATCACCCTTCCATCTTATTTCCATCCTCTCACTTTTAATATCTACTACATTGCTGAAAAAAAATAAATTTTCAGGCTGTTGAGAAATGAACAGCTTTGTCAATTTACTGCTGCCACAGATCCATCAAGAATGAGATTGATGGTTTGGCTCTTTGGGTCAAGCAAATGAAGCCACCCTTCCCTGAGAAGATAGCAAGTACAGATGAGAAACTGTCTTCAGCTTCCTGACTCAGCCATCAGGCTTTATTAAGAATTTAGCGTCATTTATCATGGAGTGGTCAGAAATGGAAAAGGCTCGAGGATGGGAAATACAAGCCCCATACATTTTACAACTCTTCTCATCACTTAGTGGAAAAAATCATTCTTACAAACAAAATTTTGCTACGGCCAGACCATCAAAATCTATAATTTTATGAATTAAGATGTTTCCATATGGTGCACATCATCACAATCCTGTGTGACCAGAATGTAAATATTCCGTAATATGAAAAGAAACTAAAATAAAAGCCAAACAACAGACTGGGGGAAAATGTTTGTCTTAAAAGTGGCAAGAAATTTGCATGTACTAGTGACTAAATGGAAATACAAAGGAGCAGCAACTCTTTACCCTAGGAAACCTCTGGAGTCCTTGCCCACAGCATGATGCATGACGGCTGTCTACAACGTGGGCTCCAGGCCCAACCAGAATGCCTTCTCCTTGACCCTCCCCTTCCTCCAGCCAAAGATCTTGCCTCTTTCAAGCTGCATATACATATCACCTCCTCTTCTATCCTGGCCACATGCTCCAGGCTCCTCCTCCAACCCATTTTTATCCTTTGACTAAAATCTTCATTCTCCCTACTGTAATTCTTTCCCCATGAGATAAAGAACTTTTTGAGTGCACAGGCTAAGCCTTCCCCGTCTTTTTATCTTCAATAGCAGCACAAAGCCTGACAGAGTGGGTAATCAGTAAATGCTCATTCAGTAAATAAATTCATTCATCATCCATGAGTTAATAATAATAGGGAACTAACACCGGTTTAAAAATTTACTTAGAATTCTGTAAGAAATGTTATGTGGTATGGTATAATCCTTTTTATATCCCATATAAATCTTCATTCAATTAAAAAAAAAAAATTTACTTAGGTAGTCAAAAAATACAATTTAAATCAACTTTCATTGTGGTAAGTGACATTATATGCTTAAGAAAGCAATAAAATTTTTGTTTTATATGATAAAAATTGGTCCAACCCTTCAGAAAAGAAATCTGGTTTATTAAAATCTATTCATTCCTGAGAACCAGCTAGAACTATATCCAGTGGTAAGAGCCAAAAGAAGAAAACAGCTAATAGAAATTTTCATTATTAAGAATATCAAAATATGAGAAAGTACTTAGGATAACAAGTGGACTATCCTGCATGATGTCAATGAAATATTATACAGCCATCAGAACTGATCATTTAAGACTACCGAAATCTGGCACACATTCTTAATTTTAAAGGTTACATATGAAACAGCTTGTACTGTTTATTTAAAGGATGCAAAGTATGTCATTTCTGGCATAGTGCAAGCATTGACATTTTAAAAATAAAACTATTACATTTCTATTTTCTGTAAAAACAGCTTGATTGAAGTATATTCACACACCATACAATTCACCCATTTAGAGTGTACACTTCAGTAGCTTCTAGTATTCAGAATTCTGCAATGATCATCACCATCAATTTTACAACATTTTCATTACCCCAAAAAGAAACCCTGCCCCACTTAGCCATCACTCCAATCCTTCCATCCCCCAAGTCTTAGGAAACCATTACTCTACTTTCTGTCTCTATAAATATGCCTATTCTGGACAGTCATATAAGTGGATTTACATAATCTGTGGTTTTTTGTGACTGGTTTATTTTACTTTACCTAATGTTTTCAAGGTTCATCTATGTTGTAACATGTATTAGTATTTCCTTTCTTTTTATTGACCAATAATATTTCACAATTCAGACAGACCACATTTCATTTACCCATTTGCCAGTTTATGGACATTTAGATTGTTTCCACTTTGCGTCTTATGAATAATGTTGCTATGTACATTTGTATGGCAGCTTGATATTATTGATGAATTCTAAAAAGAAATACTGATGATGTTTGTAAACTAGTCTGTTCCTCTGGGATAGTGACATCTTTAAATTGTATTGAATTCAGAGGTTTCACTTTTACTTGATTAAATTATGACTAGGGCTTTGTTTGGGTCATGCCAATAGAACGTCCAGTTCCTGCCCCCCTGGTGGGCGAGGACTCACAGAGAAAACAACAAGGCAGAGGAGACAGAGTTTTGATACTGTAGCCCCAGGAAGTAAATACACAGAGAAGCAGATACATGAGGAAAGAGAGAGGTCTCCATTCAACAGGGCAGAGGCCCCAGGAAGAGAGAAAAGCCATTCGCCTCAGAGTTTACAGCTGGCCTTGTGAAGAGAGCGGAGCAGCTGAGCCCAGAGAGAAACGAGCCCCAGGAAGACAGATGAGACTTATCCCAGCCTACAGCTCATATTTAAAGAAGCTGGGACCACAGAGCCTTACGAGGAAGAGGGAGGCTGAACCCTTGCAGAAGTTGGCAGCCATCTTGCTCCAACACGTAGCAAAAGACTTTGGTGAGGGAAGTAACTTATGCTTTATGGCCTGGTTAACTGTAAGCTTCTACCTCAAATAAATATTCTTTATAAAAACCAACAGATTTCTGGTACTTTGCATCAGCACCCCTTTGACTGACATACAATTTGTGTACAAGTTTTTCTATGGACATATGTTTCCAATTCTCTTCAGTATATATGCAGGAATAGAATTCCTGGATTATATGGCAACTCTATGTTTAACTGTATGAAGAACTGCCAGACTGTATTCCAAAGCAGATGTTTCAATTTTATATTCTCATCAGCAGTGCATGAGCATTCAAAATTCTCCACATCCTCACCGCTTGTTATTATCTATCTTTTTATTTATAACCATCCTAGTTGGTATAAGTGATATTTCATTGTGATTTTGATATGCATTTCCCTAATGATTAATGATACTGAGTATCTTTTCATGTACTTATTAGCCATTTGTATAACTTCTTTGGAGAAATGACTATTCAGATTCTTTTCCCGTTTTTTAAAACTGGGTATATGTCTTTTTATTATTGATTTGTAACAGTTCTTTATATACTATAGATATTAGTCCCCATGAGATATATGATTTTCCATTTTCTTCTCTTTCTATAAGTTGTCTTTTCACTTTTTTGACATTATGCTTTTAAATGTTTCCAAAGAAACCTGAATATCATGGCGACTTCATTCCCACCATAATCATATAAAACATGCAAGAACAAGCACAAGGAAATTTTATATCATACTGTGTTTTCCTTGAAATCATATTTCATTTCTCTTCTCCCTCAGAATTCTATCCTAATATATTTATGCTGAAAGACTTCTTCTAATTTGTAAGCACTCAATCATACTTCTCTGCAACAAAAATTCACACATATTTTGAAACTTTATTATGCCTTTGATTTCCTGTGACCAGTTTTAATATTTTTCTTCCGGATCCAGTTATCATAATTAGTAGTATAAAACAAGCATACCCCTTAGCATGCCTTCCCTAGCCCTACATAACCACTAATCAAATTTCATCTTTATAAATTGATTTATATTTACATTTTATATAAATGGAATCATATAATATGTTACACAATATATTTAGTTCATAGTAACACAATCATAGAGTATTTGCCCTTTTGTGTCTGCTAAGGGGTGTGGAGTTTTTCTTTTCGGAGTAATGAAATAATTCTAAAATTTTTTGTGATGATAAATGCACAACATTGTGATTATACTAAAAGCCACTGATTATATACTTCAGAGAGATTGTATGGCATGTGAATATACCTAAATAAAACTGCTTTAAAAATAAATAAATAAATAAATAATTGTGCAAGAATAGCCCAAAATAGCAGCTATGTACAGAAGAGGTAACTAAGAGACAGAGATTGAGAGGTGAAGAATTTTCTTGTCTATTTTTTATTATCATTATTAAAATAATGAAAATGCTCTAATGATTGACGTGATGAATGCACAACTATATGATTAAACCAAATAACATTGATTGTACACACTTTGAACTGTATGCTTTATTAATATGTATCAATAAAATCAATTTGTTAAAAAAAAAAAAAAAGCATATTTACTCTGATAAACAAAGAATAAATTTTATTGGGAATGCATTGTTTAATGAGATGGCTATGGCAAGGGATACTTAACAGGCCTTAAGAGTTCCCTGATATCAAAACTATTAACTACAAAGAGTTCATGTTTGAGGTGATGAAAAAGTAGGGATAATAGATATCAGTGATGACAATACCGTCAATGTGATAATAATAATAACTAATAATAATAATAATAATGGATATTACTGATGGCAATACTGCCAGTGTAATTAAAACTACTGAATTGTACACTTAAATGTGGTTAAAATGGGAACTTTTGATATGTGTATTTGTTACTACAACAAAACATTTTTTTAAAAGTAAAACCTACAGAAAAATAGCTATGAGAAGAAATGTGGATTTTCACTGTAATCTGTAGCAGTTTGGCATTGTTTATGAATTCCAAAAATAATTATTAGATTATGTTTGTAAGCTGGTCTGTCAGAGGTATCACATTATGATTAGCACTTTAGGCCATGTCAGCAGGTCCCCCTGGTGGGTGGGGACTCAAAGATAAAAGACATGGCAAAGGACAGAATTGGAGTTTTGATGCTGGAGTTTTTGAGCTGGAGCCCTGGGAAGTAAGTGCACAGAGGAGCTTGCTCGTGAGGAAGGGGAGAAGGCCACGGGAAAAGAGAAGAGCCGTTCACCTGATAGTCTACAGTCTTGTGGAGAGAACAAGCAGCTGAGCCCGGAGAGAATCGAGCCCCAAGGAGAGAGACAAAGCCTAGAGAGCCTGACCATGGAGCCTTAAGAGGAAGAGCCAATAGTCTGGTGAGGGAAGTAACTTATGCTTTATGGCCTGGTAACTGTAAGCTTCTACCCCAAATAAATACCCTTTATAAAAACCGACCGATTTCTGGTATTTTGAATCAGCACCCCCTTTGACTGACTAATACATCTACCCATTAATAAATTCTCATTAAACACACACACAAACTATGAACTGGGCCTGTGTCTGATGATCAGAACATTTAAGAAAAAACGCATACACACACACACAAACCCTTGAATCAATATGCCATAAGAAGGTCACGGATGGCAGAGCGTGTTTTTTATAAAACAGGAGAGGCTATGGTGGGAAGAAGGGCAAGAAAGAAGATTGCGTGTGATGCCCAGACTGTTGGTGTGTTTTCAGGCAGATTAATTTTCAGAAAAAATAAATCAGAAGCTGAGGATCTGGAAATCAATTCCCTGAAAACTGTCCAGGCCCACATACCTCTTGGGAAGTCTTTACGTACACCAAGCATACATGTTCTCAAGCTGGAAGGTAGCTGCTTTAGAGGACCTTAGACATGCTTATCCTCCCTTGAATGATTTTGTATAATATATACTTCTTACATTACACAACTTCTCTCTCTGCTAATATCTCTCTCTATACAGGGTAGAATGCTGCCTTATGTGCAGAAAGGAGCTTACTTTCTCCAATATTTCATAATAAAATGAGAAGGGTCAAAGAATTCAAGAAAATTCAAATAATCAAGAAAGGTTTGTGTTAAGCAGTTAGTAAGAATAAATTGAAATGCTGATTAACTTTATATAATTTTATAATTTACCCTAAAAGTCTGAAGACTTCAAATCATATGCTATACTAGACAGCAATATACAAACAAGCCTAAAATAGCTACTTTTAAAATCAGACAAACTTGACAAGAGTTTATATGGGATTAATATTGCTTATGCTCAGCTAAATGTCACTTTGACAAACTAAATGTTTGTCTTGATGACATCCCCCCTTAGGCATATGGCACTCCCATTAACTCCAGTGTTATCTTTGTAGCAGAAAAATATGCCTCATTTTCAGAATATTCATAATTCACAAGCCCTCTCTTTTGTCATGACTTATAATTGCTCATAATATTGAGGGGGAAGATCCCTGCACAGATGCTAGACAGTGTGTGTGTGGTTTTTTAAATTATTTATTTATTTCAAAGAACAAAGTGTTCTCTCTGAAGCAAACATGTGACAGCCATGATCCAAATTTCAGATGAAAATGCTACCTTTTAAAGTATAACAACAACAAAAAAGAGTCAGGCTAAAATTTATAATGGCAAATTTGACAACTCAGAAAAACACTGCAAATATGAAATGATGGAAGAATACCTATTCATAATATTCAACAATACCATTCAACAAGCATTTATCTAAAAACCTACCTTGCGTAAAAACCTATGCTAGGGACTACAGAGAATAAACACCCTTCAGTCCCTGAGAAGATTTTAACAAAAACCTGGCACTGGAAAATCCATGAAGAAGCTGAGTGTGATAAGGGGACTCTCATGATCCAAATATTTATCCCCAAACTTAGATTGTCATAACTCAAAAATATTCCCCAGGTCTCTTCTAGATCAATACTCATTCCTCCCTATTCACCACCACCACCTCCAGTAGCAAGAAAATAGAAACAAATCAACTAAAATACTTGCAAAATACACACAAGATTGACAGAAGTGATTTTGGAGAGCCGTTTACAATATATACAAGAGTGAAGAAAATGAGGATCTCAGGTTCTTCTTTATAATTAACAATTGAATTTTTAAAATCTACAATGGATGCCTCAAGAGAGAATGAAAGGAATATCAAATGTCAAAAAAAAATTATTATAAAAGTAAAAAATAAGTAACTAGCACCCCCTTAATGATTATGCTTAAGCAGAGCACAGCATGGCTATCATAAAATTGTCAGAAAAAAATATTTTTTAAAAAACCTTAATTCACTTGTTTAAGAATTAACACATAATTGCAAATAAAAACTAGAACCTTATTTATATGATTATTACTTTATTTTCTAAAAAAACAAATCCTAATCAAACCTTATATGCATATTAACCATAAAATGTTGATATTTGTTTTAATTGGATTCACCTTTAGTGACCTTTTTCCAGTACCAATTACCCTTGAGCTTCCTGTATCTTTGTGGTTCCAATTAATGAGCAGCATTATAGCCAGATCTAAGCATATTCTAATTATTTGTGTTTGAAGGGGTTTTCTGCTTTGGGACTCACTGTCATTTTTCTCCCAACTCAGTTCCAGGAGCCTTTCCTGCACCAAGCTCCCACACTGTGTGCTATCCTTTGGCCTTTGGGCTTTGTCACCCACCCCAAGGCAGCTACTGAGCAAGACACACAAGGCTCCTCAGTCTGTGAGTCTTAATGGGTTTTGCTGTTAATCACTCTAGAATATAGAGTGTAATAAAAATAACAAACATGGGACTGTTTCAGAATTCTTACAGTAGTAGCCCCTGGTCTAAGGATCTTAACTTTTTCCTGGAAAGTTCATACATACTCTATTTTTATTCACTTGAGGAACTTAAGTTTAACTCATTAATACTGCCCCCACCACCACCATTTCCTACACCCCTTCCTGCCTCAATATTGGCCAGACCCCTTCCTCTACGATAGCCTGTCTACAGAAACTGAAAATACAATTGGAGAACCAGAGGTTTCAGGTGGGCAGTTTGCCTGAGGAGCTACAAGCAAAGAGATGCAAAGTAAGCTACAGCATTTTACCACATGTTCAGCCACTCATGAAAATTTATTATGACATCACCAGTATTAATATAGATCATCTAGCAAATTCAGAGAAGTTAAATGAGCACCTTAGAGAAAAAAGCCAAGGCCAGAACGCAGGAATCCCTGATTCCAGACTGCATCCATGAGAACAGGGGATCTCAATTCTATCAGACCAATGCCACCATTCGATAGCAAATGTCTGTAATCCACTTGTGATGGTTAATTTCATGTATCAGCTTGGCTAGGTTATGGTGTCCATAGGTTTGGTCAAGCAAGCACTGGCCTGATTGTTGCTGTGAATAATCATCTCATAGATGGCTTTAAATCATTAGTCAGTTGATTGCATCTATGGCTGATTACATCTACAATCAACAAAGGAGATTGCTTTCAGCAAGGAGAGGGGTCTCCTCAGCCAATCAGCTGGAGGTCTTAAAGAGAGAACTGAGAATTTCAGCCGCCAGAAAGAAGAATTTCTATCTCTCTTTCTGCCAGCCAGCTTCTCCTGGGGAATTCAAAGTCACTTCCACTAGAATTTCCAACTTGCAGTTACGTTATTATTCTTCTGTTTCTCTGAAGAACCCTAACACACCACTCTTTTCACTGAAAGAGTGACTATTTAAAACACTTTGTAATGGATATATTGAAATAAGGGCTAAATGCATCGAGTGTTTGTGTATGCATGTGCATGAGCACATATATTCATAATTACCATATTTTCTACAAACTTGGATTGGTGCAGGTATGTGTATTGACAATTCAAATACCACAGGCAGCACTGCTACTGGTGAAGGGATTTGGCAAAATGGTAGACATCTCTTTGCAAAGGTACCAAAAAATCAAAGCACAACATTTGAAGTTCTCAGTAGTTCCATTCCTGAAGATTTCAGAATGCTTAAAACTGTGCAAAAAAAGATATTTGGTCTTTATATGTCAAATGGAGTTAGGGTCTAGGCTCAGGTAATTTTAAATAGGTTTTTCACCAATTGAATCTCCAAGAGAGGTCTTCAAACATATTGTAGAATGCACAGAATAATCAATAGATTATTATTATGTAGACATATCACAGCATGTCTAGTATCTCTGGTCCCCCACCCACCAAACACCAGTAGCACCCTCCATTCTTTGGGACAATCAAAATTAGTTGCCACCAATTTTGAAAACATTCCCCCAGGCAGCAGCATCACTCCTATTGAGAGCTACTGCGTAATTCATCCTATAAATATTTTCTAGACCCAGTGCTAGACATTCAGGACAAAGTGGTGAAGAAAATAGAGCTTAGAGCATGGAAGAGAAAGTGACATTAAATAAGCACCCAAATAAATAAATAATTAATTAATTAAATAAAATAAAATAATAAAAGCACCCAAATACTTAAATCAATACAAAATACTACTAATGCTGTGAAAGAAAATAATAAACTGCTAATTTAGATGGTGGAATGGCATGAGACTTTAGGAGTTCATGCACAAGTAAAATTCTTTTATTTACTTGAACACACAAATACAGTTATCAGCTTTTTAACTTTGCCAAGAAAGGTCATTTAAAAAATATATAAACTACCATTTATAATCACCATGGTAACATGAAGGCAAGAAAGAAATTATCTCTGAATTAAGAAAAAAAAGTGCTTTTAATGCTTTGCAGAAAATCTCCCTGCATTATTCTTATTTTTCTCTTTTTGCTGTAGCCTGGTAGAACCTTATCAGAGATTGGCATTTTGTGACCATTGCACAAAATCCCTGCTGCTCCAAGTGTGTTCTGTGGGCCAGCAGCAGCAGCAGCACCTGGGAACTCTGAGAAATGCAACATTTCAGGCCCCACTCGGACCTAAGGCATCAGAATCTCATTTTAACAAAAGCATGAGTGATGCGTATCCACATTAAAGTTTGAGAAGCTCTGTCCTGGAATAGATCAGACTGACTCTCCAAAAGCTAAAATTCAATTATAAGGATCTACATTTAAGACTCAGCAATAACATGTAAGACTTTATGACCACTTTCTCAAGGAAGGTAAATTGCAGGGCCCTGGAAAAAAATCTGGGAGCAAGATGAAACATAAAGCAATGAGCTCGCATCCTACAAATCAATCTTTCATGATTTAAATTGTATAACCTTCCAAAGTAATGGGAGAGGAGTGGAGAGAACAATGAAGAGCCAATAGCAAATAAACAAATTCACAGTTTTGCAGTAGACTTCAGTAGCATAAAACTGAATTCCACAGCTTGCATGTAAGAGAATGCATCCAGGTACTGTGCTTCATGTTGGGTCACGTGTGGACTGCTGAGTCTTGCTATAAGATAAAGTAATTTTTATCACTATCAGTCAAGAAGGCAGTCAACTGTTTAGGGGACTTGACACATGCTACACTTGAATTCATGTTTGAGATGTTTCATCCTACAATTAGTTTTTCTAACAAAGTAAATCTCACTAAATATGTGTTAATTATGAGCAAAAATATGAGGCACGGACTCATCATGTCACTTTTTTAGACCACTTTGATGGCAAAATAACCACCACCATGGTGGGGAAATAATTGCCAGCACAGAGGAAAAGTTACAGTACACATCTATGCTAACCAGTGCGGAACCACTAGCCACATGTGGCTACTGAGCATCGGAAATGTGGTTAATCCAAATTGAGATATGCTGTAAGTAAAATACATACACCGGGTTTTGAAAGTAACATTTTTATATTGATTACATGTTCAAATGATAATATTTTGGATATATCTGGTTAAATAAAACATATTAACAAAGTTACCTATTTCTTTTACTTTTTAATGTAGCCACCAGAAAGTTGGTTTTTGTTTTGTTTTTTTAATGTAGCTTGCATTATATTTCTGTTAGACTGGACTGCTCTAGAAATGTATAACTGTCCATCTGTCAACCTTAATTTTTAAAAAATATATAAAGAAATAGATAAATCCTTGATATTAAAGAATAACGGCAGCAAATGTGTATTTAGAAGGTAGTCAAATTAAGGTGACAACAGAGATGTTCAGCACAAGATCTTTTTAACAACTGTTGAATGAGAAAGCCCTTTCTAAAATTTCTCCTTGGGGCATCCCAGAATTTACATGCAAAGAACAGAGAAGCATCAAGTATTTAATAAAAATAAAGTAGGGAGAGGAGTTGATACAAACTCCAGTGCAATGGCAGAGATGATAAATTCTCTCACAGTCTAGGAATGTAGGAGTGGAAAAGATAACCAAATTCCACTGACAATAGCCAATAATTTCCTAGTTTAAGCCAATCAAATAACTAAACCCTTCCCATCCCAAAATAAAATGGAGAGGGTGAAACCATAATCTTAATATTTTGCCTAAAATCAGGAAAGATGTGACAAGCTTTTACACAGACAGAGGCTGACCATATTGATTAGTAAAGGTATAACTGTAAATTAAAATTAGGGAGCAGGTGTAGCTGAGTGGTTGAGCACCTGATTCACATGTACGAGGTCCCGGGTTCAATCGCCAGTACTCCCTATTAAATAAAAATAAATTTTAAAAAAATTAACTAATTGTCTTCTTCCATGATATGGAAAAAAAAAGAAAAAGAAAAAATTCCATGGGATTAAAAAGTATATTCACAAAATCATTTTTTAAATAACAAGACCTCCACATGTGTTAGTGTGAAAACAGCATCTACAACATTGGAAAATGGTGCTGGGTCAGAATTAGTTTGGGAATGAGACTATGAATATGAAGCAAGCCAAGTAGCCCCAGCCATCTCCAATCTGGGCAGATTCCTCTCATTCCTGGCTCCGGGAACAATCCCATCACTTAGGAAGTCTGGATCTCTGCCAAGACACTGCTTTTGCAGCCTCCTGGGGGATGGGCAAGGAGAGGGGAAATGTCTGAGCAGCTGGCTTTTATCACAAAGCCTTTCTCTTCAAAAGGCTTATAATGAATTTCCTAGACATGATACAACGTAATATTTTAAGTGATTAATAGTGCCAAAATATCACATTTTTAAGATAAATGTCCAAAGTGTAAGAGGCTAATAATGACATGAAAGGACTCTGACACAAAAATTAAAATATTGTATTTTGTGGCTTTTAAATTCCTTTCATTAGGCTTAACCTCAACACATTTAAATAAGAGCAAATGAAACTAACATGTTTAGAACTTAACATTGGCCAGGTACTTCTCTACCTTATCCCACTTAAAAAAAACAACCAGTTTTTAAAAGAGATCCATTCACTGTTCTCTACTGTGAGCCATTCACTGTTCTAAGGGTTTTACATGTATTAAAACTCACATGATTCTTACAACCCTATGAGGTAGGTATTATTACTTTACTCCTCTTGGAGATGAGGAAACTGAGGCACGGAGAGGTTAAGAAATTACACAGGCAAGAAGGATGGAACCTGGGGGTGACCACAGGTTTATGGCCGTAGGTTTATGGCTCTTGTCCAACAGGAAACTGCCTCTCAGTCTACATTCTCAGATGAGGCTACTAAGGCTCAGGGCTTTAAGGCATTTTCTGTTCAGGGTAACAAAACCAAGGGTTGGAACATGGCCTGGAATCCCTACCTAATGCTCAATCTTATGCCTTCTCATAAAGAGCTTCTTATTTCCACCAAATCTTTGTCCCAGTTAGTAATGCTGTCAGGAGCATCTTATTTTCTCCTTATTCTCAAGGGGGCGGTTGCTAGTCATGTCTCCTTTCTTTTCTCTTAGCCAAAGTGCCAATACTCCTACCACTGTTTGAGCTGTTGGCTCTTGGGGCATTTGAAGAAGCACACAATATTAGATTTACAATCTTCACACCTATGTAAAATTAAGTATTGCGGTCTAAAATCTGTCAGGGAACACGGAAAATAAAATGCTTCCATTTGGCAGAAGGGACAAATTAGTGGGTATCTTTTTTCTCTTTCATATTATTTGTCATTAATGTTACAAGATTCAGGAAATAACTACCATTTTTAAATCAACATTACTAGGTCACACACCTCCCATAATCTCATCCTAAACACAATGTCCTTAAATCCTGACCTTGTCAGGTGAAGCAGGATAACGAGAGGGTAGGAGTGCGAGAACAGGAAAACTGGTTTCCAGACACAGCTCCACTGTGGCCTGGGGCACGGCATGCACACGCCGTCTCTGAGTGGCCAATTCCCTCACCCACAAAACAGAAATGAAGCTGTCTGTCCATTACCTCACAGGGTTCATGTAAGAATTCACTGAGATAATATGTGAAACTGTTTTGTAAACGTTGAGGTCCTGCCTGACATTTGCCAGTACACCACAGGAAAGGGCTTCAGGGCCTCTGAAGACAAAGACAAAGTCTGTCCCTCTAATGCTACCCACCCAGCACTCAATCTTCCAGATGAAATTATCGCTGGACTTTTAAGGTTGAAGGGCTGTGTTTTTAAACAACAGTGCGAGATAATAAGCACTGATTTCAATAAAAGGCTTGGAAACTCCAGGAAGGCATAATCACAACTGCAACTGCCATCCTAATCAAGTGTCTGAGGGAGAGCTGAGGACACTGGGGAATCTTTAATTGTTCGATTTTCTGATTGAGTGCAAGGTGGAAATTTTACTTTAAAAATCACTGAAAATATGAATTGACACGCATAATGCTTAGGTGTTATGCTTTCTTTTAATAAATTGAAGGCAGAAAAAAACTTAAAAGAAACTCCTACACCTAATCCCATAAAATCCAATGCAGAAAACTTCAGATTTTCCTTTCTGATGTGTTCTTTTCTTTCTTGTTTCACACTCACCAAGCCACTATCCCAGTCTGCTATTAAAATCCACCGGATACTGTTTAACAACCCTGCCAAGGAGAGGCAGAGATAGAAACCAGCCCATTAAAAAGAAGAGCAAAATAACTAAAGATCTTTAAATTCAACTACAGAAACAGCTGCCTGTCTCTTAAAATAAAAGATGCCTAATTATTGGTATTCATGTGGTTAGACTGTACCCTCAGAAGGGCACATATCCACTCTCAGTCCACAAAAGAAATCCTTTGAAGCCATCCTACATCCTGCTCTGTGCAGTTTCAGACTTACACATTTGTCTTGGTTAGTGGGAGAAAAAAATATCGCATGATCACAACCTTTAGAAAGAAAGAAATTAAAAGAAGACATAAAGAAAGATGACAGGTTAAAAATAAAATATTTTTAAAATTATGGTACAAGAAAGTCAGTGAGGTGAGGAATGATGTGCTACTATCTTAATGATGGAGACCATGAATATTCATTACACAATAGTCATAAATAGAAGGAAGGAAAACCAGAGTGGGCAGAAGGGGCAAAAATGGGGAAAAGACTCTCAGAACTTTTGGGGAAAAAAAAAAAAAAATGAAGCAGACAATACTATTTAAGTAAGCCTCCCTGGGTGGAAACTTTGATCTAAGATAAAATAAAAGGAAGGAATGTCTTTACACAAAGTAAATAAATAAACAGCATAAACTACCCAGAATTGCAGGAAGAGCTTTCAGTATAAACACAGTTGGGGTAGACTTTGCTTATGAGGTCTGGAATCACTAATAAGGTTAGTAGATATTGTCCCACCCTCCCACACCCTTACAAGCCATTTAAAGAACAGACAACCCAGATAAAAATCCTATGCATGAATGTGCAATCTCAAATCTTGAGAGCAAGGAAGAAAAACCAAAGATACAAACAGAATGAACCCCAAAACATTTTGCTTATGGATTACAGCTTGTTTTTCCCCCAATTAGAAGATGGGACTTCTGGGAAAGGTCACCACACTGGATCAACCTTTTTTTTTTTTCAAAGTTAGTTTCAAGAAAAGTGCAGAAAATCCATAAACTCAAGATGATCATGCACATATTTAGTGAACACAAACACTACCACACCAGTGAACAGTTATTTATGTTTTTAAAAATGTGCACAAATTATTCTACAGAGTTGTTTTTAAACAAACAATAGGGGCAAAAAAAAAAAAAAAAAAAAAAGACATAGGAACTAAATTAAATTGTTGACAACTCACAACATCTAGCCTGTTAATTAGATAAGAAAGAATCCTTGAGGCAAATGCTACAGGATTAACAGAACTGGAGTAAAGTACCTACTCTAAGTAGGAAAATCAATTTGTTTGCTGCACCTTCATTTTGTACTTTCTCAATTAGTCCCACAGCCAAGGGCTACCCTAATACACTCTTAGCATTAATTTGCAATTTAAGAGTAACACACAATTCAACAGCAGATGTAATTCAGCCAACATTCAAATACAAGGACATTTCAATGATCATTTTCAGCAGGTACCCCCCTCGTCTGCAGCTCTGACAGTGGGCTAGGGAGCTATATGGTTCACCCAGCTCTGCCACTCCACCAGTCCTGTGACTCTGAGCTAGTTAAATTCCTTAACTTCTCTGAACCTCAATTTTCCCATCTGTAAAACCTGAAATAATAATGCCTGCATTGCCAGGTTATCAGGAAAATTAAATAAAATAATGCACATAAAGAAAAACATTTAAGATATTGTCATCCCCATCAATAAATGACTGTTGAATTCCTATAGCATTCTTTAAAAAAAAAAAAAGGGATTAAAAAAAAAAAAAGGCATATACCTGAATTAAGAAATCAAGCTCATCAAAAAGACCCCAACAGTGTTTTCCATTTAATTTTTCAAGCAGCACCTATTCAGCACCTATTAGATGCAAAGCACTGTGTGCAACATATGAGATACAGGTGGAAATGCTGATCTCTGCCTTCAGAACCTTACCTACTTGTAGAGAAACAAAAGGTGATGGTAAGAGTGGTAAGGTGAATGAATACCTACTCAGACAAGAGGTGCCAAGATCTTGATAATAAAAGCCTATGAGGGGAGAACAGCTTGATGGAGAGAATCCCCCAATTTCTTAATCCATGGACACAGACCACACGGAGTCTCTTGGGGCTTTCCCTGCCAAGGAAATGAAAATGTTTTCCAATCGAAAGGTCGGTAATCAAGGAGACATTATCAGAGGAGCCTACCACGGAGACAAGCCAGAAGTATAAAGCCAGAGGAAGAGTCCACCTACCTCTGCATGTGGAGTAACAGTTATCACAGATCTTTCTTGAAATCCTCATCACCACATACACACAGTAGAACATGTGATGTACGGAAACGTTATCTTCTTCTAAAACATTGGTTAAGAGTGTTCCCAAATGCAGAGCTCCTGACTGCCTCCTGGGATATAAAATCTCACCCCTGGATAACCACCTGGCAGGCAAACCGCACCAGGAACATTCTTTTCTGCCAGATCCTGCTCAGCCTGTGGTCTCAGCAAAGCTACAGTGATTACAGGGGTGGGAGAGGGGGCAGAGAGGGACAGCGGCAGGAGAAAGCCTAAACCTGCACACCACAGCCTCAGTTTCCCCATCTTTAAAATGAAGGGGTTTCTAAAATTAGATCACTGGTTGTCCCATGACCTGAGGGCTCGTGTGGCGCCAACGATGACACACTGAGCAAGATGGATGCTATGAGACCCACAATCAAACCCTAGGAGTAGGGGTTGGAGGTGATCTTTAAAGGGAAAGAAAATCGGCATTTGCTGAGTGTCTGCAACGTGCTAAGATCTAAGTTAAAAGATTTGCAGGCATTATCATGTTACTCTTCACAACAACTTTGCCAGACAGCGATGATCATCCTTATTGTACAGGAAAAGTAGCCTCCAAGGAGGTGTCACATTGATTTTAAGTGGAAGGTGGGGGGAATCACCTGGAAGGAGGAGGAAGGTGATTCCAAAGCTCCTGTTCCTGCTTCAGAGGGAGCACAGGGTGGAGAAGCGTCGCCTCACAGCCGCCGGGAGACCAGAGATAGGACACGTCACGCAGAGGTACAATCAAAGTTGGCATCGTCATTGCCCCTGAAGTGCCAGTGCCAATCAATCAATCAATAAAAAATAAAAGATAAATCAAAGAAAAATACCTAAACCAAACACACCATTCCATCAAGAATTCCTATGACATCTCTCCTCACTCATCTTTGTCAATCCTCATCCCCTTTTTACTTCTCCATATGTTGTTAGATGCCCCACAAAATATCTGTAAATATTTCTCAAATTTCTCAGAAGATACAGGAAAAAAAAAAGCAACATCTTGCACAACACACTTGTGGCTCTCATTTCAGAAACATTCAATAGACATAAAAGGAAACAAATGTCAAGACAAGAAATGAAGACTTAAAAGGCATGTATTTCTTTATCTTTCACCAAAAATTTTTAAATTCCTCAAAATGACCCTCAAATAATCAAACACAATCAGCAGTTCTCTAAAAGAACTGTCACAGCAGTTCCCTAACAGAATGCTTATAAAATTCAACAACAAAACTTATGATGAAATGTATCTGAAGACCATTTGGTGAATACTCAGAAAAGCTGAAAAAACAGTCATCCAAAACCTAAAGGAAAATAACAACTTTCATTCAGAAAGTTACAAGAGGCAAGAAAATTTTTTTAAAAAGTGATAAAAATTGTTCTAAGGAATCCTGCAAAGGAAGAGACAGAAAAAATCTTTATTAGCAGATGACATGACTGTACACCTAGAAAACCCAAAAAAACTTCTGAAAAACTTTTAGAACCAATAGAGTTTGGCAAAGTAGCAAAATGCAAAATAAATACATAAAGATCATTAATAGCAGAAATAAAATTGATTCTCATTCATAATTAGCAATTAATTTTTTTAAATGTCTATATATTAATGACATGAAAAGAGCAAATCACAATGATTAAGAAAATTATAAATTTTATTAAGAGACTTTTATTTAAAAAGAAAAGAAAAAAAGCTTGAAAAAGAGTGGGACATGTCACATTCCTGCATGGAAAAAAAATCTGTAAACTGATATCTTGATATTTTAAAATATCAAAAGGAAATTGTCTTTACTAAATATAAATATAAAATTTTATTTTCCTAAACTTCCAATTTTTCTATGTCATCTGTATTTTTTCATGTTTTTGTTAATGACCAGGCATTACTTTACAATGTAAAACTGTAACATTATTAGAATAAAGAACAATAAAAGTATAAATATTTCAAATTTTGAGTTTCCAGGTTATACATTTAATCAAATTTCCAGTTTTCTTAAACCTTTGCAAATGTGTCAACTAGGTTACTATGAATGTTAAATATCATTAATCAAGAATGAACATTAGATGGAGAGACACATGAAAAAGTTGACTTAGCTTCATTTCTTTCTCTTCCTTTCTTTGCTCTCAAGATCAATGTAATTTGAAGGAAAGCACTGATGTTACAACTGAAATCAGCAGATCATACTAGCCATCAGCCTCAGCAGTGATATACCCAAATTGAAGTGGAAACTAGTTTTAAGCTCTCAAACCTAAAATAAATGCTTCCAAAATAAACAGCACGAAGGGCTGGCAAATACATCCATTTTGAAAGTAAATATTAATATTATTTACTTTATATATTAACTTTGAGTGTGGTGACCAGAAAATTGATTCTGCTATCTTAAGACTTTCATTTCCCTGCTCCTTCTCATCAAAAATAAAAAAAAAAAATGAAAGAGAAAAAAAGAAAACACAAATATGACACAAATTCTCCTACTTCTTAGCCCAACTGGTACTAGAAAAAAATCTAAAAATCACTCCTTTTATAGATGTCCTCAAATCTTCCCAACTCTCAACTGGTAGTACAAACAGAAGACAAAATACATCAAACAATATATAAGCCAGAACTAGTCCATTGGGGAAGTCCAATTCTTCATTTTTTTTTTCAGGAGCCGTAATTCTGCTTTCTAATTGCAGAACAGGAACCAATCATTATAAAACATTTGCATCTCCTGCCTACTACTTTCTCCTTCTTCTTCCCTTGCCTTTAAGCAGTCATCTACAGATCCACTCCCGCTGCAGAAGAGTACTATCTCTGCCACAGTGGAAGGATGGCACAAGTTCAGGAGGTCAAAGGTCACTCCATTTCCTGGAAGCAGTGCTTAGACCAGGGCAAAGGGGCCAGGTGGCTGGCAGCTGAACCATTTGTTTCAGGGCTTGATGGGGCCAATCATCCCCACCAAGACCAACCATTTTTAGAAAAGAAAAAAGTAAAGAAGAAAATTCAGTGAGATTGGAAGCATAAGGAAGAGGGATAGGGAAGGGCAGAAAGAAAAAACTTGGTCTATTTCTTTCCATATCCTCCTCTCAGTACTCGCTCTACCAACAAAAAAAGAATACAAAGACCTCAATGTCTCTCTCCGTGCCCACGTAAAGGCATTCATTTCTCTTACTGAGATGTCAATATTAAAAAGATCTGACTGTTTCCTCCTCTGTTTCCAACCTTCACAAAAATTTCAGCTGTCACAATATGACATAAAAATGAAGCTAGAGTCACTTCACATGTACAAGCTGATAATACAAGTGCATATACTCAGGATATGAAGAAATAGATAGAATAAATTTATTATCTCATATTTTCTGTTCAATATTAACCATTTTGCCTTCCTCAATGGAAGTAATTTATACCTACTGAAAGAAGTTACGACACGCTGCTTTCCAAAAATGCCAGTTAAAACACAACCAGCATTGCTCTCAAACGGCCTCCCAGCTTGAACCAGTCTTTAGGGAGTCTAGTGGTTCCCAGGACGTCAGCTAACAGTCAACTTCCACAAGCTTCACTGTCTACAGAGCCCTAATATCCAGCTGAAAATTTTTATTTTTTTTCCCCCAGCCGGAAATTTTTATTAAACATTTAGTACTGGAAGATCAAGCATACATCTCATCAAACAATTGCACCCCATCCCCATCCAACCCCAGATACAAATAGCAATCCAAACAGTGTTGTAACATAATCTTGAAACTGAAATCTAAAATGTAAAGAGTAATTTCAAAAGAGACCTCCTCAACCACACACTAACCAACCAGCTATGTACCCTTCGGCAACTCATTCAAGTAAACTGCCCCGGGCCTCTTTGTAAAATGGGTGTAATTGACTGACACAGATCTATTGCAGGAATCTTTGTGGTTCACTTACTGTTTTAGGATAAACCGTTCATATGTTAAAATTATTACCAAACTTCAGGTGTTTCTCTGGAAGAGCTTCAGGTCCTTTCCCTGTCTACACTCACACACCACACCCGTCGTGCCTGGTGGTTATTTCTCCTTCTCCTGGGAAGGAGCCTAATAAACATTAAGCACACATACTTCCCAGTCTCAGAGACTAGGTGGAATCCTGGTTTGAACCACTAGAAGAGCTGGGGGACTTTGACCAAGTCACATCTTCAAGTCACATCTTCAACGAACCTCAATTTCCATTATTATTTTGTTGTATTTCCTTTTTTCTGATGCTTCCCCTATGTGGATACTTAGTTTCAGAAAGCTGATATCGTACTCTATATGATTAACATTGTAATTTTTATTTTTATTGTATGCTTTTTAGTACTTTATAAATGTTTTGCAATGAGCATAACTTCTTTTAATAGCAAAAAAATTAAAATTATCCATTGAAAAATATGCAAGTGTGATAAAAAGAAATCCTGAAACAAAAAAAGTACAGATTAAGTTTAACATGACTGTGTTACCTGAAAAAGTAATCAAATGGAAGAAAAGATAAATATAGGCAATTTAATAAGTAATATTCAGGGAATCCTGAAGATAGTAAAAGTAAGTCATCCAAAATTGCAGTGATCCAATTAATGTCAATCATATGGGTCTTAAAGGTTTTATCTTCTAATAACTATAGAGAAATAAATATAAAGGCCAACCAACATATCTCAGCAAAATTTATACAGGTTTTTTTTTTTCTTATATACCCAATGCTCCTTTTGTTGCACATGTAACACATCATTTAGATAAAGTAATGCAAACCTCTTGGGAAAAGTTCTGAGCTCAATTAGGGAATCTGGGGACAGACCATATGTTACCAAGCCTTTTGCACACCTGAACCCCAATATCTAATGATCCAAGGATGCTCATTTATAAAATTAAATAGTATGTCTTTTAAGAGAAGAGAATCAAGCAGTGTTGCAGTACATATGCCATCATATTCACTTGCAGACAATATAAAGAGCACTATAGATAGGGCTGAAGATTTAAAATAAATGAGCACCGACAGTACAAAAGAATTTATAATACATGCCTTGCATGACTGTTGCTACCATACAATTTTATCTCTTCAAGCTTAAAAAAATCATTAAAATGGAAAAAGTAAACAGTTATTCATTTTTATCTGTGGTAGAATAACCTTTACTTAGCTCTTTCTTTGCTAAAAATTTCTGGATCACTGTCTTAGTTTTTCCTTTGGCTATAAAATCTGGAAAATAAATGTGATATTTAATAAATAAACAATTGTAGAATTAAGAAGATCATATTTTCTGAACCAAAGATCAGGATGTATGATCTGAAACCAAAAGCTGTTCCAAAAATTTCGGACCCCATGTGATCCAACCCATCTTTAAATTCTTTCTATAATGGTTCAGTATAGATATTTTAGAGGACTGGTTCTCTATCATTTTTATCACCCCAACACACTTGAGGTATACGATAACACTTCCAAAAAATAGCCCTGGCTAACTACAGCAGCAGTGTTCTCAAGGTGTGTGGTTGATTTTGGGGAGGGGATGGAGGGAAGGGGCCTGCACCAAAATCTTCAGGGAGTATTTAGAAAACTCTCATCCTCCACCTCAACCACAGCCCAATTGCTGTTTTATAGAAACGGCACAATCTCCTTTTCTGAAAATCCTTTAAAAGCAAACAATGCTCTAAGCTAAGCTGCAGTCACAGTCCTGACTTCAAGGAAGTAACTGACTAGGGGGACATATTTCGGTTTGTTTCCACCAAGACATATGTCATGGGTGATAATTTCATAAATGACACTTTCCTACAGCAAACCGGGAAAATGCCAAATTCCTGGTACTCGTATCACAACTCAGCCACCTTTTTACCCACTCAAGAAAATATAACACAGTTGAGAGACTGACATTCAATCTGCTCTATTTTCTTCTGTTGTTTTTAATAAAAAAGCAGAGGATTATTTGCACACTGCAATGTTTCAGCTGATCGGAACATAGAACTGCAACATGTTTAATATCTCTGGACTAGAATGGTTAATTCCAAAACTAAATATGAAGATACCTTCTAAACATCAAACATTACAGATTTCTCACATGAGGGTATCTATAGATTGAGAAAACACACATGAGTACATGGAAGTGGAGACTCTAAGGATCCCTGGGTTCTCTATCCAATTCCAAGTCTCTTTCAATATGATTTGCTAGCTGGAGAAAAGTAACTTTATCAGTCAAAAAAATCAAATAAGAACTTTATGCATTAAATTTTAGGCTGGGCATACAATTCCATTTTGAAACTTTTTTTTTCTGCTATGTTTTAAATACATGGTCATAAGAGTCTTAAAATTTTTTTTCAACACATTCTTTACCCATACACATAAGTTTTAATATTATAAAATTTAGGTAGTTATTTTTAAAATCTCACACAAGGAAATTAATCACATTGTAAAAAAAAAAAACCACGTTTCACTGCAAGACCCTGTATTAAATTACACTGCTTTCATTTAAAAAAAAAATTAAGAAAATCCCTAGGCTCATATGCTTAAAATGGATAACAGTTACTCAATTAAATAATAATAATAATTAAAAATAAAGTAAGACCAAATTCAAAAATGAAATAATGAATTGAAAGAATAACTGGAGAGCAGATGGAGCTCAAGTGGTTGAGCACCTGCTTCCCATGTATCCACGTATGAGGTCCTAGGTTCAATTCCCAGCACCTCGCAAAAAAAAAAAAAAACTGGTACCAAATCTATATACTGGGGGTCGGATGTGGCTCAACTGGTTGGGTGTCCGTCTCCCATATGGAGGGACCCGGGTTCGATCCCCGGGACCTCCCGGTAAAAAAAAAAAAAAAAAATTTCAAATCTATATACTGAAAATAAGAGATTTAGAGAGGGAAAGTGAATATTACTTCAATTATTGTCTTTAAAAGTGAAAGAGATCCTTAAAAATAAAAAACCCAAGATATTCACACATATTAGAGAAATTAAGCTTACAAAATTGAGAGAAAACTACGGGGTTTCAATTTCTTGTAATTGTGCCTTTTATAAATTTTATGACACACGAGAATAAGAATAAAGTATGCTTTGGGCTATGAAAAAAATCTTAATCAATGTATCCCTTGAAAAAGAATAATTTAGAAAGGTATGTCTGACATGTTGACATACTCTGATGAAGGGTAAACCATGGATTCCAGTCATTCTCAGAAAACCTTGATCCTTGCCTTAGCAGACTTCAAGTATCATTATGGATCCTAGAATGAGAGGCCATGGTAACCAAGCAATTGAAAGATTTAGAGATTAGAAATCAGTGACTGGAAGTTCAGTCAGAAGGAAAATAAGCATAATATGATCCCTGTAGTTGGGTGGTTTTTGTACTTGTTGAAGCCAACCATAAGCACTTAGGCTGCACAGAGACTTCCTGTGTCAGAGGCTAGCTTTATAGAAATGAATTCAAACCTGCAAATCAGAGCACTGCCAGGGAAGGAGCACTAGGCATCCAGAAGCAAGAGAATTCCTAACAGGCTGGGCCTGCTGTCTGGATGTGCAGTGCTCACAAACAGAAAGAGGACACTTCTCATCCTTTAAACTTCTGCAACAATTCTGTCTTTGGGAAATTCGGAGTATGAATGCAACCAGTTCTCACAAATGCCATACATTTTGCATTTTGTGACATGCACCTCCCCTCAGAGACTTTACAGCTCTACCCAGACATTCTGGCCACTGTCTGGGGTAGGATGTAATTATGGTGATTATGTCTACCATAATTATGGAGAGGGTAAATGTGAGCAAACATTTATAAAAAGAAAAAGTTAAAGCACAGAAAAGTTTTAAGCATCCCCGAATCTAAACTAAATCTCCAAAGAGAGAATTAAGGAGGAACTGCAGTTCATTTTCAACAACCCAAATAGCTGAATTTGAAATATAAGGACTTACCCAATTGCTGGCATAATCAGAGGAGGAGAAATATATATTTTTAAAAATAGCAAAACAAACAAAAACAACTTTTAAAAAATAATAAATAAAAATTAGAGGAGGAGAAAAAAATGGCAGTCTGTAAATTTCTAAATCTCTTGCTTGGGATAGAGTCATATCCAGGGTTGGCCGACATGACTATGGTGATAATAAAAGGTGATAATATAAGAAAGGGTGAGATGGAATTTTTGCCCTACTCAACACTGCATGATGCTAAGAGCTGGCCAACCTGTAAATACCAGAGAGATTGAATTCTGTGACACTGACTAGCCTGAGAAAGCCATGTCCAGAGGCCATCTAGAACCTGACATTAAACGATGGTCAATAAACACTTAATACATGAATCTCTGAGTAGGGTAGTATCATGACAAGAGAGACATTTTGGGAAGGCTAGAGTGGAGGAGTGAGAGATGGAGCAGTGAGAACAATTAAGATGTTGAGGCAATATAGGTAAAAGTGATGAAGTCCTGAACTGAGGTGGTGCAGCTAGAATGACAGTGAAGGCACTGAACTGAGAGAGAACTGTTCCATAAGGGTGGAAAGGTAGGCGGGAGACAGATCATGAAAGGTCCGACCTTTAACCTGCAGCTGGCAGAGAGCTTGTAAAGTATTAAGCAGGAGACAAGCATGAGTTGTATTTCAGATGCATCATTCTGAAGGGGAGACAAGCTATAGGCAGAGAGGTAAGAAGACGGCTGCTAGTCTAGGCAAGAGACGACAAGGCTGAATCTGCACCTTAGGGGTGGGAATGGAGATGATGACAGTGGGAAACAAACCAAGTCACTACGTGAATGTGGGGTTTGGAGAGAAGTCTAAGATGATTTCAGGTCTCTGCCTTGGAAAATCGTGTGGCTGGTGAAGCTACTCACTAAGATAGGAACAGAAGAAAAGGAGCACTTTTGGAGAAAACAGGCATCAGTCACAGTTTTGTATGTACTGAGATTGAGGTGACTCTGAGACATGTAGACAGAAACATCTAATTGGCAGTGGATATCTGAGTCTGGAGTGCAGAACAGAAAGCTAAGTTAGCCACAGTGATGTGAGTATAATAAGGTAGTAGCTGAAAGCAAGGGATAGGCAAACTACTCAAGGAGAGCATGAGAGAGAAAAAAAGGATCACAAAAGACAGAGGGGCTTCAGCTATAATGGAAGAGATGGGAAAATAGGTATGTTCAAAGCCTGTGGCAAAAGTACCCATAAAAATGAAGAGGTAGAAAATAAAGGGGAGCGGATGTGGCTCAAGCGGTTGAGCACCTGCTTCCCAAAAGGGAGGTCCTGGGTTTGGTCCCCAGTGCCTCCTAAAAAACAAAAAAACAGCAAGCAAAACAAACGAAAAAAACAACTCAGGTAAGCCGATGTAGCCCAGTGGTTGAGCACCAGCTTCCCACATATGAGGTCCCGGGTTCAATCCCCAGCCCCAGTATCTCGAAAATAATAATAATAATAATTACAGAAGCTTCTGGAGTAGAAAGAAAAAAGGATTTATGTAGATCTGAGACTGGAAAAAAGGAAGAAAGACTGGAGCAAATGGAGACACACGTGAGGGCAGGGTGTTGCCCTAACAATATTAAGTGTTCTAAGAAGTTGGAGGAAAAACGATCTGCTAAAGGAGGCAGGGGTGAAGGTTTTAGACAGCTGTCCTAAGTTTCCAGCTAAGGCTGGGAACGGCAAATTTATTTAAGAGCGATTTCCTCAAGCAGCTCTTGGCAGCTGTTGGGTAAGAGAAGATGCCAGGTCAAAATCAAGGACTGGCAGAATAGACTACAAGCAAAGCACAAAGAGAAAAGGCCACTGAGGATCCTGGCAACAGTGCCAGGGAAGAGGGAAGGAAACAAAGGAGGGAGGATGGGTCATGGACTGGAAGAACAGGATGGGCAGACAGAGGACGGGGTCACTCAGAAACCAGAAGGCAGCAAAGAAGGGATATAGGGAATGGAGCAGGAGTGAGAGAGCTAAGAAGGAAAGACTGTCAATGGACTTTCATATTTTAGATTTGGGACAATCCCAGTGAAATGACCCAATTCCTGAAGAAAACAATGCTGGGTCCTGATGGTTGGAGATGAAGAAGTCAAGGAGCTCTGAAGCCAGGCCTTTGTGTACCATGTATACATCATCCACACAGACACTGGAGCCACCCATAACCATAACAGTTAAGGCAGAGAAAAGATCGAACCAGTTTCCAACACTCTTCAATGAAAGGAAAAGAATGACCAGGATGTCCCCAGGTCACATTTGCACCTAACTCCCAGAACCGGGTTCTCATAAAAATTACTGCAGCATTTATCATCTCAGGTTATATTCTTTACATAAAATAACACAAAGGGACATAGATTAGAAGCCAAAATCGATGTACATTGTCCCATCTATCTCATAGAATTATCATACATGAGCATATAATAAAGCAAGTTAACTGGCAAAATGTATTTGGAGCACTTACAGATTAGACATAGAAATTTAAAGATATTTGATATGCTCTGTTTACATTTCTTAAAATACTAAATAAAAAGAGCTGGAAAATGCCAACATAACTAGCCCCTTTTAGTTCACAATCATGAAATAACTGACCAGAACAGAAACTAATTATGTAACTCATGAACAATCACCTGTTATTGTTTTTTTTTTTTTTTTTCAAAAAAAGTGTTTATCTGGGTTATATATCATGAGCAAATAAAACTCTTTGCATTTCAGAGGTTTATTTCAAGCTCTACAATTTTTACATTTTTTGCCAACCAACCAACCACAGTCAACACTTTGTTCCACAACAGTATCACAGATATGAAGTTCACACATCCTGGAGGCTCACATCACAATGTCACCAAAGCACTGTGTCCAGTAAAAACTATGACACAAAATACCAATCTGCTTTTACCCTTCAGTCTGCCTTAAATTTTTATTTCTCCAACAGTTATTGATTTAGCCCCTTCATTTTGGCTGGGTACTATGCTAAACCCTGAGGATCCAAAGATCAAAAGGATCCAGAGATCTAGGGGTTAGGGGTTATGTGGGGAAAAAAAAAAAAAAAAAAACCCTAAAATAAACTAGACCAAAAATTTTTACTCGGAATATCCTTATAAATGATTAATCTACACCAAACCAAATGGTGTAGATTGAAACCACAGAACATAAAATGTCAGGGTCCAAGTACAACAATGAATAAAGCGCAAACTGATCTTTCTTAGAATGTCCTCTCTTCACCAGAATTCCACATGGTTTGCCTATCATTGTAAATAGCTGATGCCTCAACAGTTAACTACAATTAGCACACAGTTCCTGAATATAATTTCAGGCTGGTTTAGAAAATTAGCAGTCATGGTATTTCTATTTATTATATCATTTGTTATTATATTAATATATATTTATAATATTTAATATATTTATTATAATATATTATATATAGCTTATTATTGTAAATTGTCTGAAATACCATGAATGCTAAATAAATAAATAGTCAATCAAATAGGACTATATTTCATTTTCTCCTCTGTTCAAGGTCAAACACTCACGTACTCCCTAGAGGAATTCTTTACATGAATCAGGGAGGAGCAACTAAACTCCATTTCCAGGCCCCCTCTGGAGGAGGCCACTGCTTGAGATAAAGAGCCCTCCAGCCTCATAAATACTGAATAAAGAGAGAGCTGCCACACTTTGCAGCATATCTAAGTTTCAAACCCCAAGTTTGAAGATTCAGATCTGAACTTCCAGAAACCTCCAAGTCCAGAAGAGGAAGAGGAAGACTAAAAGTTCAAGAAAACTTCTACCACTATGATCTGAAGAGCATCATAGAAGAACTCAGTTGCTTCCTGTTTGTATAACCACAGATCTGGTACTCATTTCTGATCTTGGTAAAACTGTAATTTTATGTTGGGTGTATGCTTAAGAATCCTATACTTAGAGCTAGAAAGCAACTGGAAGATCACAACACTGACTGATTTTACAAATGAGAAAATGAGGCCTGGGTAAATTAAATGACTTTCCTAAATATCTAGCAAGAGGCAAATGAGAATCCACATTGCCTGATTCTAGATACATCACACTCTCTACTCATTGACAACAAATTATATACTAATATTCAATAGATATTTATTGAATGTTAACCATGCACAAGACACCCCAGGGATTACAAAAAACTGAATGCAGTCATCCCCTCAAGAAATCTGAAAAACTGGGGTTTAGACAATGTTTTCACAGTTTTAACATGCAAATCATCACACAAAGTCTTATATGGAATTTTAAAGGAATATCTGAAATTAACACTCTTCATAGCCCGAATTCTTAGTTTCAGACTGAATCCTTCCATCTTCCTCTTAACCCTTCCAACTATGGAAGGTGGATGTCATGATGGACCTCAATGATGAGGATAATAACACATTCTGGAAACTTTGCATACATTAGCTTAACTACCTTAAGAGGGAAACACTATTATTATTGCTATTATTATCTCTACTTTACAAAAGAATAAGTTAATTGCCCAAAGTGGGTTGTGGAGATGGGACTGACACCCAGGCTGCCTTCACTACTGCTACCTCCCAGGCTCCTGCCCTAGGTCTGCCCTTGGTTAACTGGAAATTACTTGGCCCCCAAGGGACCTCAATTTTTTTCATATGCGACATGACAGTTTGGGCCACTTGATTTCCAAAGTCTTCCTGGTAACGCATTCTGTGATTCACTGATTTGAGGTTATTTAACCAATCTCTTGTGATGCAGAAGAAGGAAAACACTTCATAAAAGCTAAGGGTGATTTTTACCCCCAAATTGCAATACCCAGACCTTTGACTATGCAGAACGGTAATTTTTGCAGGGGAGAGGGAATTACAGGTTTGATATATACATCCTTAACCTTCATCTAGGCTCCAGCCTCACATTTTTTTAAAAACTAAGTTACAGCCCCATGACAAAATCACATCCAATCATTAACAATGATGTCTAAACAACAAAAGTTTTAAAAATCCCTAATGACATTTAGGAGGAGTCTGTAAAATTATGGGGAAAGGTCATGTAATAGGTTAAAAATAAAAGTGAGGGAGCGGAGGTGGCTCAAGCCATTGGGCACCTCCCTCCCACATGGGAGGTCGACAAGCACACAACGAACAGACACAGAGAGCAGATAGCGAGCATAAACAATGAAGGGAAGGGAGAGAAATAAACAAATATCTTTTTTAAAAAATTTTAAGTGAGATACAGCATATATACTATGTTTTATAAAACATGGGAAAAGAAGCAAAAAGAACAATCAACAGTTGTTGTATCTGTATTACAGGATTTGGGTGGTTTTCCTTTTCCTTTTTTTTTTTAATGTAAGCTTAAATTACCTCCATAAATACAGGGGAGACCTTTCTTTATAAAGAAAGAAAAGATGCCCAATATTATCACATTGATTTCTTCTGAATAGAAAGAAAATACTCACTGCAACAACACTGCAGAAATTCCAGAAATACAGGTTTGGAGGAGAACACCATTATTACCTACTATAGCTGGGGAAGAAAAGATTTCCCTATTGCTTCAGGTCTAGAATAACTAAGTTTTAAAGGGTGTTACAGGAATGCTGACAGAAGACATTGTTTTAGAGTCTAGGGACACACAAATTTGAAGAGCTCAACCCGGGGGGGGGGGGGGGGGGGGGGGGGGGGACAGAGGAAGCAGCAGACCATGAAAGTCAAATGACACTGACCCCATCCAGTAATCCTTCCCTGGAACAGGTTCTTCCTGAGTGGTCCTGCTGCGAACCTATGGCCAGCCACATGGCCAAGGGGACATTCCATGAACAGAAATACCCTCTTCTTCACTGCGGCACAACAGCAGAGGGTGAACAGGCAGTATATTTCATGGAATCTGCAACCATTAAAGCAAAACAAGCACAACCAAACTAACCTATATTTTCATTACACTAAAGGGTAAGCACATTGTGTCCAAATATAAACAGGCAATGTATATATACACATGTGGCCCAGCTTACAACACTGATCAATTCCTGTGGCTTGGGATAGATATAGTGAAACACTTCACTCAATAGCACTCTTGAGAACGTTTTATAAACATACATATTTTTCTGGTGATTCCCACTTATGCTTCAAAGAACTCAGGAAAGAGTACAATATATTTTTTTTAATCATGCTCATTACATCTGAACCCTCTGCCTTAAGTGAACAGACTCTTTTTGATACTTTGTGACAAGTAGATAAAGGCAGACGTGATACACAAAGAACAGGAAAACTAGAACAGGAAGAGTCAGCTCCTCCTTTGGGAGACTGACAGACAATGCGTGATGTCAACACCTCGTCACGACCTGATTCAGCTGAGGTCTGCAAGGGAGCCAAACTGCCAACTAACGAAGAGCTTCAGACTCGCCCTAAACACACACATCACACTGGGCTTCTCCGTCACTAACACTGTCAAGAAGGCAACAATACAAATGGCCTGGTATCTCTTTTAATTTGTTTATTAATTTAAAAGACATATATCTGTTGATTGCTACCAAAATTCATTTGAAAGATTATTTAAAATTTGAAAATAATAAAGTGAAATTAAATGAGTAGTTGTCATCTCTAGTTTTTTTTAAAAAGCTTTTTTTTTAATCTGTTTCTAAGTGCAAAGTTGGCACCTATTGCCTTGACCTGGCAGTAATTTAAATACATCTAACACTAGATAAAGAAATTTAACCTACCTCATCAAAGGTGGTGTCCTCTTTCTTCAAAGCTATAAAATAAAAAGGGAAATGAAACAGTTACTGTTGAAATAGCTCAAAGAAACCAAAGTATCCAAGTCCTAGAAAACAGAAAAAACAAGGCAGTATGGTGTTTTCCTTTCAGAAAGTAAAACTGTAACCCAACCTGAATAACAATGTTATGATACAAATACAAAAACTGCAAATGAGATAAAATTGCACAGCATGCATCTTCATGAAACACTTTTCATAAATATGCAAATGGCTACCCTCCCAACTATGGGGAAAAAATGTACATCTTTCCCTTGTCTCTTTTTTAGCAGGAAAAGGTTTTAATGAAAGCATAAATAAATTACAAAGCTATCTTTAAAGAAATTTCCCTTAAACTCCTGGGTTTTGAATATACGACATCATGTGTGGTGTATGGAACTCCCAACTGACAGTTAGGATGACACCTTTCTGCACAGTGCCCTGAATGACATTTTCATACTGAGCAAAGTTTACATGTGGTGGTCAAAGACCAAGAGTGTAAAATAAGTGTTACAGAGTAAGAGATACAATCTGAACATTATTTTAAACATAATAAAATTTTATAATAAAGTTTAAAATATATATATATATTCAGAATATTCTATAGGAACTAGGAAATACTTTAAATTTACTTTAAATACATCTTCAGAACTGGACTGTTATCACTCACCAAAAATAAGATGAATTTCATGTATCGTTCGCAGGCATCTATTCCTTAAATTCTACATTAGTTAGAATGTTTCATATTAAGAATTCACAAAGTAGCTAATTTACTGGAAACCATTAGTGGAAGAAATGTTTCAAATTTACAGAATCGTGCATAGGCATATAGTGGCACCATACACTTATCCACTATACTGGATAGATCTATTCTGGATAAGAAGAAGCACTTGCGTAGCTATTACTTGGAAAGCTATGTTCTGACAAAAGTGGAAAGCTTATTGTTTTGGTAATTAAGCAGAGAGAGAAGTAATGTGCCTAAACTTATCATCTCAAAAGTTTATGATCTATAATTCAGCAATCTTTAAAAGGCTGTATGCTTCACTATACAAGTGTCCTTTCAAGGGGATTAAGAAGTATGTGGCTGTGCACGTGAGTTAAGGGGAATGAGGGTAAGGGAGATAATATGTTTTTTAAAGCTTAATTCTTCATCTTTCCCTTTTGATTTAGAAACTGATCTACAATAGATTTCTCTATTTCCTTTACTAGAGGACAATTTCTTCTGAATGCAAAATAAAAAGACAGTTCTTTGTTCCAGTCTCAAATGGCTTATCTTACACTCAATTACTTGCACATATTTTATTATTATGTGATTTAAAGTACATTAAATAAATCTAAAATTATCTATTTTGATAGAAAGATATATGATTCTAGATGATTTCTAGTGGCTACATTTTCACTAGAATTTAAAACCTCTGATCTGAGAAGCAGATGTGGCTCAAGCGATGGAGCTCCCCACCTACTACATGAGAGGTCCCGGATTCCGTTCCTGGTGCCTTCTAGAGAAGACGAGCAAGACAGCGAGCTGACGCGACAGGCTGGCACAGGGAGATGACGCAGCAAGATGATGCAACAAGAGATGTGGGGAAGAAAACATAGACACAACAAGACAGAGAGCAGAGGTGGCTTAAGCCATTAGGTGCCTCCCTTCTACCTGAGAGGCCCCAGGTTTGGTTCCCAGTGCAAGCCCAAACAATGAGGGGGTGGGGAGAAATAAAATCTTAAAAAAAAAAAAAGCTTGATCTACAAGACTTTCCTTAAATACCAGTGAACAAGGTTTACTAGGCAATACATCAACCCAAGGCATGTCCCTTAATTAACATACTTGACTAGTGATTCCTTTATAAAATATTAGTGAACTGCATAAATTTAGAAAAGTCGGTCTGTCTAAAAATTTATTTATTTATTATTATTTTTTTTTTAGTTAGGCCAGTAAGAAGAATTTATTGGGGAATAGGGGGAAAGAACAGAGCTTTGTGAGAGATGGGAGAGAAAGACGGAAACACACACCGAGATTTGGTAAGGGCTCTTCTAGGCAGAGAGAGCCTAAAAGTCTAAATTTTTGTAAGAAGAAATGTTTATACAAAGCAAATTATTGTACATCCTCAAACCTTATACAAATTTAGCCATGTGTTTTCTTAAGCAAAGCATTCAATAAGAACTACTGCTGATACTACCAGTTAGGGAATTACAACCATGGAATGAAGGCCCTCAAGTTGAGAGAAAATAAGAGCAAAGAACTAGTTTCAGTACCCAGGTGTACTATCTCTTTCTTACCCCAAGTCCTCCCAATTCCCCCAACATTCTGGATAGAGAGGTGGGATCTGAGGTTGAAAGGAGGAGAAAAGAAGAGAGCAAATTTCAGATGTACTTTCTAAGATGGAAGGAGCAGTAAGTAAGATTCTTTCCCCTATACACTATCCTCAAGCCCATTATACCATAATGGTAAACATTTTCAGACCAAGAAGCCCATCATTTCATCTAAACCTTCTTCAACTAAACTAACACTTTACATGGTTTCTTCTAAATATTTTCCCTGAATAGCAGTTAATAGTGACAACAAAGACCAATTAAAGGTGTCTCTGCCACTACATCTCATTATTGATTACATTCCCTGATTATCAGTAATCATTCCTGTAAATGTAAAGCCACAATAGTCTCAGTGATATCATGGAACAACAAGCATGTTACATTATTCTGGATTAACAAAAAGGCATATATTAAATCAGTTACGATAATAAGTCCATTCAGAACTCTGGGAAAGTGTTGCCCCTTCTACATTTTCCAACAGCAAATTGCATTATTCTTTATAGTAAAATTTATCACTCTGTATTGTCATTGCTCATTCACTTGCTTGTCTCCCTCTAAATTCTTTGAGGTCAGAGAATGGTTTTATTGGTCTCTTATCTGAGTGCCAACACAATGTAGGGGACATAGGAAGTACTCTATAACTATTTGTTGAATTAATGAGTTTTACCTCAATAAAGTACAGTATCTTGTTTTCAAGACACACTAAAGTTTTGGCACATGAAAATTATGTGCTGTTCTCACTAATGAATGGATCAGAGATAAAAATTTCATTTCAAATTAAAATCTTTTGAAAATATATTAGGAGAGGATATGGAAAAATAGTTAAGCTTTGTGTCTGAACCATCTGTAAAATTTTAACCTTACATTTCTCTTTCTGACAGAATGAATTCATCAGATGATGACTGGTATCTAGAATTACACTCTTAAAGCACAGGGTAACTGTGGCAGTTTGAGATTTATGAATCAAAAAGAAAGAAAGATTATGTTTGTAAACTTATTTATTCTTCTGGGTGTGATGACCTTTGATTATATTGGATTCAGCTGAGGGGCCCTTGATTAAACTACCTGTTAAGATTAGGGCTTGTGATGCAACATCCTCAGTAAGGCGTGACTCAGGTTGAGTACCCACCACTTTGGTGGGCTGATATAAATGGACACTCACTCAAGAAGACACACAGAAGAGGAGAGAACTTTTTCAAGTCAGTCCTACCATGTGACAGAAAGGAGAAGGCTCAAACAGCTAAGGCCCCAGGGAGAGATGAGCCATTTTCCTGATAGTTTGCAGCTGAAGAGAACAGAGCAGCTTAGCAGCTGAGAAGACCCAGAAAGAAATGAGCTCTCTGCCAGAGACTGATATAGGAAGCCCTGAGAGACCAGGCAGAGATCAGCGACCATCTTGCTTTCAACACGTGGCAACTGAGTTTGATAAAAAAGCAATTTTGAGTTGCATTCTTTAGGGCCTTGTAACTGTAAGCTTTTACCCCATATAAAAACCCTTTATAAAAGCCAACAGATTTCTAGTACTTTGCATAGCACCCCTTTGGCAAACTAATACAGTAACAAACCCAAAAATTCAGTGTAACCACTGCCTCTTCTTTTAATTCAGTTTCTCA
The DNA here is from genome assembly GCA_026826555.1 of Tolypeutes matacus. Lineage (NCBI taxonomy): Eukaryota > Metazoa > Chordata > Mammalia > Cingulata > Chlamyphoridae > Tolypeutes > Tolypeutes matacus. The sequence goes on along the minus strand of JAKSZT010053770.1, from coordinate 42,570,076 downwards.
CAAATGACATCCGTTAAAGAACTGGTATACCTGTGGTTCATCTCAAATATCACAGAGTATAAACATTCTTTTTCTCCAGGGGAAAATCAAAACAAACGTGAAGAAATTCATTCAAATGAATATGAAGAAATGTCAGTTTGGCCTTAATCGTACACTAGGAATTAAAGAAAGTCTTTCTCTTCCTGGACTATCATTCAAAAAATATAAAAGAAACAAAGAAAGCAAAGAGGAAATGGATAAGAATATATTTAAACTATTCTAACAATTGAGTTCCCATTTGTCTTTGTTTGTTAGCCTAAATTAAAAAAAAAAAAAAAGTGTGAGACAACTATACTAATTCCTAAATAAGTGACCACACTGACACTACTTAGCAGAAAACCATAAATATTCACTACTGAAATCGACAGGTGACTTTAAAATTCAATTACACCCATCTTATAAAAGAACCATAGCTGTATTATAGTCACTCCCTGGCAGATGTCATAAATTAGAGTGTTGTGGCTTGAAAGCCAAGGTGTTTTATTAGTCCTTTTATAATGTAGTAATCTCAGCTCAGCTGTATTTGAGGTGAGGAGCCACAGAGAGGGCATGATCTTTCATTTGTAAATAAACATTAGCATTGCTACTTTCGTGTATTTAGAATCATTATTATTAATAATGAACAGTGGTTGGACATTACCTACTTTCAAACGCTATCCTCGTTTTCTGTAGGTGAATGATTATAATTTCTTATGGCAAAACAATGATACTGTACATTTCACCATAAAACAAGCTACACTTTTGAATCATATTAAAAAGTAAAATAAGGTCAGTATGTTTATTTCAAAAGCCATATTAGATTGGTTAAAGAAGATGAGTACATAGAAATGCTGGATTATTCAAAAGGAATAAAGCATCCACTCTTTGATCTCCCCATGAAGTACCAGTGAAGAAAGGAGGAATACAGGGGATAAATGGATAAATGGAAAGGAATAATAACAGCCCCCAGTATTGATCTTCTTCATGTGACAGATCCTACATTAGATATTTTATGGATATTTTATCTGATTTAATCTCCACAACAATCTAATGAATATTTACAGGTAAGGACTCTGGGTTTTAGGGAAATTCTGCCATTTGCCCAAGGCACACAGCAAGCAGGAAAACCAGGGTTCAAACCCAAGTTTGCCTAACTCCAAAACCCATTCTGTTTCCAGGCTGGGTATACTGCATCAAATTCAGCAACCACTTCTTCCCTTACCTCTCTTGCTTTCCACCTATAAGATCAGCTAGTCAGTATGATGTACTCTCTATTAATGATAATGCTAACATATTGTGAATGCTTACTAAGTATCACATAGGGCATCATATGTATTATTTCACAACATGTTAACAAGACTGAGTTGTACACAAAAAACTGAAGCTCAGAGAAGTTGAGGGACCTGTCCAAGGTCACTCGACTAAGAGTGGCAAACTGGGAATCCCTGGTCCATCCAACACACAGCTCACACTCTCAACCCAGGCACAGTATAATCCCACAGTAAAGCCCCAATTAAGCAGCCTCCAGTGCCTTAAAAGTCCTTAAATGATCAGAATGAGTCTATTGCTTTTAATTTTTCAAATAAAATATGAAATATCAAAAAATAAGTAGGCAACAAAGGTTTTTCTTTAATGTGATTTCTAATGAATGCCCTGGGCTTGGTATACAATCACAATCACTTAAAATGCCTCTATCTACTTTCACAGTATGCCACAGTGAGATTTGCTATTCAGCATCATGACCCTCCATCAATACAAGAAGCAATCAGTTATGTTCACTGCACTGTACTCTAAAGACTGGAAGTAAAATCTACTCAATTTTAGCAGACCTTTTAACAAGACTTGGAATCAAAAGGAGTTTCACATCACTAAATCTCGGTAAACTAGAAAATCCAATTAACCATAATACCCCCATTTGTAGCACTGTAGTTAATCCAAATTTTACTGATTGTCAATCAAATCTTGAAATTATTTAAAGATAGGGGATTTTTATATTAATGTCCTTGGTTTCTTACCGAGACTCAACTGCAATGAATTATTTAACACAAAACTGGAGAGGTGCCAACAATCATTAGCATTAGTAAATACACAGTTCAGTGTTTTAGAACAGGGGCTTAATGGACTCTGGAACCCGCCTCTGTGATGGTTTGGGTCAGGGGCTGAAACATCCTTGTTAATAATGCACACCAGCTCCACACCTTGCTCCCTCACACTCTTCTTGGCTTCAAACTTCATCCGAATATAGAGACTCCCCATATGGATACCTAACTCTGAAGAGTGAAAGTACAAATATGAATATATGCAAAAGACAAAACCAAGATTAAATAATGGTTTCACATCATATCTTTAAAATCTTGGAATTTTGTTTAGCAAAACGAAATTTTAAGTTAAAAAACAACAAAGAAAGATCAGCTAAATTTTGATCCATGCTTTCTCTCACTTGAAGAAAGTTTGCATATTTTAAGATGTACTTATAAAATAATTTTTAAATGAGTGGATGGAAGGATGACTATAATATTCATGTGCACTTTCCATAGTCCAGGATTTTATTTTGTTTTAAGGAATTAAACACTTTAATGTTTAAATTCCATTAATACCTTCATTAACATGGATGACGTTAAACAAGTTAAACAAAGGCTAGACGCTCCGAGGGACTCCAAGGGAAGTTATTTTTTCGTGTTTGTGCTATTTTCTTGCTGGGCGCAGTTACCTGTATAAATGACAATTATGACTGTAGAGGAAGCAGCTAAGTCTTAAAACTAAAGGGGGTTTCTATGGCCAACACTCGAAATCTAATAAACCCATTCCACGTGACACTTGCCACCCTGTTACACACTGTGACATGGATGCTTAAATGCCCTAAACATTTCTAGGTCGGTTTGTATTTGTTGGTCAATTGGTTGGTTGGTTAAAGACAATAGCCCCAGAGTTCTATCTAGTGAGTAGAATAAGTTTGGGACACATTCCTATTCCTCAGTGCCCAGATCATTTAGAGCGCATTTCTCTGCAGCAATGGGGAGATTCAGAGACCTCGGTTATGAACACCCACATCTTGCTTTCTAGGACCCGACGTACTGAACAAAAGGTCCCAAGGTATCTGTCCCACTTCCCTTTGGGTTAGATATGTTAAACAATACCAAGGCACAACCCAACGCTTCACCCATTTCCAAAGCTAAAATACTGATTAAACACCCTATACCAAATACTGCGTGCAAAAAGAAAAAAAAAAGGGACCCCGGCAGCCGCGCAGCCCCTGGTGGGTCTCCGCGTACGCTAAAGCCGTAACATTATGGGCGAGGAGGTAGGGACCCAAATTGTAGCCTTGAAATCGTTGACAAATAAATCCCCACGTCCTGGGGGAGAGGGGTGTCTGTCCTTCCCACCACCGCCCTCCATCAGGTCCGGGTCGAGGTTCCCTCCACTCCAGCACGCAGCGCACCCCACGCCAGCGCCGGGAGGCTGCTGCATTGCTAGTGCCAGGAGCGCGGTGGGGGCGCGGCGCCAAAGGGAGCCGGCGACGGGGCGCCGAGCGGGGTGCCCGGGGCAGCGCGCCACTCACCAATGCGGCTGAAACTCTCCGACAAAGTTCTCCGCAACTTCTTCATCTTCCCGATCTTCTCAGCCGGCTGCGGCTCAATAAGGTCGCACATCTGGACGACGTGAAGCTCCGGCAACTTCCCCAAACTGGTCCAGAGCGGTGCGCAGACAACGGCGAAGGCGCGCGGCGCGGGGAAGGCGGCGCCTCCTCCTCCTCCTCCGCCTCCGCCTCGGGCCAGGAGGCGACGCGCAGGGCTCGGGAGGCAGCGGCCAGCCTCAGGCTCCGCTCGGGCCTGGGCCCGGCTGGGCGGGCGGGGCGTTTTACGTGGTGCCGGGGACGGCCGCGCTCGCGGCCGCACTGGTGGTCCCGCGCCGCGCCGCCGCCGCCCGGCTCATTTTCCCTCCTTTGTAACTGAGAGAAGCGCGGCCGGCGGCCGGCAGGGGGGGTGGCGCGGCCAGAGCCGGGGGCGGGTCGGGGACGCCGTGCGGGAACCGGGGGTCGCAGAGGGCGAGCGGCGCGGGCGGGGCAGGGAGAAGTTCTCAGCCCCGAGTTGCTGGCGCTCGGAAGAAAGAGCCGCGGAGCGGAGTCGCCACCCCCACTGCCCTCATGCCCCTCCCGCCGTCGCCCCTCCTCCTCCTCGGCGGAGGCCCCGGAGCGCGGGACCCTGGCGCGACCTCGGTTCCCCGCGTCCGCTGAGGCCCTCCCGACCCGGCTCGCGCCCAGGCGGCGCCCCCTCCCGGTCGCCCCCGCGCTCCTCCCCCAGGCCTGCGCGCCCCACCCGCGCCCTCGGGAGCCGGGGCCCACGGAGGGCCAGGACTGGGAGCAGACCGCATTTCGCAGGGTAGAGGGATGCCGAAAGGAAAGGGGCTGAGTTCCCATGGGTGATCTTAGTGGTTTTCTCCCTGCCCTGAGCGTGTGTGAAAAGAGCCGGGGGCTGGGTGGGGGACGGCCGCCAGGGCTGTCCCCGCAACTGGGGCGGTAAGGCCTCGGGAATGCACTAAGATTTAGGGGTGATTTTTTTCTTCAATTTTTCCGAAGAAGCTGTGACGTAAGTGAAAGATGCGAAGGGAAAGGTTGTCACCTTGCTTTTTAGTAAGGTCAAGTGTAGAGGTGGAAGCTTTGACTGTAACCCCCAGGAAGGCAGAGTCCATGCTCTATTCCCCTCATGCCTGTCTCTAGCTCTGGTTGACACAAAAATGTAAATGTAGGTGATTTTCGATATGAATGCCCAGTTCTGCAGCAAATAGCAAACAGAAGTCCTTGATCTATTTCCCGTTTTTATAAAAACTTTCTGAATTGGAAGACTTGGAGGTTTAAAAGATTCTGCCCTCTTTGCTCTCCCACCTCAAAAATAATGAACTTAAAGAGGCGGGACAGCAACACACATAGTCTACATTCAATGAAACGTGGTGCAGCGAGTGCTCCAAATGTCAGTTTCCCAAGGGAGAGAGAAGGAAGATGGGGGAGGGCCAGAATGAGTTGATTTGGGGCCAGGAGGCTCCTTATGAATAGAAATGTTAGTAATCTTGAGTCACCTGGCTGTGTAAGTAATAAGAGCTTGTGAGGGTGTGACAATGCTGTTTGGGTTCAAGGAAGTCTTGGGGAGTTTGTGTTTTGTTAAAAGATTTTTATCTTAAAACAAAAACTAACCCCTGCCTTCCTTAAATTGTGAGGTAGAACACTTTGATTTGTTCTGCCCTGCACTGAGCACATTATAGGGTCTTGATTAAGTGTAGCTGATAAAAGACAGGAAGTCAAGCCAAGTGGGGAGCAGAGGAGGGTGGGGAGATTCGGTCAGGAAAGTGGATAGGAGTTAGTATGCAAGGCTGTTTGATCCTTGCAGCCATATCCAGATATTACAGGCAGCACCAAGTGTGGTCTCATACAGGAAAAAGTTGGACTTTTACCACTTCCTCAGGTTAGTCAGGGAGAAAGTTATTAGCAGTTGTGAATGAAAAGACAAAAGCAACCAATCAAAACACTGATGGGTTCTACACTTCAACAAAGAAGAAATATTCATTAATTTAATAAAACTTTGACCACCTACTATATGTCTGTGGCTGTGCTATTAGCTCTAGCAATGGCTTGTTTCAAATATGTTTATGTAAAATATTTCTTTACCTCCCCAGTATTTCAGACTTAAAAACGTCAACATCTGCTTAAGTAAATTATGGTATATGCATACAAAGGTACAGTACACAACCATTTTTTTAACATGAGATAGATCAGTATGTACTGATGTATAAATATCTCTAGGATAAAGTAAGTGGGAAAACACATGTTTAATATTCACCCAATTGTGGCAAAAGAATAAGACACAGACATAATATGTACACGTTTCTATATGCACAGAAATTTCTAGAAAAAAAAAAAAGAAACTCAAAAGTACCAGAATAGAGAACTTTTCCTTTTCACTTTATTCGTTTAAGTATCGCTTGAATGTTTTAGCCAAAGAATGCATTACTTTTGTAATAACAAATTATTAAAACATCAAAATATATGTATTTCCTCTCTTTCTACACCCTTCCAAAACAACTCTCCAGCCTCCAAAAATCTTCACATAATTACAACACCATTTCTGGCAGTTGTTAGTCATGGACAAAATTAATTTTACACTTATGAATAATCAACTCTTTATGTGCTTATTTGCTTCCTTGGTTATATATCGAAATGGCAACTTTCACAGGAAATTAAGATACAAAGAAAGAAATTTTCAATTGGATGCTTATAAGATACATGCACACTTATTTTTTAGGATTCAACTCTTTGCATCCTACTTGTTTCACATTTGCTTTCACCCTAGAGTTTAAGTTCCCTGAGAGCAGAAATCCTAAGATACAAAATGCATAGTGCCTCTTTCATAGTGGATGTCAATTTTGTCGAATGTAAAATGAATTGCCACCATTGTGAAGTGATGTGTTGTCTTTGAAAACAAAAGACGGCTATCCAGCATGTGTGTGGCATGTGTATTTTCAGTGAGGGGATGGATCTCTGCCAGTTCTCCATCTCAACTTCTGGTTCACAAGGTTATAGTTTTGGCTGGCCTGAATTTAAGATGAAGTGTCTGAATATAAACAGATAAACTTACCTAGAGGCTGGCATGGGTTGACCTTAGCCAAATTCATCAGTTAAAGCCTGAACATATACTAGACCTGGAGTAGTATCAACAGTGGCTAGGGAACTAGGACTCGTGGGTTCTATAGTCCCTGCTCTATCACTAACTGGCATGGCCTTAAACAGGTAAGTCATTTAATCACTTCCTAATCTGTAAAATGAAGGTCTTAAACTAAGTGACCTCTAAGGTCATTTATAGCTGCAAATTCTAATTCTAAGTTGAATGGCAAATTTCCCTTCTCCCAGCTTATATACTTAAAGGTAGATACATTAATGAAGAGCAATTAATACACAAATAAAATAAAGATCTGTTGACAAAATTACATGAAATTTAATTTGTTACATTATTTTTAGTCATATATGTAAATGATGCTTTCATTATAAATGGACTTGTATGTGTAGGATAAGTCACAGGCAAATATGCTGACATTAGATTTTAGGGGAAAGAATCCTATTAATCCAAAATAAGATAAAATGCAGAGGATTTTACTAGAATCCAAAGTAACAACAAAAACAGAAACAGATTTACTGACCTGAAACAGTGTGAAAAGATAGTCAGAGAAAAATCCATGAAACAAGGATGCTAAGGACATGGAGAGTAGAATTGGAAGAGAAGTTAAAAAGATAAAAGATATGACTATAAGTTAATTAACATAAAATTTTAGAATGTAGCCAAAGCATAGAAAATTAAAGATTAAGATACACAGTCGGGGTATAGTAATTAAAGGGGTGGAAATTTACATAATTAAATATCCTCTTAGAACTCTTAAACAGCAACCCTAGTTTATTTTTAGCATCAAATAATATCTTCCTTTTTGAACACATCCAGGAACTGAAGTACCAGAAAGTTAAGTGACTTCTACTAAGTTCCCAGTGAGTCATCAGTGAAATTGGTATTTGAAATTCAAAACTCTTGTCACAAAAATGGAAGCTTGCAGTTTATTCACACTCAGGTATCCCATCACAATCCCAGTCCTATCAGCTGTCCATTACCTAGTCAGCCCCGCATTCGGATCCTTTAAACATTTACAGAAATCCCTCCCTGGTGACACAAACTTCCAGACTTCCTCAGTAATGGAACCTACATTTGCCTGATTATTTTATCGGTAATTGTATATTTTTCACCACATATTTCAAGAGACCTAGGGACTCAAGTAAATTGTTCTACTTGCAAATGACTATAAGAAGAACAAAGAAATTGAAAAAAAAACCAAAAACATACCAATGATGTCAAGTGTAAATTAACTTAGAATAGTTGTGAAGAAAATAAGCTACCAGGTTAAAGTGACCATTGAAATACTGGTAAAGTTCTCTCTCCTTTTAAGCCAGGGTTAAATATTCGAATGGCATATCATTCATGTTTTTCATCAAGCTATATAATTTGCACTATAGAAATTTATGTGAGAAATACCTATCATAATTTCTAACTAAATCAATTAAACCCTTAATTATGCCCTTTGGAAAACCCTTTGGTTATTTGTGTGCATGCTGTAGATGTATCATTAACCAAAAGTGTCCTTATTTATGATTGTCATTAATTTCAATGTAGTATGTTACATCCATCAGAATTAAGCTCCAAGGGCCAGTCCTGTAATTGAACTCTGGACAAAGATGTCATATTGGTCAGAAGCTAATACTTTAGTGAACTAAAACCTTATGACTTTTGGTCAGTCACGACAAATTCTGTTAGGAGCAATTAAGTTCAGAAATGCAGCTCTTCTATCAAAAACATCCCTATCCTTAAATATTGTTTTAGTTTGCTAAAGCTGCTGGGAGTAAAATACCAGAAATGAGTTGGCTTTTATAATTGGAATTTATTTGGGGTAAAATCTTACGGTTCCAAGGCTGTGAAAATGTCCAAATCAAGACATCATCAGAGATGCTGTCTCACTAAGGTCAGCTCCTGGCAATCCTGGTCTCCTGCCACATGGCAAGGAAAAATGGCGGCATCTCCTTGCTTTGGGCCTGCTCTGCTGATTTCAGCCTCCAGCCTCTCAGAATTTCTCTCAGCCTCTCTCTCAGCCTCTCAGGGTTTCTATGTCTTCCTGCAGTCCTCTCTCATATAGGGCAGGGTCAAAATGACAGCTGTCTCTCTAATCAAAAGTTATCTAATCTAGGTCCCTTAACTGAATTTAATGCAGTTAAAGGGACCTATACCCATGGAAAGGATTAATTTAATGAAAATGATCTTTTCTGAGATTTACAAAACTTCAAACTCTCACAATTGTTAAGATGTCAATTCTACCCAAAGTGATTTACAGAGTCAATGAAATCCCAGCAAAAAGTCCAACAGCTTTCTCTGCAAAAATGGAAACACCAATATTCAAATTTGAATATAAAAGTAAGTGGCCCTGGGAAGTGGATGTGTCTCAAGCAGTTGAGTGCCCACTCCCACATGGGTGGTCCTGGGTTAGGTTCCAGGTGCCTCCTAAAGAAGACAAACAAACAACAAGCAGACATTGAGCAAAAACAACAAGCAGACTACAAGCAAAAAAGAAAAAAGATGAGCAGATGAGCAAAAAAGAAAAAACAACAAGCAGACAATGAGCACAAACAATGAGCAAAACCAATGAGCAAATCAATGAGCAAACAAACAAGGGAGCCATCTCAGGGGTGGGGAGGGCAAGTAAGTGGCCCTGAATAGCTAAAGCCATCTTGAAAAATAGCAAAGTTGGAGGACTCACACATCCTTCCTTAAAAACTTTTTGCAAAGCTACAGTGGTCAGAACAGCATGGTACTGACACAAGGATAGATATATAGATATAGACCAACAGAATTAAATTGAGTGTTCAGAAATAGTCTCACACATCTATAGCCAATTAATTTTTGACAAGGCTGTCAAATCCACTCAACTGGCAAAGAATAGTCTCTTCAACAAATAGTGTTGAGACATCTGGATATCCACATACAAAAGAATAAAGGGAGACCCTTACCTCACACCATATGCAAAAATCAACTCAAAATGGATCAAAGAGGGGAGAGGGTGTAGCTCAGTGGTTGAGCTCCTGCTTCCATGTCATGGGCTTAATCCCTTGTACCGACTTAAAAAAAAAAAAAGGATCAAAGACCTAAATATAAGAACCAAGACAATAAAACTCCCAGAAGAAAACATAGGGAAGATCTTCAGGATCTTGTGTTAGGCAATGGTTTCTAAGACTTTATACCCAACACATAAGCAACAAAACAAAAAACAGAGACATGAGATCTCATCAAAATGAAAAACTTTTGAGCATCAAAGGACTTTATCACAAAAGTGAAAGACAGTCTACCCAATGCAAGAAAATATTTGGAAACCACATATCTGATAAGGGTATAATATCCAGAATATATAAAGAAATCCTACAACTCAACAATAAAAAGACAAACAACCCATTTTAAACATGGGGGAAAAATGTGGATAGACATTTCTCCAAAGAGGATTTACAAATGGCTGAAAAGCAGATGAAAAGATGCTCAACATCACTAGCTATTAGGGAAATGCAAATCAAAACCACAATAAGACATCATTTCACACCCACTATAATGGCTACTGTTAAAAAAAAATTGAAAATTACAAGTGTTGGAGAGGATGTGGAGAAATAGGAACATTCATTCATTGTTGGTGGTAATGTAAAATGATGTAGTCACTATAGAAGACTTTGCTTGGAAAGTTAAGTATAGAATTACCATATGATCCATCAATTCCACTTCTAGGTATATATCCAAAGAATTTGAAAGTAGGGACTCAAACAGATATCTTTACATCAATGGTCATAGTGGCATTATTCACAGTTGCCAAAAGAGGGAAGCAAACCAAGTGTCCATCCACAGATGAATGGATAAACAAAATATGGTATATGCAATGGAATATTATTCAGCATTAAACTGTTATGAAGTTCTGATACATGCAACAATGTGGATGAACCTTGAAGACATCATGTTGAGTGAAATAAGCCAGACACAGAAGGACAAATATTGTATAATCTCACTGCTATGAAATAATTAGAATATGCAAACTCATAGGGTTGGAACCAAGAATGTAGGTTACCAGGGGCCAGGGTGCAGGTAGGTAATAGGGTGTTAATGCTTAAATTGTACTGAGTTTCTGTTTGGGTTGATTATAAATTTTTGGTAATGGATGATGATGATATCCCTTCTGGTGATGGTAATACAACATTGTGAATTTAATTAGCAGCACGAATTATATATGGGAATGTGGTTAAAAGGAGAAATTTTAGGTTGTATATATGTTACAAGAATTAAAAAAAAAAAAAAAAGGCTGTATAACACAAACAGTGAACTCTATTGTAAATGATGGGCTATAGTTAATAGTGCAATTATAAAAATGTTCTTTCATGAATTGTAGCAAATGTACCACAGTAATGCAAGCTGTTAATAATAGGGTGGTATAAAGGAACTCTATTTTCTGCATGATTTTTCTGTAAACTCACAAGTTCCCTAATAAATTTTTTAATTAAAAAAATAAAAAATAAAATTGATTTTTTTTTAAATTCCAGTCTTTCCTCCCAAGGTCCTTGACAGTTATTTGCATTCACATGCCTATTCATAGCAAGTACTTAGAAACAAGAAAAAAGTATCCATAGGTGGGAAGCGGATGTACTTGGGTTCCCGTCTACCATATAAGAGGTCCAGGATTCAATTCCCGGGGCCTCCAGATGAAGGCAAGCTGGCCCATATGGAAAGCTGGCCCACACAGAGTGCTGGCCCACGTGGCATGCTGGCCCATGTGGAATACTGGCCCACATGGAGAGCTGGCACAGCAAGATGATGCAATCAAAATAGACACAAAGGAGAGACAAGAGACACAGCAGACCAGGGAGTTGAGGTGGTGCAAGAGATTGAATGCCTCTCTCCTATTCCGGAAGGTCCCCAAGATCGGTTCCCAGTGCCGCCACCTAAAGAGAAGCCATGCAGACACAGAAGAACACACAGTGAATGGACACAGAGAGCAGACAGCAAGTGCAAAACAACAGGGGGTGGGGGGTTGAGAAATAAATAAATCTTTTTTTAAAAAAGTATCCTTAAGATAATTATATTGATGCTGTCTCAGATCACATTTCCTAGCTAAAATAACTTACAATTGGTAATTTTTAAATGTAACTACAATATCTGATGGCTTTATAACAGGCTAAATTGGTTATCTCATTTTATTTTAATCCACACTATTCCAGGAGACATTATCACCATCACTATGTTACACCAGGAAATAGCTTTAAAGATGCCAAGGAATTGTTCCCAAGAGCACCCACGTCCCCATTTCAGATTGAGAACACACTTTTGGCTACTAAAAGTTTTATTTTATAAAGCATTTTTGTAGCATGATGTAAGTCATTTTCTTTTTCTTTTGATATACTTTGGGTATAATTATTGATGTCCTTATTGTATAGAAAGGAACTACTCTGAGGCCAAGAGTCCAAGGAACTGCCCAAACTCAAACAGGTTAAAGAATGTGTCAGAACTGCTAAATCAGCCATTTTGGTTTTTTCTACATTATGGAGAAGTGTGGTATTGGAAGTTGTGCAGTTGACTTCAAAAAGGAAGCTCCGGGAAGTGGCTGTGGCTCAACTGGTTAGGCTCCTGTTTACCATATGGGAGACCCTGAATTTGATTCCCGGGGCCTCCTAGTGAAGGCAAGACGGCCCCGCACAGTGTGTTGAGCTGGCGCAGCAAGATGACGCAATGAAGGGAGACAAGCAGACACAGAAAAACGCAAAAGCAAATGGACGCAGCGAGCACAAGCAGCAAGGGGGATTAAATAAATAAATAAATCTTTTTTAAAAAAGGAGGCTCCTTTCTACTGTAACTGCTGGTTTTAAATGAACTAGACAGAGTAGAGGAAGTGCCAGGATCCCAATGTAGAATGAACTTGACTTGGCAAAGAAGAAAGCCTAAGGTGGTGGTCGAATGAGCTAGGGGGAAATTGGGAGGCCATGAAGTCAGGTAAGCCAGGCAGAGGCCGTGTTATAAGTAGCCATACAAGTAAGAGATAAGCTGTTACAGGTGTCTTGGGAAGATGTTGGAGAATTTTGAGCAGGGCAGTGACAACTGATTTGCATTATATTAGTTTGTAAGAGTCTGAACTTAGGATTCTGTGATCATTGCTTTTTCCATTATCCTCTAGAACCGGGCTACTTTTATGTAACTGCTGAGCACTTGAAATGTGGCCACTCCGAATTGAGATGCACTGTAAGTGTTAAATGCACACTGGATTTCAAAGATGTAATACAAACAAAATAATTAACAATTTTAAAAATATTTATCACATTTTGAAATGACAATATTTTAGATACATTGGGTTAAATAAAATATAATGTTTGAACTAATTTCACTTGTTTCTTTTTACTTTTTTCAATGCCGCTATTAGAAAATTTTAAATTACAAAACAAAACTAGAAAGTGAAAAAAAAAAACAAAAGAAAAAATTTAATTACATATATGACTCATGTTATGTTGGTTAGTGCCGGTCTAAACAACTTCCCTTCTGCTCTCTGCTTCAGAATGCTATGAAGACAAATAAAATAATTTGTTTAAGGCTCTTTGACTTTTCTTAAGGCAACATTTTATGTAATAGCAAGATAAATTATTGAGGATGATAGTCAAAAAATGTACTGCTCTTTACAGGCCAAAGATAATGTTACTGCCTGTTGTGATTTTGTGTTGTTTTTCTTACAGTGGTAATGAGTTTGCACAGAGTTATCTGTAATGTTTCTCTCCCCACCCGCTCCAGCCCCTCCCTGGGCTCCCTCATGACCAAAGCAGCATAGTTTTGAAATACCTGGCCCAGGTTAAGAATGTATTTCTCCAGCAATGGAAAATTTTTTCTCTATGCAAAACACTCAGTCCTGTATAGATTTGAACCTCAGCCTATTTCACGTGATATTCTAATTAACTTTTCTACTCAAGCAAGCAGCTTTCCAAACGTCAATTAACTACATTTATAATCATAATTATTGAATATGCTTGGTCCTTTTATATTTAGTTCTAAATATGATCAACTAGAATGTACTTATAGTGAATAAATTTGGACACATGCTTGTACCATGAATTTATTTCTATGGAAAGTCTCACAACATTATAAATTAAATCATATTTTGATTTATATATGACAATATTTTAAAAAATACAATTATAAGACGTTGGAATTATTGGGGATGATATAGCTATATTACTCTATACTAGGCCTTGAATCCCAGTAAGAAAAAAAGAAGCATCAGATGGAACCTCTCTCATTTTCTTTGACTGCTCAACTCTGCTTCCACCTTCTCCTTTTTCTCTCGTATTACAGAAGCCAATGGGGCTTTACTTTCAATTTTTAATCTCTACCCTTGTGCTCTGAATTCAGCTTCTTCTTTCCCTCTTAGGAACTTTACTGTTCCCCTAATCCTTCTCTCTCCTGCATGTCAGTATCTCCTCCCCTACTGGATCACCCCCTCCAGCATACAAAGAGCTTTAGAATCTCCCATCTTTAAACAAAGACACACACACACACACACACACACACACCTCCTTTGGCCCCACATTTCCCTCCATTTATAGCTTTTCTTCATTCCTTCACAGCAAACTCTGTCAAAAGAGCTACCTATAACACTGTCTCCTTTTTTTAACCTCCCATTCATTCCTCAACACGCTACAATTAGGTTTCTCTGCCCCACAGAAATTGCTCTTGTCAAGATCAAGCTAAGACTTCTATTGGACCAAATCCAAAAGACTTTTCTGTCCTCATCTTACAGTGCTCGGTATGTGTAACACAATCAGCCACTCTCTCCTTGAAACACTCTACCCTTCACTTCCATGATACTATGCTCTGGTTTTCCACCTACCCAATTAGCTATTCATTCTCAATCCGTTTTCTATGTCTTTTGCTCTTGCCTTAGTTTGCTAAGGGCTGCAAAGGCAATATATCAAATGTGGATTGGCTTTTACAATGGGAATTTATTAACTTATAAGCTTACAGTTCTGAGGCAGTGAAAGTGTCCAAATTAAAGTCTCATTAGGAGATGTGTTCTCCCCAAGCTGCAGCTGTGGGCAATCAGGCACGTGACAGCTCTGCCAGTCTCTGCCTTCTCCAGGCTCTAATGCTTTCAGCTTCTGGCTGCTCCTTCTGTGGCTTTCTCTTTCTTGGGTTCCCTTGATTTCAGCATCTTGCTCTTGTGGCTTCCTCTCTCAGCTTCTGTGGATTCCTCTCTGAACTCCTGGGGGTTTCTTTCTGTATCTCTCTCCATATATGCATCTCGTTTATAAAGGACTCCAGTAAGAGGACTAAGACCTACCATGGGTCACACCCTACTAAAGTAATCTAATCAAGGGCTCATAACTGAAATGGTCTAATCAAAAGATCACACCTACAATAGGTTCACACCCACAGAAAAGAATTAGTTTAAGAATATAATCTTCTGGGGTCAACAAAAGCCTCAAACTACATAATCTCTAAGTCCCTCAAGCCCCTTCTCTTTATCTACCTTCTACCTAGGTAATCTCAATCATTCTCATGACTTTAAATGCCATCTAAGAGCTGATAACTAAACTTCTCCTCTAAGTTCCAGTTTGATATATCCATATGTAGTTGAATCTCATCTAAATATCTCAAACTTAATATGTCCAAAAATAAAATGACATACTCATCCCATACCAAGGCTCTCTGTGTCTGTTTGTTGTGTGCTTGTCTTCTTTTTAGGAGGCACCAGGAACTGAACCAGGGACCTCCCATGTGGGAGCGAGGCGTACAATCACCTAAGCCGACTCCATTCCCTTCTGTGTCTCTCACTGTGTTTCCTCGTTGTGTTTCTTTGTTGTGCCATCTCGTTGGGTCATCTTGTTGCATCAGCTTGCCGCACCAGCCTGTCACGTCTTGCTCATCTTCTTTACAAGACACCGGGAACTGAACCTGGGACCTCCCATGTGGTAGGTGGTGTCCAACTGCTTGAGCCACATCCGCTTCTGGGTCTATTTTTAAGCAATCTCTGCTCTTGTCATTGCAAGGTGGCTATCAGAGGCCCCTGGGCTACATCTTCCTCAGTCATGTTCAGCAGGAAAGAAAGTGTCTCTGCTAGAAGCATCTCCCAATACACACACACATATATGTGTATATATATATATATATATGCTTATATACTTTCTTTCCCCCAAGAAGCATGAACAAAATCTCTTGGCTTAAGTTATGAGTTAACCTTGAACCAGTCAATTCCTACGGTCAGGAGTATGGGATACGTTGATTGGCCTAGGTCAACAAGTCTTATCCCCAAACTTGAGGTGAGTCAATCACCAAATCCACTTAATTTAGAATGGGCTGGTGAGGGAAGAGGATCTCTTGCTGGGGAAATTTAGGAAGAGATGCTGAGCAGAGGCAACCAATCAATGCCTGAGAGGCCTGAATCCCTGCATGCCTGGTACATCACCTACAGACTCCAGAAAGAGGCAGCCTCTTATCATTTAAAATCTGTCTTTCAGGGTATCTGTGTTATTTCTTTCATTCTTTTTTTAATTGGATTGGCCTGGATACTTAAACATCTGTGAACAAAATATTGTCTTATCTACAAATACCCAAGGGAGCTTACTGATGAGCTTAAAGTTTAAGAAAATATGCACTAAAGCTGGAAAACATCCGTGGGCCAAATACAAGAGACTAGCCACAACTTTTATCAACAGTACCCCAGTGCTAAAGTGCCAAATGAGCCAAGCCTTGAAAAAACAAATGCCAAGGGCCAGCTGTCTTCAAACTTAGGTACATGAAGTCTTACAGAGGGGTGAGTAGGCATAGGTAATTTCAAGGGAATCCATTTTTAGATATGCTTTCCTAAAGAAAGCTCCTGTGGTCAAGGCATCGGGCTGTTTCTCCCCTTTCCTCTCCTGTAAAAATCATCTTTCTCCCACTTCATAAAAGAAAGGCATACCTCACACCCATACCAAATCTATTAAGGAATTGCCTGGGGTGTAAAAACCTCTAAGGCATCCAAAAAAGGAAAAGTGAATGATTCTTATGATAGGATAATTAATTCTTTTGCAAGTGAGATGGACTCCAACTCTCTGCTCCCCACAAAATTTACATACACCTAATCAAGTCGTCAGGTGAGAGGTCATTAAAAATAATTTAGCATGTAACTGAGGAAGAATTTCAAGAGTTGAGCCCCAGTGCTATAAAAAAAAAATTCCATCTTCCCAATTCAGTTAATAGGTGAAGGATTTCTTAGCACCTCCATCCTTCAGAACAAAAATAGGAATAGCATCAATGCTAAACTCTGTCATATTTATCCACAGATTCATGGGGCAAAAAAAGTTTTACCCATCTCATTAAGAGCTGCAATTCCCAAACAATTTTATATTATGTCAATATATGTAATATATTTATGTTGCTTTGAGAAATTGTGTAGGAGTTTTAACACTTTGAACCATAGGGTCACAGGAAATTTTAAATTATTTTCATTTATTTACATATTTTTGTTGCAGAGAAGTAAGTTATTTACAAAATACTTTAAAGTATAAAAATATTAGGAGGTGGAATAGAAATATAATTTCAAGGAAAAAAAATAAAATAAAATGTCCTACAGGTTAAGAAGAACTTATTCATGTATCCTTAAAAAGGGTATCAAATTGCTATACTATTTCAATTTCACTAGATAGATATAAAATCGTGATATAACAGTTTATTTTTAAATGTCATTATTTATAATATGCTAAGAATTAAATATATATTTGAAACTTTTTACTTATTATAAAAATTTTTAGCCATCAACTTAAAAATGTGATGAGGAGCGCACTGGTTTAAAAAAAAAAACTTTTTATTTTGAAAGACTTTCAAATTTATAGGACACTTACAAAAATAATAAAAGCCCCAGACAAAGAACCCCAACATACCCCTAGCCCCTATATAACAAGATACACCAGTATTAACAATTTGCCACATATGCCCTCTTCCTTCCTCCCCTCCTCCCTTCCGCCCTCCCTCCCTCCCTCCTTCCCTCCCTTCCTCCCTTTCTTCCTCCCTTCCTTCCTCCCCTATCCTTTCCTTTCCTTTCCCTTCCCTTCCCTTCCCTTCCCTTCCCTTCCTTTCCTTTCCTTTCCTTTCCTTTCCTTTCCTTTCCTTTCCTTT
>JAKSZT010053770.1:42542071-42552310 GCA_026826555.1 Tolypeutes matacus | reverse complement strand
TCCTCTCCTTTCCTTCTTTCCTTTCTTTCCTTTCTTTTCTTGTTTTTGTATTTTAATAAAATTTTATTGAAGTATATCAATCATACATGAACAGACATAAACAATAAGTATATAGTAAAAGTTGTGAATTTACAAAACAAACATGCATATCATTATACAAGGCTCCCATACATCTACCCACCAACACCACCTTGCATTGTTGTGAATCATTTGTTACAATCTATGAAAGAGCATAGTAAAAATATTACTACTAACTATAGGCCATATTTTACATTTGGTGTAGTTTTTCTCCCAACCCACCTGATTATTAACACACTATATTAGTATTATATATTTGTTATTGTTCATGAGAGAATGTTCTCATATTTGTCCTGTTAACCATGGTCCATCTTCCACCTCTGGATTCCCTGAGTCATACAGTCCCATGCTTTGCACAATCCATTCAAAGTGTACAGACAGTGACTCTCTCTCTTTTTTCCATTATTAGAGAAGTTGTGAACTTACAAAACAATCATGTATAATGTACAGAATTCCCACAGTGGTTCTCATTTTCATCACAGAATTGGGCTGTCATCACCTGAGTCAATTTTACAATGTTTTCATGTTTTCATTACAACAAAAGGAAAAATCCCATACCCCTTTATATACATATATTGTTGTCCCATGGAATCAAAATAATATCTTCTTACCATTGCTGCAAAATATTACAATATTACTGTTAACTGTTGTTCATAAATTATATTAGTTGTAATTTTCCCATGGATCACCATATGCTTAGCCCTTTGTAAAAGGAGAACATTCTTATATTTATACTATTAACCACAATCTTCATCCACCACCGAAATCACTGTTATACATTCCCTAGATTATTCTATAGTTTTCTTTCAATTGACATTTACATCTACAACCTAACCTTTTCACCACAATCTCAATTATAAATCAGCAGTGTTATACTCACCATAATGTGTTGCTATCAACTCTATTCATTTCCACACTTTTCCAGTAAACCTTATTAAAAATTCTACATACATTAAGCATCAGCTCGCATTCTCAACTCACATTCAATCTCCTAGTAGCCTATACTCTAGAGTTTACCTCTGTGAGTTTACCCATCGTATTTTTTAGTTCATATTAGTGAGAACATACAATAGTTGTCCTTTTGTGTCTGGCTTATTTCACTCAACACAATATCCTCTAGGTTCATCCATGTTGTCATATGCATCCCAATTTCAGTGCTTTTTACAGCTGAATAGTATTCCATTGTATGTATATACCACATTTTGTTTATCCATTCATTGGTTGGTGGACATTTGGGCTGGTTCCATATTTTATTTTATTGGTTCCATATTTTAGCAATTGTCAATAATGCTGCTATGAACATCAGTGTGAAAGAGTCATTTTGCATCCTTGCTTTCAGTTCTTCTGAATATATTCCTAGTAACAGTATTGCTGGATCATACGGCAGTTTTATATTCAACTTCTTGAAGTACTGCCAAACTGTCTTCCACAGAGGCACCATTCTACATTCCCACCAACAGTGAAGGAGTGTTCTGGTTTCTCCACATCCTTTCCAGCACTTGTAGTCTTCTGTTTTGTTTTGTTTTTTCTTCTTCTTTTTTAAAAATAATGGCCGTTGCATAAGGTGTGAAATGGTATCTCGTATTTTTTATCTGAATTTCCATAATAGCTAGTGATGTACATTTTTTCATGTGCTTTTTTGGGCATTTGTATTTCCTATTTGGAGAAATGTCTATTCAAGTCTTTTGCCCGTTTTTAATTGGGTTGCTTGTCTTTTTATCATAGAGTTGTATGATCTCTTTATATAACATGAATATCAAACCTCTATCTGATATGTGGTTTCCAAATATTTTCTCCTATGGAGTAGATTGCCTTTTTACTTTCTTGACAAAATCTTTTGAAGAACAAGTGTTTAATTTTGAGGAGGTCCCACTTATCCATTTTTTTCTTTCATTGCTCATGCTTTGGGTGTAAGGTTTAAGAAACTAGCAACTACACAAGAACTTGAAGATGTTTTCCTACCTTTTCTTGTAGGAATTTTAGGGTTGTAGGTTTTATTTGTTTGTTTGTTTGCTTGCTTATTTATTTTTGAGGTACTGGGGTGGGGATTAAACCCAGGACCTCACATGTGGAAGCTGGTGCTCAACCATTAAGCCACATCAGCTCCCCTGAGTTGTTTTATTTTTCATTTCTTTCCTTGTTTTTTTTTGTTTGTTTGTTTGTTTTTTGTTTGTTTGTTTGTTTTTGTTTGTTTTGTTCTGTTTTTAGGAGGCACTGGGGACCAGAGCCGGGACCTCCCATGTGGGAAGCAAGCACTCAACTGCTTGAGCCACATCCACTCCCAGTTGTAGGTTTTATATTTATATCCTTTATCCATTCTGAGTTAATTAAAAAAAAAATCTTTAGATTACATAAAAGTTACATTAAAAATATAGGGGAGGGAAATGGATGTGGCTCAAGAGGTTGGGCGTCCGTCTACCATATGGAGAGACCGGGGTTCGATCCCCGGTACCTCCCGGTAAAAAAAAAAAATATATATATATATATATATAGGGGATTCCCTTATGCCCCACTCCTTCCCCTTTCCACACTTTCCCACATTATCAACATCTTTCACTAGTGTGGTACATTTGTTACAATTGATGAACACATATTGAAGAATTGCTACTAACCGTGGACTATAGTTTACATTACAGCTTACACTCTATCCCTCACAATTTTGTAGATTATGACAAAATATATTATGGCCTGTGTCTGTCATTGCAATGTCATGCAGGACAATTCCAATGTCCCCAAAATGCTCTCATATTACACTAATTCTTCCCTCTCCCTCACCTCAAAACCTTTGGTGGCCACTGTCTTTATATCAATGACAAAAGTTCTGGCATAATAAAAAGTCTATAATAGAATAATAATAAGTCTACTTTAGTCCATTGTTCATTCCCCAATCTTGAGGATTTGAAAATGGTGATACCCACTCTGTTTCTAATTGAGAGGGAGCTTAAATCCCACAGGTCAGATGGATGGAATTATCTTCCTTGCAGTTGCAGCCTTTCTCTGTTAGTTGGGATGGGTGTTGTCCATCATCATCTCCTTGTTAGTTGTCCTGGGTGAGTCCAGTGAACAGGAGATTAGGTGCTGCAACTCTTCTGAGATTCAGGGCTCAACTGCCATATGAACTGACCAAAGATTTAAATCTTTGGGACATATATTTAACAAGTATAGTGCTAATTATAAAAGCGGCAGAAGAGCCATGTGTAGGGCAACTATAAATGAGTCTAACTCTGTTATACTGGAGAGCATAAATTGCAGAGTAAGGCCTCTTCACAGGGTGCTGAATTCCTGAGCTTGTCTGCTCTGCTTACAGTGCCTGGATCTCTTTAGAGTCCTCAGGAGCCCCACTGTTTGAGGCACTGTATACTGCAGCAGTCAATGAGATCCTGCTGAGACAGGCATAAGTGTAACCTCTAAAATGACCTCCCAACACACTTTGAAATCTCTCATTTGTATTTAATATTTCCTCCTTTTGGTCAAGGTCTTTTTCCAGATGCATTGCTAGTTGGCACTTGGTAATAATCTCCCAGTGCCAGGGAGGCTCATTCCCAGGAGTCATGTCCCACACCAGGGGGGAAAGTAGTGTTTTAATATGCTGAATTTGGCTTAGAGAGAGGCCACATTTGGGCAAGATGGAGGCTTTCAGGAGGTAACTCTTAGGCAATATATAATACTAGGGTAAGTTTCAATGTCACAAGAAAAGATGCATAAGTACAATAATGAATATCAAGGGCCTGGATTAATGGTCTGTCTTCCTTCACTAGGCATTGCCCTTGTACCCAGGGCATTCTTGCCGTTCTATTAGAGAATGTGGCAGGACTCCCCAGGATGGGAATTCAATATTCTTTCAGTTATTGTGTGGGTCTCCACCCACCAAGACAATGCCCCATGAACACTTGAACATATTCATACGCCTTAGAGGCATGCCCCAGGTGCACCCCTCCCCACACATCCTCCCATCACTGACACCCCACACCAATGATCCTCCCCTGCCACAGTTTGACCCATCTGTGATCCAAAACCTTTCCAAGAATGAAGCAAACAAAATAACCAAATAAAATTAATGAGAAAATTAAATAATAATGGTTTTTAAAATAACAAATAAAATACAAAATATATTTTAATTGAAATAATATAAAAATTTTTGGACATTGTGTCTTTCATCATTGTAAAATCTGTTGTCTTGTATGTACAGTGACAGTTTCTTCCATATATTCCCCCAGTATCTTATTTTTTCCATTTTATCTTAAAAGAAGTTTTAGGTTACAGAAAAGTCACATAAAAAATCTAGGGCATTCCTATATACCCCATGCTCTCCCCCCTTTCCATCCTCCCCTATTAATAACATTTTACATGCAGATGGTACATTTGTTACAATTGATGTACAAATATTGAAACATTGCTACTAACCATGGTCAATGGTTTACATTATGGTTTACATTTTGGACCGTACACTTTTATGGACTTTGATGAAATTTAAAATGGCCTGTATCCATTATTGCAAGATCATGCAGAACAATTCTAATGCCCTAAAAATGCCCTTTGTTCCATCTATTCTATTCTTTCCCCCTAGTCCCCTCAGAGCCTATGGTAACCACTAAGTTTCAATTTTGGAAGAATAAGATTCATAGTTACTTGCAATAATATTGAGGGTTTAACATATTGGTCTGTTTTATTTGATTAGGCACTACCTATGTTCTCGAGGGATTCTTGTCCCTCTAATTGAGAACATAGTAAGACTCCCCAGAATGGGAGTTTAATATTTTTTTGTTTGTTGTGTGGGTCTCCACCCACTCAAATAACACACTATGGCAAGATGAACACTTACATATTCCATAGAGGCATAGGTGTGCCCTATCCTGTATATCTCCCCACACCTGGTGCCCTACACTAACAACCTCCTCTACCATATTTGTCAAAAGAACATTCCCAGCATTGTAGTTTTAACCACAGACCTGCAAATCCCCAAGTTCACTTGCTCCTTCCTCCAACCCTCCCCCAAGTTCCTTGGATAGTCCAACCCGACACCTCCATGCTACTCCCCCTCACCGACCAGGACTGCTGAATCCAATCACATATTTCCCTTTCAGCACTGCCTTCACTGTTTCCCATAGGTTTTGATATGTTATGTTCTTGTTTTCATCCATCTCAAGATATTTACTGAATTCTCTTGCAATTTCTTCTTTGACCCACTGATTATTTAAGAGTGTGTTGTTTAATCTCACATATATTTGTGAATTTTCCCATTTTCTGCCTATTTTTGATTTCCAACTTATTACATTATGATCAGGAAAGTGCTTTGTATAAGTTCAGTCTTGTTGAGTTTATTGAAATCTGCTTTGTGACCCAGCATATGGTCTGTCCTGGAGAAAGATCCATGAGCACTTGAGAAGAATGTATATCCTGCTGTTTTGGGGTACAATGTTCTGTATATGTCTATTAGGTTTAGTCCATTTATCATATTATTCAAGCTCTCTGTTTCTTTATTGATCCTCTGCCCAGATGTTCTATCCAATGCTGAAAGTGGTGTATTGAATTCTCCAACGATTATTGTAGAGATGTCAATTTCTACCTTCAGTTTTGCCTGTGTATGCCTCATGTATCTTGGGGCACCCAGGTTAAGTGCATAAATATTTATTATAGTTATTTTTTCTTGGTGAATTACCCATTTTATTAATATATAGTGACCTTCTACATCCTTTATAAAGCTTTTGCATTAAAATCTATTTTGTCTGATAGTATCTCTACTCCAGCCCTTTTTTTTTTTTTTTTTTTTTTTTTTTTGGCTATTATTTGCATGGAATATCTTTTTCCAACCTTTCACCTTCAATCTGGTTGTGTTCTTATGTCTGAGGTGAGCCTCTTGTAGACAGCATATAGATGGCTCTTTTATTTTATTTTATTTTTTATCCATTCTATCAGTCTGTGTCTTTTGATTGGGTAATTCAATCCATTAACATTCAATGTTATTACTAAAAAGGCATTACTTACTTCATCCATTTTATCCTTTGGCTTCCATTTTCATATCTCACTATTGTCTGTCTTTTTGTCCTTTAATTAACCCTTCTTAATAACCTTTATTTCTACATTCTTCTCCAAATCTCTTACCATTTTTTTTGTTTGTTTGTTTGTTTTTTGTTTTTTTTTTTTTTCCTTTCAGCCTGCAGCACTCCTTTTAGTAGCTCTTGTAGATCTGGTCTTCTGATAACATACTTTTCAGTTTTTGTTTGCCTGTGAAGACTTGAAACTCACCCTCATTTTCAAAATTATGTATGCTAACTTATTTTAAAATAATAAACATAAGCCTATTACATGTGAATAGAAATAGCACATTTTCATGATCTATACATTTTCCAAAAATTTAGTGAGAATAGTGGCATTGATTTACATTTTTTTTTTTTTCAAATCTTGTTGCTGTCTGGCCTAACAGAAGATAGCAGATTCTTTTATGTGGTCTGCATTCAGTCTGTTGTGCTAACACATCATGTGGCTTCTGAAAAGCTCCATTTTACATTTGTGAGATAGTGAGAGTGAAAAATGCAATTAGCATCTTAATATCATTAAGAAAATAGTTTTGCCCCCAACCCAGAAGTCTCCAGATCATGCTTCAAGAACTGTTGTACTAGGTTCACAGAGTTGAATGCCATCTGGATTGGCTTTTTCCTTGATGTCACCTTCATTTTTGAAGGACAGTTTTGCTGGATAAAGAATTCTTGGCTGGCAATTTTTCTCTTTGAACACCTTAAATACATCACACCAGTTTTTTTTTCATCTCCATGGTTTCTGATGAGAGTTTGGCACTTAATCTTATTGAGGTTCCCTTGTTTGTTATGCTTTGCTTTTCTCTTGCTGCTTTCAGAAGCCTCTCTTTATCGCTGATATTTGTCATTTGAATAGTAGGTGTTTTGGAGTAGGTCAATTAGGATTTATTCTGTTTGGGGTGTGTTCTTCTTCTTGGATATTAACATTTATATCTTTCATAAGTGTTGGGAAGTTTTTGGTCATTATTTCCTCAAATATTCTTTCTGGCCTGTTTCCATTCTCTTCTTCTTCTGGGACGCTGATAATCTGTATATTGATGCATTTTGCATTGTCATTCAATTCCCTGACACCACATTCTATTTTTTCCATTCTCTTTTCTTTGTGTTCTCCTGTCTTTCAAGTTCTGATGTTCTGTCCTCAATACCAGTAATTCTGTTTTTGAGCAATTCAAATCTGCTCTTATGTTCTGCTAATGTTTTTGTTTGTTTGTTTGTTTGTTTGTGATACCAGGGCCTGGAGATTGAACATGGAACCTTGTATGTGGGAAGCAGGCACTCAACCGCTTGAGCCACATCCACTCCCCTCTAATGTATTTTTATTCTCATCCATTGTATCTTTCATTCTCATAAGCTCTGTTACTTTTATTTCTAGTTTTCAAATTGTTCTTTACACTCAACAAGTGTCTTCTTAATATCCATTATCTCTTTAGTCATATTTTCCTTCAACTCTTTGAATTGATTTAGGAGATTTGTGTGATTATTGTTGATTAGTTGTCTTAAATCCTGTATCTTGTCAGAATATTTGCTTTGTTTTTTCAGCTGGACCATCTCTTCCTGTTTCTTAGTATGGCTTGTAATTTTTTGCTGATGTCTAGGCATCTGAATATGTTGGTGAATTTACTCTAATGGTCAATTTCTCTCTCATACCTAGTGGTTTTGTTTCACTGCTCTTCTTTGATTTTTGGTTCAACTTATCTTATTCTTTAAAATTTCCCAGCTTAAGTTATCAAAATCAGGCCAGGGACTCACTAATGAGGTAGATATTCTCCCAGGGATTTGGGAAAGGGGGAGACTTAAAAGTAGTTTTTATGCTTGCAGTTTCCTGATTATCCAGCAGATGACACTCATCAGCAAATTCTTCCACAGAGGTGTGTATTTCAACCTCAGCTTGCCAGTGATTCTGGTCTCGCCAGAGCCAAGATTCAAAGCAGGCTGTGCCAAATTCACTGAAGAGAAACCACTCTCTGCCCTCCACTGCACCCTCCCTCTTCCCAGGGAGGAAGATATCTGTTCCCCTCAGTTGGCTGCAGTGTGCCATGGGTTTTATTGAGGCTGTGTGCCTTGAGGGGGGGAGGGGAGTGAGTTCCATTCCCATCTGCCTCAGGCATTTGGAAACTCACAGTTGTCATTTCAGGTTCTTCATCTCTCTGTCCCTCATGCTTCTGGTCTGCTAACCCCCAAAGCAGGTCCCTTAGACAACATTTTGCCCTTTCTCCATTGTTTTTGTGAGAGTTGAGCACTGCATGCTGACTCTGACACCATCTTGGCAGAATATCTCTTTCTTCTTTCTTTCCTTCTTTCCTTCTTTCCTCTCTCCCTCCCTCCCTTTCTTCCATCTATCTATCTATCTATCCATTTTCTGAACATGAGTATAAGGTATATACATCATGCTCCTTGAACATTTAATACTGCCATGTACATTTCCTAAGAACAAGGATATTCACGTATGAAACCACTTTAAGCACAGTTATCAAGTACAGGAAATAAACACTTATAGTCTATATTCCATTTTTCCATATGTTCCAATAATACTCTTTTAAGCTTTTTTTGCTTTCTTATTATATCCCATCCATCTCTTTAGTTGCACTTTCTATTTTTTTTTTTTTTTTGGGAGAATAGATACAACATAAACTTTCCCATCGCAGCGATGCTGAAGCATACCATTCAGTGGGATTAATCACATTCACAATATTGTGGTATCCTCATCATCTTCCATTTAAACCTTTCCCATTTTTCCAAACAGAAACCCTATACACATTATGCATTAACTCCCCATTCCTCCTATGTTCTGGCCCTGGCAACCGGTATTCTATTTTCTGTCTCTATGAGCTTTCATATTATCTGATATTTTCTTTGTAGTTACCATGAATCTTAAATTTAATATCCTAGATCTATAACAATCTTATTTGCTTTGAAACCAACTTAACTTCAATAGTGTACACAAACTACATTCCTATACCCCTCGATCCCCCCTTTATGTAGCTCTTGTAAAAAAAATTACATGTTTATACATTGTGAGTCCAAAAGCACTGATTTATCATTATACTTATGTATTTGCCTTTTAGATATTGTATGAGTTAAAAAAGTGGAGTTACAAACTAAAAATACAACGGTACTGGTATTTATATTTACCCATGTTGTTATCCTTACTGGAGATCTTTATTTCTTCATGTCCTTTCCTTTTCGTCTACAGATTTCTACTTAGAATCTAAGACTGGTGCAGTAGTGATGAACTCCCTCAGCTTTTGTTTATCTGTGAATGCCTTAAACCCTCCCTCATGTTTTTGTTTTTGTTTTTTTCTTAAAGGAGTTTTAAGTTGACCGAAAAATTATGCAGAAACTACAGGATTCCCGTATATTCCACACACACTCACACTGTTTTCCCTATTATTAACACTTTGCATTAGTGTGGTACTTTTGTTACACTTGATGAAATAATATTATTATACTTATGCTATTAACTATATAGTCCATAGTTTACATTATGGTGCACTGTCTCCCTTATTTTTTTTTCCCCCTTATTTTTGAAAAAGAATTTTGCCCAATATAGAATTCTTGGTTGGCAATTTTTTGCTTTTAGCACTTTAAATATGTCATCCCACTGCATTTTGGCCACCTCAGTTTCTGATGAGAAATTAGAAATTCATCTTATTGTGGTTCCCTTGTACATGACATATTGCTTCTCTCTTGCAGCTTTCAAAATGCTCTCTTTATCTTTGGCATTCAGCAGTTTGATTATAATATGTCACAGAGTGGGTCTATTTGGGTTTATCCTGTTTGGAGTTTGTGAACACTTTGGATATGTATATTCATATCTTCTGTTAAATTGGGAAAGTTTTCAGCCATTATTTCTTTTAGTATTCTCAGTGCCCCTTTCTTTCTCCTCTGACTGGGAGTCTCACAATGCATATATTGAGATGTTTGATGGTGTTCCATAGGTTTCTCTGACTGTGTTCACTTTCTTCGTTTTTCTTTTTGCTCCTCAGAGTGGATGATTTCAATTGTCTTGTCTTCAAGTTCAATTAATTCTTTCTTCTGCCAGCTCCAATCTGCTTTTGAACACCTCTAGGGAATATTAAATTTCTGTTAAGCATACTTAGTTGCTTTTTTTTTTTTTTTTTTTTTT